>WACJ01000214.1:0-643885 GCA_008973525.1 Stenopsyche tienmushanensis
TCATCCCTGAACACTGATGACGTAGTGTGATTGACTAACGTAATCATTGAAATAATTTTAATCATGCAAGATAAATTTTAAATTAAATTAAAAGAAATGATCGAGAACTGGTTATAGAGACGGTAAAATATGATGCTTGGTTCAAAATTTAGAGCTGTACTATTTCATATATGAAAATTTGTGAATTTCAACTAGTAGATAGATATATAACATACTAATTGCTTCAAACTACTTTTTTATCAAGACAACTTGTAAAAATCAAGTTGCTTAATTTTCATGGGTGTTGTTATTCTTTGTGTATTTTCATTTAATGTGACCTTACTCTTAAAGATGATTACGTTGACATTATGACATTACTATTTTGGAATTTGTAGAGCCACAAGTGAAAACTAATTTAGGCTTTAAAATAAGGAAATTCAAAAAGGAAAACAAGTAAAAAATTTATGACAATTACTGATCAAAGCTGTAGGTAGATGACAGTGGAGTACCCTGATTTTTTAATATTAAACTTACTAGATCTAGCCCTCATTGAAATAAATCATAGAGCCCTTTAATAGAACAAAAGAAAATGATGATGACTGATCACACGAATTGAGACCCTCGAGCTTGAAATTGAAAAACTGCCTATTGTCTCGAATACAACGATGCAAACCTAGCGGGCTTCAAATCATATTTTACATCGTCGAAATGTTTCCGCTCGGTCTACACTAAAAAAAACTACACCAAAAATTAGCCTCTCCCCCCCAGCGTTGACAGTGAACACTAATTCTTCTGGAATTTGACGGTGCAAACACCCAATACTTACATCACAACACAAACTATTCGTCCTTCGGCAGAGACGAAATCGAACTTTTGATATCAGTCGTCACGTTAAAACTATAACCTTGCATAGAAAAACTAACAAACTTCACGCCCGCAAACTCGACTGTCGCACTCGAAGGAGTCGGACCGGAGCGTCCGTTCCGATTCGGGGGGGAGACGCAGGGCGATCGGAGAGCCGGGCACTTTCGCCGAGGTCACTGCACCAACTCACATAATAAAACCACAGAAGAACTGAAAACTGAACATATATATGGCACAAAAATATACAATCGCAAACGGGAAACGGAGGAGGAGGACGGGCGGGCAGATTCACTGACACGGGATATTAAATAACAACAAGACATAGCATGAAATAACTCTATTTGAATCGACCACAATGACACTAACACTACACCTCACCTATAGAATCGAAAGACACTAGCGTCTCGTCGCGAGAGTTGCGCCCGGGGACCGCGACGGGGCGACGTTCCGTCGGGCGACGGGCGCGCGGGTGAAGACCGAACCGAACGCGGGACGCCGACGGCCGCGGGGCGGCTCCGCGCCGGGGTCGGCGGGAGCCTAGGCGGCGCCGCCCCTCACCACGACCACGACGAGGTGGTCCTCCTTGAGGCTCTCCTCGGTGAGGTTGTGGCACGTGCGCTTGAGCAGCTCCGTGGAGAACTCGCACGGCGGGAACGAGTAGAGCACGCCGGTCGCCTCCGTCTCCTTGTTGAGCAGCGAGATGACGCCGGCGGCCTCCTTCTGCTTGAGATACGAGACGAGGTTGCGCAGCGGGCGCGTCTGCACGCCGGACTCGTCGCCGCCGGCCGAGGCGACGGACGCCGTCGACCCGGCGAGTCCGAGGAAGATCGCGTGCGAGCTGCACGTCGCGATCCTCTTCTGGACGTCGTCGAGCTTCGGCTGGTCGAGGCGCAGGCGCTGCGTGATGCGCAGCTGTCGCTTGCCGTCCTCGTCCTTCATGAGCCCCTCGACGATGTCCGGGTCGCCGTCCGTGAGATGCAGCTTGGCCGGGAAGAGCGAGTTCTTGAGCACGAGCGCGCCGTTCCAGGTCGCGTCGGACTTGCGCGCCACCTCGGGCAGGGTCCTCGCGGCGGCGAGGGCGCCCGCCCGCCGCAACCCGCCGTCGGAGTCGCTGTCCGGCGAGCGGCGGCGCGGCGAAGCGGAGGCGCTGCGCCGAAAGTCGTCGCGGCGCCACTCGTCATCGTGCGGCGGCCCCGCGCGGCCCCTGCCGCCTCGCCCGCGCGAAGCGGCGCCCCGGCCGCCGCGGGCGTGTCCCCCAGCGTAGGCGTAGGCGCCCTCGTCCCAGGCGCCGTCGTATGGCTCGCGGTAGTCGGGCGCGTCAGCGGGCGCGGCGCCCGCGTAGCCCTTGGGGCGGTAGGGCGCACCGGGGCCCGCGTCGGCGAAGTCGATCCGCAGGCGCTTCTCGGCGCCGCCGAGCGGAAAGCCGCGCATCTCCTTGACGGCCGCCTGCGCCGCGTCGATCGAGTCGTACGAGATGTAGCCACTCGCGTCGCCCTTGGCGTACTCGATCTTCTTGATCGCGCCGAAGCGGTCGAACTCGCGCTCGAGCTGCGGCACCGAGGTCCACGGGCCGAGGCCGCCGACCCAGATGCGCGTCGTCGGCGTCGCCTTTCCGTAGCCTATCTTGCACTGGAACTTGCCGATGTACTGACCGGAGAGCTCCACCTTGGCGCGGTGGGCCATGTCGAGCGTCTGGTAGCGCACAAACGCGAACGCGTTGCCCGTCCCCGGCGGCGGCCGCTTGATGTCGATGTCTTCGACGATGCCGTAGCGGCCGAAGATGCGGCGCAGCTCCTCGTCGGAGATGTTTATCTCGAGGTTGCCCGCGAACAGCGTGCGCGTTGCCAGCGGGTCGTCCTCCGGCTGCACGTGATGCAGATAGTTAGGAAACTTGTCCTTCTTGTTCTCGGGGCGGTCGAACGGCGGATGGTGCGGACGCGGCAGGTAGGGGCGCGGCAGGTAGGGCGGGTGCTGGTGCTGATGAGGGTGCGGCGGCGGGTGGTGGTGCAGCGGCGCGCGGTGCGGGGGCGCGTGCGGATGCGGCGCCGGCTGGTAGTCGTGGTGCGGCGGCGGACGGAAGTCCCGATGCGCCGGCGGCGGCAGCGCGTACAGGCGCTCCGCGCGCTCGAAGGGCACCGCGTGCCGGCGCTCCGGCGCGGGCGACCACGCGTAGTACGGACGCTCATAGTCGGGCGGCGTCGCGGAGCGCGCGCGCGCGCGATAGTCGCGGGTCGGCTCGTAGACGGCCTCGACGAGCGCGACCTTGTCGTACACGACGACGCGGGGCTTTCCGCGCTTCGCGTCCCGGGCGTCCTCCGAGCTGCGGAAGACGACGTAGGCGACGCGCTCGTCGAGCTCGCGCGACACCTTCACGCTGAGGTCCCCGAACTTTTTGTACTCGCGGTAGAGCGCCTCCTTGACGACCTCGTCGGACGCCTTCGGATGAAGGGCGCTCACGCAGAGCGCCTTGTAGGTGTAGTGGCGGTCGACGTCGCGCATCTCCCGCAGCTCGCGCGCGCGCAGATACTCATCGCGGTGCGGCGAGGCGTAGCGCCGCGGGCTCGGCGACCGTGCCCGCCGCCGCAGGCGCTCCGCTGATAGGCGGTCGCGCTCGCGCTCGTCGGAGCTGTCGTCGTAGCGGGGCGCGCTGCCGCGGCCCCGCTTGACGCGCGCTAGGCTGTCGCGCGACGAGCTCCGCTTCATGTTGCGGATCTTGACGGTGATTCGGTCCCTGTCGGCTCGCGGTATCCCCAGCATGGGGACGCGCCCGGGGGCTCGCGACGCAGGGCGCGGTCGGTCGGACGCCGGCGGAAGACGACGGAGCGTCTCGCGCACGCGCACCTCCGCCGACGAGCCGACGGCCGTTCACCGACGTCGCGTGTCGACGAAATTTTTTGTATTCGAACAGAACAGACGAAAACTAACTTTAAATATACTATTTTTAATCAAATGTTTACAATATTTTATTTTTAAAATCTGTTTCATATTAAGTTTAAAATAAATTAAGATCAATCATGCTGATATCTTTTTTGCAATAAAAAAAATTACGGTTGTCAATAAAATTAAATGTAATATCTTAACAGTATTCATTATTATCGAATCGATAATTCGGTAGTACTAGTCAGAAAACAAATATAAAAATTGTATTCAAACCAAAATCTCACTTGTCAATTTTTATTAAAAAAAAATACATTTTTATTAAACGATAAAATATTTCTATTCATATGAAACAAACAAAAAATTAGGAACTGTTCATTCTGTTCAAATAAAAAAAAATAGTAATAATACAGCTTTGAATATTCAGTTTTCGATTTTTAAAATAAAATTACACGCATTTTATACAAAGACGAACATTGGTGCGGTGTAAAGTGATCCCGATTGTAGGCGCGAACCTGAGAAGGCGATTCGCGGCCAGGTTTTGATCCGGCAAATCGCTTGTCACCCTTCGACAGCGATGGCGCGTTTCAACCCTTACGCGGACAACGGAGGATCCGTGGTGGCTCTTGCGGGCCCCGACTTCGCCATCGTCGGTGCCGACACGCGTCTCAGCGAGCACTACTCTATAAGAACGCGAGAACTGCAACGGCTATGGGAGCTTTCCCAGAAGACCGTCCTCGCGGCTTCGGGCTGCTGGAGCGACGCCCTCTCGCTCGAGCGGCTCGTGCGCGCCCGCATGCAGATGTACCGCTACGAGCACCGTAAGGAAATGTCGTCGCCAGCTCTCGCGCAGATGACTTCGACGATGCTGTACTCTAAGCGCTTCTTCCCATATTACGTGTCGACGGCGCTCGTCGGTCTGGACCCGGAGGGCCGCGGCTGCGTGTACAGCTACGACCCGATTGGTCACTTCGAGCGTTGCGAGTACCGCGCCTCCGGGTCGGCCGGCTCGCTCATGCAGCCGCTGCTCGACGCGCACCTCGGCCTCAAGAACGTCGTCAACGCTGTTCACGAGCCGCTGACGGTCGATCGCGCCCTCGCCATCGTCAAAGATGTCTTCATTTCGGCCGCCGAGCGCGACATATACACCGGCGACAGTGTCCAGATCAAAGTCATCACTAGTACCGGGGTCGAGACCAATACTTTCCAGCTTCGAAAAGATTAATCCTGTTGTCGTCTTCGATTTTTATATTTTTCGCATATTATAATGTAATTCATAATGTTAATGGAAATACATATTTTGTAAGTTATCCGTTGTCAATTTTAATTTGTGAAAGATTCAACCGTTGTGAAAAGTCATCACTGCATAGATAAAGATTCGACATGAAAGTTTTTTATTCGGTGGTCTCATGGCATATTTCTTATTTACACATTTTTTTATTTATGAATCCAATATTTTTTCAAGTTGGAAATATACAACAAAAGACTTGAGTAAAAAAATCCTTCAAAATTAACAAGTTATGTACTTAGTTTATTTATTTAATTTTTGATATATTTTGAAAGATTTTTAATAATAAGTCCTGAAAAGTAACACTGACAAAATATTTTTACAGATATTTTAGAATTAATATTGGATTCTAGATAGCAATGTACAATCAGCATTCCTATAGTATGATTTTTTAAGATCTACAATGCAGAATCACTTATTAATTCAAAAGTAATAAAATAAATGATGTAAATTGATGATTTCAATATTTGAGTCATTTGAGATTTGCAGATTATTTCAGAAAGTCTAAAAAAGCCGCACTCTGAATAAGGATTTTAAAAATCAATGGTAATTTGAAAGAAGTGCTTCAAATCTGTATGTAGGAGGGTCTCATTATTTGCTATTCAGACAATTCATTACATTAATAAATCTTACACTCTAAATCTATCCAATACTCTTAGAGAATTTGACTACTGAAATTTTCATTTATTTTTGATAATGCCACCCAAATATTTGCTTTACACAATTTTTTAAAAAAATCACATGATTGTTTCATTTACTCTAATTAAATGCATGTTTATTACGCAAAGATGAAAAAATAGTTTAATCAATGTATTATTTCAAGCGTTGATGATTAAAATGCAATGTCATTGTTCAATTGAAAACATTTTCCCCTTATTTTAAAAACATTGTGATTATATTTTAAAGAGCAGAAAATAACAAGTTAAAATGAATAATAACAATAAAAAATGAACAATTAACTTCATTGGAATGAATATACTCCGTTAGATGCCCAAGTCGTATATATACGGTAACATTTGACACGAAAAAGTAACTAGTCATGCGCTTGGTCATAATTCATTACTTATATTTGACATGGTTAATGATCATTGATTGTGATAAAATGGTTCAATATCACATTATCAATCTCCGTACTTTCGACTGCTTTAGAAATTTTCACGCCTATATATTTTATTCTTTTCTGTTAATAAAAATGAATTAAAAAAATATCTTCCTATAAAGCACACTAACTCTTATGATAATTTGTTTGTTGTGTTGCTCAAAATAATTTTACAATATCTCAAGAGTAGATGTTACATCTTTTTTGTGTCAATTTTTGACGTATATTATCGTCTGGGCACTTACGGAGGCAATCTAAAAAAAAGCAAGTAATGATCGGTCGATGGTTGTTATTGTGCGCGTTAAGATCAGATTGGCATTATTGATTTATTTATGCCGATATAGGTCGTGTCATCTACAAATATGCCTTTGTCGGTGCAAGATCCTACTTCGTTCTCCCGTCCAGGTACAGTTAAATGTTTAGAAGAATTTGAAGTTTGTGCTAAAAATTTTATGATTGAAAAATAACGGCATGTTGATATATTAACAAAGAAAATGTTTATGAATTATAACTTTTTATTGAATCAATGCACTTAACAGCTGGGATAAGTTTTTATATTATTACTATAGTTCATTGTTTTCTTTTCTTTGGATTAATTTTGTTAAAGCCTACTGCTTTATATAAATTGTTTATTTGAATTCTGTTCATTTTTTAAAGAGCTTTTTATTTATAATTTTAGATCACCATCTTATTCGACATATTCATCTGGTATGGGAGGTTGATTTTGAAAAAAAAGTTTTAAAAGGCAAAGCACAGTATAAGATCGAGAAACTTCCTGATGCTAAAAATGACTTGGTAAGCATTTTCTGAGATGAATTTAAGAAAAATATACTAACCATTTTGTATAGGCGCAGTAAGGAAAATTGACTTGAACATCATTAAAAATGAAACTTCTAAGTCTAGGAGAGTGAGAGAATCGTTTGTAGTCTCCATCTGTTATATGTATCAGACATACTATGTGCATGTGCCGTGCCTCTTTTACTATGTGTGTTTATATGTAGCACAAAGAAATCACTCGACACACAGCTTAATCTTTTAGCTTTACAATTTCCATTAACAAATGGAAAAATAAACAATGCGTAAAATCAACTTTTCTTAGAAGCTAAGAAATATCACTGACGAGTCAAAAATATGCGGAGAACAAGAAACAACAGCGCTATCCGTACTGATTTTAGGGAACTGAAAATGTCGATTTCAATAGAGAAAATTTTTTGATTTGAATTCTAAGAAACCTTTTTGAATAAAATCAATATACTAGTCTTAAATTAGTTTTCACTATCTTATTAGGAAAGTGCTCAGGCATTAAAATCACTGGAATTCTTTATATTAAAGAGACCCTAGTCTTAGAGCGGACTCTGTGTGACCGTGATGAGAATGAAGTACACATATAAACCTCTTATAAACACCAATGCATTAATTTTAAGTAAATTTACATATTGTGTTCAGTAATTTCCAGACATTATTTATTTTCAGATTCTTGACGTTGCTCGTCTTGCGATATTGAAAATTTTTATTCTCGATGGAAATTCTCTGAATTTCAAAATAGATGAACATGCTAAGGACGTGGGTTCAAAATTAACGGTTGAGCTACCACCGCAGTTGAATGAATGGTATTTTTTGTATACTTTCTTATGTAAAATAAATGGCTTAAATTATTGTTTAGTAAGATATTATACAAGGCATCTCCGGAAAGTAAGAGTACTCAATTTTTCTAAATCGAAAGTGGCAATATATTTGTGAAAAATTTACGAATTCACAGATGTACATAAAATATTATTTTTCAACATAATCACCTTCGTTCGCAATGCATTTTATGAGCTGAGGGATAAGTTTTCTGATATTTTCGTCAAAAAATCTCCCACTGATGTTTGTTGGGCTATTGTTTGACGGTACTTTGAACCTCATTGTCACTACAAAACCTTTTTCCATCCATAGATGGCGGTTGTTGTTTTAAAAAACACCCATGCCTTACTATGATGTGTATTTGCTACACCATATACAATTCTAAAAAATTCTGAATTCCGTTTCAATTATATTTTATATCAATATTCCCATTATTAGAGTCCAGTTGTAGTAAATACATCATAGTGAAGGAAAGGTTAGACGAGGCTGAGGAAAGGTTAGAGAGCTGTCAAGGCGAACAGCGCAGTGGTCAACCAAATGAGGTAACCATCCGAGAAATGGTGAAGAAAATCCACAAAATGGTATTGGATGACCATCGACTGTAAGCTAGCAGACATGGTAGGTCTTTCAAAAAATGCTGTCGTTGACATATTGATTTAAAAATTGAACATGAGAATGCTGTGTGCAAAATGGGGGCCACTTTTTATTCGCAATGTCGTGATGATGTTTCAACCGAGTGTTTGGTCGAGTTTTTGCATCAATTCAAGGTGAAACATGGGTCCATCACTTTACATCTCTTTATCGGTCCCGCTATTCGGGACCATGCTAACCCGATCGATTGGCTACTTGCTCTGAGCACAGCGAAGAAACTAGATTTTGTAACTTAAAACTAAAAAACTAGCTAAGATAGCAGCATAAATTAGTAAGATATATAGTTTTTATGGGTGCGGGGAAGTCTAGGTTTGTTCGCGACCTCATTTGGTGCATGCCACCTATGTAAGTTAGCCACTGAAGGAGCTTCAATGATCGTACATTTAGAAAATGCCGCAAAAATCCCTACAAGAGGACGGAGGGGCCACAAGATCTATGTGTCCAATTGGTCCACTTTTCAGACCGTTGATATGACGAATGAACGCCTCGCGATTAGACGCCATACCCGAACATGTCATTATATTATAAAAATGAACAGAGTCAATAAGTATTGATTCATTTAAAATAGAATGGTCAAGTAAAATAAAAGCCATGTGCAACTCTCGACTGGTATTCTGCATTTTGCGCCCCAAGCCCAGTTACACCTGTGGTGGGCGCCTGGTTTGCTACCCTCTTGTTACAGTCCTGCTGTTTCCCTTTGTGGCAAAAAATCCATTAGGAAAATCAATGGTTCCAAAAGATCTAGACGCCAAGATTTTTTTGGGCCGACATAAGAGTTTTTAATTTTTCGCTGATTATGAAGAGGGATGACACCACTGCATTTATTTAGTATGTTCGTCTCAGGAATGTAGTAGGCCACCCTCTGAAATACTGCGTTTCCTTAAACCAGATTACGCTCCTCAACTTGCAGCTGGCGGGATTCGTAACAGAGACGCTCATTTCAACAGCGCTACAACAATAGTTTACAATCGATTGAGACAAATTACCGCATGTTCTCCTCCCAACATCTTAGCTTTGATTGCAGTTTTGCCAACTCTGTCAAAAACAAAAACCATAGAGCATTAGAGTGTCAACACTTTTACTTTATGGATATGCCTCGTAAAACAAAGCATTCGGGAGCACGAAATGTATGTGACGTTTTTTTGAGATACTTTAAAAATAAGCTATCATAGATTTATGTTATACGCAGATTTGATTTTTTAATTATAACTTTATTAAATAATTTAAATTTAGTAAGTATCGCAATGAAAAATTTTAATTTTACCTTTTAACTGCCACTGACTCATCAGCGCGTACAAATGCGACGCGCCAGTGAGTCCTTGGCATTTAATAGGTTAAAAATGAGTTTGATCTTAATTAATTCGCAACAGGCAAGCTATATGCGAGTCTTTTGATTCCCAACGCTTGGCGATGGAAGACTCCCAGGGGAGTTTTTTAGTAATCGGATTTTCAAGGGGTCTCTGACTATTGCACAGACAAAAATGTTCTTGTGTGACATGTATCGCCGCCTTATTAGAAATAAACATCAGACACATTGATATGATCCAATCATCGTCTCTCATCGTTTTTTAATTATTTATTAAATCGTTTTATTTCAGCTTTGATCTTGTTATAAGATACGAAACAACTTCTGAAACAAGTGGATTGCAATGGCTTGAACCATTGCAAACAGCTGGACGAACTCATCCATATGTATTTTCACAATTCCAAGTATGATTTTATTATGCCACTATATTATATAAATAAACTTATTACACCGTGCTCTTTAAAACAATGGATCGATATGAAACGAGACGTATTTCACAATCGTTCTGAAGATATAATAAACGCTTATAGTAAATGTTTTTTATTGTTTATAGGCAATCCATGCACGATCAGTTTTACCTTGCCAAGATACACCTGCTGTGAAATTTACATATAGTGCCGAGGTGACGGCTCCTATGGAATATACTGTTTTGATGAGTGCTTTACGGACTGGTAAAATAAATTACAACAAAGTCGCATTTATATACAGTTTCAATCAACCTATTCCTATTCCGTCATACTTGATAGCAATCGCAGTAGGCGTGCTTGATTCTCGAAAATTAGGTCCAAGGTACCTCGCATTTTTATCAAAACAACCATAAATGAAGTACATATAATATAATAGACGTGTCCGTGAACACATTAAAAAATACAAAATATCATGTTAATTATGCATCATGTTTATTTTTTCTTTTTATGATTTCTAGATCAACAGTGTGGGCTGAAAAAGAAATTATTGAGAAATGCGCTTGGGAATTCGCTGATACAGATAGAATGCTCAGAGTTGCTGAAGAATTATGCGGACCTTATGTTTGGGGAATATATGATCTTCTGGTTTTACCTCCATCCTTTCCTTATGGCGGAATGGAAAACCCATGTTTGACTTTCGTAACGCCAACTTTATTGGTATGTTTATCATATTCTAAGTTAACAATACTGAAGACAATAAGTATTCTCATTTACCTCTGACAATTGGCAGGTATTTTTGAATGCAAATAAGTTCATGGGATGATCATTGAAACTGTGCTTACTTTAAAAGCGAAATGAAATGAAACAGTGCTTTTCATAGACGAATGTTGATGCAAAACGGTGAATACACTGCCTTCTGATATCTTTAAAGTTCCGGTTATCTCACGTAATTTCAATTTAACTAAAACTATTTTGTGGGCTTATTTATGTTTGCTGACACAACTTCCGTTTACAACTTCTTTACCATTTGTTTCGATGAAGCAGAGTCCGAATAACACTTGTGTAACAATGGTGTTTTTTCCAATTAAAAAGCAATGGTTTATCAACACGAAATTCAGATTTTTAAGCAAGATTCAGACACGATACATATTCCATAACTAATTCATATTACAATGGTGAAATATCATTTTTTTGACTTGTTTCATTAAAACACCTCTTAGTTGGAGGCTGGAAAGAGTCTCTACTGTACAAAATTTTTGAAAAATATTTGATTTTATTCTAATGTGTTCGTTAAAATCTTTAAGGCGGGTGATCGTTCATTAGCGGATGTAGTCGCGCATGAGATTACTCACAGCTGGACTGGAAATCTCGTGACAAATAGAAATTTTGAGCATTTCTGGTTGAACGAAGGATTTACTGTATTTGTCGAAAGAAAGATAACTGCTCGTCTCGCAGGAGAAACAAGATATGACACCAAGTATAGAGATTTCACGACCATTTTGGGACTTACAGAATTGAAAGAAACGGTATTACGGTAGAAATATCAATCAGTTTTATAAGTCTCAAAATTGCGAAAATTAAAAATACTTTTCTGTGCAGGTGGAGGACATTGGTAAAGAAAATCCTCTCACGAAACTGGTTGTGAATTTGAAAGGTCTCAATCCCGATGATGCCTTTTCAAAAGTTCCTTATGAAAAAGGATCGACATTTCTGAGATATTTGGAGAATTTATTGGGAGGACCAGGTATATTTCTTTTAATACGCGGTTCATTAAATAATTTCATATTCTTAGTTTATATTATTTATTGCAGTTGAGTTTGAGCCTTTCCTACGTCATTATTTGGACACATTTAAAATGAAATCTATAGATACGGACGATTTTAAAAAAAACTTGGAAGAATATTTCAAAGATAAAGACGAATTGAATCAAATTGATTGGGAAAAATGGTTATACACACCTGGAATGCCTCTGCATATTCCCAAGTATTTTTTTTTATATCGTCAAATTAATTTAAACATTTATTTACTCGATACATTTTAAAAATCCTTTTTTTAGTTATGATGCGACTCTATTGGAATCTTGCACTGCACTTATTAAGAGATGGACAGATCCCAACGTGAATTATTCTGTATTTGATATATCTGATATTAAAGACATGAATAGCCTACAACAACTTCAGTTTTTGTCCGAATTACACGTCGAAAATATCACACTAGATCTCGCCAAAGCTTTAGAGAGAGCCTATTCCTTTAATGAGACTAATAATGCAGAAATAAAGTGCTGGTGGCTTCGTCTGTGCATAAAAGCTCGTTGGTCCGATAAAATTAAAGATGCTTTACAGTTCGTCAACGATCAAGGAAGAATGAAATTCGTGCGTCCAATTTATAGAGATTTGTATGCTTGGGAGGATGCCAGACAACAGACCATCGATAACTTTAAAGCGCACAAGAAATATATGATGCATCTCTCCGTGTACGTCGTTAAGAAGGATTTGCATCTCTCTTGAATTGGAATAAAATACATTTTTTTTACACTTTTATATATATATTCATTAAAATGTAATACACATAACCATTACTACTATGCTATTAAATAGATTAGATTAAAGTTGCTACTTTTTATTTTAAAATATAATCCTTTGGGAAATCCATAATTTTGGGGAAATTTTTAACATCCTCCTCTGGTATATGATCCAACCTAGTAGGTATGTCTCGAATTCTACGAATTTCATGTGTAATATTTTCCATGATCTCGTCGGGGGCTTTGTCATCGGGGTATATAATGAGCCGCTGCATAGTGTAACGTCTTTGTAAATTACCTCTCATTGATCTATAAACAGCTTTCTTGATAATCTAAAGGAATAAATATATATATTAACACTTAATTTTTAGAAAACAAACCATAGTAAATATCAAAATAAAATTAAAAATCTTAGTTGAATAATAGCTGACAGATCTCCCACGAGTTATTCACGAAGGTCCATATTTATTAAACACTCTCACACTTCAACTATTGGATTTAGACCTCACGAAAAATTTCGTCAAAAAAAAAGTGCTCAAAACATGTCATATAAAAATTATTTGAATTTAAATTTGTCATTTTATGGTAATAAATGCTGTTCAATACTTGTTTATAATATAAAATATTTATACATATTTTACAATACATACCAACGTTGGATCTCTATCATGAAGCTGCCATGCTAAAGTCCATGAAGCCCCGCCTGGATAACCAGTGTGATGAAAATATGCTCGTTTATACCATTCATCTCCTCGCAATGCAATATCTCGACTGTTTATAGCGACTACAATGTCTCCACAATCGTTGAGAGGATGATAAATGGGTTTGTGTAAACCCATGAGATATGTTTTTATTCTTTCAGCTGAGATATACGGATCCTGCCACTTGCAATCGAAAAGATGCCATTGACGCGTAAACGTAGCCCATTGCTGAAACCCATAATATAACCATGAAGTGCATTTAATAAATCCAACAGGAGATTAAATACATGCTCATTAGATAATAAAATGATAATTTAGGAACTAGCCTAAAAATAAAAAGGTTATACTGATATATAACTTAAAAATATGAGGCAATATCTTATACTTTATAAAGGAAATACAGTTATGTCAATAATATTGGAAAATGATTCACAAGACTATTTCGTGTAAGAAATCTCAATATCTATTGGTTTGCATTTCATGTATATTTTAAAAACAATAATAAATAAATATTTGCTTAAAAACTATATGGAAAATCATTGTTACCTGAACTCTTTTATAAGCAGACATTTCTGTTATTCAAAAGCTAATAGGTTATTTATTTCCTAAGAATGGCTGTAGCATATTTTTAAATACAATGCTAAGACTTAACACTAATATAAAACTACCATAACCTATATATAAAAAGTATGTACATGCAATGTAAATTTATCTTAACAGAAAATAAAATAAAGACAAATTAGGTGATGAAAAATTGATTCCTTGATTACAAGCTATACGATTTGATAATATTCTCCGTATGAAAGATAAAAATATTTCTCCATTAATAATATATATTTTTTAATCATATTTATTTATAAATAAAATACTCGAAAACAATTTTAAATAAATACGGATTGGAATATAATTATTTGAAGTTAAAATTTGCAAGCGTTATTTTAATAAAATTCCGTTTAATTAAATGGTCGTATTGTGGCTTGTTATAATAAAAAAATGTGTATCGGTGACAGTTTTAGTACACAGACAGTAGGTGTTTGTCTATGTTGAGTGTGTGGTCGAGTCGTAAGTCCAACTTTTTAAGGAACGTAAACCTTCAACATGGATGTCATCATACAGCTCAACAATCAATCGGCGGGTCGTGATAAAATTGCCAGGTTATTATATAAGATTAAATTTTAAATAAATTTAATTTAACATAAATATTTACAACTAAAATTAATTTGCATAAATTTCACATTTTAAGAACAAAACTATTTGGCGTGTATTAATGCATCATGATATTCTATTAAGTTTTCTGCTATGTATCAAATATATATTCCTGATGTAAATTCTTAAAATTGCAGTTTTTAATATTTAAACATTTCGTTTTTAGCACCATTCAATATGCGAGTAAATTCTTGTGGTATGAACTTCAACAGATGAAATCGAACGTCTATTTGATAGAAAAGCTTCAATATCTCGAAAGTACTTTAGCGTCCTTTCGAAAATGTAAGTTTATATTTGATTATCGTAATTTAAAAAAATGTATCAAGTTTGTATCATATAAAATTGAGGAACTCTAAGAGAATGATCGTCAAATAAGATTAGGATAGATAACAAAATTATTTAGTCGAAATCATACACATTTACTATAACAATTAATCAAAGTCTGTTAATTTTTCAGATATTGTAATACTTTGATTCGGATGTTTTATTACATGTTCATTTTATTTTTACAGTGCTTCGATTCGGAAGATTTTCTGATTCTATGTATTCTGCTTTATCGTCAATCAAGAATCCCGATTATGTTTTGAGGCTAACGTTGACTCTCGGTAAAATTGCCAATTCTTTATTCCTATTCGCCGATCATATTGTTTGGTTGAGTCGTGCCGGATTTCTCAAGAACGTCGATGCAAACAAATGGAATTTGATTTCAAATAAGTATTGGTTGTTAAACGTTATTATGAACATAGTAAGAGATATTTATGAAATTCACAAGATTATCCATTATGAAAATATATTCAAACTAAAGAAAGAAATATCGAGTAAACCGTTTAATTTCCACGCGTATATGTGTTTTTTACAAAATATTATCACCGCCATCAAATCCCGACAAGATGTACTGATTGATACTTTAAAAAATTGTTGCGATATTTGGATTCCACTCGCTGCTTTGCAGCGCGTAAATTTAAAACCGAGCACAGTTGGATTGTTGGGTACAATTTCATCGTTGGTGGCTCTTTTCACGATGGTTCAACCGTTGGCCAAACTTGTGCCTGCATAGTCTATTTAAATTTATGTAGTTAAAATTGTTTTATGCTTGTTGCTTATTTCAATTAGTTTTCAGGGTGAACGGCTTTATTATGATAACTGATTTATCGGTGTTGGATTTTCTGAAAATTAATAAAATGGGTGATGTTTTATTTATTTAGAAAGATTGTTGTGGTTAATATACATATGTTTAATATTAAAATTTGTATTAAAGAAGTACAACAGTGCCTTCTTTGGAAAAATGTTGATTTATGCTCATCTTATGTTATCATTTATCTACGAATAATTTAAAAGTTTTCAGTATAATTCTGATTTAATCATGTTAGATAATAGCATATGTAATATTCTTATTGGATATATCACAGACATATTTTTTAATCCGTGAGATACACATTTTTCCCAAAAGATTCTTAATTTTTTATATAAATATGAATTTAAAAAAGATACAAGCCAAATGTAGAAAATCGAATGGTTTCAGTTTTTTCCTTTTTTTGTTGTTGATAATAACCTAGTCACATGTTTGTTATTAGCTATCAGTACCTCAACAAATTACTTTTAATATCTTATCTTTTAACAAATAACAAGTTGGAAAAGAGTGGTTTACATAGAGGATTATCAGGCTCAATCAGGCATATTGTAACTCTAGTCATTAATAGTTTATTTTTGGGTTAGTTATGGTTCAACCTGAAAACTTAATCTTT
This sequence comes from Stenopsyche tienmushanensis, assembly GCA_008973525.1. Lineage (NCBI taxonomy): Eukaryota > Metazoa > Arthropoda > Insecta > Trichoptera > Stenopsychidae > Stenopsyche > Stenopsyche tienmushanensis. The sequence continues at coordinate 16,268 of WACJ01000214.1, forward strand.
AAAAATGTTCCCACAGCAGTTAATCTTGATTTAGCTTTTAGGCTGCCTCGAGATTATATATGTTATGGAAACAAAAATACGATCTATTGAAAGCATTCGTAATAAAACTAAAAGTATTAAATATAAATCCCTCTCTTAAATCGGTCCCTCATTATTGAGGATCATAACTTCTTCTGTTATTGTCCAAGAATTGAACCAGTGCGCAGGGCATCTTCCTCTTTTTTCTTCAATGATGCCAATCACAAAAAAATTCTCTAAGCTATCCTCGCCTCGTCTCGCTACATGTCCAAAGAATTAAAGAATGTGTCGTAAACAAATAATGGACAAACGATCCTCGACCTTGATTTCCTCCAAAATAAATCAGTTTTCTGCTTTTCAGTCCACGAGACTTAAAATGCATATCAAAAGCATCAATATTTTTCCGGCAGACCGTATTTATAATCCATGTTTCGGTGACGTATTGGAATATTAAAAAATTAGGCTTTTTATGAGGCTAGCATACATACGGATAGAATTTCATGTAACAATCAAAACATTTATAAACAAAAATATATGTTAATTAAAATTTCATGAATTATCTCTTATCAATTTTTTGTGACAACTTGCTATCGTAGTTTAATCTATCGAACACATTGAAGATAATTTGATTTCATAATTAACTACATAATTTTATTCCAATGTGTATTGTGCAAAATATGAAACAATATACAACTTATAAATATAATTATATAGTCGTAACAGAGTATAACTAAATCTGCCGAATAGGGTGCATGAGGAAGTAATTCAAACTTTAATTAATTTATCTCCTTTCATTCCATTGTTATGACTGTTCGTTTGTCCCAGGTGTGAAGTGATGGACCCATGTTTCATCCATGATTATAAATCTAGGCAAAAACTCGGCTTTATTGTTGTGAAACAACGCTAAACACTCAATTGCAGACAATAATATTTTCGACCGATTGTAAAATTTAAAAAACCTAGCCGATAAGTCTTCTTCGGACAACTTCGTTTTGTAATGAGAGTTTGTAATCGTCCTGTAGATATGTTCGGGTATGGGGTTCGATTATGAGGCGTTCATTCGTCATGTCGGCCGTCTGAAAAGCGGACCGGTTGGACACACAGACTTTGTGGTCATTTCGTCCTCTTTTAGGGCTTTTTGCGACACTTTTGAAGATAAATGCTTATCCGGGGCCATCTGTACGATTATGGAAGCCCCCTCAGAGATTAACTTACATAGGTGGCTCACGGCAAATGAGGTCACGAACGAGACTAGACTTTTCCCCATCCATAAAAACTATATATTTATCTATCTTACTAATTTATGCTGCTATCTTAGCTAGTTTTTTTAGTTTTAAGTTAAAAAATCTAGCTAGTTTCTACTCCGCTCTCAGAGCAAATGGTCACTCGAAGTTGAGAATGGATATTAAATTCCGGTTTTGTTGAGCGGGTTGGCATGGTCCCGGAAGTTCGGAAGTTTTTTATCATTACAATTACATATTATTTATTCTCACTGAAGCGTATTCAATAATTCAAAGAGCTATTGACAATACTTGATTTAAAAAAATCGTATTAGCTAGTTGTATTATGCATTTAAATTGAGGGCGAGGTTCAACATTGTTTTTGAAATTATCAATAACTAGTAAACATTTTTTGATTGTACGTTCTGTGATTCCTAGTTTTTAAATCCTTATTTATAGTGATATTTTTTCCATATTCCCATGAGTTATGTTTTTTTTATGTACGCATTAATACTAAACTTATTGTATGTATGCTCCGACTGCTGATAATGTAAATACGAATGGGCTTGTAATCACATTGACATATTCATAGAGATAAATTATTTACTTCTTTTCGATATATCAGACACGAAGATCTATTCACGTTTGTAGAGATATATCCTTGAACGTTCAAATATGAATTCACGAGTAAATGTGAAATCAAGTATCATTTGTGATATGTATTATATATGATATAATTAAGCTAGTGCTGATATATTTTTCAAGACTAACGGATTTTCTTAATTTTATTGTCATTTTTTAAAAAGGATTATTATGAATAATTAACTTTAAAAGTAAGAGACGATTTTTCTAGAAAAATGTTGCCAATTATTTCATATTTATATCTACGTTAGATTACGGACATTATAAATGTTTAAAAAAATATATATTAAAGATATATTTTTTATATTCCAAGGCGATCTATAAGGATTAAGAATTTAGATAATTAAATTTTTAGAAGTAGATTAAAGCAAAATTAATATCTTGTGACAATATTTAAGAAAATACAAATAGGTTTTTATTTGTTCTATTTCTAGAACATTTAATAATGTCTTATATAATTAAAGGGACGAGTTCTGAAATGGCTCGTTGATCTTGGTAATGTTATAACTATTATAAAACAAATTTTTGTTTGGTAAAATATTCATAATCAATGCGGTGTCCTGTATTGATTTTTATTAAAGAAAATCAACCATTATTGACCAATATAATTGGAAATTTTAAGAATATGATGTATTTAAATGAACAAAAGGAAATTTGTAGATAACAGCTTTCTACAAATTGAAAAGCGTGATATTGTATCACCCTTTTTTTAAAATGAAATATTAATAGAATATTTTATGATTGCAATCTTATATAATTCCAACATTTGACTGTATTTATGTATTTTGTTTTCATATTATCTGAAATAAAAGAATGTTGATTATGTATTTTATTTTTTATTAAACATAGTTTTTATATTGAGAGAAATAATAAAAAATAGTGATTTTTAGGTATGAATAAAATGCTTATATTGTGAAAGAGTAATTTCGATTTACGTCAATATTAAAATGTAATTAAATATAAGCAAACAACGCATCTATCGGAATTATTAGAATGTCCATTTTTTATTTTAAAAAAAGCAAAATCAAAAATAAATTATTTATTTTCATTGAATTATTAACATATTTTTTTTAATAGTGTTCGCAAATCCACAACAATATTTTTTTATTTTTAGTTAGAAAAGCGGTATTTTTACAATATAAATTCAAACAAATCAAGAGCTAGAAATACAACAGTTTTAAATTATCATTCAAATAAATGGATTTTAGTTGTGTTTAAAAATTAATGGTTAAAAGATAAAGTGGTGCAAATTTAGCCGTAATAAGCGAAAAAGTGTTATATGTTGGCGGCGTTGGGAAAATTTGCGGACGGCGCACGTCAGTTAAGTGTTGATGTGTCAAGATGTCCGCGTGGGAGTTGGTCTTGTTGTCACAGTCGTCGCCGGGGGATGCGCCCCCCGCGGCCCCCGTTAATGCTACGGAACGCCCTCCAGCCACTCCCGAAGGAATGGCTGTGGCCTATGGCGGCTTAGTCATAATGGCACTTCTTCCAATATTCTTCGGATCTTTCCGCTCCGTATCACGTCTTGAAGAACAAAAGGTGACCGTCAAATCTTTTATATTATTATTTCATCGTGTCAATGAATTTATATCAATTTTATTCATAAAGTTTCAGTCAAACTTTTGCCGACATGCTTACACGAACTAAATATACACGACATATGTTCGAAAGCTGTATTAATACTGAAATAGATTTGGCCTTGTCGAATCGTAAACTGCAATCTAAATTCATGATTTTATATATTTTTACATATAAGATTGATATTAACCTCATTTATATACATGTACATTTGTTGATAATACATTCTCTTTTGATGATACTAATTTTTACTTGAAAATAAACATTTACCAAATGATTGAATGTTTATTTCTGCTAGTTAAATTGCGGTAATTGAATAATGTGTAGGCTAACCATTGCATGTTTATTAATATTCTGTCGGTCATCTGAAAAGATTATATATATATATTAATAAACGTAAATACTCATGCAAGCCTGTTTAATATAACATTTTAAGATAAAATTGAATTTAAATTGGCACTTCCATAAGAATTTCTTTCCAACTATTTACACACATTCAGCATTTTTTGTTGGTGATATTTTTACATTTATTAACAATAGAAAGTTTCATTTTACAAACAGGATTCATTTTCTTTTTTTAAATGATCTATGAATGTACTTTTGATTGACGGGGCTTCAATTTATTAGTTATAACATATTTATTACCCAATCAGTTAAATTTCATGATTAGTCATTTATTATTGACATTGATTCTATGATTCATTTTGAATGGATGAAGTAAGTTATTGAAAATTATTAAATATAAATATCTTGAAAGTTTCGCACGTGTTGAATATTATGTCTATTAAAAAAAATTCAACAAGCTGAAACGTGTATATATGTTTGCATTTTATGAACTATTGAGGTGGCTTTTTTAGCGATCCCTTTTTTATGGTATCATTACCAACCATTTTGACATGGTTTTTCATGGCATATATATGTTTTTAAAAATGTGGTTGCCAGCCACATCTCCTGTGGGATTCGAACCCAAGATGATTGGGTTACGAGTCCAACTGCTTAACGCGGGACTACCTACAGATACAATCAGGTTTATGAACTATTGTGATTTAAAATTAAATCTTATTTTTTGAGCAGCCCGCATACGTGGGAAAGAGATGCTTGGTATATTACGCACTCCATTCCTTGTTTCATTAAAGTCGTTGTTTTTTTCTTTTCTAATTGACACATTTGTTAAATTGTTAATCCATATTTTAGGAATCTGATGAGAAACCAGAGACTATGTCTAAAAAAGATGCAATGTTATTTCCCCTCATAGCATCAAGTGCTCTTTTGGGTTTATACGTGTTCTTCCAAGTATTCTCGAAAGAATATATCAATTTGTTATTGACGATATATTTCTTCTTCCTCGGTGTAACAGCTTTAAGTCATATATTAAGGTGAGAAATATTCAAAATTTTATTTTAGCATACGTCATTGATTATCAATATTTTATACTGTTTGATATTATCGATTATTCTGAATATTGGCAGGGAAAAAATGAATTCTGCTTGTGAAATCAATGTATTATGTCTGAATGAGTGTATCCATTATATTGTAGTGTTCGTCAGATTATGAGCTAGTGATTTAAAGTGATAAATCTGTATAATTTTCAAGCATTAGAACACAATTGAATTTATGAATATGACTATTCTGGTCTGAATTGAAAGGATTAATAGTATTTTATATACTTTTTTTAAATTTATGTTCAAATATTTGTGTCTTATCAGCTAAATATAAAGTAATTACACCGTGCCATAAGATTTCCACTTTGATAAAATATTTTTTAACTCTTAATATGCTTTGTATGGCTTGTAAACAGTGTAACAAACTAACAACCGTAAATAAATTCACTTTTATCAGCAATTGGACGACTATATAGCAAATCTGCGGTAATACGACAAGTCGGATCGGTGAGTCGGATAATAGAGTACTGCTCCCGACTCCTTGTAGTCTGGAACTTTTTAGAAAGAAGTACTTGTGATCTGAAAAATTAGGAGATTAAAAAAAAACTGGGGTCCCGTGGCAGCAGAAGGCTGTCTCGGAATCGCTCAAAGATTAGCCAACGTTATCTGCGTGTGTGTAAATGTGCGACTCGACCTTAGTGTGGGTCTTGACTCTATGTTAGACTGGCGTTCCTTACCACACCCTGGCTAATTCCAGTGCTTGTGATAGAAGGCGCTGGGTTCGGTTTTTTACCGAAGCATGTTTTACCCTCATATGGACTGAGAACATGGCACAGAAGCGCTTCTCTTTCAGAAGCCATGCCTTCCCATATCCACAGAATGTGTTCTGCGGACGTGCTAGGTGCAGTGCATGGACAATCCGCTCTATCTGCATGGCCCAGTCCAATTAATTGGACACTGAAATTACCGTGTCCCGTCAGAAATTGGGACGTCCAGTGGTTGATGTTCACCCAGTGCGCCTTCCTCCTGCTCTCGACGGATTTGAAGAATTGGAAAAGGTGACGCCCTATATCGGACGCCACCCATCTACCTTGCCATTCTTTTGCAGCAGCAACTTCCGCCCATTTTTTAATTTCGTCTTTAAACTGGAATTCCTTTGCCTCCTCTGCATTGATTAAGATGCGCCCCACTGCAAGTGGGAGATCCACCCTCCAGCGGTGCGCGACCACGCTGACCTGCAGATCCAATGGGAGCACGCCTGCCAGGATCTGGAGGCTATCTGTGGCTGTCGTTCGATACAAAGTTCGGAAACAGTCTGTTAGCCCATGCCCCTGCCCCGTAGGTACCAATACTCACATAAGTAGCCTCACAAAGGGGATTCGGATTCTGCCCATCTGTATTTTGGGGGCCTGCAACGTTCCGCCAGGCCACCTTTCAATCCCAGTGCCGTTGTTTTTCAAGGCGCGAACGCGGGCTTGTTTAGCAGATTCCAATCCCAAAGCAAGCGAAGCGCGATCTCAGCTCTCTCCTTGATTTCCCTCAGCGATTTGCCGCAGACCGTTATGGTGAGGTCATCTGCGTAGGCAAATATTCCGCACCCCTTGGGCAGTGGCAGCTCGAGCCCATCGTCCAGCAGGATGTTCCACAGGATCGGCCCGAGCACCGATCCCTGTGGGCAGCCTTTGTTCAGTTGTCTGCATATTGGGGTTCCACCCGCCTCCTCAATGATCATGCAGTCCGAGAGATCGGCCACCAAGCGTTATCAAACGTCCTTTGGAAGTCGAGGAAGATGGCGTACGCGTACATGTGGGTCGTTTTACTGCGGTCCACCAATTCTAGAACTCTTTCGATTGCTCCAACTGTTGATCTTCCTTGCCTGAAACTGTACTGTCGACCGAGAGCGGTTTAGTTCCCTTGTAGACAAGGTTCAGGCGTTTAGCAATAGTTTTCTCGAGTATTTTGCTGAGAATCGGCAGAAGCACGAAATTATGAGATATACGTAGATAATACAAAGTTTCATATTACGGAATTAACGTCATAGACACAATGATCATAGCAGTTATAAAAAATAAAAACCTGTTACCGTCATCAAACGTATTCTGTGACGATTTTTGAAGCATTTTAACTATCCCTTGCTAGCTACAGTCTTCTATTTTTTATCTCTTTGTAAAGCAACTTTTATGGCAGCAACATAGTTGATTTGAACTCACGCGTTAAAAATATATGAACAATATTTGTCAGGGTACACGTCGTTTCAATGTAAATACATATTAGGGGTATCGAAAAGAAATAGAAATTTTCATACAGTTATGAAAAAAACATTTATTTAAAAAAAAACTTAAAAACTACTCTATAAACTAATGTCCATCGTTTTCTAACACCTTTTTCCATCTTTCAGGTAATTTATCTATTCCTGTTTTGTAAAAGTCTTTGGGTTTTTCTTTAAAGAACTTTTCCATATGATTTTTTATCTCATTCACATTAGTAAATTTTTTTTCACGAAGAGAATGTTCTAGGGCACGAAACAAATAATAATCCGATGGAACGATGTCTGGAGAATATGGTGGATGTGGTAGAAGTTCATAGCCAAGTTCAATATTTTTTTGCTGCGTAACTTTTGCCGCATGAGGTCGTGCGTTGTCTTGTTGAAGAATTCGCTTATTATTGTTCACTAAAAATGGCCGATTTTTTTTAAATTCTTGTGTCATTCTTTCTAATTGTTCACAATACATGTTTGCTGTTATTGTTTCACCGGGTTTAAGTAATTCAAAATAAAAAACACCAAGGCTATCCCACCAAATACATAACAGCACCTTATTTACAGTTAAGCTCGGCTTTGCCGTAGGTAAAGCTAATTGACCGGGTGAAAGTCATTGTTTTTTTCGCGTGGTATTGTTATAGAGGACCCATTTTTCGTCACAGGTAACAATTCGCCTTAAAAAGGGTTCTAAATCGTGCCTAGATAAAAGAGAAGTGCAGATAGTACGTCGCTGCTCTAGTGCAGTTTGTGATAAATCGTGAGGGACCCAAACTCCTTGCCTGGAACACTTTCCAATGCGGTGAAGGTGATTTTGTACATTTTTCCATGGGCATCCAAGTTTATTTGATATTTCTCTGATTGATTGACGAGGATCAGACTCTACTAAATTTAACAGGACATCATCATCGATTTTTAGCGGTCTTCCCGATTTAGGCGCATCTGTAAGTTTTCTGTCACCAGTTTGGAATTTTTTCAACCACCTATGACATTTACTTAGTGTCAATATATCACCATATGTTTCATTGATTTTCTGTGTCACTTCTTTAGTTTTCATTTTTTGATCAAATAAAAATAGCATACAATGACGCAAATTTTCTTCACTAATTGTTGGTCTGGACATTTTTATTTAAATCACGGTTAATTTTTTTTTTGTTAAAAATAGTAAATTGACAATAGTCTTAATTTACAAGCACTAAAAAATAAGTGTTTACTGCACCGCGTCACAATATAAACTGACCCTAAAGCCAGGTATAAAAAAATTTCTATTTCTTTTCGATACCCCTAATAGTTTAGGGTTAAAATGTGTGAATTATGCTTGCTAAGGATTGACTAATTAATATAGGGTACGACAGGGAAATTACCATATCTTAAAAATTAATAATACAAACAGTATAGAAGATATTGGCTTAATTTTCTTTCCGTGTTACATTAAAAATTATATCATTAAGGCAACTTCCGTTCTGGTCGATGCATTGAGATAGTCGAGTTTTGAAGCTTCGCACCCCAAAGCGACAGTTTTCGAAGAAATATAAAGATATTTTTGTTTGTTTAATTTATATTCGCTTTACATATATATATGCTTATTAAAATATTTTATTTTTAAGTTCAATCTATATATTTATAATTTTATATGGACAATATTGCATTTCAGAATACTTGGGTATTAATTGGATTGATATATTAAAATATTATGCAATCGAATGAGAACGCCCTGGAGGCCCCCAATTGTGGAATGGTCCAATTTTTAATCAACTTTTTTACATAAACATATTTTTTAAATTGTAGTCCTTTTGTTAGCGGTTTTGCAAGGGCCAGTGGATGGGCAGCATCAGAGCCCTTCAATTTACAGCTACGTCATGGCGATAAAGAGATCCTCGGTTACCAATTCACTACCCATGATTTGCTATGTCTGGCCCTCTCTTCAATCATGGGAGTGTGGTATTTGATCAACAAGGTATAATCATTTACAATTGAATTTGTTATAATTTTGATAATCTTTTTTAATTTAATAACCACTCGTTACTCGATATAATTATAAATTTGACAGTATGCATTTTTCGATACAAGATAATATTATAAAATATGTATGTAAGTGCATAATTATTCATTAAATCTGATTAAGATTGTTTGTATGCAGCCGAATAAATGCATTTTATTTTACAGCATTGGATTGCAAATAATTTATTTGGAATGGCATTCGCAATCAATGGTGTGGAATTATTGCAATTGAATAACGTGGTCACCGGTTGTATCCTACTATGTGGGTTGTTTGTTTATGATATTTTCTGGGTCTTTGGAACCAACGTTATGGTTAGCGTCGCAAAAACATTTGAAGCGCCCATCAAGCGTAAGTATTTTTTAATGAGTTCGATGCCGTGTGATTTATGTTCCTTTATGATTTTGCATTTTTTGCCTCTTATTTACAGTGGTATTCCCTCAAGACTTGCTGACGAACGGATTGAACGCTACCAATTTTGCAATGTTGGGTCTCGGAGATATAGTCGTCCCGGGAACGTTCATTGCGTTGTTATTGAGATTCGATTATAGCTTAAAGAGGGGCAAAAATACATATTTTTACGCAACATTCGGCGCATACTTATTCGGATTGTTGGCCACGATATTTGTCATGCATATGTTCCGACACGCTCAACCGGCGCTGTTATATTTAGTTCCAGTGTGTCTCGGCACGCCATTGTTGCTCGCTTTGATCAAAGGCGATATCAATGCCCTCCTATCGTAAGTATATTTTTATAAAATAAATGTGTAAATCTATTTTTATGCGAAGTTTTGTGTAACGTGTTAAAATTTTAGCTATGAAGATCATCCTGTGAGTGCGGAGGACAAAGAAAAGGCGGAAAAAGAGAAGGAAGCGAAAGAAGCAAAACAAAAATAGATTATCCGCATAGTTTGGAAAATTCTAAGTTTATCAAATTGATTGCCGTATATTTTATATTTTTTGAACATCTTTCAACGGACTATATTTTATAACACATTTTTGAAGAATCACTTCCAAAATATGTAGCTCAAATCTTCATCAATTATTTTTTTTTTTAAAGTTTCGCACAACACTTTTAAACATTCCAAGATTATTATTTCTAAATGTATATATTGGTTACCATTGCACACTTAGTAATATATTTTTCATGTTAATAAATATACTAAGTGTTGTACAATATTTGCAGATTGTTTTTTCTTTTTATTTTATTATTGAAGTTCTGTTATATTTTTAAATAGCTGACAGCAGTGTTCAATTTGATTTCGTCTATATTAATGTTCAGCTATTAAGTGTACATGTCGTCTGTTTAATAGGGTTTATTGAACTTATAGTATATTCAAGAGTATTAAAAGAAGACGTGCGGAATTTCAATTATAAGAGATGGAATCTCAGGATTATAAATGTTTGACTGATTGAAATTATAAAATGTCATATTATTTACAATATGATGGATATGTACATATATATTTGTGAAAGGTCACGCTAACTTAATTCATTATCAAGAGTTGTTATAATTATTTAAATTTGTAATAATTATTTAAGTGTGTATTCTGAGAAAAAATTAAGATATGGTGGAATATAGTTGTAATATATTTGGTTTATCAATTTCTTCCTGAATATATAATATGTATATATTAGGGGTACCTAGAAAAGAGGGCATTTTTATAAATTAAATTCATTTTATGCCATTTGACGCTTAATCAAAACAGGTGTCTTTTCAATGATACATTTTGTACTCTGTCCAATTAATTGCAGTATTTTTCTATGTGTTCGTGTGTATGTACGCCGTCTTATTCTCCTTACTTGTTTGCGGTACTCATACGCTTTGTTTCCACACTTTGCCCATGGACTTCTTTGAATGCTGGACCATGAATACCCTGTCTTATATGAATGGACGTCTCTAGATTGGCCAACAACAGATAAAACACAACTGACAATCAAAAATCATTGAATAAACGCCCTTTTTTCTGAGTACCCCTAATATATACATCTTAAAGACTTTATTATATATATTTGCGTGTGTATTGACAATGTCATTAATTCCTTAATGCATTAAATTTTGGATATTTTGATATGAATTTGACGAAAAAAGTGAATTTAAAAAAAAATCTATTTAGTGACTGAATGTTAAATCGAGACCCTTGGGATTCTAATCGCGACGGTACATAAAATAGAATGGGAATTTGTTTAAGATTGCCGGACTATATTTTTTCCTTACGTAGCTAGGAGCCAATTAATTACCCATCAATTATTTAAAATTATCTTCGTTGTATGTTGTGTTCAGGACTAATGTTATAATAAAAGAATAGTATATTATAAAAGCGAGTTGCGTTTATGACATTTTAAAATGAATGTGATATTTCATTATTATCAGGAAATATAATTTTGATTTTTTTAAAGTTATTTTTCTTTTCAAAAGTTCTTCCAGTTATGAACGGCTATCGACTAGTTAATGTAATTTGAACTTAAAAATATGCGTTGAACTGTGCTTTTGAACATATTTTTTTAAGAAGTTTTTGTGATGAAACGAAAGATATCTTTCAATCGACATTTGTAAAAAAAAAAACAAATCAAAAGGTATCATATGTGAAAGTATTTTTGTTATTGCGTACACGGACCAAAAAAATATGAGCTTAAAAGCGGTGAGATCCCGCGTCAGCGTGGATCTAATGCAGTTTTTAAATATCATTTTTTCCGCGGACGTTTTATATAATATAATATTTATACATCTTAATACGTTTCAAATTGCATTTGAACATCAATGAAAACCAAGTTGTTGAAAAGGCAAGTCTGATATTTTCAAAATGATCAAAAACTCATTGTGAACCGTATAAGTAAATAAACTTTAAATAAAATATGCTATGTGATGTATAATTGTGTCGTATATTCATTTAATATCCTTTATATAAGAGCAAAAAATATCTCAAATTCTCAATAAATTCGCTTTATTGTAAAAAAAATAAATTTAAATAATCGATACACATTTGGAATGTCTTGATACAATTTAAAATTAAACGTGTTTAAGAAAGAAAATAATTAAAAATATCGCATAAATATATAATGTCTAGGAATTGAGGCGTTCAATTTTGACTCAGAGATCTTATTTGCTTTTTTCCCAATACAGGACTTCCTCCCATTTGCCTAATCAATCCGCGGAGACCCTTCGCTTCTCTCACTGCACCGTCTGAATTTTCAGTGGGTATAATATAAAAGTCGTCGATCAAAGGCGTCGGTGCGTTGGATTTTAATTCCGTATGTTGAGTGAGACGAGATTGATGACCGGTGACGTTGCTGTTGTTTTCTAAATTTGCGATCTTGAGTTTCAACGCGGCGTTCTCTTCCTGCAGCTTTTTTAAGATTCCGGCTTCGTACTCGAAACTTGAAAGCGTCGGTTGAGGTAAGCATTGAAAAATGGTCGCTAGAAAATTGTGCAGGGAGGCCAAAAGAGTGTCTTGCCATTGTCTCGTGAAATACACGAGGAATAAAGGATTGTCTTCCGGTTTGTTTGTGTATGGAAGAACTGAAAGAATTATATTGTTTTTAAAAGTATTAAAATAATGAGGAAAAAAAATATTTTTAAAAACGACATACTGAACCAATCCCTCCATTCGGGATGCGCTTGTAACTCGTGTGTTATTTTCGATAGGAATTCTGTAACTTTTTCTGTTTTGCCAGCACTCACGGCTGTCACCACGTAATATTTTAAAAGTCCTAATTCGAATTTCTTCACAGCTGTAAAATATAAAAAAAGATAACGGGATGCAGGATTGATATTTACTAATTTTTATTTATATAAATACTCAAGAATTTCTTGAGCATACAGTCATAAAACGAGTAATACATTTATAAAATACGTTATGGAGTAAAGTATTGGGTTTTGTTTCCTGTTTGAATTTTTTGCGAAACGTGGCAAAAGCAATACATTTTTATTGTATATTCAATGCAGATGCAATTTTTTTGCTTTAAAAAGCGTAGATAATGTCATTAATAGGACAGATCTTATGAACTGCGCCTTGCAGGAAAGAATGATTTGAGAATGAGCTCGGAATAAGGAATGATTGAGCAAATGTTGGCTCAGCGATGTAATGTCATCTTGAAGATGTTTTTGTAGAAGATAAACTCAGGTTTCTCCGAGAATCAGTTTATTTATTATAATAAAATTTTATACAATTGAAACAGGATGTCGTGAAATTAAGTTAGATCTGATGAGAAGTCAGGTAAAGAATCAAGAGTGAGCGAGTAAGTTTAAGTAAGATAGGAATGGGATCGATATATATATATATATATACACTTGGGTTTGTTTTTATGCGCTGGATACGTTCCACGAGAAGTCGCAAATAAAAAATTCGCATAAAACGACTTAAACTACATAGAAAACTGAGGGATAGATTCCATTATTTTAAAAAATCGCATAAGTTCAAATTCGCATAAAAACAGACCCAATTGTATACAGAAAGATATTTGATTGCAAAGATTAAATAGCATAGTCTAGCGGAAATGTACATGCATATGAAGAGCATTCGTAGATAGACAACCATTGATTGAAATATAAGGGGAATAGATACAGAATTTAAAAGTAGATGATCAATTTAGTTTAGTTTAGTAAATTAACTGATCAGAGTTTAAAGAAGAAATATTTATATTGATTATTGAGAATTATATGACTATCTATATTTTGGATAAGAGCATATATAACAGAATTAAGAGATACAGGATTATTAGTCGAAATAAGTTATTAATCATAAAATTAAGACATAAAAGTCTTGAGAATGAGCTGATGGAACGAGTTCGGAATAAGGAATGATATTAGAGGAATACAGTATGAGCGATAGAAGATTAAACGACATGAAAAGGATTATCAGTCGAAATAAACTACATTTGCTATTGATTATAAACATCCATCAAGGATAATATGACACTAAATTAAATGCTTAAACTTAGTAGATTAAATAACATTAATATAGATAAAATAAGGATAACAGGATAATCAAACGAAATAAAATATAGTTCATAAACTTGTGTTAAATGAGGTTACAAATTAATTGTAGGAACACAACAATGCATTTATTGTATATGTAGTAGCCATAAAAGGTAAATAAAAAAGTGAGGTTAGAATTTATACTTTTCTGTCGATTGTTAAAATAATTAATATCATGAATATAATGCGTTTTACGTAAATACTGATAAGATTGGAAGAAAATTATAGACACTCTCAAAACATCTTCCGATACAGTAAACGCTATGATAACCTTAGCGATAATAAAAGATTCCTACCGACCCCGCAATGTTTTAAATCATTATTCTATGAATTAAAGTCATATAATTTTACTAACCGGGGACAAAATGTTGTTCGAGTTTTGTGAAAATGTGAGTATCCAAGTGTCCCCACATATCTCTCAAGCCGTTTAAGTCGTGATTGTTGATGCACACAACCAAGTGGTCGAGGATCCTATCCACGCGGAAGCCTTTGTCTTTGTCTGCACGCATATCTGCATCCAAAGACTTGACCGTCGAAACGAATCCTCTGAAGATAAGGTACTCCCTGACGAGAGTGTCCATCAGTTGTCCGTGCGCCATCCCGCCAACTGTCACTTTACGTCCAACTGTCAAAGTGACAGTAGCAGCTATGGACACGGTGCTCCTATTCAAAGACTATTCTCAACAATACGCACAATTACTCGAAGCAAATGGACTGTCTCCGATATTTATTCCACCCCTAGAGTTCGCGTACGTCAACTCTGAAGAATTGTCCCAAAAACTAGTAGAAGGATATCATTCAGGACTCATATTCACCAGCCCTCGAGCAGTAAACGCCTGCAGTTCGACCAAAGTAAATTTTAAAGCTTGGTCCAACAAACCAATATTTGTAGTCGGAAAGTCTACAGAAAGCCTAGTCAAAACAGAATTAAATCTTCCATCGATCGGATCTGCTTCCGGCAACGCTGATCTTTTGAGTGATTTCATCATTGCATCTAGGGATTCTTTTGATTTTAACAAACCTCTTCTCTTTCCATCGGGCAATTTAAAAAGGGAGACGCTGCCCGCTAAACTAAAACAAACCAACATACCTATCGATTGCATTACCGTATACACAACAAAAATTAGGCAATCGCTCACCGATGACATAATACAACTGAAGCAAAATAAAAGTGTGCCATCTAAATTAGTATTTTTTAGCCCTTCGGGTGTGGATTTCGTCATGCCTATTTTAAAGAGCATCAATTATGAATTTGAGCGTTCGTTTATAATCGCAATAGGACCGTCCACCGAGCATCAGATTAAAAAGTGGAATATGACACCGCACGCTGTCGCTTCTGAACCAACTGCCGAAGCGGTCCTTTTATCGTTATTGACGCCGTTAATTTGTGCATGAATTTGAGCTTTATAAATTCATATAGATCTAAGGAATGTGATAATAATGTGCAATCTTACATAATCGTAATTAGTTTATAAAATAAATTATTATGCTATGAATTTAAAAACATAATACAATTGTAATGTTCAGTGGAAAATTATTGTATCGTATCAAGTCTTTTGGAAATTGTGCCTAGTGAAAATGAAAAGCAATATCATGACTAATTTATTATACTGAATATATATATTTTAATCCTCGACGCTCGGTGATTGATCACGTTTATCAGAATTGACTTTTTTATCATTATACTTAATATTGATTAGTTATGGAGAATTAACATGACATCCGTAGAAAATATCTAATAATAGTTTTTAACGCGGCTATAAATTTGTATAAAATTATCATAATCAGAAGGTGTATCAAATAGATCTGGAATTAAATTTGGATTTCTATTTCTCTCCGATCATATACGTTTTTTTAATTGCTCATTTAAAGTATATTTTGTAGATATAGATGTTAGATTTATATGAATAATCTATTGTGTTGTATAGTTTTAGTCGTTTTATAGTACATATATCATATTTTATTTAATAACAATGTGATAACGCCCTCAAAAATGCTGTCATTTTTAAATATAAATAAAAAATGTATTTCCATATACCAAATCGAGTGTTCTTTATTCAAGAAATTGTTTAAAAATCATTTCAAAAGTGATTTTACTTAATTTTTAGATAATAATATATTTCAATTTATTATATATATTTATATAAGTCATATATTTGTGTTTTGAGATGAACAACCCTTGGTATTTATTAACTTATTTAACAAAAAATAATTTTAACAAACACAATGGGTAAAAGATTGAAGATAATAAACATTAATCCTTCTTTTAATAAAGGTTTCAATTTCCTTCCATCAGTGAAATAGATCTGGTTGGACATTCATACTGTACACAGTTATTACTTATCTATATTTGAATTCAACATTATCCCATAGGTCATGAATTAGAGTTGCCTTATCCGTCTATCCATCGACGAATGTTATGAGCTTTTAATCGTCCTGTTGCTCTTGCGTCCTCTTCGTCGTTATCGCTAAAATTTTCCACATCATTTTTTGCAATCTCTTCTATTAACCTTCCAAGGTATTCTTTCCTAGATACTTTGTCCAAACGTCTCCATATATAACTACTTATTTCATCAGCCATTTACAAACTTTGTTTTGTTATTATACTATATCAACATACACTTCTGCCCACAACAACTTCTATCACATAAATGTGAAGAATGATACATCTTATATAAAGATTTCTCACGACTCAAGTAAATATGCAGGTTAGCATAAGAAATACACGATTTCCAACACAAATCCTATGAAAAAAATCTAGGTCTGGCTAGACTTATTTCATTGACTCTAGTTGTATAAATAGAAATGCCCCTTTTTTTCGAAACACAATGATTCTGATTTTTTTTAAATTCTGTAAAACCCCTAAATGGATAAAGTCGAGGAGATTTAGTAAGATCTATACATAGAAAAGGTCTGGCCAGATCTACTTATTAAGTTGCGCAGAAAGCACAGAAGGTAGCCAGCGAACTCGAATGGCTTATGCCCAATATTGGAGGGCCAAAGCCATGCAGAAGATGAATTATAAATGAGGTAGTACACTCAATCCTTCTGTACGGAGTTCCGATATGGCATGAGTTGCTCAGACATGAGAGCTGTAGAAAGAAGCTGGCTAGGATCCAACGGCAGGGAGCGCTACAAGTCACCACAGCATATAGAACAGTATCCGAAAAATCCCCCTGCTCCAGGCAAAAAGGAGGGCCTTGGACTATGAAGATCCCAAAAATCACAGCGAATACGACCAGAAACTGAGGGAAGCCTGGCGACAGAGATGGGATCAGTCCAGCAAGAGATGGACCTACCAACTTATCCCAGTCGTAAGTCAGTGGAGGGCCCGAAAACATGGAGAAACGACCTACCGATTGATGCAAATTCTCACAGGTAAAATTCACCTCCCACAGAAAAAATAAGACCTACTTATTGACAGAAGGATTAATTGTTCGTATTTTTAAATAAATAAAATAAAGTTTAATCTACGTTTTATTTCAAAAATGCAAAATTTACAATGATTTCTAATATTTAGTTATAAAAAGCTTTGGAGAAGATGAATTCTTTCTTGCGTAATAAATTGTGTAATAAGATTTAATATTGGTTCGTTGCATCGAGCCACTTGACCTCGCATCGCCTGTTTGATGTCTTCTTTGACGCCTTTATCCGCGCCGCGCGTTCCGATCCTTCGCTGTCCCAAGTGCTGTGATGCATTAGGCAATATGTCGAGTATAATGCTTCCTCCCCTTTTACTCCACAAGAACATCAGTTCTTCTAAAATATCTATGTTAATTATGTACGATTGAAATAAAGAATATTGGAAAACTCCCCGTTGACGAATAGCCTCGAGCAATCTCAAAAGAAGCGGTTGTTCTTGCGGCCAATCCAACTGAAGCAATACGATCATATTCCCTGCGGCAATATCGGTGATATTTCCGACTGATTTTATCGAGTGTAAGATGAGTTTCGTACAGTAGTGAACGATTGCTGATTTTGTAAGCGGTAGAAAATGAACGTGTCTATGCGAACCGCCGACAATCAACGAGGTTTCTAACTGTCCTTCGACGATGGGCATTTGCATGAAAGCCGATAAAGCGTGTTCCAAACATGCAGAATATTGCGCTTGACAGTAGCTTATGGATGCTCTTGTAAGATTTGCTGACAGTTTGATGTCGTTCGGCGGAGGAATAGCTTCGTCAAATCTGCCTCTGTATAAAGCAATTTCTTCTAAAAATGTTCCGAGCCACGGTTTTGTTTGAATTTGATTCGTCAATTTGATAAATTCTCTTCGTATTATTTCATTGGAATGCAATAATTCCCAACAGTTTGCAGCTATTAAAAATATGTTGGCAGCGGAACCCGTAATTTCTACTTCGCCTTTGCGTCTTTTGGTGGGTGGAATATCGGGGTCAGAAAACGCCTCCAAAAGAAGTTGATTAGCTCTTTTGCTATTGTGTTCGTGCAGAGATCGTAATAAATGAACAGTTCCACAATAAATTAATTGTCTGCAATCATCGGAATTTCTAAGTGCCAATAGTTTTTGGAAATAGTTTTCTTTATTTAAACTGTTAGAATATGTAAGTAAATAGCTATCCCAAGCCAATTGCTGACCTGTGCGTGCCATGACGTCGAAAAGTTTTTCCCACGGTTCCACAATATCATTTTCTTTTCCGCTCGCTACGTAAGTATTATAAAAGTCAATAGCTCTGATGAGCAAACGAATGGAAAGTCTAGGTGATTGTGGAAGTTCCAGCAGCGGAAGTGTTTCCACTACCAAAAGTCGTGCGTAACAGTTTTCCGAACCAAATGAGTCGTGTTTTTCAGCACTGAGTAGTGTTTCGACGAGACGTCCTCCGTGAGTGGCCAGTGCTTTAGGAAATCTTTTGAGAAGTAAAAGTAGCAGTCTGCAATGTTCCATTGTATTATCACTATGTTCTGCACTAGCCAATAATATCTTATGTTGAATATCCGGCGGTAAACGCTCAAACATTTGTGCGAGAAAACTATTTTCGGATTCTTTGAGCGCTGTGGTGACAGCTTCTATTTCGGACCATAGCAGTTTGGGAATTTGGTGAGAATTTAGTAGTATGCTGAAGCAGTCTGCCGATTCTTGAACGTGGCCAGCAGTTCTCTCCATTAAGTAGGCTTCGAATTGAATCGTGAAATCGAATGGAAATAAAGTTTTGGCAGTGAGCATCCATGCTTTGGCAGTGTATGGATCAAAATTTTGAGCTTCCTTGGCCTTTAAAATGATATATTCCTCGTCAGTCAGCTCTTGAAAGTTTGAAGACGGCATTGTTAACAGATCCTTCAGACACAGCACTTGTTTACGTTTGACAAGCAGTGCAGCCAATAAATGCATGGAGCATTGTTACACCGTTTTAAAGAGTATTATAATAATGCATTTATTTTTTTAATTTAATAAGATTTATATCAAAATAATTATTTTCAATTTACATCTAACGCGGCAAGCAATCAAAATATTAAAACATGTTATATTATTTTTTTATGTATTAAAAAATACTGTTTTGATTTTTTTTTTGTTTAAAGCAATTTCATAAATTATTATTATATAGTGATTTTTAAATTTTAATCGTCTTCTATTTAAAGTCTTGTATAAATATGCGATGTTTGCTATAAAAATATTAATTACATGTGACAGTAGTAGTTGATTATTTGATGTCGTTCGGCCAAAATTTAAAACGCAAATTTGCGTCGTCGACTGCAGATAGGAGCTTATGTTGGTGGTCTCGTCGTCATGATCACTGATGGCAGCAGAATGGCTTAGTGATTGAAAAGTCTCTATCCAGACTTGTCGGTAGTCTGTCATCTCTCATAGTTAATTTGTCCTAATAAAAGGTACTGATATTTTTCATCCGATTGAATATCTTTGCATCCCTAGTAATTTTCTTAATCGTTCAAAATCATATCAGGTGTTCTTGGACTTGGCTATTAAATATGCAAAACATCATGAATATAAAATAAATGACGTTGTAAAATCGATAGATTAACGCGGCATCGACGAGTACTCTACCTCTTTAATTCAATCATCCATACACATGTACACCTATAACGTAACTGTTTCATTATTCCTAATTATGTTCGACCTTAATCCCAAACCTACATTCGCATTGGATACACTCGTACATTAATTCGAGGAAAATACGGTCTATTGACTATTTATAACCTGCCGGACAATGTATTTTATAAATAAACATTACTTTTTAGCTTTATATGATTTTTTTCAATTAAAATATTGTTTCATGTTCTTCATATAAAGTGTATAGAATATCAACATGCCATTTATGAAATATCTCGTTTTTTAAGCATAAAAATATTAATGCAGTTTAAAATATTTGAATGTTCATTCATCAAATTAATATACAATTAATCTTAGTGTTATAATTTTATATTAAATTAATTACTACAAATCGACATGTATTCATACCGAATTAATCTCGCCTTTGATGCAGTAAAATTATTCACGATCTTGTCTTTTTAAGTATACTATCGGGAGACACATGTTGCCTACGACCATTGCAGTTGTCATTCTAAGCAAAATCTTGTTTTTATATCGACGTCAAGGTGACTTTATAATGATTTTTTAAATCTGTTTCATACAATGACTGCTTAATCGCCTAGACACGTTTGATAAGATTACAATTAATGGATATTGAATAAAATATCTACCATCTATGATTCTTATAATAATAAATTCTTATAAAAATGTATTTTTGTTATTTGACAAGATATTGATCATCAATTTATAATTATCATCGTTTGTCAACACTATGTAGTGTGTTCGCAATGTACATTTTATATTTAATTTGTGGTATTTTCTATGACCAGGCGGAAGATTGACTTAAAGCCATGAAATTACCCTTAAATTCTATTGAACATGATTTCACACAACTAATAAAACAGCAGACTTTTTCATTATTACAGCATTTTTTAAAAATGATCACTGAAAATTTTGGTTTTCTTGAAAAATTATTTTATAGTAGAAACATAGAATAAATATAGTATGATTAGGTATTATCACAATTGAACAGTTTAATAATTATTGTTGTAAATCAGACTCAATCCAGTGGTCCTATTCGGCTTAATCAATCGTTGCTGTATTTAATTAGAACCAGGAATCAATCAAAAATATTTTAGAACTCCTAAATTTATTGCCATTCCTGAGCCAAGGATGTTTTCACCCCCTGCGATACTGCAATGTGGGTTACAATCACAGAACAGCTTGTAACATTTGCAATTTGATTGGACCATCCATGCCTCTTCTCGCCAAAAAATTTTAGAATGCTCTATAAACAAATTGTGGACAAACGATCCTTAGCCTTGATTACTTCTAGAATCGATCAATTCGTCCGCTTTTCAGTTCACGAGACTCTTAATACACATGTTTAAAATCTTAATTGTTTTGTTTGTATCCGTTCGTTGACTCTCAGTATTACAGAATTTATAGAATATGACTAGAACGAGGTGTTCTGTAACTCCCGTCTTTGTTATCACATCTCAGAGGCGTTCCCAATTAACACAGTCGAATGCTTTCTCATGTTAACACTTGGCTGCAAATAAAGAACATTCATTTGGTATCTTTTTTAAAAATCCATTGAAAATTTAATAATATGTTCAATAATTGTCAATTTAACCCTATCGGATCGGAGATCGTGAGACAGAGACGGGTGTCTTGCATCTCATCATACACTCGTAAATGTTTATACAGTGGAACCTTGATAAACCGTTCCCGCATAATACGTTTTCCCGGATGGACCGTTCATTTTTTATAGTCCCGTCAAACTATTATTATTTGAAGCTTTCCCGCATTCACCGTTTCCCGCAATTACCGTTTTTTTTCAGGGTCCCTTGGAAAACGTAAAATCGAGGTTTCACTGTACTTAGTATTCAGCGAAAAATCGTATTCTAAAGAAACTTTTAACTGTGATAAGTTATATTCATCATGTTGTCTTGAGAGTAGGCGTTTGTTTTGATAATAAAGATACTCGCATCATTCTTATCGTTGATCAATTTTGTTATTCCCCCTTGACTGTTCTGGAGTGGCGTTATTAGCCGAGTATCACCACTCTGTTCCATAATCCAGTCCTTCAGAAGTAAACTGGCAGGCTTACACGGTAACCCTGTCCTTTTATTTTCGCAATACTAAGAACATTAAGAAATATTCCGAAAAAATAAATTAATATTGTGTGCTATCAATAGTGTTAAGGTTCATTTATTCAGCTTGGTTCATTATCAATCTTGTTACACGCTGCGGCACAGCTGACAGAAGAGTGTATTTACATTAGAGCGTAGCATGTTTGCTCTACGGTTCAAAAGGGTTGAAAAAAAAATAGTTTTTTTATCAGTTGATATATATTGAGTTATCCACAGTCTAACAGTGTAAGAGCTCTCTATTATTAATGTTTCGGGTCTGTAAAAAGTTCTACAGATATGCCATAATCGAATAATATGTCGGAATTCGTCCAAATAATATGCAAAAAAATACTAGGCGTGACTGCAAAATTAATCCCTGGACAATATTAATAATGTGTGACATTATTTAGCCAGTGTATGTATTTGAAATGGACATTTTAATATTGTGTAGTCAAATGGCGTGCAAAAATTAGTCATATTTAATTAGCTTTAATCTTAAATTTTACTAATGGTTATGCTTAATTATATTTTCTTATCTCATCGGATAGGGATCAAAACGCTTCCTGTCCGATGGATTTTTTTTATAACGAAGGTAACTATGTAAAAAAATAAGATACTCAATTTGTATTTTTATATATCACTAATATATTCGTACAGTAAAATTCCTGGTTATATTTAAATCGCTCTCGTATTTAGGATTTTATTTAAAAATTCAAATTCAAGGCATTGTATGAAAGAACATTTTTTAAATGCTTTTATCTAGACTCGTGTAGGCCTATTCATTTACATGAATCTTTACGAATGGTTTGATCGGTCAGTGCTTCGACCAAATGGTTGTGATGCTTAGTTTGTTCTTATAATCATGACTATAGTTTTCAATTTCCTGTTTCAATGTGACCATGTTTATTTCTTTATGTATGTCGTCGTTTGTCACAAATTACGAAGCATCGATTATTGAATGCAGAACACATTACGATGAAAAATACAATGGTTTCATTTATAATTTATTTTATAATGAAATGATTTTGTGGTTTTACGTTTCCTTCTTTCCTATGAATTGAATACTTTAAAAATATGTCATTTTTTTTACAATGAATGCTTGTTTTTATAATTAAGATAAGGATATCAATCTAAAATCCAAAATTGCATAGTTTTTATATAAATGCATATATAATCGATGCAAGTTTCAAAAATGAATCAAGCGTTCATATCGAATCAACCTTTGATATTTTTATTTTGAACTTTAAATGTTCAACCACAAAAAAATATTATTATCTAATGGCTCAGTTTTGATAACATCCTAGCTGTAGCCCAATTTTATTTAATAGAAATTTTATTGGAATATATTTTCGGTTATTATCACTTATAATTTTATAAATATCTATCAGAGAATATTTATCTGTCGTTGAAAATTTTTTAACTTCCTGAATGAAAACTCGTTTTGAATAATTAGATGAAACCTGTTTCATTTGAAAAAAACCGGCAATGCTCATGACATATTATATATTATATGATCACCTTGATTATTGCCATTGAATATATAAATAAATATATTGCCGCCACTCTGAATTAATATATTACATTGAGGTTGTTTAGTTACACTATAAATATCTTAACGCCGTAAATATTGTAGTTAAACTTAGTTAATAATGAAATCCATGTCTTTTCTATTAGTTTAATTTAAAAAGCATGCATCGGCGGCTCGAAACGGTTAGCATAAATATGATACCGTATTGGTATCGCCGGTGACCATAGTGTTAATAATGTATTCTTATTTGAAGCAAAGTGTATTGACATTTAAATAAATACACACTGGAATTATCGAGCAATCTTCATAGGAAAAACTAAGGAGATAATTTGCTATTTTATGTTTATTTATTTAAGCCAACTTGTCATAAAAAGTACATAGCAAATAAAAACACAGTACACTTACTTTATGAACTTGCCTCGTACATATTTATTTTTATGCAATCTTAATTATCGGCTTTATATTCGGCTCGATATTTGACGACACGTCCCAAAGTTCATGATCAAGACCTTTTAAGCAGGACTGCTTTTCATTTTTAATTGACACAAGAGTAGAAAAACTTTGCTCATATGAATATCTCATCGAAAATGGAAATAGTGTTGGAATGGCTTAGTCGGAAATGTTCGGATTCTTAACGGAAATCCAGTAAACATCGAATGGAATTGTCTTATTTGACTGAATCACACCTGTATCCGGGTGGATGCTAGACTTCATGGTGCTCACTCATAGAACCCCAGGGGGGAGGGTGCAAATCCCACGTATGTGGGTAATGGTCGAGCCCCTGGGGAAATGATGTGGAGTAGAGGCTAACGTACAGTACCGTGTGGCTCATTAAGCGCTGCTGAGGGAGCTCAGCTAACATGAGTTGTGGTACGGAGCTCACCCTGTGTTGCGTAAAGGGGAATGTGGAACTGCTGAATACAGAAGTGTGTGAAATCTGTGCAAAAGGTATCACCACTATCCTCAACTGTTTCGGCAGACAGGGAAGAATCGTCATAGGCTGTTTGAACAGTGACTCGTCTTCGTTGCTAGGTCACGGCAAAGAAGAAGAAGAAAGATTAATCTCTTAAATAGTGTCCAGGCAATATCGATTGAATTAGCTCTCACTAAGGTGCTCTTGGACGAGAAGACTGCGTTTTATAGCAATTCTACGAATTAGTGCCTCAGAGTTGTGGTATGTGCCTGTAAAGAAACAATCCAGAGGTGCTGCAGCTCTAGGACAGTTTAAATGGTGCTCTAGCAATAGCAATTGTTATATTGCACCCAGATCTCGCATGTTGCTCTCATGTTGTTGAAGTTCAGCATTGATCAATTCATTCTACCTGTTAGATTTTAATAATTTATCCGCCAAAGTCAATATATTTAATCAAAGCATATTTACCACAAATATAATAAATCTGTCATATGTAATAGTTGATATTTAAGAATTCTCAGTGTTATAATATATCTGTTCTCTTATTTTCAGATTCAAAATGTTTGATTGGGCTTATAGCGGTGTCAATCGGTCTGTTCCTCGGAATGTCGGACCAGAGTGTGCTTATTTTTTAACTCCCAAGCGTCAAATTATTGAAACCGTTATTGTCGTTAGCTTGTGCTTATATGCAGCCGTAAGTAAACATAAATGAATTATTCATTTTAAAAACGCATAAATATTGACTTGACGGATTTCACTGCACGATAAAGGCTTCTTCAGCTCACTTTCAGTCGTTTGTATGCCTCGCCTTTATGATCTTGATACAAATTGCTTTTATCTATTTTTATAGTTTTAAGATAAGTCGCATTCTCTGAAATCTAAATAATATGAAAATAGACGTCGATTAACGTCATTTATGTCCTATTCAATTAATGTAAGTCGTATGAAATACGATTTATTTTATACATATAAACGAGTGCAATTTATTCAACTAAAAACATTATAGACGATATGAGACATTCATATTTTAACATTTAAAATATGTGGTTTTATAAATATGTATATCGTATAGGTCACGGGTTCAATATCCTACATTACGATAAATCGAAGCAAGTTAAATTTATGTTTGTTTACTGAATATTTTGATAAAATAATAAAGCATTTTAATATATGAATATTTTTACGCATTTAAATAACATGTTAATATATATTATTTATTTTTAGATAAAGTCATTTAAGAAGCTTCATATACCAGAAGTACAACCATTTGTACGCAAAGATCGCGTCGGCAAACGATTATTATTAGTAATGATGACATTGTTATGGGGGATGGAAATTGGTTTTAAATTTTCATCCCGGACCGTAATTTATGTTTTCAATCCTTGTCATATAACAACAGCTATTCAAGTGAGTGGATTGTTATGAAAACGTACATATTGGACGTTACCTCAGAACGTAAATAATAATTCTTCTAATCGTTGCAGATATTTATTCTGGCAGCTCCTCCGAGTAAACTTGTCACTGCTCTATTTCGCGTCCATATTAATTTGTTCAATGGACCACTTTTAGCGTTTATGTTTCCTGAAACTGACTCTAGATTGGTAAGTAAACATTTTATTTTCTATCCCATATCAGTCTTAATCAACTTAATCTTTTTAAATAAGGATTTTCCATACGATTAGTGGGTTTATGTTTATCAGTCCTTGATTGTGTTTTTATGCAACTGATAACTGGCAGACTATCATTTTATTTGAGATTAGAAACAAATCAAACTTTATTTATGTACAGGTAACCTCCGTTTTTGTTGCGTTTATGTATCATGCAGATTTAACGGAAACGATTTAACACATCAATGAAGCGTGGAAAAAAGTTATCTAGCTGCGTATGAAATGGATATTGGTGTTTCCATTTTATTTTTAAATAAATTAAATAGAGGTCATTAGGGCCGCCCGTTGAATGATCTTTGCTACGTAACTGAATCTATTTTGGGATGTATTGATCAGAATGCCTTGTAGAAAAACTGTTCCTGTTAATATTATTAGTAAATTGAGACACCTATATAAACAAATGGCGTGTATATGTAAAGCCCGTAAATGATCCCATAGGACAGGATGTGGTGTACGTGCATATGCTAGGACACACATGTCGCCTTTAGACAATAATATATACAAGTCTAGCAACTTTTTATGCAGTGTCTAAAATCGCTAGCGGTTAAAATGACACGGCGAATCATTAACCAATGAAAAGCTGCAGGAAATGGACAGGTCGCCATAACACATCTCAAGAAAATGATAAAAGTTAACTGCAAAAGTCATTGAAAATGTTATTTTTCTTAACAATCAATGCATGGAGTTATTGGAAGAAAACAACGAAGATTACAAACGAATAAGTACTGTAAAGCGTACTTATAATTAATAATTTGATAGTTATTGATTAGTTTTAGATGATAAACGTAAACAGGCCAAGCAAAGGAACAATAGATTCTGTTTTGCAATGCAGAATTAAGTGATTAATATTAATGATGTATTTATTAGGAATTTATTAGGTTGAGTCATAAATAATTGTCGATTTTGTTGTCAAACATTTAGCTTTAATAAAGCATATTACTCTATTACATATTCGCCATTTTTAGTGATAACTTATCAATACCCTCTTTATAAAATTTAGCAGATTTAGATGAAAAGAAATTTTAAATAGCATGATTCACTTCATTATCATTTTTGAATTTTTTCCCATTTAAGAAATTCTGCAAAGAACAGAATAGACGGTAATCGGTTGGCGCAAGGTCCAGGGAGTATGAGGGATGTGGTAAGTACCCTTGTTCGAAGTCACTTGGAATACGCCTCTCAAATATGGAATCCCTTCTACGGTACATATGCATCTCGAATCGAAAACATCC
Organism: Stenopsyche tienmushanensis; assembly: GCA_008973525.1. Classification (NCBI taxonomy): domain Eukaryota; kingdom Metazoa; phylum Arthropoda; class Insecta; order Trichoptera; family Stenopsychidae; genus Stenopsyche; species Stenopsyche tienmushanensis. Next base: position 43,821 of record WACJ01000214.1, read on the forward strand.
AAAAAAAGTTCCTACGATTTATATGCTACTGTAGCGTGGAGGCATAAAATAAATAATTAAACTGTTAAAATACAGTGTACATGCGGGGATTCCGCCGTTGCAGATTCATACGGGTAAGAAACACGTGGCTTAGAGATGATGTGCGCTCAAAACATAGTTATTAAGGGCTGATCCGATGCCGGCCGCTCAGGTATATAACGCAGCTGGCGTCGGTTGTAGAGATAAGAAAAGAGTATTTGGCTTCAGTTACCAGGTAAAATCGAGACCCTCCCCAGTAAAATCACTGAGATTTTAGTCCAAGGCTAAAAAGGTGAGTCCAAGGCTGAAAAGGCACTTGCACCACTGAATCGAAGCCTAAAAAGGCTTGACATAAGATGCGACATGGTTAACTGTTGTTGAAAGACTGATAGGACTCGTACCTATTTAATGATACCCTTTATTCAGCAATACAGATGACACATCAAGTATAAAACTGAATAATTATAACGGCTTCTTTTCGCCGGCAATATGACTCAATCTAATATATATTAATTGTAAATTTCTCCAGAATGTATCCCTCGTGATCAACAGAGGTTGTACATTGTTATTTATTATACGTGCATACTCATTTTATTTTTCTTTGATTTTTTAGATAGGCGCAGAAGCAGCTTTGTATTGGATTCAGCATGGGATGATGCTTGTTATACCTTATTATCTTCTTCGTACAGGAGGTATTCGTTAATATTAACAATAACCGGTTCGAAGCTCTGTATTTGAGCGCCAAAAATAAATTATGTTAATTCCCGTTTAACATTTTTAGGTGTTTACAATGTTCCTGAGCTAACTGATTTTTCATGGGAAATATTCAGCTATAGTTTGAATTTATTATATCATTTTATTGTGCTACAAGGACTGGCTATTGTAAGTTTTTTTTTAATTTAAACGTATAAAGTATTAAGTGTATTTATTTGTCTTAATTTTGTCGATATTTTTTTACAGCCTGCTCAAGTAAATTTGAATCATATGCTGTGCCCGGCGATAAAAGATCCGTTTGATGGCGTTTGGTATAGGATTGCGTCGTGCATCCATCAAGGAATTTTATGCCCGCTACTTTGCAAACTGTTCTGCATCCTATCATCTTTCTTTTTAACGAAATTCGGTCCAACAAAAGTGAAGCAAACCTTAGAAACAGACATGTCTTTGGTTAAAAATCCTCTTTTGGAGAATAACATTTGTGCTTCATGTAAAAACACTCCTAAGAAATATCCAAACGATATCAACCTGAAGAAATCTGATTAGTTTTTACTATTATCTCATTCCCTTGCCTTTTGAGTTGTACATTGGTAACTACTTTTGAGTTATTCATTGGTGAAAAAATGATAATATAGCTGTAAGAAAATTTCATTTAAAAATAAAATTGTTAAGGATTAAATCCACTCGTATTAATATGTAATAGTATTGAGACCAAGTATTACTACGATGAGTCTTTCTCTCACACTTTATTCAATTAAACATTTTGCAGCCATGACATTTGTGCTAAGATTTAATGAAATGTATTGTATTTCAATGTTGAAAGTGTTTCATAATGCAATGTTTAATGAACGTGACATTTATCATTGATATTTGATGTAATTTGAATCACATCAAAAACTAAACATACTTCTTTTTATGAAGTGTTAAATTATGAGAATTAATGGTGAAATGTTTAATACATGTATAATGAGGATTTAAACATACAATATTTTATTATTACGGCCTTTTGACAAAAACATTTCCTTCTTGGTGTGAATTCATGTCCTTTGTATCGTAATTATTTTAATATCAATAGCTGATATATTGGTTTTATAGAATTCTATTCTTATTATACTAATAAATAATAATATTGACATATGTTTATGGAAAGCAGAATTTATTGCAATTGACGAGTAATATGCTGCGCAAAAAATTTAATTCCCGAAGACACTATTGAAGGAATATCCGCGTCAAGCAATCAAAATGCCGTTACGAGGCTCCGTTGTTTAAAATCTTTCTATAATAAAAAATATCCCTCTATTGATATTGCTTATATTTATATCCCTCTTTTTTTCCTAAATGCAAATAAATTAAGAATTCATGTATTAAACGTCTCACAGTCTGAATATAAACCCTTATAGGGTGAAACGACTGCTATTATTATTTGTTTCCATAAACATGTTAAGTGTTATGATTTATTAGTGACGTTGAATTTTTAAAACGAACATTTCAAATGACTTCAAATTGAACTCATATCAGATAATTAAGCTCTACTATATTAATATTTATAATCCGTAAAATTTAAAACGCGTCGGTTGTATTATATTTTTAGTTACAGTCTAAATATAGTCGTCACTCACTATTTTTATTCCATTTAGCTGATCTATAAAGACAGAATCGGTTGTGTAATTATTAGATGTTCGAAGTAAGTCCGTAAATAGCGCGAAATTCAAGCATTTGTATATCCGTCATAATTACACATTTTACAATCTGTAGAGATTAGCGTCACATTTAATCGTATTGCAATATTCAAATTGTGTATTGCGCGAATTGTTTTTGCGCAATATTTGAAACATAATATTAAATGTACATTGTGTAGTTCTTGATCGAATTCCATAGTTAAGATTGTGTATCAAATTTTAAACGCTCCGCAGAATGAATGCTGTACTTTGCCATTATTATAGAATATATTTTTTGAAAAAATATGCATTATATGTTATAATTTTGTGTTGTGTAAATATACATATTTTTATTTTAAGCGTCTGAATTCTTAATGTGAAAGCGATTCAGATATCTATGGTAAACTTTTATAAAAGCGGGTATACTTATCAATTGATAGGTTTTGAGCAGTTCTCATAATTTTCACAACGTCCAAATTCATACGAGGGCGATCCTAATGTAAGCTGGAATTTATTATTTGTGACTAGTGATTACCCGTCATGCGTTGTAATGCCACACAAAGAAATATTAGGCATTGCAAAGCTTGCCGGGTATTCGCTTTATTTAAAAGTACAATAATTATTCATTTGTTTATTTTTAACATAAACACGCAATTAAAAACGATGTGACGAAGGCCAAACATAGGATTTAAAAGTGACTCGAATACGTTTTCGATGTGTTGCTGTTATCACCAAATGAATCGATCCAAGTATGAATATTTTTACTATGCCTATGTTATTCCCGCAAGTGTAAACAATATGTTGACAAAGTTTTATTGCAATCGGATGAACGGTATGGCAGCGCATTAAATACGAACAAACAAAGATTAATTTTTATATGTTAGATGTATAAAAATACAAAGGAAGTACCTTATTATCTGATGGAATAATAAATTTGTACAGCAAAATTCCAGCTTACATATGAATCGTCCTTGTATTATATGAAATGTTCCAATTTGTTTTTTTTTCCCCCCCCCGAGTCGTAGTTCAAAACGTTGGACTCGTTTTTTAATCGGATTATTAATGGAATGCGTTAAACAGGCCTTTTAGTCCATGTATTTTATCACTATAAATATATTTTATCACAATGGCTAGAGATACCAACTTTCTTGCCTACGAAAAATCACGAACTGAATTGATTATTTGAAAGCAACACGAAACAAAGCTATATTCATAACGTACATGTGATATAGTCAAGCAAACACCTTAATTTAATTATTTTAGTACATATTCTGGTCAATTTTATTTTTAAGACTGTAAAATCTTATAATAAATTTAGTTTGCTTTAAAAACAATACAATGAATGCCTTGTTTCATTATTTATAGTTTGAAATATAAGGTAACCTATAAGGTTTAATTTTCGGTCAATGTGATATATTATTTTTAATGGAATATAGGACCTCTCTATATGATATTCACGGAAGTTCAGGGCTATCGAGAAATGTGAAAGTTTAACATTAATATATATATGTATACATAAAAGATACGTTGAAACTTCATTTTTTTTCTTTATCGTCTCGCTTAATACCGTTGCAATGTAGCGTTGAATGTCTCTAAAATTAAATGCTGCGAGTGTGTTTTCCTATTGTAATTTGAGTCGTGCACGCGTTTAAAATGTGGGAGGTTTCCAAGACAAGAAATGATCCGCATGAAAGAATGTGAGCTTTAAAGACGGGTCTTTCGAGTGATCTGCGTGAAATTTGCAAATTGCCTTGTCGTTATCGACGTGTTAAAACGCGTCTTTTAAAAATAATATTTTTCAAGCATAGTATAAATCTAGTTGACTTTATGTAATAAGATATTCTATCCGGGTTTACTAATTAGAATAAATTTCCGGCGTAAATGCCGGACGTTTTTTAATTGTACGCACTTCACAGTTCTTGAATGCCGAAGGACATATTTAAATGTGGAAACTATTTTTATTGTGTAAGCGGAGATTATATTATAACCAAAGCTGACGTAGAATGTTTTATAATGTGCTACTTCGGGACTAATTAGGATAAGAACCGTCGTTGGTCATGGTAGATAAATTAAAGTCGTTTTAGTAATGCAGTTGAAACAATTGCCGACAATATGCGTTGTATTGTTTTTTATAAAATGAACCTATTTCACCTTTTGAAAATATGCTAATGCACACATTCTTATGAATCAGATTTGTATTTTTGTAAAAGAATATATTTCTACGTTTTACATCTGATTAGCATACCATTTTACTACTGCAAATATGTATTGTTATTAATTCTTTACAGTCCGTGTCCTCGTTTACCATCCGCGGTCTGAGTCTGTGAGTTTCATTAATTTCTTGCAAAATCGCGCAGCCGCTGATTCGAAGCTTAATGCGGGATATCCAGACTGTAAAGCGTTAACAAGACTATTAACAAAAAAGCGGACCTTTACGCAGTAAACTGGATTGATCTTTAATTGATTTGACATTAGTCTCAAATTCTTATCTACTCGTGAAAAATATTGATGATATTTACAAATAAATAAATGCTTTAATAACCGTATTGAATGATCGGAGGTCGTCGACAGTTAATATTGCCGTTTTTTATAAATCTTCGTTTAAATGATCATCGTAGCCTACGTCAGTATTATATTTGTCTTGCCGTTTATATTGATTTTTCTTTTCTAAATTTGACAATAACGTCTCAATAGTAGTTTTTCACACGAACGTATTAAATATTGAATCATTTAGAATTTGTAGATGATTTTGGTCGGTATTATAAAAGTATTCTCACTGTGCTCTATGATGTAAAATAATTGCTAAAGTTTTTGACTCTGAAAAAATAGCATATAGCAAGTTATTATAAACATGTTGCATACATACCACTAATTGTAGTGATGTAATTTTTCAAAGTTGGAAGTCTACACGATTCTTAAATTAAGACTTAGGGAATATAAAGCTGTTCTACATTGCGAGACAAATTGATGTCTTTTCGTGGATTTTATGGTTGTATTCACTTGTGTAAAACGTTTCTTTTGATAACATTGCCTTGAGAATATTTCACTTTAAAATTGTAACGGTTATTTTTGTACTGTTGTATCTGTGATGGAATAATATATAACAAATACAACCTTATAAACGAGGCTCACGGCCCTCGGATGCGTCTTCGATTAAAATGTACACAACTTACCGCGACTATGATGCGACGATATCGAGGGCCCCCAACGAGAGTATTATTTTATTGACACGTCACAATTTAAATGTTCACTCGTTTGTATTTAAAATTGAAAATTTGTCCATTCATTTTCGTTTTGATTTTGCATAAATGTAAAACAAATTTGAAATGATGCAAAAAAAAATATTTTTGAATAGTATATTGTATCCGATAAGGTTAATATGGTAATTCCCCGTTATTTAAATGTGCCACTAATAGTTAGGTTTGTCTGCCGCCTTTGATGGTATATTTGGAAATACTTTTGTGTGTGTGTTTTTTTAAGCTTATTAAGAAAATATCGTATCCTATGAAAGCGCGCTATAACGCGTAACATCTTTGTTGTTAATATGTTTTGCTTTGAGAAGGGTTTTTTGTTATGGTGTACTTTATTTTAATTTGTTATAAAACTGGCTAGTATATTCGATAGAAACACCTCGTGCCATTGATGTAGGTTATCCGTTTTTTGAACGAATTTTACGACGATAAGCACTGACGAACTATTTGGCATAGTAATTTAAAGATGTTTTATTGGTTTAGTACAATTTTTTAACGTACGTTGGCAATACTTGGTGACGCTCCTGTTATATGAGTCAGCGCGAGCTGTATTAATATTGCCAAAAAATGAGAGTGTAAATTAAAATGTATCGAAGATAATAATTAATTTAGTTAGATAGGTTGTTTAATTAATATTATACAACTGAGAACTTATAATGATGCCATTTTATTTATTAAATTTACTTTGTTCTTTTAATTTTGTTTTATATTTTTAAGTGTATTTTCCTTCTTATTGTATGTTTCTTTTTCATCAATTCTTTAAAGAGAATTTTATTGTGTATATTTTGTTGTTAGTTAACAGATAAACCATATCAATTATTGTTATCCATATAGTAAGTGACAATGGGATTATCTATTAATGCATTAATCTGTATGGAATTGTTATAATGGCAGTTTTCATTAGAAATTTGAGCATTTCATAAGAAATTTAAAAAACACTTTGGAGTTTTTATTTTATAATCCATTTTCCCAATTAAAACATTCTACAATATGATGCAAAGCCCCTTTTCTCTCATTTAATATTGGATATGTAATCTTTTATTGTTATATACGATTAACCATGAATGTGAACTTTTAGATTGTTCATTTAGAAATGTCCTTTTTATCATGAATGAATATCTTCAAAAAATTAATACAACAATTGCAACTAAAAATATTTGTGATATGCGTGGATAATCTCTAACTTTTTGTCCATGCCAGAGATGGTTTAAACAATTTAAAAGTGAAAAATTTAGTTTAGATAATAAGGTCCGAAATGAGAGAAAGCTTAAAGTGGATGACGATATCCTGCATGTTGAAATTGAATTAAATCCAACATAGACTATACGAGAATTAACAGACAAGCTTGGATACATCCGAAAAAGAATTCAAATACACTTGAAAAGAATAAGAAAGACAGGGGGTGTGGATACCGCACAACATTACTGATGAGATCAAGGCGGTGTGCACAAGTATGTGTCATGATTTAATCGATAAAGAAAAGAAACCACTGTTTTTATTCTATCTTGTGACTGGAGATGAAAAGTGGGTGTTGTACTCAAATAAAAAACGCAAAAGACAATGACTTTCAAAGGGGCAGGCAAAGAAACCAACCCCTCGACCGGGTCCAACGGTAAAAATAGCTCTTTTAAATGTATAGTGGGACTCCAAAGGGATAATCTACTATTCTTCTATAAAAAAAAACAAATACAAAATCACACAATTTATAAATAGATACAAAATACTCGCCACATCAGGCCTCAAATCAACTCAGTTAAGAAGGTGTTTTGCCATTGGACCAGATCCTTCAGCAAAAAACAAGATCCAATAAAACCGATGCAATTTAAAAGGGCATTTTTAATAAGGTAATTAAAAAAACAACAAAAACAGTTTTTTTAGTATAATTTTATTTTAAATTATGTTTGATAATTAATTTAATGCGATGGTTGAAATTTTGGTTGATGATTTCATTCAAAGTCTGCTCTTTAACGTCTGCGGACATTCCTGATATATGCCTCTTAATAGTATTATTAGACAAGAGATATTCGTTGCATCTTTAGTTCACTGGAATGCCCAAGAACTAATTTCACCATCTTCAACATACAGGGCTTGATGAGTTTTCTCCAATTGATTGGCAATTTCCAATGCGACTTCATATGATGCTTGCACCAATGCTGTATTCGCTTCCTGAAAACTTTCAGTTCGATCAAGTCTCTGACGTTTGCAACTGGTTTCATGTCGACGAAAGAACTCCACATCCTTTTTTGTGTATTTTGAATGCTTAATAAGTTTTACTTTAATACAGTTTGCAGCTTCATATTATCACTGTTGAATATGAACGAAGAAAATGTCCAAAGTCTTGCTCAAGATATAGCAATGCTATTTTCATTGGACAAGTGTGAGGTTGAATTGTGTTAATGATTACTTTGGAAATTTCTGTAGGTGTTATTGGTTTGTATTTGTATGTAAATGTATTTAAGGCGTTTTGAAAGTGAGTTGGTGATTGTTATGAATGAAGGGTTTGAAACGTTAGCAATCGGCCCGCTCGTATGCCAGCCTGAATCTCACCACCGGGAGGTACTCGGAAGAGAGTGCTTCGTAGGCTGTCTTCCGAAACACGAACGATACGTTTCTGGTTAGCATCAGGTCAAGGACGGATGGACGTCTATTGAGGGAGAGATAGTGCGTGAAACATTGAGGGAATACTAGGAAGAAAAAAACTAGGAAGAATGTAAAAATCAGTGTTTATTTTATTAATTATAAATAATACAAAGAGAATTAAGAAGCCTTAACAAAATTTCATATACCTAGCATCTTATATTTTGAATTTAAAAAAATGAGATCTATATAAAATAAATAAACGAACACAAATTCTAAAACTAATATTTATATCACCATATTTTCAAACAAATATTTTGGCAGTGAGCAGTAAAAATCACCGTTTAATATTTTGAAAAATCAAAATTGCATCGGCATACACTGGCTAATAAAAAAATGAGATTCAATAAAAAAACATTTTGATATCAATGTAAAATGTGTAAGCTTTAAAAAATATATGATTACAATGTCAGTCATTTACGATTCAATGAGTATTGACAAGAGGTATTTCATATGAATCCGTTTCACATTTAAAATACAAATTAAAATTTGACTAGCGATTCGAAAAAAAAAAAAAAATACAGTAACATGCTTAAAACACCATTCAGACATACATTTTCTAACAAACAAACAAAAAAAACACAGTGAAACATTATATTCTGTTAAATTTTTTAAATAAACTATTGTAAAATTTGAAGAGAAGACGTCGAGAGTATAAAATACGATATTGTCATAAAATGCAGTATGTCGTACACATATCATCCAGCAATATGTTCACACGTGCAATAGAAAACGACGAAAGCAAAACATTAATCTAATTTTAACATCGTATAAAGCCAAAATCTACAAAAATATCCATAATCGGTAAATGCACTTGTGATTTGAATTTATAAATATCATTTATAATTATCGATAATTGCTTTGATACTAAAAATAAATGCAAATTAAAACAACACAAAGGTCGAACGATACACCGTGTACCGCTTCAATCAATAAAATGAGATCTCATGGATTTGTATAGATAACTTAAATTTACACCTAGTGAAAACTAGTCAGGTTGATTTAATAACTATACATTATCTAAGTTTAATTCACATTCAGTTCCTCAATTAAACCTTTGAGTGACAGAAACAACACAGGATTAGAATTAATATTTACGAAGCCACTTCCAAAGGGAATACATACAAAAGCCGACACACCCAAAGATTTAATTCGTCAACTGGGAATGTTTAAATTTAATCGACGCATGTAGAAGTCGACTATAGATGGTTTTTCACAGATCATAACAATGTGAATTATTCGAAACTGTACATTAGGGTGGTCCTTTTTTTTTTGACTTTTAAAAAATTTGGCAGTCACCCCGTCATATGATTTTCTGTCCTAAAAATGTGTTTTTTATTAAAAAAAACAAAAAAAATTTTAGAGATTGCTAACTATTGTTTTGACTTATTGATTCTGGTTTGTTTATTAGTCTATTTTGAAAGGGAATAACACGCAGAAAGACTCACTACTTCACTACAGTCTACTCTCCTCCCTTTCCTAATTCTTTCCTGCGGGTACGTATTGAGATTGAGCCCTGCCTGAGATTGAGAAGAGGAATGTGCTGCTGTGTTCCAACTACAGGGGCATATTTCTTCTAAACATAGCTTATAAATTATTTACAAGAGCTCTCATCGGGCGGCTGTCTCCCGTCCTGGAGGAACTTCTCAGAGAATACTAGTGTGGCTTCAGACCCGGCAGATCCACTGTGGACCAATTATTTACGGTCAAAATGTTCTCACAAAAAATGTGGGAATACGGTGTCGATCTCCATCATATTTTTGTAGATTTTTGCAAGGCATACAACAGCATCAATTGGGAAAAGCTATGGAGGACCATGTTGCAGATGGGAATCCCTCTTCCCGATTCTCTTAAATATTGTGTTGGAAGCGATTGTGAGGGAGGCTGGCAGATTGGGACATGCACATCCATAGAATGAAGATATAATGTATCTTGCCTTTGCGAACAACATCGACGTCGTGGCGAAATCGAGGTCGGAACCTTTGGCGGCACTTACGTCTATCGACGGGGCTGCTGCTACCTTCTGTATGTCAATTATGAAAAGACTAAATTAATAACGGTTTCAAGTGAATACTGGAGGTTATATCTCCGTGAGTGTCAATAACAATAATATTGAAAGGGTCCAGGTTTTAAGTATCTAGGATCCATCCTCACAACAGTGAAAGATATTGGTATCCTGAATATTTATGATTTTAGTATTAAAAGGGTATCCTTATTTGAAATCTAAACATTAATTTTAAGTGATTAAAATAGGGTTTTAATTATTTTAATGAAAATTTAAACTTTGGTAGCGACCCCTAAATACTATTTAAAAAAATACTGAAATAGTTTTTTAGGGTGAAAAAATAAAATGAGAGGTTAATCAGTCGAATATTGGAATTTTTTTTAACGCAAATAAAGACCACCCTACTGTACATATATCCGAATTCTACATTTATTTACAAATAAATTCTCATTTAATTCTCAAAGCTAAGTTATGGCTATATAGTAAATATAACGCCCTTCAGATTATGAGATGATTCATATCTTTATAATCCCAATATAACAAGAAATATATATTCTTTCAAACGTCTGCTAACTTAAAACCGTTTCAATTCCGGCCGTTAGATCGTATGGGGAAATTTCACGATATTGAACATAAGTACTATGAATAAGAGATAAACGACTGTGAGAATTGAATAAGAACTTGTTTGGTTACTATCGATATTGTGAAAGATTGATGAAATTCTAGCAAAAACTACATTTGTTGATTCCATTTATGACAAGGATAAATGATCAATTAATTGCTACATAGCTAAAATTGTTAAAATCATAAAATAAACATGTAAAGTTTGTGTATGTTTGAAAAAAAGCCATTCGATCCTCGTTTTGTAGTATTTCATAGAAGGATATAAATGATTATTTAATAAGTGTCACAAGGCACAAAATAATTTCTCGATAGGACAAAAATAACTGTTAACCGCTCTTTTAAGCTCAAACTGGATATTTATCACTTTATACATAAACATTATTTTGTTACAGAATATTAAATTTATATGGATATGTACACATTTTAGCAAGAAAATAAGGTATCGTATCGTTCATGTAGCCACACAATCAAGCAGAATTTCTATCCATTATTTACACTGTATTAGATTCGGCAGACTTAAATATAAATGTGAAAACAAACAAACACACGGGCAAACTAAAGTATCTTTTGAAATTTCAATTGCTTATTATATTGCACAGTATTGCAAAAATATTTTATATAAAAAAGTTACTCAAGGTTCAATATTCATAAATGTTAAAATATTCAGTTTCATACATATGTACATAATATGTATTGTTAAATTTGTACTGCGATTAAAACCATAATTTTCATACTGTAATGGATGGGTTTCTATAAATATTACAATTAATTCCAGTACAAATCTAATCAAAGTATACAATTCAAAACTAATAATTCTATAATTCGAACAGAAATTATTTTACTTTTGGTAAAATTAGTCGTAGAAAATAAGTCTAAAATGATAGTTGTACTCGTCAAAAACGGTCATATATTTTTTTGGTATTAATTTATCATGAGATTAAATTACTTATACTTAAAAAAAACCTTGTATACTTGTTTCAACCGTCCATGGGTGGACCTATGTAAACCATAGATACTTCCGTGTTCCCATAAACAGCTGATACTGATGGGTAAAACTTCTTATTTGGTAAACCTGTAAAGTAAAAAAAATGATCATTAATAATTGGAATTTAAATATTTTTGTTAATTTAAAATACACATGCTTAAGCTACGGTGTTGTTTTTTATTTTTTTTGGGGACCATGTTGGAGATGGGAATCTCGAGTAAGCTGAGGTGAGGTTGTCGAGGATGTTAGTATAGTACGCTCCAATGGTGCCCTGTTGGAGCCTTTCGAGGTAACGACGGGAGTCCGACGGGAGGATGCCCTCTCCCCATTACTTTTTAATATTGCGTTGGAGGCAATTATGAGGGAGGCTGGCAGATCAGGACACGCAGATCCATGAAAGGATAATGCAATGCATTTGGCCTTTGCTGACGGCATCTCCAGTTTGAAAGGGTTAATTAAATAAATAATACTAAATCTGGCCGAGTATAACAGCTGATTTCTAGTGTAAATAGCCATTAGTGCTGAACTTGTTAAGTATACCGTATATTAAAAATTCTTATAAATATGCTTACACTAATACAATTTAGGAATGCTATGGACCATAGCGAATTATTTACCTTTAAAGGCCACGCCGAGAAATTCATAACCTCTTTCAAACGAAAGTGTTTTATTTTCACAGTCTAAAATAACTCTTATAGTTTCACCAACCTGCCGAAATAGAAATAATTATATTTCGTAATTTAATAAATTATACAAAATAAATTATATTTAACCGTTAGAGTGCTAAACAGCGATTTTGCGCTGCGACGATTTGTATCGAAAAGTGCGACGCAGCGCAAAATCGCCGCGAGTTTCAGAACGTTTTTGGCGCTCTGCGGGGGTACGCTGACCTCACACATAATTTATAAGAACGGTACATTTTTATGCTATTTTATGCATTATATACATATAATGCATATTTCTTCTATATATGCGTTTTATTTGACACCATATTTTTTTCCTTTAGAGTAATCAAAATATGCATAGCACTTTTCAATAGATTTTTACAAAAATTGCTTAGCACTCAAACGGTTAATATTTATGCATCGCACATAAATATTAAATATTTTTGTGAAATGCATGAGCTAAGACTTAAATTGGCCCGATTTATTGACGCTCAATTAATGCAAAACGTGTATTTCTCAATTTAATTTCATCATAAAGCTATTGCATGGTTGTTTATTATGAAGTTATGGGAAAAAACGTTTTTTTATATCTGAATTTAAATTTTTTATTGGGTGTGTGAAAAAGTTTTCGCCGTTTTATGTGAAAATAAATCCTTCAAACGAATTTTAAATTGATAAAATGTGTCCAAATAATTAGATATATTGGCTGATCTTAATGTTTATCATGTTTCAGAAATAAAATTAAATAAGCCATTTTTTGATTAAAATATATCCATAAACTTGGACTAATGGTTAACAATTTTAAAAGAAATAGTATTCAATTGTAAAATGATCCATGGAAGATGTATTTGTTGTTTTTTGGAATTTTAATATTTGTTATTAGGTCAAAATGCATTATTGATGTCTAAATAATTTCACTTTTGTCATCGATTATCCTTGTAATGATGTTTAAATATATAGGATAAATAGTGAAAGCTTCAGAAATCGGATAAAATAATATGTATAATAAAAAATAAGTGAATAGCTGCAATGGTCATAAATACCTCAAAATTTACCTGATAGCTTTTAGGATTATGTAATGAAGGATAATTTCCACGTGTTTCACCATTATGGAGTAAATTATTTTCAACTAAATTCCATCCCCAGCTATGTTGATTAGATCCTAATAATGCAACATATCCCGGACATTGCAAAGGTGCATCTTTGGTAGCAATTCCAACGACTGCTACCGTTCCTAACGGACCTTCCCACATTACTTCCCAGGCATGCCTGCCTCTCCTAAAACCAAGTTTTCCCCTACAAGCATCTGTGCTTTGAGCAACTGGATTTCTGTAATAAATTACAATTATTCAATAAGTATTAGTAAAAGTAAATAATGAAAAGCGTTTTCATAAAACTTACCTGTGCAAAGTAAAGCCATTAGATTTTATATAGATGTTTCTAGAACAGTCGTTAGGATTCCATGAATTATAAAATGCACGCAATTTGGCTTTATATGTTGTTGCAGCTTTTAATAGGTTTGAATTAAGAGCTTCCGGTGCAAGCGTGCGCAAGCATAATAGACGCCACACTTCGGAACCACCATCACGTAGGCATTGACACCACGGCCGGCACACTAAAGCACAACTGCGTAGATCGGCTAAGTCCAGGAATGTGAATATCAGCTCCAGAATCCGTTCATCCAAATACGCGGGCAGCGGCCCTTTTCGGTGCCGCTGCCCCATTGACAATGCATGTCCCCACACTGTGTTACACCTTCTTCTAGCAGGTTAAAACTTCCTCACTTTGGCAAGAACTGTAATTTTTTAGTTAGTTAATTAAAACTATTTGTGTACTCGCCAAATATCGACGGCCATACAAAATCAACATTATTTATAATAATTATAATAACTTCGATAACACAGTTCAGAAATAAATAATAGTTAAATATTGTTTGTTTTAATATAGAACACATTTCATTTTAAATTACATTTTTTGGCCTATTTCTATTTGGATTTAGATGTGCATTCAAAGCTTAAAAAATTAACCTAATAAGAAATTAGTTTATTGTAATACAAAATCCTTCACACATATTTAATAATAAATAAAACCAATATACTTTATCACATAAACAATAAATTTGTCTTTGTCCAAGAAAAGGTTATGTAAAACAGACTGTGTACTTTAATTTATATTTAACTTATTTAATTTTTGCCTCGTCTTAATGCGTTTTAATTGCAATTGTTGAAAAAATAAATTTATTTTTCAACAAAATATTTGCCAATAAATAACATTTAAAAATAATAAAGGAATAAGTCCCTTTATGGTTGGTTATTTATTGGTTATACTACATAATACAAATGGCAATAAACCCATCTTAAATGTTCAAATCAATCAAATTTAAAAACTTCCTGAATTGAAGCAATTGAAGACGTCAAAAAGTAGTAAAATAATATGGATTCTTAAATAATGCAGAGTATTGACAAAGTGAGGAGTTATATGCATAATTGCCAATGAATAATCAATAAAGTAGTGCAAACATACAAATATAAGAACAAAGTAATTTTATTCAAAATATATTCACTTAAACAGCATTCGCCCTAATAGGGCCAAAAAGGCCACGAGCACTTCTCAACAATCCCTATTGCAGTCTCGAATGTCAGCATTGTTTCGTTTTTTTGGTCCTAATTCAAATAATAACGACCAGAACAAAATGTTTTTGAAGCATTGCAGGGTGCAAAAATTATAAATAATTTATCAAATAAAAGCAATTTATCGCTTTAAAATATAAGTGTAAATAATGTTAATTATTATTTAAAATTTGTCTTTTTATTTTTTATTTACATAATTTTCCATTAAAAATATATTAAAAACGAATTTATATGAAAAAGAAAAAAAGGTAAAAAAATAAGTGGAAAAAACAGCTTATTAAAATTGTAACATTGCTATGGAAAATAAATAAAAATTTTAAACAATATATTTATTAAAAATCTACTTTTTCTATGATCTTAAATCGAATTACATGCGTATTGTAAAATTCTCAAGAAACAATATTAACACAATTAAGTAGGTTGGTATAAAATTATTTGTGACAAGTTTTTATAATTGTTCACGCATAGTTACATGTGTTCTTATCCGAAGTGTTAATTATTCTTAATCAAAATGAGTGAGGTCAGTAATTATTTAAAACTTGGTGATATGTTTTTGAGTTAATGTTTATTATTCAAACATGATGATGATGCTATGATGATGATGATTCAAACAAACATATCGATGCCTTTTTAAAAGCGTAGAATTTTTAGGTTAATCATTTTAAATTCGAGTTAATATTTATAAAACTGTTGCACATTGTTATTTTTTTTTATATTATTAAAGTATTTTTTTTAAAAAAAGTGTGTATTAATATATTTTAAATATAGATTTAATCATTTTTTTCCAGATAATTGCACCAATAACTAATTTTCAAAGTAAGACGTCTTCTTCGTTCGAGGAAAATTCACAATTAAGAACATTCATAAAGGAAAAACTTACAAAATTGCAACATTCTTTGAATTTAAATCCTACTACTGCAGAAGAAAATCTTATTATTCCTAAATTATTTTTCGATGAAAATGACGAATGCTCGAAGAAGGATTACTCGAGATTCAATGAGAAATCCCAATCTCCACAACTAATCAATGAAGGCTATATAATATTATCTGCAGAAAATGAAACATATAAATATTCCATTCACATGTTTAAAGATTCGTTTGTTGATTTAAGTGCAACAAAGAAATGCAACGATTCGATTTATTTGAAAAAATCGACAAATATCGATATTGCTGATGAGTCTCTCGCTGAAAACTTAATAGATTTTTCTTCAATTGCCAAACTAAAGGGTCTTCCACATCAAACTTTTAAAAATCAGCATAAAAACAAGATTGGTCCGAATTATTTTTTCAAAGAAAATGCATTGATAAAACGAAACAAAGCTTGTTCCATTATGGGGAGAATATTATCCATTGATTTTAACAGCAAATATGTTTCTAAATTACCTGAAATCAATTGGAAATATTATGATACAAAAAATAGCGTAGTGGAAAAAAATATTTTTATTTGAATGTACAATTTTTAAGGTTGTTACGTTAACAATTTAAAAATATGTATTTTTTTACTTATGTATCCTGAATGTTTTCTATGTAAATATATTTGAATAAAGAGCCTTTAGTCTTGCAGTAAACTGTGTGTATTATTAGTAGTTTTCTTATAAAAATGTTAATGATTACTTTTACTTTCAAATTTAGTTGATCTTGTATTATATATCATAACAAAAAGTCCTTAAGCAATATTTTAATGGCTTGAAATTTAGATTATAATTTATTTTTGTATTTGGGAGATTTTAATTTATAATGACTTCAAATTAGAATTTTGTTAGATCAAATCAGATTCAATCACACATTTTTTAATCCACTTAAATAAATTTAAATAAATTGTTTACGAAACACCATATACTATTACAAAATAAAAATCTCCAATTAAGAAAATGTTTTATATGTTATTTTCATCAGATTTATAAATTTAATATAATAATAATAATTTATATTTTAAAATAATGATTAATTTTTAATGCTAAAGTTCTATTCATTTTCCAGACTGGCAACATAGTTCCGTACGTCGTCGGGGAGTGTTTGACAATAGTAAAATTCTGGAAAATAAACGTCATGAAGCCGACAATAGTTGCTGATGAAATGTTCCCTGAAGGAGTCGGTCCATATATGGACTTAGAAGAGGTATATAGATTTATATATAAGCCAATTTTTGGCGAAATTATTCAAATAAATAGACCATTTTTAGCAAAAACCATTCTAAAAATTACAGATTTGTTATTGATGCTCAACGATAAGTTATTATTATTTATCTCATTCTTTCGTACCGATATCAAATGTAATTTATTCTTGTATTGTTTTACAGTAATCCTAAAGGTCAATACATAACCTGATAATATGATTTTCAATTTCTAAAAAACAGTAATCCCTCATAACAATCAATCGATGCATCTTTCCTTATAACAGTATTTTAAAAATGCGTCTCTCTCCACGACTATGCAACTCTAATGCAGTTCTCTACATGCTGATCTGCCAATTGCAATACCGACCAGCGTACCGCCTGCTAAGCTGCCTCACCATTTAGTCAGTTCACTGTCTTCGTTCAAGAACAAATTGAATTATTCAAATGTCCCGAGGGCAAAGACATAACAAGGATGATATTGTGTTATTGGCTACCAGTTAGAAAGACTGGAAGACTATATTGAATACCATTATTATGCATAGTTCCAAAATTAATACGAATATGAAAAATGACACTGCTGATTGTTTTTTGAGAGCCAAAGATGAGAAGTTAGAGAGAGCCACACACTTCAAATATCTTGGAAACTGTCTGCATGAATCGTAAGAGAGTGAAAGAGAAATTCGCTCTAGTGTAGAGCAAGTAAGAGTGATCTTTTTGAAAATGAAGAGTGTTTTGACTTCACGAGACCTCAGTCTGGCTCTTAGACCCCGAATCTTACGCAACTACGTGCTCAGTATCCTTTTGTATGGATCTAAATCATGGACTCTGACAGACGTCACATGCAAAATGCCCAGGTGTTCGAAATGTGGGCATACAGAAGGATGCTTAAAATTCCATGGACTGCTCAGATGCCAATGTGCTGACTTTAATGGATAAACAGGTTGAGGTACTCAATACCATAAAAAGGCGCAAATTGGAATACTATGGTCATGTCATAAGAAACCAAAAATATAACCTTCTGCGCCTGATAGTACGGGGAAAGATCATAGGTCATCAGAGTCAAGGCCGGCGGAAGACATCATGGCTGAAGAACCTCCAGCAGTAGAGCGGTCCTAGCATCGGATTATTGTTCCGGGTAGCAGTCAATAAAGTCAAGATGGGACTTCTGATTGCCAACATTCTTGGAAGACAGAACACAGAGAAGAAAATGATGAAAAATTGATCCGATATGATAACCATACACACATACATTGATATATCGTTACACTACGGCTATACAATGCAAAATTAATTTTAAAATATCGGCAAAATGAAAATTGTGCTCAAGCGAAACCGTGTTAAGCGAGGGATGGGTGTATGTTTCAATAAGTTTTCGTTCCTTTCTTTTTCATACAATTGTTAGTCTCGCTTTACACAGTTTTGCTTAATACGATCTAGCAGAATGTATCTTCCGTATTAAGTGCGAGGGATGGATGTACATATTTAAATACTCAATTCAACTGTATTTCATTTATTTAAATATTTTATAATCAATTAAAAAATACTTTTTTTTATTTCAGGCTGGAGGTTCAACAGCGTTATTGATGGATTTAGCAGCGAATGAAAAAGCTGTACATGCAGATTTTTTTAATGGTATATACATTCTTAATATAGAGCTATGGAGTCATGGATTTAGATTATTTTGACTTCTTCAGAAATCTTGAGCAATCAAGTTTAAGTTTTTGAATGCATTTTATGGCAATTGTTCTATATAACGCATTCCCCGGTAACTGGGATTAAAATGATTCTAAATGCACAGATTTTCATTAAAAAATACATAAATTTTGTGTTCTGATTATGAGAAAATCATGAAAAAAAAAACTATAACATGGGACAACTCTACTAATTTGGTTTTAACTCAATCTATTTGTGATTAATCAATTTCTCCAGGTTCAGTTTAACAGGATTAAAGCTAATCCGTTAGCTTTTTATGGTCTGTACCCACGTTTTCGCATAATAATCATAACATTAGTTAACTTACGCATTTTGCGTGTTTAAAATGACACTGGAATGTTGGTTCTATTATCACACGAAAACGCAGATACAACCATAATGAATCAATTTAACCTGTAAAGGAGTATGATCACAAGGTGCGAGCGCATTCCATTGATTCAGAAAGAGCACTCTTGTACGCTGAGCTTAGAAAGATAATATAACATTTGGTGGAAGAAATATTACCGTAAACATTTCATCGATCTGATTTAATCTTTCTATAGATGAGTGGGATAGTGTATTGTCTAGTGATAATAATGTTTATCCTCTTTTATCGTGTTGATATATTTTCACTTCTGGTATGAACTGTTTTTCATAGCATCACCATTCATCCAGACTTTTCTGATGATCATATTCAACCGGAATACTTCATATTTTTAAAGCATAAATCCTTCCTTCTCCACAAAAAACTTTAATGTGTTAATGAATGTCTTTGCTGAAGGTTGTGAGTTTCCATCTCAGAGCTCATTAAACAATTTGTAATATGCAATCTATCATGTCGGTGAGCAAAAATGGACACAATTCTCCACATGCAAACATATTTTTTTGTGTCGAAATAACGATTTTGAATTTTTGGTTGATGGTGTTCCTTAAACCGAATTATGCTCAGCTGGCAAGACTAGGATTAGGGACACTCATTTCAACATGACACTACAATTTAGTCAATTGAGACAAATGATCTTGCATTCTCCTCCCAACACCTTGGCCTTGAATGCAGTTTTACTAAATTTGTTGAAAACAAAAACCATAGAGCGTCAGTACTCTTACTTTGTGGATTATCCTCTTAGTTAAATTTTGTTATATTAAGTGCCGTATTTATTTTAATAAAAAAAAACAAAATATTAATTAATTTTTAATATTTCAGATTTTGAAGACTTGTTCGATGATGACGATCTACAATAAACGGTTTTGTTTAAATGAAATAAATAATTCTGTGCTGGATATTTCATTTATTCAGGGTTATAGTTAAAGTATGCAAAATACTCAAAACATTTGTAATAAAATATCAACCAATATATATTTTACAATGTAAAAACCCTGACAATGTCCACTCCATTTTAATGTATCATACTGCTAAATATAATTTGTAAGAACTTATTAGCAAATTTTATTTCGTGCAAGATTTGATATTTTTATACATGCATAGAAAAATAATTTAAAAATAAAATTTGTATAAAATACTGGTAAAATTAATATATATTCATTCAACTGTTATCAAATTATCTGCATTAAACATTGTCGCTAAAACATAACTTTAAAAACAATAACTTGTACACATAAAGTAATAAATTTAAAAAAAAATCTTGTTACATTCCAATTTTTACTGCACTACATAATTTGTTTTATATCCCTATAAACTAGAGAAACAATACACTTAACTATCAACTCCAGTTGGAACATATGTAAAATAGAAATGACAAATTTAACACACCAATTTACAATCACTGTAAACATACATGTGACATCAGGCATACTCATTTTAAGCAATTTATTTCCAGTACGAAGAAAACTTGTAAATATAGCTTATAACAAGGTGGATACAAATGCTAACAGTCTTTCTCACACTTGACATCGTTGACCACCTTGTTGTCATGGCACAAGAATAGCCAATACATACACTTTTTAATTATCAAGCAACAACCGAATGGTGCTTGCTGGTGACCCATTAAGTTTTAAGGTGACACCAATATGGCGACGGTGCAGTGATTCTTTAAAACATCAATTGATTTCAACATCACTACAACTATCTTGCTCGTCTTCGCCCTCGTCAGAATACACTAGAGAATATTCATCATCACATTCGTCTAAATCTTCTTCGCCGTTTGCACTGCCCTCGCCCGGTTCGTCATTTTCATTTTTAAGATTAAATAATTCATCCATTTTCAAAGGGTCGCCTTTAGCCAATTCTGAAAAACGACAAGTTATTTAACACATTTGGAAAACCGCATTGAAAATATCAAATTGGAAAAAAATACAAAATACTTACGATCAATATAACTTTCTAAAGATTTCGGGATCATACTTTTAGCCTTCTTTAAATTGGCTTCTGAGCAATTTCCTTTGTCAAGACCTGAATTTAATTATGAGGTATTAATACACAGTGCCGATAAATTGAATAATTATTAAACGAATTATGTTAATGTCCATTTTATCATATTTGGTTCCCAAAAACTTTTAATTTTGATTATGACAAATAGTTAAAAAAATTGTCTTGTAACTAAAATGGAGCATTTATTTTTCAAAGCCAGTGTCTGATTGAATTTAATATAGTATTTTTACGCCAAGTTAAACCTTTTCCATTTCTGCTGTATCGAGTCCTGGAACTTTTAAGACTTTGTGATTTAAAATGTGCCTAATATATTATACATTTTAATTATGAAAACACATTTTTGTGCCTCCGAAAACCTCGAAATGTCCGATTTGTATTGAATGAAAGTATAACAGGGTACAAGGCATTAAAAAAATGCGCCCCCAACTGATATTGTATGAGATTCCAAAATTCCAAGAACAATGGAACGGATGCTTGTTCCAAGTGTTTCTATGTAAACGCAACAGCTGGGATCGAATGATTCGTAAAAAAATTCAGAATGGATAAATGAAAGATCAATGTTTTGTAAATACAATATCAGTTTATCTCCCTAACTTTAAGCTAGTTTGTGCTGTTCTTGTGTCTGTTTTCTGACTGAAAATGTTCAGTAAATTTTTCAAAGGTTGAACATAATTGAAGAGAAAATAAGTCTCGAGTCCCGGGTTTTGTTCCCAGGGAAAATACACAATAAAATAGTGTACAATAGTTTATTATAAAATACTTTATTTTGCGTTAGGAATTAAGTCTGGCATGAGTCTCCTGTCGCGAAATAGTTGAATTAATCGAAAATAACTTGGTTTTTTTTAAATAAAAGTTGAATATAATCATAGTGAATAGTTTCATTAAAAAATGATTAACTAATAACGAAATTAAAATGATTTTTGTATTACGCAAGAGAGCAATTTCGATTGAACGTGCGTCACCAGCATTAGTTTAGCTATTTACCGTGTGGCAGCGATAGTGCTGACAGGCACAAGATTGTTGCATGTTTATTAAATATTACCAATTCGTTAAGATATAAAAAAAATGTTAATACCTAATAGAAGTCCCATTCGCTTTAATATGTCGATATCATCTTGGATTTGAAACTTGTCATTAAAATTAAATACATATTCCAATCTGCAAATAAAAACATAGCACAAATGAAATACATATTCCAAAGATTGATGGAATAAAAATAAAATCTCAATTATGAATCGAATATATTTCATTTTTTAAAACGGAAATATGATAATCTTTTTATTCTCTTGCACAAAATCAAGTGTACATTATTTATTTAAAACAGTTCAAACTTTTACGTCAATCCAGAAGAGCATTCATTCGATAAAAAATGAATCCTTCGAATTCTAAAGCTGATATCCCTTTTATAATCGACAAAAGTATAAACATTCTACACAATAATAAGTGAACCGATTCGTAAAATATTCTTAAAAAATTCTCACTTATTATCTGAAATACTGCAGTCTATAAGGGTTTTATCACTTGTATTGACTACTATGAATGGTAATTGTATTGCAGATGTAGGCGATGGAGTAAGTCCTTTACATTCCGCCTCTTTATTACGTTCAACTAAACATTTAAAAGATATTTGCTGAAAAATAAAAAAAAAACATTTATTCTATCTGACATAGAACTGAATAAAAAATAAGATAAACATTCAAGATAAATCTATTGACATTTACATGACAAGATTAATATAATATAATGTGGCGTGATAAAAACGACAAGGAATATAGGATGTACCTTTAATATGAGATCGTGCAATTGTTGCGTTTTTTGCTGTATACGCTCGAGTTTGATTTGTTTTTCGGCTTCTAACGACGAGCACTCTTGCACGGAATTTGTTGGCAAGCCGAGCCAACGGATTTCTTTCTTCTCTTTGGATATGATATTCATTGCCATAAGTACGTTGAGCGCATCGTAGACGCGTCTCCTTATATTTTTCTGATCGTAATGCTGCTCGGGGAAGTAGATTCGAATGTAAAAACAGAACTTTAATATTTACACAGTGTTTTTATCACGTTTTCATACCTGATTATTGGGGCATGCATTCAATCCTTCGGTAAATTCCGCAACCAGTTCGTCGGCTACTTCATTGTATGATGTGAAACCCTTTCGTCTAACTTTTTCGCATACTTTCATAGAGAAGTGCCTCAAACCTTTTCCTACTTTTTCGACCATTTTTCGCCTCTTTGAAGAGCTAAAACATAAAATAAAATTAGGTTTGTAGTAAAACAACTATCGCTCAATTGTAAATCCTTTAATATAGAGTATGAGACACAGTATTCGCAATAGTGATTGTCACACTTAGTATTGCTATAGTTTTTAATTCACAGGTGTGATTAGCGAATATATCTTTAAAACCATGTCAATAATACATAAGTTATTTTATATTAGTATTGTTATCTTGTTTCATGTTCAGATCTGGTAAACTTCGCCCAAAATTTAGGTATTCGGCATTAAACTTTGAACCATAGTCTGGTCAATTTTGCAAGAAATTCATGAAACTCTACTTCTTTCATAAAATTGATATGATTCTTAAACCGGCTAATAGATTGAAACGAAATTTCAGTGGCGCCTACAAAAAGGTTTATTGCATCCATATATTTAAACAGAAAAGTGGTTTTCAATCTGTGGTGCATGTACTAGTGTGATAAAATGCAAAGATTCTGTTCCGGGTTTTACCCTGGACTAGCCAGAGAATATCGTCCACTGAACAGCCTAAAAGCGTTCTCCGAATAGTGGTGAAGCCTTTGACAGTCTCCATCAACTACTGTAATCCAACACCCCTTTATGGATACACACGCAGCAAACATGTCAGGGTATAGAATAATTTGGTCGATTAATGAAGATATACTCACTAATCTAAGCGTACATCGTTTTCTGGCTCATGCCTCTTCTTATGGCTATAACCCAATATAGTATTCGACAAGAAATTTTTGTCATCTTCAGTTTTCACAGTAACTACTTGTGCATTTTGTTTTGCAGTTTGCTGTACTAAAGTAGGTATCGTTCGCATGAGTTTCGTCCCTTCCGAAGAACTCTGGGTTTGTACCTAATTAAAAAAAAATCAGTAAAGAATAACAAAAATAAAATATCGATGAAGACGGCGTAAATATTATTTACTTTTTTCGCTGTTGTTGTAGCCTGCGCGACAGGATTTTCTACAGCACCTTTTTGATATTGATTTATAGTTTCTCTAGGTATTTGGACGTATTCTAATAAAATAAAAAAACCCATTAAAATGATGTATGTTGTTAAATTCGCTTTTAATTATATCTATATAAATTGAAATCCATTTGAAGACTTACTTTGCCCTTTTATTCCAGTAACATTGACATTTCTGTAAACAGGGTTACTCTGTAAAAGAAATGAAACATAGTATTAAAAAACGATAAGATTAAAATAAAATGGCAAACTTTGTTGATGAGCATTGGGTGTGTGAATAAGTTCTTGCTGTTTATTCTTAGGTGGCGGTATAACAATTGTGTGTAAACTAAATAAACTAGTTTTAAAATCGGTGCGCATCATTTTGTTAAAGTGTTAACTTCAAAATTCATAGAAAATCTGCACCTGAAGTATCGAGCCGACAAACACAATCTGAATTTGCAAAATCATTAGAAATCGAGCGAACAACAGTTTCGAAAAGGCTTGACTGCATTGGGAATGATACAAAATGAAGGATCTTTTGGGTGCCTTATGATTTGAAGTCGAGAGACGTGGAAAGACGTCTTTTCGCGTGTGAACAGCTGATGCAGCGGCAAAAAAACTGATCATCAAGCGGAATATCCTTGGTTCCAAGCTTATGCTCTGTATTAGGAGCAATCAGCTGGTATTATGAACTATTCCAACCCAACCAAATCATCACAGGAGATCTCTAACGAAAGCAATTGATGTGTTTGAGCCAAGCATTAAATCGACCACAATATGCCCAAAGCACTGTAACGTAGACCCCTTGCTGACATAAGGCGGTCTGCTATCTTCATCACTGCAATTTGATAACCGCATTCAGACGCGAGATTCGTATTGGAGAGGCGCTTAAAACCGTGGGGGATCGCTTGAAAGACGACTGCAGTACGGTCATGTACAGGGCTCCAAATATCGGTCTGGCTCTAAATCACGAGTCAGGATTCTTTATAACTCTTGGTGACAGGATTCAGGCGCAGGAGCTCCACAAGGAGATTAAATCAAGAGACAGAAAGTATGGCGAACCTCAAAGGGAGGATCGAAGAAAAACTTCGAGACTAAAGTCATGAGGATCTAGTCCACGAAGAGATGTTAAGACCTGATAACGAACTATTGAAGACAGGTAGTCCCATGGCGGACGTCCCTATAACTCAGTAGTCGAATGTTAGGCCTCCACGTCACATCGGCGGTTAAAACCTACTTGGAAACGATAAAATGGGAAATTTTAATCCACCTGCCGTACTCTCTTGGCATTTCTCCTTCTGATTAACACTTTTCTCATCAATAATTCATGGCTCGGCAAAGCAGCACTTTATTTCTAATGGAAATACAAAAAAAACTTGGATAACCTAAACAGATATGTCATTTTTCCGACGTGGAATTCAAACGATGCCAGAAAGATGGTCAAAAATAATGGTTAGCAATGGGCAATATTTTAATTGACTTGCTTTTTTAAAATGAAGGGTTTACTTTCATGAAAAACGGCGGGAACTTATTCACACACTCAGTAATTAGATATGGAATGAAATCATAAACGTTGAGGTCCTACAAATGAGAGATCTTAATCCTGCAGTAGAATCTCTACTGGGACAATAACACAAATAATTATTGCAGTGACGCTTAAACAGCAACCTTTATCAATATTATTGACTTACATCAGAAGTGCCAGGTACTTTGAACAACGTTTTCATGGCACTAGTTTGCAGCTGTATTGGATTTGCTTGTTTAGACTGTACGACCTTCACCATTTGCTGTTGACCTGCGAAAAAACATTTTTATAAGAATTATAAAATACCACCACTAATATCAGGATACTATTAAATTGAAGATGCACGAGATATGGTTATCTATATATATCTACACGTGTTTTCAGCAAACATGCGAAATATATCAGTTCATAGGTTATTTATAATTATGTACGATGACAAATACAATAAAAATGCATTTTTTAATACTGTACCAACAATTTAATAAAGCGTTTAAAAATTAAGCAGATTTAGGACAAATTTGTCACGTATCAAAAAACATTCTATGACGATTGAAATTAAATTCCATCTATAAGATAAATAGGATACAATAATTCATTCTTATTCAAAGTGATACTATTTTGGACGTGTTGAGAATTTAAATTCATGAGCAAAAATCAAAATAATGGATTGTCCAAAATTTGATTTAAAGGTTATTTTCTGTTAAGTTTTCGCAATTATAATGCAGATTTAAAGGATATAAACTCGATTCTGTTAAAAAAACAACTGCGACTGCAAACATTGATGAATTATATCCTAATTTATTGGTTTATGCCATAAATTTGCATATAAAGCAATAGCAAACACCTGTAGGTTAGGAATTTTGGGTATCTGCACCGTTTGATTTCATAACAATCTGCAGAAATGTTATAGAAAGACGATAATTACGAGAATTCATCGGTATCGGACAGATGAATATGCAGCTCTAAAAAGCATTCCATGATGATGAAACACAGAGAATATTGTTCAAATTAGAACACCATTAAAATGAGCAGATATGTTGTGCATTGATTCATTATATAAAAGTACATTATAGATCTAACATTGATGACTTATTCCATGCAATAAAATTAACCCGTCATCATATTACAATTAGCGCAGATAATGATTTATTGTCAAAATATAAACACAGAAAGACCTAATTGTTTTTTAATTATTGCGTTACTATTTCCTTTGTTCATTTTATTTATATTTAACGAGTTTCTACGTAAATAAGTGTGTCGGGAATGATTATAGAATTGAAGCGAGCTTGAATATCCTTTCAGGATGATTTTAAAAATGGAATTTAAACGGGTATTTATTTTAAAATGCTTCGCAAGGCCGAGACCTACATTTAGATGAATTTATTGAGATATCTCGGATGTGTTTTGTGAATAATTATGCTCTGGGTGAAATTAATAGCTGATATAACGACTGCGGGTAAAGAAAGAGCCGCGTTCAAATCGGATCCAAGTTCGACGATTTGCTGTTCTCGATAGTTTAAGAATTCGATTGAATTTAGTACCGGGATTGAATATAGCAGATAATTTTTTAATGCAGGTTTTGACTGCGTGCATACGAGGACTTTCAACGGAGGGATGTTAAATGGAAAGGTTTAGTTTTAGACTTTATGAAATTTGAACTGGCGTGTGTTGACTCGCGATCGCGTTTTATCGTCGAGCTTCGATTTCGATTCGAAGGACGATAAGGTTGCGAATTCGAAATGAAACGGGAACGTAGTAGCGCCCTGAAGCAGTAGGTTCATGGGGCGCGCTTTCGTCTGATGTCCGCCTTCGATGTGACGTTTTTCCCGTTCGCAAAAAGGCGTGCGTCGCGCGCGAGGGCGACCTTCGACCAGGCGATGCCGACGGGCATCCGAAGGCGCCGCGGCTCCGGAGGCGGCTCCGGAGGGCGTCAGATCCGAGGGGACGATTCGGAGTTCGCGGGTCGCGACGTCCGACTCGCGGACGTCCGTCGGCGCCGGAAGGCCGTTGGCGGAAAAACGGGTCGTCTCCCGGGCGATCTTCGGCGCGGAGGCCGATGACGAGCCTCTCAGGCGTGGTTGTGGCCCCCAGAAGGGGCGCAGGGCACTCCGCGGGGGGCTCGGTCGGGGGCGCGGGAAACGCCGTCGGCGGCGGCGGCCGCGTCCGGGGCGCGGCGGCCGGGCGCGGAGGCTCGCCCGGGCGGGGGCTCGGCTCGGTACTGACCGTTGGCGGCGCGGATGTATATGCTGTAGGCGGCGGGGGTCTGCGCCATCGTGCGGGCGGGCGCGTCCGCTCAAGATGGCGCCTCCGGCTCGGGCGGCTCCGGGAGCTCGCGAGGGGGCCCTCGGGACGGTCGTCGACTAGGCGAGGCGAAGCGCGGTGGGCGGACGAGCTGTGGCGCCACTGGAGCCGGCGCTGCGCCAACGGAGAGTCGTGCGCGCCTAGCACCCGGCACAGCTGACGGCGACGGCTTCCGGAAAAGGCGCGAAACTCCCCGTCGACATCTGGCGGCCGGGCTCGGCGACGCGCACGCGCCCGGATGCCGCCGCCGATTCAAACGGCCGCAGACCCATCGTCTCCCAGCCTTTCCACTCCGATCAGATCTATTTTAATTATTATCAAAATCTTTCGTCCGATCTCTAATTCTAACCCATCGCTATATAATATATTTTTAATTAAATACAATAAATATTAAATCGTGCCTATAAAATATTCAAATAAGACACTCCTTCAAATTATTACCTTGCATGATCAGATTTAAATTAATCGAACACTACAAATAAACTTACAGAGCGATTCGTCGGAAATATGACGATGCTCATAAGTCACGTTGAAAGCTTTCGGCAAATCAAAATCGGAATCGGACGTGCATCATAAAATTGCGACTTATGGCCAAATTTGCCGAGCGTTTTTTAACAGTTGTCAAAATTCAAATATCAAGTACGTCATTTTCTTAAGATCGGCCATAATAGGCGAGATCCTTCGACGCGATTCGTCATTGTTGACATTTGCTTTCTGATGAAAAAGCTGCGCTCGGTAACCTTGAACGTGAAGAAACGTCAAAGCATCTTAGCACAAAATACAAATCAAATTTCTTATAAGAATCATTAATGCATACATGCACATATATTATTACAACATACAGTTTATTCAACATCTTATTATTCAAATCTACACTGGATGCGAAGATTTTATGAACTTTTGCTATTAAAACTATTATTATATATGCAATTTTTAAATATATTAGCGGAATTTCAATCGATTATATCATAGAGAATTTCTATCCAGCTCATTCCCATTTATATCATTATTGTCTATTGTATTTTTCATATTTGCAATTTTATTTTCATCATTATTGTGTGATCTTTTATGACTTTAAGTGCTTCTTGATTTTAATAATATCATAAAAAAATAATTGATCGTGGTTTTATTTACGCTAGTACCGTTTTATTTTTAATATATAATGCTCCATATCTTTTTGAGTACGTCATAACTATTGATATACATATTTTGTAATTGTTTTAGATAATTTACGAGTCGATCTCAACGTTGTCAAAAGCTTCGAATCACACTGTAAAATATGATACCTATGCAATGTTCAACTTACATATTTAATTGACCACTGTTCAAAGCATATAAATATCGATGTCTGCCATAACATTATAGTTTGGAGCAAAATGACGTAGACGCCGTAAAAATAAATAAAGCCGACCATATATAAATATATATATAGTTGTTAGCGTTGTTGAATAAGTTGGGTTTAATTTACGAATTTATTTCAATCTCATATGGAAGTATTGTGCTTCGCAATCATCGCACCCGTCGAAATTCCAACTTCTGACACCATTGAACCGTTGAAGCTTTCAGCCAACTCGATGGGGATTATTCTTCGGAGATTCAGTCTCTCATATAAGACGTCGATGATATGAATACTGGTTGATAATATAAAGCGAAGATCAGTTCGTGGACGAAAAGTACGCGACTTTATTCAAAAGTTCAACTCTATCGGAATTCCTCGGTCTCCCGCTCTATTCTTCTGGCGGCGCAGGGTTCTAACAACAACATATACGGCCAGCTTTATTAATGGACCTACGTAATTTTGCCCCACGCCACAGAATATATATATATTTTATATTAATAACCAGTTTTGTAAAGACATTGAAACTGCAAAAAAATTATATTAATGATAATAATTTAAGTATGATTATTCAAAAAATAAAAAGTCTTATAACCTCTTACATGACGACTTGAATATTAAAATATACAACCAGGAGTACGATTCTTGTTTTTTTACGTTTGAGATGCGAACCAGAAGACGTATATTTTTTTTAGACTTTAGAAAGATTACAATCATGCTTTTTAAATTAGTTTGATTTCGTTAAATGCAAGTTTAACAACATTGTAACGACTTTTTTTAAATCTTGAATAAACTAAACTGAAATAAAACTACTGTTGTGTGAGAAAAAATGACGTTGCATAGTTAAATCATTTTTTTGCTAAGGCATAAAAATAGTGTTAAATCTTGTGGCAAAAGATTGAAAAGAAAATTGGCGATGAATAAGCGATATAAAATGAAGGTAAATACAATTTTTTTCAAATTTACAAAAATTAAAATATTTTATATAATGGAACTTAAAATGTAAACAACATACATAGATTTATTATACATTTTTACTATTTTTTATTCACAAGCTAAATGTAATTTTGTAAAAACATGCACTAAAAATAGTTTATTTTATGAAACAAGATATTAAAAAATAATGCATTTAAAAAAAACTGCTTTTTATGCAAAAAAGCTTTTAAAGTTCATGGTCACAATATGATTTTTTAAGGTATGAATCATCTGCCATGTGTTCGTAATTGTCAGCTTTGACACTAGGATGTGTATCGGTTATGCGTTCGTATTATTTGTAGTTTTAATGTGACGTTTATTAATGTATTTATTTATTTATTTACTTACGTAAACCCATAAGTTCTCAAAAAATGTTTTATACGAAGAATATTTTATCATTTCACACCTTTACCCTCTCTATATTGTGCATTTCCTCGATTAACATTACTTCAATCAATCTTCCGGAGGATCATTTACCCCAGTACTTTAATGCTTTTCCGAAAATTGCCGAAGAATGTGCAAATAGTGAGGATTGCCTGTATAAAAAGTATTTAGGACAAAATAAATGCTGGGGTTATGAAGACAACTGTACTATGGAAAATGGATATTCAATTCCGCACTGCCCCGGTGATCACAAAGGCTGGGTGAAATCTAAAGAAGCACAGATTGAAACGTTTCATCATCAAGCAGATTTTGGTTAGTAATTCATTTAGAATATTAGCGTAAAAATATAAAATGTTATGCATATTTTATTAATCGTCTCCGATTTACAGGTTATGTTAAAGACCAACATAGAGAAATGAGTGTCATGTGTGAGCCATTTTTCATAGACGATACATCTCTAGAGTGTACTAAATATTTAAGGTATGTTACTATTTCAACGTATTAAAAAATATAATAAAATGA
Organism: Stenopsyche tienmushanensis; assembly: GCA_008973525.1. Taxonomy (NCBI): domain Eukaryota; kingdom Metazoa; phylum Arthropoda; class Insecta; order Trichoptera; family Stenopsychidae; genus Stenopsyche; species Stenopsyche tienmushanensis. The sequence goes on from WACJ01000214.1 coordinate 75,437, forward strand.
GCCTTTTTAAATTATCATAACTGTGTTTATGATCCTTTTCTCAGATTTTGCAGAGGACGAAATATAATGATAAATTTTACTGATTTGATGAAACGTGAAGATAATTTACGATATAAAATGGATATTTTAGGACCTGGACAAATAGGTATTGAAAATTCTTATATGTTTTTGACATTATTTAAAAAAGAAATATTGTATATATTAATTAAAACCAATTAACTAATACATTTATTTTTTTAAGGTGGATACTGCAAATTGTACAAAGATCGTATCACTAACGAAGCGGAACATATTAGTCCATTGCAATCATGGGGACCTGAAATGAGATATTTTGAGGCTTTACCGGTTAAACCAATACGTGATAGTTTATGTGATGTAGTTATTGAAAAACCAACATTTATTATGAAAATAGATGCAAGTACGTTTCGATGTCAGTGGTGTGCGGTCAAGATCTCGTATTTAAATTTCATGTAGTTTTATTTAGTTTTGATTTACTTTCGGCAACAATATTAATGTCGGATTTTATCAATGAAACTCAGTCTCAAATTTTCAACTGTTTATTCAAATATTGTTATGTAAAATAATTTCTATTATTAACTTCTTCAATCTATTAACTAAATCGAAAATCTCTTTTTTTATAAAAATCACATGATTTTAATTGAAAAATTCGGTGATTTCATTTTTTTTTAAATGATGCTGGGTTCTTTTTTGTGTATGCGTGCTTGTTATTGCGCTTAAAAAGCTCAAAACAGTGCTCTGAATTGTCGACGCATTATTGTTTTTGATCAACTGTGAGCAAACACATTACCTACTTCGAATAGAGCTTCCTTATGGGCAAACATTGATGTAAAATGGCGAATACACATTCTTGATTGAAAAATCACCGCACACCACTGATTAACATAAATAATTATTTATTTAAAATCTGAATTGATGTAATTTATAAACATTTTCTTTTCAGCTGTAAATATGTATCATCATTTTTGTGATTTCTTCAATTTGTATACTTCCTTACACGTCAATTCATCACATCCAGATTGTTTTTCCAAAGATAATCATATACTTATTTGGGAGACTCATACATATGATTCAGCTTTTAAGGAAACGTGGAGAGCATTTACTAATAACCCTATATGGGATCTGAAGACTTTCAGAGGTGAAGTCGTGTGCTTTAAAAACGTTGTGTTTCCTCTTTTACCGAGGATGATATTTGGCCTTTATTATAACACTCCGATTGTAAGTGACGTTACTTTATTTGAATTGTGGACACGTATTTAGCAATGCAAACAATTTTTCTTTTCATTTGTAGATATATGGTTGTGAAAATAGTGGACTTTTTCATGCATTTTCAAAACATGTTTTGAATGGATTGGAAATCAAAATGTTCCCTAGAGAAAATTCTAAAATACGGATTACATTACTTTCGCGCGAAACAAAATATAGAACGATATTAAATGAAAATGAGCTGATAGCTGCTCTCGATGAAAATCCTGATTACATCGTCAACAGAGTTGTCTATAATAGAAGCATCCTATTTTCTGAGCAGCTGAGTATTACACACAATTCTGATATATTTATTGGAATGCATGGAGCTGGCCTTACTCATTTGCTATTTTTGCCGGATTGGGCTGCAATATTTGAATTGTTAGTGTACATTACACTATTTCTAAAGTACATTATAAAAACGAATATATGAAACATAAATTATTTATGATTTTAGATATAATTGTGAAGACGTTGCGTGTTATTCAGATTTAGCTCGACTACGAGGAGTTAAATATATTACGTGGACAGACAAAGAAAAAATGATCCAAGAAGACGAAGTAATTATTCTTTATAACTGTTTTTTTAATGGGTGTGTGAATAAGTTCTTGCCGTTTCACTATCAGATGGTATAAAAATCATGCAATACAGAGCATGTTCCAAGCTCATGCTCTGTATTTGGTGGGATCAGTTGGTATTATGTGCTGCTCCAACCCAACCAAACCATCACAGCAGATCTGTACTGAAAGCAATTGATGTGTTTGAGCCGAGCATTGAAAGAAATGTTGTGTACAATATGTCCATAAAAAGTGATTCTGTAGCATGACAACGCTGTTATCTCCCAACATGGTTTGATGACTCATGACTTGTCTGAGCAACGCTTTACTACTTATGAAGATACTAAAAAATAGGTCGATTCTTGGATAGCATCAAAGGACGTGTTGTTTTTTCGATGAGGAATTCAAATGCTGGGCAAAAGTAGTGGCTAGGGATGGGCAGTACTTTAATTTATTTGTCCTCTGATCACTTTACTCGAATGAATGAGGTCCTCATTAATGAATGGGGATCTATACGAGCCAGCAACGCCATAAGAAGAACCAAATGTCCCCCAATGGATAGATTGTTTGAAAAAAAATTAAGGATTTATTTTCACGGAAAAATGGCAAGAAATTATTCACACACTCATTTATACGGCTTATTTTTTTTAACAAAAAAACTGTTTTAACCTTTCAGGGACATCATCCAGATGGTGGATCACACCCAAAGTTTACTAATTATGCTTTTGATGTCGATGAATTTAAAAGACTCGTAGCTACAGGCGCGGAACACGTTAGAATGCAGCCTTCTTTCATTGAATTTACAAGATCTAATTTTGATGCTCACGATGAATTTTGATAATCTCAAATGAATGGCCATTATCGAAGAATACTCATTTTTAACATAATAATGTAGTTTTGACATTTGTTCTTCTTAATCTCATAACATTTGGCTCTTTAAAACTATCATAAATATATTTTTAGATGAATATTAACCAAACAAAATAAAAAACATTCAGCACTTGAGAATGTTTCCAGGATTTAAAAGGATTTGAATGTTTAATTTCACTTGGCCTTAAAAATGAGAAGAATTGTATGTGTATTTGTTGATTATTTAGCTTTGAAGATTTGTGATATTTTACATTCTTTTTGTGTTTAGTTGATTATATAAAGTATATTTAGTTGTATCTAGTTTTAGTTTGAATTCAAACCAATGTTCCTGATGTAAAATGTGTGCAATCATTGTTTTAACTTCCAATTCCAAGTATTATTATGGTGATATGTTGAACAGGTGGTAATTATGAATGTTGATATTTTTAGTATAAGATCATAATTATCATTGGAAATTGTTGATGTTATGACATTGTTACTGTTTCATATTGACTGGGCGTCCATTCCATTCTTATTTTAGTTTTTGCTCAATATGAATATTTGTACAGTTATATATGTGTTAAAATGAAGAGACTAGACTACAACAGAATATACGTAGCCTGTTATCTTAGGTGGAATGCAGAGAAACATTGATTCAATGTTATTTAATTTGATATTAAAAAAAACTCATTGTTTGCTGTATGTAGAGTGTTTTTTGTTTAATAAGTTGTTTTATTTTGTCTTGTGGTTTTGGATTTATTATCATATCTAAATATTTTAATTATATATTATACAGACAATTTTTTCCGTTAAAACCTAATCAGATTCTATCAATTGTACACTTTTTTGCTTAAATAATGCATTACGGTTTAAAACATATCAATTTTAAGCATCTAGTGGCATGCATTGTTTTATATAAACAATTTTATACAATAACTTAAGGGAATATAAACTAATTATGTTAAATCTGTTAGGAGGTTGTCTGTGTACTGTATACTATAAATATTATGATACAAGCTTTTAACTGAGTGGGATTTGATTTTTCCTTTTGCTTGATGCTTTACGTACTAAAGATAAGTTTGCGAATCTCAATTATTTTTAAATATTGACAATTATAATTCTATAAATTTGAATTTTTGCTGATGCTTTTTTTATTAAGCTGTTACCTTATAATTGTTTTTGTAAGATCTCTATTATTAATAATAACTTTTATTCCAGTGAGCTTATTTATTCTTTAAGTTTTCTGTCAATTAATTATGCAATTAAAAAGTGCCAAATATATAATATTATTTCACATTCATTCCAACACAAATACTTTGTTACAAAAGTATAATTCTTGGAAATCTTGTAACTCAAACAATTTTTACACTAATTTAACTATAGATTGAATGTGTTTGAATATTTTTTTAATAGTTTTAAGATTCATACGAAATAATGTTGTATGCTGGTTTTTAATCTGTTGACATTTTTACATTGAAAGTTTATTACTTGACTTTGTACATATTTTTTAAGCTATTCTCTACAAAGATGGTTAATAGATTTTTGCCACTCATCATAAGGTGGTATTTTTGTGATATAACGAAACTCGTACAAATATGGGATCAGTCAAGGAACTTTTTTTCATTATTTTTTTGTATTATGGCAGAAGTTACTTAATAAAATGGACTAATGCAAATTGGTCAACAAACTATTGATTTTAACGCTTTTGTGTCGTATTTTATTTTGATTAATTCATCTGATTTTAAAATATTTTTGCCTATTTTTATAAAAAGTAATATTTTTGTACTTTGTGTTCATAAATAAATTAAAAAAATGTATTTAAATTGTTTCAATTTTCATATTTGTATTGAATTAATATAAATACTTGGATCGATTACGGTGCAATGTTTATTTTAAATTCTATGACTATTGTTTGAAAATGTTCAAAGAAGAAATATATTTACTAAATCAATACAATATAAAAAGGTCAATTGATATTTATAGTTTAAAAAGGCTTCCCGGAAGTCCCAGAAAACCATATGCTTGAACGAATTTGAATGTAAAATTTGAGGGACTAAGTAACATTGGTAGACCGTGGATGAATTTCATTGAATGGATTATTGTTAAAGGGATTTCAAAACAAAAAAGCCAGGCAACTGAAAATGCATGCTCAGCCTCCACATTCGTTGAAAGTATCGTCATCAGATATTTAAATGCTAGTTCGAGTTGATGACCACGTGAGCCCCAATTTTCGTATAACACCATTAATGTGACTGATAAAATTCCTTTCGCTGAGACACGGACTAAAACTAGCAAAATTCCCGATTTCCCGACAAATTATTTATTTCTGTCGCTGCAGATGAATATTTATATACTATAATACTTTGATGTGATTCGTAATTATATTACGGAGGAATACAAAAATTCTGAACCCCGTATCTATTATATTTCATATCGATATTCCCATTATTAGAGTCGAGGTGTAGTAAATACATCACCGGTAGGGAAAGGTTAATATAACATTTTGAAAAACATATGTACTGTATGTATACATAAATTAGACAGTTATTGCCCCTAGGCATCGCCTAAGCTCGCCAATTACTAGTTATGCCACTGTTTCAAAGCGTCCCTAATTATAAATATTAGGTTATCCCGATAGAAATCCATTTGTTTTCAGTTTGAAACTTTATTTTATTAGCTTTTTTACACAAATCAATATAAAATATAATCGCTTTCGTTATTAACAACTAGTCCCCATCTCCTGGATGTACTCTATTCCCTTCTTATAGAAACTAGATGGTTTCGGTGAAAATTTTCGATTGCAAAAACCTTGTCGTTTTTGTCTAAATTATCGACAATTTTTGTTTCAATGCAATAATCAAAAGGTGGTAAGTTTGACAAATATGGAGGATGTAGTAGAACTTACCAGTATACGAGGGTCATCCAGAAAGCAAGGTTACAACATTTATGTAGGATCGAAAAATGCTTGTATTTAATTGAAATTCACTGGATACTTCATAAACTAGTTTTCAACGCAATCGCCATTGAGATCGAGACATTTTTGTAGTCGAGACATCAGCATTTGTATGCCAATGTTATAGATGCACTAGCGGGATGAAGTGGGAGTGCACGACGACATCACAAAATGACCGAAAAACTCGAGGAATCCAAAAACTGTCTATTTGAGCTTATCTAATTGTCGACAATAAACTTCTACAATTATCGTTTCGCCTGGTTTAAGAAATTCAAAATAAATAACTCCAGTCACTTTTCACTAAGTTCATAAAAAGATTTTCCGAAGTGTCGATCCTGGCTGAAGTTTGGAACGGGAGGGTTGTTTTTTAGAAAACCATTATTTTTTCCCATTATTGTATACAATCCATTTTTCGTTTTTAAGATAATTTGCGGGGTAAAATATTGCGTTCTTTGTCTTGATAGCAGTTTAGCGCTCTGCTTTGATATTCGCGGACAGTTCGTGCGGCATCCGAATACTAATCTTAATCACTTTACCAATGCGTTTTAAATTAATAAGTACTGGTTAATTTTGAAGATGAAAGTTTTTGTGATAATACTTCTATTGATTGACGAAGATCTGATTCAATTGAAGATCACAAAATATCTTTATCAAAATTTGAGGTCGAATATGTTCTTCGTTGGTTTCAGACTTCGCCGTGCTTATCTTAAATAATAAAATAAGATTTATGGCACAAAAAATAAAGCTGACGAACCATACAGCAAGATCTTTTTTTATGGAGATGTTTCCTTCATCGTATCTGGACACAAACTGAACTCAAATGAGAGCATGCGAAAATAATGGATTACTTTCGGAAAGACCTGATATTATAGAATATTGTGATGAGAAGTCCCATATTTCTTCAAGTAATTGGATAAATCATTAATGTTGATTATGAAATGAATGTAGATAAATTTGCATTTTATATTAAATAACACATTTAATTCGGTGCAAACTTTATCAAATAAAATTCACCAATATAATTTGATTATGTGCTCAAAAGTTTTAAACTAATTTTATAATGTAGTTTTACATCTATTGGCTATTTAAAATATGCGAGTAATAATTGAAAATCTTATTCAGTTAGTTAAAAAGGATGATTTTACCATCTTGTATGTTTCCAATAATGTTTCTTTTTGGTTCGGCTCTTCGCGTCTAACTAAGATTGATTCTGTGATGATGAAATTAATATTGATTCAATATCGTTTTGGAATTGTGTTTGATATTTAATATTTTAGTTAAGGTTAACGAAACTTCAGGGTAGGGTTCACTCGGGTGGTTTTTCATTCAAGCATATCACTTCTTAGCAGGTTGTCCCATATGTTGCGCGCAAGCCATTTCTTCCTATAATTATACTCTTTGTCCACGTATCAGCAGGTGCATTGTTCGGTGGGTTTTGTTTATCCGGTATGGAAGTGATGGCGGAAATAAGGAAGTCATACATCTATTAATACGCGTAGGGAAATACGCCCTTCATTTTCTATATCACTGATTTCGCGCCTAATGTGTTATTCGGGCGATTGTGTTGTGGTTGTTCGAATTTTGTTTGAACAAAAATTGGAATATGATTAATATTAACGGTCATTATAACAACAATACAAGTTAATAATTGCGATTATCGTAGTCTAAATTCTTACTTCTGAAGCTTGCAGTTGTGATATCTAAAGTTTTTCCAGGAGGCTCAAGCTTATAAAACGTGGTGATGTAAATCATTGCACCATTAAATATTGCCATGGTTAAAGGAGTTGATATATTTTTGGATAGACGTGCATCAAGTGCAAGAAATGCAGCTGTTCCTGGATAGGACAGGTTGAGTGTTGGCAAAACGTCACATCATTACATAGGAATAGTCACAGACCGTTGACCCGGTCAGCTGGTGTCCGCCGGTTCACCATCAATGCGCACCACCGACCAACATTTGTTCCATAATTCTATAATGCTACCACTATCATTTGGTAATTTGTAATTCATATTGGTGCTACATAGCAATGCGTACGTTGGGTCGTTGGGGTGGCTGCAGGTGGAACAAATCAACCATTTGGGCGCAAGAATGAATGGTAGCTTAATGAAATGCTTGCCTGGTTGAAATAATTATAAGGCGATCCGATTTGCAATATGAGCTTTTATGAAGAATATAAAATGTTAAACCGATAACCGGTAAAACTATTATTTTTTCCGGAACGGAAATCGGAACTGAACCAATTGAAAAATATCGGTTTTTTCATTCGGTACACGTTTTATCCTGTAAAACAGTTTGCTTGATTTTTGTGTTGACATTATATTCATCATTCTTAAGTACTTTGTTTGATTGTATTTATTTGATAATACTGTAATACACAATAAAATAAAGACAACAATATTTTCAACCGATTGTAAAATTTAACAACCCACCCAATCAGTCTGACAATTTCGTTTTGTAATGAGAGTTCTTAATCGTTTTGTAGACATGATCGGGTATGGCGTCCGATCTTAAGGCGTTCATTCGTCATGTCAGCGGTCTTAAAAGCGGACCGGTTGACAGACCTTGTGGCCACTCTGTCTTCTTCTAATATTATTTTAATATATTGCATTTATATTAGTGTTATTTAACTTATTTAAAAAAATGGATTTCCGGGAGGGAGGGGGGCGCAAGTTAGATACTTGCCACAGGCGTTTCATACCCTTGTTACGGCTCTAATGATAACTACACTGATAACTGTAGAAGGTTTTTACCAATTTTTATTTTAAAATTTTGAAGAAATTAATACTGATTTAAATAAAATCATACTACTGTATATCAAAACGTAAATGGAAGAAAGAAGAAATACAACGATAATCACGTTAATATTATATTTAGAAACGGGGAAAGTTTCTCCCTCTACAGAATATATGAAATATTCAAGACATTTTAGACAGACTTCTTAACAATCTTTTATAAACCGATAAGTCGTCCAACAACTATTTAGAAGTGTAATAAACAACGAAATAGAATCAGAAACAGTTGGACAAACACTAATTGCCGATATAATTGTAATCAGTATACCAGTTGTTTATAAAGGTAGTTTAAGGTTTATTGAAAAACTGTTCAAATATTTCGATCACGTCAAAAAAAGGTGTGATTGATATTTTAGATATTCCATATGATTCTTTACTGTCGATAAAATCAACCTCCAACGATAACTGAGAGGGTTTTTTTCGATAGCAGATTCGATAAAAATGAAATTATAATCAAGCTTACAAGTAGAAACGTTCAATGCACTTTTATATTTAAAATATGTATTTTTGAAATGTAAATAAAATTCTGATCCTTTTGATTTTGCCAAAACCATAAACCTTTGTTTACTAGGGAATGCTACTTCTCGCCTTTTTGTATGACAGGATCAAGAAGCTTCCAATCCGATGGAATATGTTTTTTTCTAATGAAGGGAACTATGTAGAAAAATAAGATACTGCATTTGTATTTTTATATATCACTAATACATTTGTACAGTAAAATTCCGGGTTATATTTGAATCAAACTCGTGTTTATATCACATAAATTCGATATTCGAGTAATTGATTTGTCGAATATTTGGGACCCTTAATTCTGCTTCCGTGTTAAATCATTAGATCTCCAAATGTCAGTTGATCATCTGCCGATTTTTTTTTTGTTTTGGGTAGATCCCATGCTTTCCTAATATTGATTTTACATAAACTCATATCAACTTTAAATATGCTTTTGAAGTTACTCACTTTGATAACCCTATGGTTTACTCAGTGGAGGTGGATTTAGTACTTGAGAGATCCTTGGCGCAACTTAAGTTTGAGGCTCCATGGACCTATTTGGTTTTATTGAATCCCTTGAATTACGCGGTGGATCAAATATTTTTCGATGCCCCTTGAATTTTTGAGGTATGTGCCTTTTACGCCTATAGGTAAATCCAGTCACTGTATATATATAATTCTACCTGTGTCGAGTATGGAGATGAATTATTAAATTTACGGGAAAATTTTGGTGACGATCTGTTTAAATGGGATCCACTCTCGTGGATATTATCAGATGAATACAATCAAATTTTGCATAAGAATGGTGAATGCCACATATTACGTCAACACAAACATCAATCGAAGTATCTTTTGCATAAGATGTGTATTGAACCAATATTTTTGAATTGTTTCAGTTTTAGCAGAAATGACGATTTAATATGATATACACATTATATAATAGATGTTTTTAAATTAAATGTCGGTAGTGTATATTGAAGGAATTCCGTAGAAAAGTTTTACAAAGGCTATCGAATAATTCTTTAGATCAAGATTGAATCGATTTTAATTACGGATGGGTGATCAATGGAAGAGTTTGAATTCGTATATTTTAATTAAATCAAATAATTCTTAATGAATTGGCGAATTAATGCACGGCTTTTAAGTTAATTTGTTTGCATTTTTAAGTATAAAAACTGATATTTGAATCATGTGTAAACACGTCTTAACGTGTATAATTATATTTGGAAGACAAAAAAGAACCAACCCTCGACCACAGAGCATGACGAAGGTATGCAATTGAAGCATAACGCAAATTGGGGGTGCGATAAGAAGCATTAAAAAGTAGGTGGTGTATTAAGGCACGTGGCGGAACTAGTGTCGGCACGCGTCATGCACCCCTTGTTTTTGTACATGTACAATCAATCTAACGGTGTTTTATTAAGTTCATTCGATACATGTCGACTGTATGATCGTTATTTTTTAAAAATATATTTTTGGGTGATTTTAAAATGTTGATTTTTTTTGGATTGCTATTGAAATCTATTGATGGTTTTCCACTTTCATTTTTGGCTTGGGGTTCCTGATGGCTTATGTAACGGTGGCCCGCATGAGGTGCAGTGCCGCAAGAGCGACCAACCTGACCGGTGACAGGTGGCGGCCACTTGCCGATTGTCACCTGCCATTCACCAGCTCTTCAACGACAGGTCTGCATATCCTTGCAACGTCTATTAATTAACTCGATGTTGCATGCTTGCAGAACGCGACAAAAAGAATCAGGACTATCGATATCGCAGAATCTGCGAGACGACAGATCCACCTCGTAGTTTGCTCATCAGCAGAATAAATCAGCATTGTTGCGCTATCTTCAATCGATCCTCGGGAGCATCAGACATATTTTCGATTTAATTAAAGCGATGAATCATTAGATCTTCTTAAATGAGATTAATATCGACGTTATGTCCTAATCGTATGCAAATCAAGCAGAATGGACGATTTCAGCATAATTTAAATATGATATAAAGATAAAGTCGCTGAATATTAAAACATTTAGAGAATCGATTAAATTAATTCAATTAGCGGTTGGGCCTTTGTTCATAGATAAAAAAGGCACTGCTGCTTATATCATTATTCTCGAGAAGAGATAAGGATCTGGATTTAGTAGAAAATTTGTGTGAGATCAGTGTGGCTCTGTATTCGCGGCGCATATTCTTGGAGTCTTGGAGTCGAATGCTTGGGACATTTAAAACAAAATATTTACCTGAGCTGAGGTTCTCACGGACTATGCAGATGGCGGCTTTCATCAAAAAGATGAGAATTTGAGGCCTCGAGACCCTTGTTTGACTCAATCTGATTGTTTTAGGCAGCATATACCGCACTTCGTATGATATAATTGATCGAAAAAGTCGACCAAGACAATTTGTTTAGAATTCATAGCAATCCTAAAACGATAGTAATCCATCATATTTGTATTTGACTATCAACGATAATGTTTTTAAAAAGAGTAATAGTTTTAAAGCCTAAAGTAATCTAGGTTGGCTGTATAGTCATTGATTTTTCTTCTATACAACCCTCGATCAATCATGGAATTACACTAAAAAATCATCATTCAATTGCGAATATAATTTTAAAACTAATTATTTTAAAGAAAATATATTCCTCTGATTATAACAATTGCATTCGAAATTAAATGTATTACATGAGATTGGATGATCTTTAAGTAAGTCACTTTTCAATTAATAATTTCAGTGTAAATTTATATTAAAAGATATGTTCTATTTGTGAAAATTCATATGCCACAGATACACTTCTTCACCAAAAATAAAATTCTGAATGATCAATCGACAATAATTTGAAATATAAAGCTATTTGATTATGAATGAATGATGATTAGAAACGATTATGACATAAGCCTTAAGAAAGATAGCTGTTGATTTACAGCGAATTTCAAGCAAAGTTCTGATATTGGGGTAAAATCTGTAACAAACATGAAAAGCAATAAGCTTAAGAGTCATATAAATCAATATAAAATATATTGGATGATTTATATATAGGAAAGCTTACTTATCGATCTAAAATCATAATTTGAAATTCTTGATGATGAATTTCAGTCTTTGATTGTAATAAGACTTACCTTAGTTTAGATTCCATAAGATATATTAATATTTGGGATGCTCTCAAACACAATGTTATAGATAAACTGCCATATAGCACATCACTCAATAAGTTCATAGGATGACGAATAAAACGACCCCTTTTTATAATAAACAACAAAATAAAACAATGAATTTATTCATCAACATAGTGTCATTCAAGAGGGATATATTCATTCCAACACTTATTTTTTTGGAAACCAGATCTGGAAAAATACGGTGGATGGGGAAGCAATTCAAAGTGCAATTCGTGCAATTTTGCCATTGTTGCGATCTATTTGTAACACGATGTATTATCTTGGTGAAAGAGCACTTTTTCTTCTTCATTTGGGGTAGTTTTATTGCAATTTCTTTCATCAAACGCACCAATAACGCCATATAATATTCGCTATTGATGAAATATTACCAGGGGACATATGCATTTTTGGTTGTTTGGGCGGCTTTTGCCGATTGCTATCCAATTATTTGACTGCCGATTTAATTTTGGAGTATAGTGATAGATCCAAGTTTCTTTAATTGTCACATAACATATGAAAAAAATATTTTTATTGCGCTAAAATAGTTTCAAACAGCATTCTGAATTATCGACGCATTGCTGCTTTCGATCGACTGTGAACCAATGCGTTTCTCACTTTAAGCAGAGCTTTTTCATGGATTCAAAATTGTGATTAAGGCGATCTGAGCGTTCAGCGTCATCGGTTTATGTAATTCTTAAAAATCATATGAATTTGTCAATAGTGATGCCAACTGTATAGTCATCATACGAACTTATTGAATGATGTGTTGGTATCATATAAATGTATATATGATTTTGAGATTATTATCACTTTATGAATAGATAATGTATTGAGCAGTTATTGCTATATAAAATGTATTCATCGATGCTTATTAAGAACAATTAAATGAAGTAGATGATCAATTTTGTCCAAAATCCTAAGGCTAATCGGGGGACGTCTCGAAGTGTTGGCAAGGCTTAATTTTGAAACGAAAAAAAGAAGTGTTTTGGCTACGTAAAAAACGGTGCGGTTTGTGACCATAGCTTTTATCACAACCATTAAAAAAATTGGGATTCGAAGCACGCGTTGGTTAAATAATTTTAATACGGCATATAAACATCCATAAAGGTTGAAACGTTGTTATAATGACATAAACATAGCAATCTTAAGGCTCAAACGGCTACCTTTCTGCTAAACGATCGTTCCAACTTATTTGCATAATACCAAAAAAATTGAGCAATATTATGGTGAAATGTGATACTCTTTTTATGAGCGAAAATTTAATTTATTTTTATGCCCGCCAAATTTGCGAAGATTTTTATTGAAAGCGTCGAATGTTTGGCGATGTTTCGAATTATTCGGCCGTAAAAAGTTCGATATAAATCAATTATGGAGTTACGAGAAGTTTGACCCGTCGATGTATGAAAACGTCTATTGAATCACTGAGTGAATATGAATTTTGATTTTATAGAAGGCAGTTCCGCATTATTTGGTATTGATGTCATAATTTTTTAACTCGAGTTTGGTTTTCTTCGGTACTAAAGATATATTATTGGACATGTAAAACAATGATGTTGAGCGAGTGAAAGCATCTGATGTTCTATATCTATCGACCTGATGTCGTCGTAAGTCGAGGATTTTCTGCGTTCAAATAGATGAAGGGCATCGATTTGGTCCAAATCTGGACCAGGTTTGGATCAAAGCACCTAATGATCTGTATCTAGAGACCTGATGTCGTTGTAAGTCGAGGATTTTCTGCGTACAAATAGATGAAGGGCAACGAATTGGTCCATCGTTGAAGGTCTCATAAATGCGCATTTTTCAATTTCACAAGTCCGAGATAACAGGTCGAAAAGCGTACAAATTGTTAATTTAATTAATACGAAATTTACATGAGGCCATTTGTAACTCGAGTCCGTGTAAATAAGAAGTCTCATTTTATTGGGCTCTCGACCTCTGCGCCTCTATTCAGACGTCAACCGATATTAATAGACCTTCATAATTTAGAAATTATTTCTTATTTATTAAATTTTGCTTTTTAGTCACGGATCGCAGGTGAAGAAAGTTCATTTATCATATTGTTTGTAATCATTGTGTTATTTCGGTAACCGAATTTTTTATCCATGGGGTTTCGACGCCAGAGTCTCGGCGATTCAATAAAGAAATTTTCGATTCACTAACGGAATGAATAATCTTTCCATTATTAATTTATACAGGTGACTCAGTGGAGACCTTATTGTGATTGCGAGCGGGCAACGGTGAAAGGCCACATTGCCTATGTAAGATTTAAGGCCCAATAAATACGCGTGGAAAATTTGTGCTCGGCAAAATTATCATTTTTATCCCATATTGACACGTAATCGTTTTCAAATTGTGTGTTATTTGGGTCTAAAGATGCTTTCGATAAGTATAATTTGGGCTAAACGTTGCGAGGTAGTTTGTTGGCGGCTTTTTTGAGTCCCGGGCAACGTAATGACCTTAATGCGAAATACTCAAACTCCTTTATGATTCGGAATATATTTAAGGGTTCATGAAGAGTTCGAAGGCTGTATTTGAGATCGTTATTTCGATGGGCCACGTAGAAGGTATTAATAATGAAAAAAAGTGATGGGAAAGTCGTGATGATTTCACCTGACCGGTCTGCCTCAAAGTGGTAATTACAGGTTGCGCCCACAGATCGCGCTAATGGCCCGATCAGATTTGCATTTGTAATTTGGCGGTCATCTTCAAGTCCAAGAAGGAATCTTTTCGCAGTATTTATCACTCTCCGTTTGAAGCTCTCACCGGTCGTGGTAGATTGAATAAAATTCTGGCATTACAGCCAGACATTCTGGGATTTCAATCATTTTAGGGTATGCAGATGAGAGCCACAACTCGCGAAAGGCTGCTCTTTTAAAAAAAAATTACAAATTTAACTAACCACAAATAAGAGCAACAATACATTTGAATCATGATTTATCTCGGCTTTAAATCATGAAATAATTTTGCGCGAATTTTTCAATTATCGCGTAAATATACGTCGATAGGAATGCATTTATTCTTCAGGTGTTCTGTTTGGCTTGCTATAAACTGCGATGATATTTACTGGTTATAAAACCAGCTAATTTAAATCGATTCTTGCAAGAAATAATAACTGCTTGAATGTATTAACATAGTTAATGAGCTTATTAATAATAGTTAATTAGTGGCAATTCAATGCAATCGTTTAAAGACAAAAAGGTTGAAATTCAACATCAAAAACAAATAGTCTTTTGAGAACACTTACAATTTTTATTTATTTAATGTTATTTATTTTTTATTATATAAAAATAGTTTTTATTGGTATATGCTTTTATGAATCATAAATTCTTTGAGATTATTATAATAATATATACTTTAATGGCTGATGATACAACATGTGTGCCATGTGTGATACAGGTACTGTGTTATGTTTTTCATAGATTAAAAAAAAGTTTATCACGTAGCCATGCAGTTTGCACAGTGCTAATGATTGCCTTGCAATTTGTTGGAATATTAATATTTTGAAAAATTCTTTTGTATCAGTATCCTAATTTCCTTCGAGCTTTCGAATAATACGGTCTTTAGGTTCTTATTGTCAAAGTACACCAAGGCTTCGTATAACACGGGCTTATAACAAGACGGCTTTGATATAACACGGTTGGAGAAGGATTTTTTGATATTCATAACATCGAAGAAATATTGAAGGATCGTGCATTGAATGAAGAAGAATTAGTGGAAAATGATCCCACAATGGAAAGTGGATAGAAATTCAAGTGGGAATTACAATATATATTGGCCCTTTATCAAGAAATACATAAAGATTTATACGCTAAAAGGAGCAATGGCTTTTTACAGAATTTTTAAATGCTAAATTCAAAATTTTTACCGAGTCTAACGATAATGAAAATTTACAACCTATCTCGAAAAAGACTCGAACATATAGAATTTTTTTGTGCGATTTCGAAGTTATGCAGGTTTTTTTAAAGCAATTTTTAATTTCATTCAAAGTACGTATCGAAATTTTTTGGATAAAATAGAAAATAAATCATCAACACTAATTTGGAAATTTGGAATTTTTTTTAAATAATTTTTGACTGTGCAAATCATATCGCATCTGCTATCGCTGAATAACGAACACTTGCATTTTTCCAATGTTTCGACATTTATTCCTACCAAATTTATGTCAAAATTTATTTTTTAACTATTTAAATTTTTTTATAAAACAGTCACCATTTTATGATTTATTTTTTTGAGTATAGTGACATCTTTACTAATTGTGAATTATATTGTTGGTTATTGTTTCCCTGTTTTTTACTAACTTTTTTTATGCGATTTTGGATATATTTTATATAGCTGTTTCAAAGTTATGCAGTTTTTAAAATCCATGGAACGCATCTTCACTTTTTCTATGTAAGCCATAGCTTTTTTTGTGCTATGTATTTATTTTTGTGCGATTTTCCGCGGAACTCATCTACCGCACAAAAAATGATTTAAGTATATATTTTGTATAATACGATGTTTTTGTGGAAATACCTGACTATGTTATACTAAGCCCAGGTGTATTCTCATTTCTTCTGAACTCTGTTCAGCAGCTTTTTGTTTAGCAATTTTCTGTTAAATTTTTTTCAGCTGAAAAGATCCTCATTTAAAAAATAAAACTATAGTTTCCAAGACAAAAATAGTTATTTATTTACGCTTTTTAGGATGTTTAACGTTTGTTTTTTTTAGAAGTATTTAACAACTTCATCAAGCATAATATTATGTTATGCCAGATGTCATTTGTGATCAGATGTCAGCAAATTTAATTAATCAATATCTTCTTCCATTAGTGATTTATAAATATCAATAACATTTATATCATTTCTTCCTATAGCAATTTATATTATTGCAACTGCTCTGTTTTCAGCTGGTTCGATTAGATTTACACGTTGAACTAACGATTAGATTTACACGTGTTTTAGTGAATGACAAGTTCTTATTTTATACGAATTTTAAACAAAAAAAAATAATCTAAAAATGTTTCATTATCATTCTTATGCTTCGTTTTCATTAACATCATCTTTAGTATTTATGTTCGTCTGAGATTATTCTACAACATTCATAAAATGGCGTATATTTCATAGCTCAGCATTCTTAATAGGTTCCATAAACCTCAATAAGAATGTTGACAAACATCACAAAAGAGAAACAAAAAAATAAGTAGTTGAATATGATAATTTTGATGCCGGTGAATAATTACACATAAACATTTTTTGCCACTTAATGCATCCGAAGACGCAGTTATATAAATTTATAACAGCTCCAAAGTTGTTTCCGCCTACACACAAAACTCTGCAGATTTGGAAAACCCAGAATATTTTAATGTCTAGGCCGCATTGTAAAAATGCCGAAAATATCAGAGAATCGTCAGAGACAATTATTCGCTGTCGGCTAAACGGCGATAAACTATCAGGTGTATGCTTCCTTGGCGTAAGATGTTTAACACCCAATTGGATTGTCGACACGGGCTATAAATATATTAATTAATTATAGATTAGATATTAATTTATTCATACTCATTATAATTAAGACGGTTTTCGCGGAATTAATTAATTCTATTTTGGGAGATTAATTCGAGCTTCAATGGGACACGATCGGATAATTAAATGATATGGACGATTAATTAAATATTTTGGGTCTTCAATTCTCTGATAAGAGACTGTCATCGTCGTGGATTCGATCACATTAAAATCATGGCGTTATTTTAACATAATATATGCATCGAGTGGCATTAATATGCAGAATGACACATGGTTTTCTATTTGAAAATGATTATATTATCCAAAGTGTTTTTGAATTGAGATTCAAATTGAAAATGGCGCCAATTGCTATTTGTTCGTATTATTATTATCATCATCATCATCATCATTATCAATAACCCCAAATCCATTTTTTCTTTTTTTTAAGGTGCTATATACGCACCGTATATCAGATAGGAGATATCCATAAGAGATTTTTCTTATTTTTATATGGTAATTATTTTGCGAGATGCCTTGATCAATATAGAATGCTTCAATTTTTTTCTAGCAAATTACCTTGAATATTTGAAGAGTTATCATCCATTGATACTCTTAAGCATTAATAAAATTCAAGTAAGCACACAAGCTTATTCTTGAGACCAAATAAAAGACGTGATTCGAAACTTACTACTATTTTTTTCCTTGATTTTTATTGATAATGTCACTAGTTTTTTTATATATTGGCTGTTATAATTTTACTATATGTTTTATCTATTAAAATTGACTCTAAACTTGATGTAGAAATGGGAGCAAAATTTCGGTCGCTGCCTCTTAAACTACGAGTATAATTCAATTGGTTGGTAGTTTATTTTGACACTGGAATAAATAGTTCTGGCATAATTTTGTTCATCAATTAAATTAAAATACTATGTAACATAAATATATTATTAATTTCTTATTAACTTATTAATTACAATATTTTTGCTGATACTCAGAGTATATTATATTTTTAAAGCTGACTTAATCTTAGAATTAGGAAAATAATTTAAATTTTTTGTATGAATTTGTATTAACACATCACTTAATTGGACGAGATTGCGAAAAACCAGCCTCAAATGAAGAGAAAAATTCAAAGTGAAAAAAAATCCTACGAACTTATTGAGTGATGTGTTACATAATATTAGCCGTTTTAGTAATATTATTTTATCCGGATATGGGCTTAATGTAAATTTTCTAATATGTCATAGGATATGTGATTCTATCATTAAAATAACATCTAATATAATTTGCATTGTACGTACAAAGTATAGAATTTAAATATTTCTGTAATGGCTTATCAAATAGCCAATTTAAGAGTTTAGCTCAGATTATTAGCAATTATTATTCGGCATAAAATATGCTGATAACAATAAACTACAGCAATAGTTAAATTGAAAGATGCTAGGCGGAATGATTATGCAAGGATAACAATATAATATTTTGTTATCCCCTAAGTTTATATTCAAAAGAGAAAGCCTTTCTTCGCTTAAATTCGCTATATAATATGGATACACCGTTGCGAATATAGGGGTGATTTTTAGACGCATTTACGAGATCATTAATCATAATCTCCGCAAATAAAACGACAGGATTCCACGTGCCTTTGGTATCATTTCCATGAAAAGCATTAATTTCAAAAAAAGCTATCGAAGATATATAGGGATTCTAATATTGTTGTGGATCATGATAGTGATGATTTGCAGGTAGTTAAACTGCTTCTCCTAAATAATTATGCGGATATTATGCGAATAATTAAATCCCTGAACACATTGCATGTTCATTGGTACAAATTCGCAATTAATCTGAAGCCTATCTGTTCGAACTAAAGGTCATCAAGATGGTACATTTACTTTAGTTGTTCTTGTATGTTTTTTCTACATTTCTCATATATTTCGACATTGTTTGTGGAATGATTTTATTTATTACTTTGTTGGTCTGAAATTTATTGACCAATTGATTATGTTGTCCAAAAAAAAAAACCACTGAGACGCCAAAAGTTCGTTTTTATTTAATTATCGATTAAATGATACTCCAAGGATGCTATTTATTATTACATCCGCGAAATCTCTGTACGCAAATAAATTAAAATAAAATCGTATTTCAACAGCAGCAGCGAACCAAAAAAACCCTACTACTGTGACCTGTTTGAGGTTTTTATTTATTATTTTTGCCTCGTTTTATCTCTTTGAGGTGTTTGTGCGAGAATAAAAAAGGATTCGATTTATTTCTTATTCACATCAATGATTTAAATCTATGGAAAGAACAATGCGGAAATAAAGAAGTGTTGGACACGAGCGACCATAAATTGTTCACGAAAAGATAAAGTGTTGCATCAGGTGACGACAATGCAAATCGTTGGTTGCAGATAACATCTTGCCAAACCCTTTCTCTCAATAGCCCTCGACCTGACCATTCTTATCCTGATGCCATAAAATTTTAAAATGCGCCCATACACGTTACATATCAATTTCGATAGCGCCCTCCTTTTGGGGATCCAACATTCTACATGGATAATTTATTTATGCGATTTTTGTCAATGGAAAATTTAAGACGTGTCTTTTACGACCACACCTAGATGGAAAAAATATTGACGATTTTGTCATTTTTTCATTCGACCATAATTAAAACTTGTTCCGTTCGGGTTATGAATGAAACGAGATACTCGGGGTCAATGAGGCCACGCAAATTTTACAAAAAAGTCGTTGACTATTCAAACTTCATTCATAATTGGCTGATGGGATCAGGTTTTTGTTAATATTTCCTTGGAAATGCATGAAGAACTCGAAACCTACTCGACAAGTATGCCTCTGGGCAATATCTATTCCGAAGATCAAGATATATTTCATTCATGATTGAGTGACAAGTGATTAAGCAAAATCAAACACACACAACATAAAATATTTCATCGAATACTTTGTGGCTATGGTAAAAAGGAATAGCCTGTTATTAGCAAGCTCATAAGTTGTATAATTAGCACCATCTTCTTACTAAAATACTTTATTTTTAAGGCTGCAATAAAAATATACAGGCAATTTAGTATCAAGTAATTTTACTTTGTTTCATGCTTCGTTAAGTTTAAAGCCATCTCACTATAATTTTACGAGATTCCATTGGAATGTTTTTGTTGAAAATTTCATGAACACCTTTTAGAGCGATAGGCATATATTTTTTTTTGCAAAACTGTGAATCTCATTTAAATACAATATTTTTTTATTTATATTTTTATTATTTACACTCCACACATGAATTTCTAAACAAGAAAATCTCCCCAATTTGGGATTCTTGATAATGATCTTATTTGTAAGAGAAGTATCATATACGCTGGAAAAATATTATTTATAAGAATAAATTTATGCAAAGTATTTTTTAGGCAAAATGATCTACGAAGACCTTTTAGCAATGATTCATAATCATTTAAGATATAATGAAAATTCTCCCATAGAAATTCTTAAATTAATTAAACGCATATTTTTTTATTGTACATTGCGAATTGTAAATCAAAATTGAATTTGAATCGATAAATAAACCATTTTTTATAGCACAGTTCTTGTGGCTTGTTAAGGGATGTTTCTGCTGTTGTTGGTTAAAAAAATCTTTTTTTTCTTCGTGTATCGGAAAGAACCAATGTTTAGGAACACTATCAGTAAATTTCAAGCTAATATAAATGAAATTCACAAAGTTATAGGCCAACGATGAGAAGCTGCGTTGGGCGAAGCTGAGGAGATAAAAAAAATTTAAACGCGTTTTTCGAAACTACTTTTTTCAAGCTCACGGAAGTGCTCCCATACGCCTTAGATGAGAATTTTTAATGAATTTTGGCAAGCATATGTATAATAAACATCTTCATCGTTTGACTTATAATTATTTAAAACCATTCAAACATCTTTCTTTAATAAATAAAAAACTACAAAAAACGTTGGTAAAAGCGCACAATTTTCTTCGATTGTTCACAATTTTTTTATTTTATAATATTTCTTATTAATTGTAGTCTAAACTATACACAATATTATAAAAAATGAAAATATGTCTAATTTTTATGCTGCAAATCATTTGTTCAGGACTTAGAACTTCCGTGATGAAAAATGTCATCGTTCGCGCACCGACATACGTGGCTCTCTCTACTCCCACTACTATATTTTGTCAAACTTTAAAAAATATTTTTATATTAAGTAAATATTACCCAGTCAACTCACTAAATATAAATATCCTATATTTAATACTTTTCCTATAAAAAAATGTTAAAAATCGATCACTTTTAGGCCCAACAAGGCAGAATGCCCCGTAACATAAAATCGACCACTCAGATATATGTCAAAACCGAATGGGTATTTAAGTATTAAATGCATTATAGTCTACGCTTGAAACTTGAGCTTATTGAAAAGCTTTTCTTTCTCCGAGTCAAGAAGATTCGTTATACGCTAAAGCACCAATTAATTACTGTCTGTGTATGTGTCTATACGTAGTATAAAGCAACCACTTGACCAGTAGCTTGCCTATTTTATTATATATTACACAAGCACAGCCTCATCTTTTAGCGTATAATTTTCGTTATTACACGGTAAAAAAGTAATACATCAACTAAATGCATATTTGTGCATGGTGGAATAGGAAGAATAATTTATTTAAATTTATTTAAAGCAAATGTAACTAGAAAGATTAAGCTTTTAGCTGCTTAAAGGAGACTTGTGTATTCTAGCATATGCATGCTGTCCTGCGAGATAATTAATTTGAGCATTTCTCAAAATGAAATATTTTTTTGATAATTTTGTATATATGGCATTAAATTTGATTGTTAATGCAAGGTTATCTAAATTTACTAATGATACTTAAACATTTTTTTGCAAGGTATTTTGACCAATACATCCCAAAATATATTCAGTTACGTAGCAAAAATCATTCAAAGGGCAGTCCCGATGACCTATATTGAATTTATTTAAAAGTGAAATCATCGAGATCTATTAAAATTTGAAGATATTTTTGGATTTACCTATATTTATTTTTCTACAATAAAACATAATGACTCACTGGTGAGTCGTTAGCGCTTAAGTGATTAATCTAGAAACTCGAAGAAAAACTAAGTCCTAATGCTGCAAGAATATCTATGAATACACGTTTAGAATTAAATTGAAAATCAAATCCTTCATATTCACTCAATACGACGCTTTTTGATTATCATATGCTAGCTATATTCTATTTAAAATTGAATTAGTGAGATTGAAAATCTAACATAAGTTATTCTAGCAGCTGGAATTTTAAGTAGCAGTTTTAATAGCCACACAAGCAGTGAAAACGATAATTGAAGATTGAAGTGAAGGAATTATTTTCTTCAGTCATAAGTGCAGCTTTCTCACTTCCTGTTCTCGTGGAGGCTTTGATAAATTGCCTTTTAATACCGGGTTTCCTCGCCAAGTGCTAAATTGATTTCGCAAGCGGAGAAATGATTCCATTAGCACTCGGGCGCTCATCACTATATTTGGAAGCAGGTTGGCTTTGTTTTTAGGCGCCAGCAGGTACGAATTATCGGCCCAAAGGTCAGATATTGAAATATTACAGTATCATATGCGTGTTTTTATGTGGAGAATGTGGTTCCCCACTGGTCGGTGGATCATCGTCTCCGTATGTAACGGATGCGAGGCGAAAGGGAAACATGGCGAGGAAGTGATGGAGATAAATCACCACAATTAAATATGAATCAACATCCTCGCGGACGACACGACTTGTGTTTGCGCATATATCTGATTTGATATATGCCCCGTCGCCAGATGAGATAATTGATTAGTTTAATTTTTACAATTTCGTAATACGCCCACGCACCGAGAGATCTTACTATGTAAACATAGGAAGTATCCATGTGAATAAGTGTCCAGGCTTTTGAAATTTATTGAATACGGTGCCTTCAGTCGTTTACACTTTTTGTTCTTGTCTGTTGGACTGACTTCATGAGTTTTGCGACAAAAAAATGAAACACGGCGCAGAGCAATGTTCATGTGTCGGGAGGATATTACTTCGGAGTTGCTGTAGAAGCGGCCATACAAATTACCGGCTAGAAACAAATGGACTCGACTACTTGTCCGTACAAAAACATATTTTGTCATGACAGAAAAAATAGTGAAAAATAGGCTGCAATTGATGGCAACTTGCTTATTATCTAGAGACATTAAAACATTAAGATTGACTAGAAACAATGACTTTTAATATTATTTCTTAGAATTTGTCTATTTTGTGCCACATTTCTCGTTATCTTATGGTCACTCAATGTTCCATTGAAATGTATTTGATGAACTTGTCAACAAGAATATGGATTACTTGATGAATTAATGGTATTATTGTATATTTAATTTGCCAATTTCAGTTGATGTTACTAGCCATCTCAATGGCCTAAACTCGAAACTACAAGATATTAACAAATGGTTTTTTAGCATAGTAAATACCATCATTCAAAATTTAATCTCTTCATTTCTGCACTCGAGAAGAATGAATATACTGTGGATGATAGCAGTTGGATAAAATATCTTGAAAAATTCAAGTTATTTCAAGAATTTAAATGAACCTCAAAGAACCCAGCGTCATTTTTGAAACAATATTATAAGATATTATTAGAATCTAATTACCATAATATATAGAAAACTCAATAAATATATCCATTGACATGTTGGATTGGTTGTTGAGCATTATCGTTGTATTTGTTAAGCACTTGTCTGCAGAATCTAGTGGGAATTGATCAACCATTTTTTTTTATTAAATCAAGCAGATTGATCTATCAAATTGAATATTTTTATAAAATCAACACACATTTTTAAAGAGTTTTATCTTCATATTAAATTCGATGAAGGATCAAACTATTGAGGATTATGTGAGTTTTGAAGTATAAGATAGGTCATATAATTTTCATAAATCAAGATAGATAATTCTGTTCACAGAAACCGTTATTAATTTAGATTTACGTATTTAATTATATTTTTAGTACTATTGATGTAATTAATATTTATTTTTAAATTTTATGTTAAGATACTTACCTCCTTAAGACGCCATATTCGCAGTCAGATCTAGACCATATCCATATGGCGCTTTTCTAGGAGGAGGACTTTTCATGTGGCGGTTTCCCATTTCTCTTCCACTTAAATTTTCAAATAATCATAGAATTATTACACTCAGATTAGTTTTGAATAATTATCATTTATCATTTTTGAAATCGAAATATTTTCTACATTATTAAACGATAAAACGTCGTGGCTATTCATTTTCGAGGAGGGCAGGATATCGTCAACTTCTCGGAGATTATAAATTAGCAGTAAGATCTTAGGGTCAGAGATCACAGTGAATGAGTTTCTTGTTCGTCTTAGAGCTAAGGATTTAAGGCACATTGATTATAGGGTTTGTAATTTTTGTTTAAGAATCGAGGCTTCTTGGCGTGTGTGTATTACAATCTCTAGCATGATCTTCTAAATATTTTTCAGCGCTAACATAATACTTTCTCATATTTTACGTTATAATGCGATAGATATATTTACATTTCTTAATATTTCTTTGCACATGCGTTTTTAAAATACATACAAAATGTAGTGCCTTCATGTTGACGGTTTACATATTTTTATATTGAGCTCGCTAAATAAAAAAAATGGCAACTCTGGCTAATTAAAAAAAAAAAATTGCAATTGAGAAAAAATGTATATATTTTTACATTATTAATCGTAAATTATTATAAAAATCATACTATTATGAGACTAGAAAATGGCCGATTTTGTATAGTTATTATAGATATTCCTTACCATATATTATAGATATAAGATGATCTAGTTTTGCAAGTGTTCCAATGATTTCATGATTTGTTGATGAAACAATGGCTGAATGACTGAATTAACGTAGATATTTTTTTCAAAAAAATTATATAGGATTATATCACGTTTTTCTTCATTTTCCGTAAAGAAATTTTAATCCTTTTGCTCCATAAAATAATTTATGATATTTCTTACGCTGATCTGTATTTTTACCTGTTTTTTAAGAAATCCTTTATACCCTTGGAAAAACCTGTTTTTTTACCCGTGCTGCAGAAAATGTTTTCGAATCATATATTTTTTAAAAACCAGATTAGTATATTTCGTATGATAGTTTGTTTTACCTATTCAATTGACAGGAGTACATTAAATCATATCAATGAGAGAATGGTTAAAATTTTTCTTTGTAATTTTCATACAAATCAATAATTTATTGTTATCATTCAAACTAGTATTATTCATTTTTGAAAACATGATGATATTTTCAGCACGACTCTTTTAGCTCGATTGGTGTACTCACAGGGTGTACTTTCAAATGAATTACAACAGTAGGAATAGGACGAACTATAGTAAAAATCGAATTTCGCACTCTAATTCAATCAAACCCACGACTAAAAATCCCAAAACATAAACTTTATTTTTCAACTTTTGGACAGCTTCTTGGATTTCGTTCCACTATGCGCTTTCACGATATGAAAACTTCATTTGAACTTCATCTTTTCATGAATATCATATATATTTATATTGAGGTTTTTTGGAGGGTACGGTATTATGATTTAATGCCTCTTATACTTTGTTTTTGTGGTCAATTGTACGACAAATTATTAATATCGAAGTGAATTTAGAAACATCCATTTGTCTTAATTAAATTCAATTCAATGGCTTCATACTGTTCGGATTTGCTTAGTTCATGCTTCTGCCTTTGGATCCACAGCAAATTTCATCGTATCCAATGTTTTCTTAATTACAACGTCAATATTTTATTCGGATAAAATACCAAAAAATCAGAAAGACAGCTCGTGATAATAATGACATGTCGAATGTATACAAGCACCGTGTATATTTTAATTTGAAAAAATGAAGTGTTAAAATGTTCCTGTCATATTTTAAAGGCACGCTCGTATATTTCACACCGAACAATATTCAAATATGTTTTTTTCGCATTAGCAGCACGCAAATTTGGGAACACAGTTTTTGTGCGACTTTCCATAGAGCGCAAAAGAAGAAAAGCAACGTCACGATCGATATGACAAATTGCGGACTCTTTTTAATCCGTGAAAGTTTCGCTGCCTTAGAGCAGATATAATCGTCCATGTCGATGGCTGGCTTTGAACGGTTTCGACATCGACACTCGTGTTCGTATTATTGTCATTGAACATTACACCGTATGAAACATCTTTCACGGAATCGACATCGTAAATCACAAATTAACATTCTGGAGAAAAATTGAACTTTAACCGGCGATATGGTCGTTTTATGTAAATGACAGTCGCGTGGGAGGCGGGTAAAAAATGTTAAACGCGTAATGGAAACATTAGGAAGATTTATCTGAGAGCAACCCGTCGTCTCGGTGGTGAGTCGCAGCCAGCATCCGGTTTTCATCCTCGGGTACTTCGGATTTATCCCGTGCCACGAAAACGTATGGCGCAATAAAATGAAATTGTTGGGTCGTTTTCCGAGAACGCTTCGAACGACCGAGAATAATTTCCAAATTAAAATTTAATGCTTTGTTTACTCGAATTACACAAAAACCAGTGTCGGATGTAAGGGGGTCACGACCACAACAGGAAGAGAGCTGTTTGAAAATTTCGCGGTCATTATAATAATATATTTATTATGCGATCGGGTGAGAAAATAACCAGCCGGGAACTCTTAACGCAATTTCCGTCCGAAAAAAATCGGCCTTTTCGATCGGGACCGTTTTGCGATTAAGCAATTTTTTTTATAAACACAATAAAGTCGGCTTGGAATTTTACGCTTTACAAAGCGATTTTGATAAAATACATGCAATTATTTGAGTAATGGCGGCTGTTGATTCATTCTACAAATTTCGGCGGCTTGTATGAAAGCCATCATACAATTTCTTTTATATACAATATAGCAAAAAAAGGAGAACAACGCGCCAATTTGTCATATGTTCAGGTTCTAATTGCTTTAATAATAGATTAAATACATTTATACTCAATCAATGCGCCTTAAAGACAACAAAGGGGTTAAACTAACTAATGCCCTTGTCAAAAATTTCACGATTGCTATTATCTAAAATCCAATAGACCAATTAGTGCGCCAATATAACTGTATTTTATTGTTTTCGTGATGTTAGAACAAATTTTTTAATGACCACAATTGAATATTTTATTAATTACTGCCTCATTTATTGTATCACTCCAAATACGTGAACTATTAAAATAAAAGTTATTTTATTAAAAAAAGAAACGTTATGTATATGTAAACGGCCAACCAAATATTGATATAATGGCTTAAATCCTCGATTTGATCCTGATTTCCTGGATTTGAAAAATTAAATACTAAGGCGATACGATGAATATATTTGCAACAATAATATTTTTATAGGGAGTTGTAGCGCAGGGTCATAGACCCTGGAACATCTCGCCCTGTTGTTAACTCCATAAGACGGACGGCTTTGGTGAATTAGTATACTGTCGGACCGCTGTAAGTGGCTGCGTCTCGAAAATCACATTTTTCCGCGGCCAAGACGATTGGTCGACCCCAAAAACTAAATTGGACTATCGTGTGACAACCAGTTTTTAAACACAACCGAATTGATGTATTTATCTAAGTTTAATAATTTTTATACAAAATGCGACCTTTAAATTACCCAAAATGTATAAAATTAGCAGCTGATGATTTTGCACGACAATCCCTTTTTCTATTACTATCACTTAAAATTAATGATATTTTCGCTACTCACGTATAGATTCTATGTAAAATTCATGTTCAAATAATCCTATCCTAAATTTACCCTGATGGGAAGACAAATGGGAAACCGCCGTATGAAAAACTATTTTCCGCAGAAAATTTTCTCAGTGGAGTTCGCCTATATCATTTCATATTTATGTAATATGATTGGGAGAAACAGTCATTTATTTTTCAAGCGATATGCTAAATCGCTTAAGGGAATTTCGATCAAACTATCAACATCAAATTGGCCAATATTCCAGCGATCTAAATCTTAAGAATTCTGACATATTTATTCGAAATGACATATATGCGATATTATATAGACTAAGTGATTCTATAGGATCGCGACTTTTGAACTAGAGTCCACGGCTTGTAGATATCGTGATTAAATACCAACCTTCAATTGAAAAACTAGGGCATTATTTGCATACATGCCGTGTAATAAGAAACCGCGCATATCGAAGGAAAACGGTCAGAATTTGAAGAATTTGAGGGATGGAGGATTCGCGGACTGTATAAATTTAAGAACCGCTGCTACATGAATATAAGAGGTTTATTCTTGGAATCTTATTACAAATGATTCTGATTCAAATCTAGATTTTTGGGAACATTTTTCCCTTGCTAATGCATTTTGGAGATCGATAGTATTAATGTTAATTCAATCCAGATTCATCCTAATTTCTTAAATATAAAAAAATAGTACTGAGGTGATTAATGAAGTTAAGGAAAGCCCTTATAAATGACGGATTTGCAACAATAATTAAATTATCACATAAAGTAATCATAATTTTACCATTAATTCATAGAACCTTTTCTATCTGAATATTTCTAATTCAAGTAATCTTATCGTAATTCAACCTCATGTGAAAAGCCATGAGAAACTACTACATTATTCTTAGAAAAGAAACATTCGATAAAGTATATGGTACTCTAGGCAAGATACTCACATGCGCTGATTGCTATATTCAGTTTTTTCAATCAAAACTTTTAATTGTCTCGACATTATGTTAAAATAATTCTTAATGCATATGTGGAGTCTTAAAAGTGGTTATAACTTTCTTGACTATAGGTGGTAAGTTAATGTTAGTGTGAGGGAATAAATGCTTAACATTTATGGTCGTATATAAATTTACTTTATGCGGTATATTTTAGAGTTAACATTAACAACCATAACTTTTAGAAGAATATCGCTATTATATTTTGGTGCAAGACATACGCTTGGGGCTTTCTTAGTCTTCTACAAAAAAATATCGAAGTATTAATACAATTTAACTATAAAGTTGTTATGTCAGTTGTCAATGATAAGGGTTGTTTTCAATTAAGTTCCTATGGTTATATTTAAGAGCATGCTGTTTAAAAAAATCTAAATGAGATTCAAACAAGTCCAGTTCATATATACGCATTTACAACCATCTACACGCTTATCATCACGCATTGTTAAAATATAGAAACAATCTTGATTTATTTGAGAAAATTGTATTATGAACAATAGTTTTGGTTGTCCAATACTGTTTAGTCAGATCGATCTGCTATGATGTATACACGAAGATTTATATGAGGGCCATTTAAGATAGCAAAGCGGCTCATTCCGCACTGGGAATCGTCCAATATATTATTTGATGATGATTCCGCAACCATTATTGAGTCGTGATCTTTGAGAAACATGTACTGTTTGCTCTTGAATCGATTTAGAGTTCAAGGAATGATGTGAAAATTTGGGAACTGAGAGATTTATTGAACTTTGTCGTGCTCGTGAATTGAGAATTTAAAGTAACGGACTTTGATTCAACCTGTTTGTGCGGTGATAACATTTTTCATCTTAAGTGGGCATTTTTTGTTGCTATAATGAAATCGTTTGTGTTTAACAATCACCGGGAGGCGAAAAGATGATCAATAATTTTAATGATCGGCTAGTGGAGGAATAGTAAAGTTAAATGTACGACTACTGTATTTCAAAGTTAAATGAATGCATCTAAACGGGGTGAGATCTTTGACACGGTCAGACCTTTTATGATTGTGTCAATCATCTTTCTTTAATTATCATTTAAATGTGTTTAAAAAGGGATCATCTTCTTTTATACCGTCGGAAAAATCGAAACTTTTAAATTTTATAAAATGTATTTATTGTATATCACTCAAATTCTGAACGAGTTTTTAAATTCCACCGCGAGCTTAACCTGTTAACCGAGTTGGACGTATATATACGTCCAACCAAACTTCCAAGTATATCAGTATTTTTTACATAAATATATATTAAAAACTATATATGGGTCTATTAATTATTTATAAATACAGATAAGGATACTTAAATCAATATAAAGTAAATACATCGAGCTTGACGTAAAAACACGTCCTTAAAAGAAACCACAAACCTATTGATCATTGCATAATTAGAGGAAAACGCGCCCAGTTAACAGGTTAAGAATTTGCATGTCTCCATATCACGAACTACGTAAAAAAATTAATGTTTAAATTATCGCAATTTTTTTTAATGCGATTTTTGGTACATTTTATCACGTTGATTTGAAGTTATGCGGTTTTTTTAAATATAATGGAATCTATCGCATAAAAACAGACCCAAGTGTATGTATATTTATTGTGAAATAAATTGTTTTGTCAAAATGAGATGACCCCCCTAAATGATTATTATTGAATGTTAATATTTACATATGGCGAATGTCCAGGGTCGACATTGCTTAAATGGCGCAAATTGAATTATGAACGGGATTTTCGGTTACAAATTTTTATTAGACTTTTTTCGCCTTCAATAAATTTCATTTTGCCTGTCATTTGCATAAACATGTGAAAAATACCAAAACGTAAGCTTCCAAATTATATCTCGAGCCAGCAGGACGCATCCGAAATCTTGTTTTATGGTTGATTTCAAAAAGCAAACGCCATTCGATCGAACGAAATTAATAACTTTATGTATGAGCTACATGGATTTTAAGCATACAAATAAACGTTAAGCATTAAAATATACAAATATAAATCGAAATTATCGATAAAATCGGTCATTACGGGGATCCCAGAATCAATATACATTAATGCGCAAAGTATGCCGCAATAAATTTGTATTCATATTTTTCAATATTCGATACAGCTGGAATGCTCGGAAAAGTGATATTTACGAGCCAAAATCGATCTTTTATTTATTAATACATCATAACGGGATTTTTAGCGGCCATCAATTAAGGACTAAATTTTGATTATCGATTTTATAATACACACTGCATTTGAAATGGTCTATAATATATTTGGCGAAGCACAGTTATGTTATGTATGATTTATTGTATTTAAACCGTGAATATATATTTTTAGGCGGATATTCCTAATTAAGATGCCCGGATTTTAATGTGTATGCATTATTGCAGCTAGGGTGTAAAAAAAAGTCAACTTCAAACATAAAATCGATATTAAATTTTGAACAATTTATAGGCGATGGTTTAAGATTTGGTACATAACTCTGTATTATAATCGAGTTGACAAATTGTTAAATGTCTTTTACGAAAGAAGTGACAACATCATAATTAAGCGTCTTATCAATAGTTCGATGCTATTGTATTTGTGGAATTGAGTAGTCTCATTTTAATATTCATTAACGAAATACAAAACAAAATTTATGGACTGAGGATTTCTCATCGACATTTCCATCGGGCACTGAATGGATCTTCGGAAGCTGAGCGACCATATATTATAATTAAATTTTTAATTTCAATAAATTATATCGCCCGTTTATATTTTATCAATTTTATGTGCTTATTAATTTAAGTTTTAAATTTTTAAACAGGATTGCGTAAAGCAAACAGGTTCGGGATGGGCGCCCAGCATCCGCGGCGGGATACAGGCCCATAAACACGAGTCGATTAAAAAAATCTCAATTATTAGTATTTAACACTGGAATTTCTTCGTAAAACTATAAATTTTACAAATGTGCGGAAGAATTTTTAAAGTGACCGTTAAGGCCCTGGCTCCCGCTGGGTGCATACGGACATATGAGCATGGCCAACTATAGAAACAAATAATTAACACCTCAAGAGTGATACGATGATGACTATCTGCTGGTGGTTATAAATATGGAGGAAGAAGCTCTATGGAAGACATCAAAATCAAAGAAATTAACATTAGTTAACAGTAGTTCAACTAAAACACGAAGAGTATTCACAGATAAACATAACAAGTACAGTAATATAATATTAATCGTAGTAATATTTTTTTAAACTATAATATAAGAAAATAGTAATTAATTTTCTTTCCTTCATTATAAGCTCAAATCTTTTTTGTGCGACTTTTTTTTGTGCGAATTCGAAGTTATGCGTTTTTTTAAAGCATTTTTTTTAAATTTCAATCAACACTAACCGAAATTTGGAATCATATTTTTTTTCAATGTTTCGACTTATAAAAATATATTTTCTAAAGGAATTTCCAAAATTCTAATTACTTACGGAGTTATAGCTATTTTAGTGAGACGGCAACTTGGCCGGTCCTACCATAAAGAAATCTTTTAACGCGTTTTTCTCGAAACTACTTTTTCAACACGGTTGACATCATGTTTCAAGTTTTAATTAATTAATTTACTTCAAACTGAATACAAATCTTTTCTATTGTATATAACCCTCTATTATTCCTACCAGATTTATATCAAAATTTATTATTTAACTATTTAAAAAAATTAAAACTGTGACAAAATAAGGTCAAAAAATGACCTGACTGTATTTTTTTAAGCATGCCGTTCTTGCAGAACCATATGACCGTGTTATACGAGGCCAAGGTGTATTTAACTTGTTAAGTGGGCGGGACGTATATATACGTCCAACGTAAACTGTATCAAAATTGGTTATGACGTATATATACGTCCTCGAATTAAATTTTGAGTGGGGGCTTTTTTTTGTTTAATGAATATGTGAGTTGTCGATATATGTTTTGACATGGTAGAAAATTAGTTACACTTCGCTATTGTGTTGGAGTAGACGGGCACTTAGTAAACGGTGACTAGTAGCATAAGGTAAGATTCAAAGGCAAACTTATAGTTTTAAAATAGAAGGACAAAAAAGACGCATTGATGCTCAGTTTAGACAACATAGTAAAAAGTAAACATATGCCATCAAAAAAACCCAAATGTTTAAAAATTGTTTGTGTGTTGTGTTTTGAATTTATGCATGGATATATTTTATTTTTTTAAGCTCTAGGTTGCTCCAAAAAGAGAGCTATAGAAAGAAAATGGCCAGGGTCCAGCGGCAGGGCGCGCTCCGAGTTACCGCCGCATACAGGACGGTATCGGAAGAAGCAGTGCTTGTGATCGCGGGAACCCCCCCGCTGGACCTTATTGCAAGTAAGAGGGCCTTGGACCACAAAGACCCCAAAAAGCGCGGAGAACACGACCAGAAACTGAGGGAAGACTGGCAGCGCAGATGGGATGAGTCCACAAAAGGAAGATGAACCCATCGGCTTATACCGGTCGTAAGCCGGTGGAGGGCCAGAAAATACGGCGAAACTACATACCGCCTAACCCAGGTGTTCACCGGACACGGATGCTTCGGTGCGTACCTGAGGTGGATCGGCAAAGAAGAATCTCCCAAATGCCACCACTGCGAAGCGGTAGCAGATGACGCGGAGCACACCATCATAGGCTGTGAGGCTTGGGCACCCCAGAGAGAACTGCTGAAACAAGCACTCGGGGTGGCCGAGCTAAATATCGACAACATGGTCCACAGCATGATGGAAAGTAAGAAGAACTGGGACCTTTGGCGCGACTATGTAGAAGACATCATGAGCGCCAAAGAAGACAGTGAAAGAGAGAGGCGCAGAGCGCCTCTTCAACAATAGAATAGGGCCATTAAATGGCTAGACTACCTGTCACCCTTGAAGCAATGTGTAAAACAATACCAGGGGGACAGAGGAGACCAAAGGGAGCGATTTAGTGGGTAGGTGCGGCTGGTGTGTTTCCCTTATGGAAACTCATGCAGATGTAAATCCCACACTCCCCGGATGATGGCAACATTATCCGGAAGTCTTGCGAAGATTTACGCTCCCACAGGAAAAAAAAAAAAAAAAAAAAGCTCTAGGTTTCCATGTTCTTTATGTGCTTTGGTTTATTGTTTTGTATTTGTTAACTTCTCTATATGTTTATGGATCTAAATAAATAAAAAGATATATGCTTCATTATTTTTTTATAAATTTTAAGCATCGCTAAAAAATATTAATAATATGGACTCATGCCAGGTGGGCGGGACGTATATATACGTCCTAACAAAAAATGTGCGCACCCACTGTATGTTGCGTTATTAAAAAGAAAATTCTCCGTTTAACATCTTATTCACCATTAGCAGAATTTAAAGTTCTAAAATTTGGGTGCAGAAAAAATGGATTAAGTTATTTAATTTCTCGTTGATAAAAGGCTATTGAAGCTAATGGAGATTATTGTGATTGAATTTATACTGTGTAAATGTTATATTTTAAATGAATGCCCTTATAGTTTTTAAATAAAACTTATAGTAGTTGTTAATACTGGAAATAGTGGGAGCTAGTTATCAGTTTATAAAAACTCGAATACTAATGCAAATTTTTGAATGAAACCAAACACAAATTATAATTCCTGAAAACATTAAAAATTTAGATTTTTAGTTAGATTTTGTTGGTCATTTGTGGCAAATAAATTCTCAGAAAAAACATGTATTGAAATTAAACCAAATTATATTAATGCAGTTTTTTAAAATCAAAGAGTTTCATTGTCAAACGTAAGTATTGTTGTGCGTACTGTACGAGAAAACATCCCTCAAATTTGTACAAAATGGGTTTGTTATTGCTTTAAAGTTTTTTAATTAATTCCTTTCATGAGTAAATCTTAACACGATTATGAATTTTAATAACATATTAAAATTTAATATATCTTGAATATATTAAAATTAAAAAAAACGATGATGGAATCTTCGATTAAGAACATACAAATTAACAGCTCATTGTTTCTATTTTGTAAACGAGGTCTTCGTTTTGGCTACCTATTCAACCTTTGCTCAGGTGCTCATACATCACGGGTCACTTAGAGCTCTTCCATTCAAAATCTTGACAGGAGGCGTAAATTTTAACACCAAGATTAACATTTCAATAGGCGATTCATCTTGTTGGAGCGTAATTAATGACTAATCGACCGAGCTGCATTAACAACGTCGGTCAAAAAGGGGACGAACTCACTCGAAGACGTTTTTGATTTGAGGAAAAAATTAATTTTGTTATGCAAGTGAGATGATTTTCAGGTACCGCTAATGTGATACGGTAATTTATTTCGACAACATGATCTCATATTCGGTTTCTTTTTTTGCGGCGATGCATTTAAGAGCATAATATTCGAATACTGTTATATGTTATGTATTAGGTTTGGGAACGTGACAGACAAATTTATTATGTAAATATTGATACGGTCTATTTTTTCGCTCGCGTGCCATTTTTTGCATCGGCTTATTGTCCAAGATGGTACATGAGTGCTCCGAGTATGTTTTGGTTTGTCGTGTTTTTTTTTGCAACAATAGCAAAGTTGCCATTCATTTATCAAATCAGGCGACTTATTATTACAGACGGGTTCGCCATATTGAGATGAATGATGGCTTCTTCTTCGATAGAAGGAGAATAATGGCTTGGAATAGCAACCAAAAAATGATGGCTCAAATGTACATTTGAGAGGTGCGTTGTTGTAAAAAAGATAGAATAAAACTAGGGCTGCCAACTGATTAGTGAAATATAGGAATTAGTAGATACAGACATAGTAAATAACGCCAATTTGAATTTATTTAAAATAATTTTGATGGAACCTAAGACTCAAGTTATTGAAGAAAGCTCCAATAATGAAAAAAAAGCGCTTTTGATCATTATTGTTTTAATAGACATAGTTTTTTTTTAATTTCCCAGGAAAAACCCCTTTGCAACATGGTCATCCTGAGAAGTTTTTTTTATCATCTTCCATTCAAATTCGATACATTAATCTGGGTATATTATAGGGCATATTATTAAATATCGAAAGCATGAGGCGGAAAATTCATGATTTTTCCGACCTTTTTCGTGAATATCTATTCATATTATATACTATATTAAATAAATCCTATTTTTGCTATGAATTATGTGTGCTTGCATTATAACTTTCTCGGTACATTTACATCTTAGTTAGAGTTTAAACCTAACCCCTTTAATGCTGAACAACAATATATCGTCGTTGTCAATACTTGCAAAAAGTGTCAATACCTTTATTGTTTACATCATGAGAGAATTAGTTAATTAAACCCGATTTGACATTGACTTACAAGGATGGACAAAAATAAGGATTTGGATGTCTTCGATTAATAGATATGTGGCTGTAATATGATCTGGATGACAATAATAATTGGTTATAATATTAAACTACAGTAGAATCTCGATTATCCGAACTAATTGGGGATGAAGGTAGTTCAGATAACGAAAATCCGGATAATCAAAAATAATCATAATTTCCAGGGAAAGCCTGGATAATTTTTATTTATCTAGATTTACATTCAACCCTTATTTTAGAAGCTGTCAAATCGCAAATACTTTTAAGATACATAAGTTGTCCTGAATTATATATAGTGACAGCTAAACACTGAAAAACTTCAGAATGTGTAGGACCAATTACTTCCTCCTCGCAAATCTCTTCTTTGTCTTCTCGAACTTGTTCTTTTGAGGCGTATATTTATTTAATTATTCTTTCATTATTCAAAATTTGGAATCCAAGATCGTTTGCATCGGAATTTAACCACTTGGTTACATCTTCTTCGTCGCATTTAACACATATAGAAATTTGTGCTAATGTCTCCCATATTAGGTTCTACCACGTTATTGGATCTTAGCAAAGGTCTTTTCAAAATTTTATTTCATGATGTTTTCAATGTTGAGAAATCTTAAGAATTTCAAGTATATGCTGCGATATAGTATGTCTTTTAAATTTATTTTCTTGTGGAATCTGATAACTGTTTCTTCATTATTTTCATCTGTTAGTAATAATCATGGAAATGTCTAATTTTTATGTACACGTTTGAATGTTTCAATTTTAAGTTCCTTGATACCATATCGTCCTTTGAATTTTTCAAATCAGCCATGACTTGCTTTGAAGGTGGAATCTCCTTTTAATTTTGTCTGAGCTCTGAGCTTCCATCTTCTGATATTAAACAATTAGTAAACTTCGTAATATGCAATCATGTACGTGAGCAAAAGTGAATACGAAAAGTGGATAAGTGTATTCGGTTGACACGAAAAGGGTTAAAATCATGCTTTAATATTGTGGACTAGTTGCTGGACTCTTATTATAAAGCTCCAAGGTATAGATAAACTAATTCTCTGATTCTGCAAAAGTAAATACCAAGATTATAATTGGTATAATCAGAATATTGTTTAAAAATTGATTTCATATTCATATATAAGTCTTATTCTTCATGATTTGTTAATATTTAAGTATTTCGTCTTGTGCGTCATCTTCTGATTAAATTGATTTAACACTTTAACCGCCGAGCTGCGATTTATCGCCATTTGGGGGTTTCATCAAAGAGTTCCAAAGACGATTTTTTTATTCACTTAAAATGTAGGACGAAAGTTGAATAGCTCAACAA
Source organism: Stenopsyche tienmushanensis (assembly GCA_008973525.1). Taxonomy (NCBI): domain Eukaryota; kingdom Metazoa; phylum Arthropoda; class Insecta; order Trichoptera; family Stenopsychidae; genus Stenopsyche; species Stenopsyche tienmushanensis. The sequence continues at coordinate 113,310 of WACJ01000214.1, forward strand.
GTCGACTTTTTCTCGTTTCATTTTGTAATATGACTGGAAGGCTGTTGTGGCTTAGTGTTTCGTAAAAGTGAGGCCAGCTCTTATCAATTACATGGTCACGCCGTGATCATTATGTCACGGAACTAACTATGACAACTGTCGTGTTCGGGTCCATCAAATCACGACGGGGTTCCAGCAAGCACGCAAGACTCTCCAAAATATATGCTTATGCAGATAACAGTGTGCATGTGCATGTGCAAGTGCAATGGGACCGTGCATCGTCCAACACAAGTGCATAGAACGCAAGTGGCACGTCCCAATGCACCTGATGCGATATCGCCGCCAATATATAAGCCCTGAGATATAATATAGGCACTGCTTTAAATTAACGGCCGCTTTAATCCGGGCACCCGTATTTATTGTCGCCAAAAATCTGAAATGACAATAAAAATATTTAAACAACATTTCTTATTATCTTCAGCTTGTTTTCTGATCATTTTAAAGTGCGCCCTCGTATAAATGCATGCCAATGATATCGTCCATTTATTTATATTGTATGCTCTTTGTGCAGTGATATTGAGTTTTTTTCTTATGGAATGTCGCAAACATAGTCTTTAAAAAAACATGCATGCAAATTATTATTTCGTCAATCGAATCTAATTTAAAAATAATGATATTTTGCTACTCACGCATAGATACATTCATTTAAAGAAATTCCTACCTATATAATTCTTAAAAATATATCTTATGGAAATCGCCTACGTTCAATAAAAGATATGGCAACTTAAGAATTAGAATACAGTATTCTAGTTATAAATGTATTAGGGTATCCAGTGCATATTTCATACATGTATGAAAAGATCAACATTGGTTAAGAGTTTATCTAATCTCAAAATGTTGATTTAAATATCAAGTAACGAAGATCAAGTGTTGCTACACCGACAATCGATATTTTTATACTCGGGTCAAAGTACATCTCCAACAATTGAAACTTGAAGTAAATAATTCGAAGTCAATAGGTTGTATCAAAATTTTGGTGCTACTCGCGTGGGACGATGCTTTGATTGCTGCAAGATACGTTTCTGTTACAATACCGTTGTCCATATCTTGTAATACATCTTCTGGATCTCATTAAGGTTTAGTAGTTTCGTATTTAACATTTGGTGACCTTTATCCGTATCAATAACTAGTTTTCTCCCCATTGTTTGCCCACGATGGCCGGCTGAACTTCTTTCGGGTGTACGCCGGTGGAAGAGAGCCAAAAATCTTAAATGCTTTATTTGCCTTTACTTCTTTTGTGAAACCGAGATTGATACGATAAATCATATGAATCAGTTTGTACGTCGCCGAAGTGTAAATCAACAATGACGCCACGATTTAAGTACTCCTCGTGGCATTATTTTTATGGCGAAGATTTGTCTAGCCGAGACGTAAATATGAAATATATTTCATTGCGCATTTGAATCGTAAATTAGAATTCTGGCTGTCGTCGAGGAGTTGTATGAAATTATTCATATGTTAATATCGTGACTCAAAATTCAGCCATAAAATAAAATGTCATAAATGGAAATTTGGGATTTGTCAGAAAATAATACAGATCTTCGTGTGGTTTGGTGGAGGCTTTGATACAGCAAACGTGATACTTAAAAAAAATCTACTCGAATCATTCAAAAGCATCTTTAAATATCTATTTATACATATTTGAAGGCTTGTAACAGGTTCAATAGAGTAATTATGATACAGACATACTTTGCACAAAAAAATATATAAATCCTTCACATATCTTAAAAATACCTCGCAAATGATGTAAAAATTTAGCTTAGTTTAAATATTATTATATTTCTAATTTTCTCTAATTTATTATATTAATAAAATCCTAAATGTGTCATTTGTCTGATGCCTAAACACTGTCGTCTATCGGCTGTTTGTATTTTCGTGGAAATGCTCAAATTTATTTAACATACCACTCAATAAGTTCATAGGATATTTTTTGCATAAAAGGCGAAAAGACGACCCCAAATGAAGAACAAAAGAGTTTGGTGTAAAAAATAAATCCGATGAACGTATTGAGTGATGTGTTTATATCGATGTCGTTTATATTTAAAGTAACATTGAAAATCCACGGTATTTCGAAGTAAATGTAAAATAATCGTGTATGTGGCATGTGGTAAAATTGTTCTGACGCGAAGCTACCGTTTTAATGCACCATGAGTGCATTTTGTGGTTCAGGTTCATTTAGGATCGTTTAGAATAATTTTCTATCTTATATTCTGTTAAAAATTATTTATTTTTAAAGTGTATGATGTAATGATTTCTTTGAATATCTTCCATACTTGTTCATTTATTGAAAACGGTTAGAATTAAAGACAATATTTAATGCGTTCAAACAGGGGTTGGCAAAGTGAGCGCCCACCACGGGCGCAACTGGGCTTGGGGCGCAAAATGCAGAATAACGACCCAGTCGAGAGTTGCATATGATTTTTATTTTACTTGATAATTCTACTTTACATGAATCGACTGCGTCCGTTTTAATAATATATACTAAGTTATCTAATCCCTATAACCTGAATAGCTGCTTTTGTTCCGTTGTGAGCACACGCGGTAACCATCTTGCGCATAGCTTTCTCATGTTCGAATTTTCAGTCAATATGCAATGCACAGCATTTTTTGAAAGGCCTACCAAGTTTTCTAGCTTGCGCACTTACAGTAAACTCGATTTTAATAACGGGAATATCGATATGAAATATAATAGATACGAGATTCAGAATTTCATATGGTGTACCAAATACATATCATGAGACAGGGATGGTAAACTTGTTTGAGGATTGGGTCAAGTTATGTTTAATATTGTATTTAGTACTAACCCATGGGTAAGGATGTCATCCATCCATATTTGGAAAGACAAGTTTTGTACATAACGCGTAATTCAAGGAACATTCTCCTCCCTTGGAATATATGGTTTTATTTTTGTGGGATGTAGGATACAGCATGAAAGAGTACCCAGATGAAGCGGCGTTAAAAATCAAATTTAAAATGCAATTTCTTGACAGTGGACTCTTTTTTTAGTTCTGTTTTCCAGGTTTCTTTAAAATGTTTAACGCTTTCGAGTTTTATAACCTAATATTTTTCATTGGCTGTTCTCTCTTTTATGATATAAAAATAAGTTTATAAAAATCAACGCGTGGGTAATTTAAAAAGCCTTTGTGGGTAAGTATTTGATCCGCAGGTTATAAGTTTGTCATCCGTGTGTTGGGGAATGTCAAACGAAGAGTCGGAATTTCAGTTAGTAAAGTCATTGTGGCGATTTCTATTGTAAATATGTAGATCAGCGATGTAGATTTAAAAGTCATAGTGGAAGTTAATCCTTATACAACAGTTCAAAAAGTTCAAGCTTGTGAGGTAAGTTTTAGCGACATATATATTTTTAAACATCTTGCTTCAATAGAAAAAGTTAAAAGCTGGATAGATGGATGTCGCATAAATAGTCAGAAGGCCAAAATCTAAAGCGCTTCAAGAATCCAGGATCTAAGTCACTATACTAATACTTAATGGAATAAAAAGCTCCGAAACCGGGACGAGGAAATTCAAGGGCTCTAAGAATTTATTGTTTCCACAAGTGCAAATTTTGTAAAAATGGAATAAGTAATGTAGTTTTTCATTGAACAAAAAACAATTGAAGTTAATGGAGATTATTTTGATTATATTTTTCTTGTTTTCTAAAAGTTATGCTATTTTAATTCTCATCTATGAATTCCGAACGTTCATATGGTATGCCCTTTTAGTATTAAAACTAGAAATTTATGGTGGTTGCTAATAGATTATATCATGAGCATCAAGCAAGTGAAGAGAAAAATAATAATTATGAATTAATATATAATAAGGATTCATGTTGGAGTGATCAAATATATTGATCAGTTGATTGTGGTTGGTTTCTTTTGGCGTTTTAAGCCCATTTTCGCTAAGAATTAGAGTCGTTTTCAATCAATTATTTGATAAAGATATGGATAGTTTATGTTGGGTTAACTTTTGGGTTGCTCCTCTCGCATATAATTTACGAGCATCCATATAGCACGTTTAGCGCTAGATTTAAAGAGGGAAGATCGTATCGGGTCGAGTTCGAGTTTCCCGCGGAGGCCGCTGGCCGTAGATGTTGTCTGCTCTGCACAAAGTGTTATAATTTGGCAGATTGCCTTCTCGTGCGTAAGACCAAACGAAGAATGGCCATACCGTTAGTGTCGGGACAAAACCACCAGATTAGTCTGTATCGATACGACCGGCATAAATATTTATTTTACATCGCATTTAACGTCTCGCGGTGGCGGAGGAGCTTCACGGGGGCTTCGCCGGCACCGAAACCGGATCTACTGGAGTAGAGCCTTTTGATTAAATACTTTGAGATAAAGTGAGCCGTTTTCGTGAAAAGTTGGTTAATGGCTGATGAGATTTTGCTCATATACCCAAAATAAAGCTTGTAAATTAACACCGATTGCTTTTATTTTTTTGCGCACGGACCATCCTCCCGCTTAAAATCATCGACGCCAATACAATTTATATGAGACTTCTATGGGAATTAATACGGAATTCATCCCAAACAGGTCTTCTCTATGAAACGATTTCAGAACAAACTTATCGAGTGTATTTTAATCGAATATTAACACAGAATGCATTCAGTAGGAAGGTATATATTTGGCACACAGTTTTTTTTTTATATTATGCACTTTAACATAAAAATTTAGCACATGATTCCTGGTATCTTTACACTGTAATTAAATAACTTATCAGATTTGTTAAATAGCCAAGAAGAACTTGTTGACCTTTTTGGCTAATAGTATCTCAATGCATTATCATGCTATGATATGTCGAACACTGTATGAATTATGAGGATTTTCTAGATTTTTATTTATTTGTTTATAGCAATTCCAGTTTCTTATGCGAATATGTTTTATCTTTGAACGGGGGCAGATTTATCAATTCTCTAAATGCACGCAAAGGCCCCGTGCTGATAAGGGGCTCCAAATGTAAAAAAATAATATATATAAACTATTAATCAAAAGATCTTTATTGCAAGCCATGAACATATATTCATATGAATTAATAAATCAATGTATAATTAATACTTTATTAGACTCGCTAGATCAAATGTTATCAATTTAAAGATCTACGATTTTGTTAGTATCAATTTTCACAGTATAATATTTGCAAATTTATTTATTTTCTTATTGGTATAAAATATTTAAGAAAAGTGATCCAAATTATGATCATAAGGGGGACTTAGCTTTCGTTGTTTCAAATTATTAGTAGAATTTCCTTTACTTTTATGGTTCTGTTCAATACGGGCTTTAATTTTATGTATCATTTTTGGTTGAAACAGGAAATATCATAATCTTTAGAATATATACAGGGTGTTTTGCACAAAGACCGACCATTTTTTTTAGAGGATAAGGGAGATATTTGCTATGTTTTACACATAGGCTCTATGTCCTAAGCGTCAGCGTTGTCCAAATAGATTTTTGTTCAACATTTTGAAAAGATACCCAAAATTTCACCTTTAAATCGACATATATTTTTTATTTGTGGTCGCAATAGCACGAAATAATTGTTTTTGTATTTTGCAATATATTTTTGATCTATATAAATCATTATTTTATGCAATTGGTTTAAAAAAAAGTTAGTTCTAAGCTTCCAAAGTCACAAAAATGTGCGAACGAACGAAAAATGTCAACTTCTAAATTCTCTAAACACACAACTAACAACTATTTTAAAATTAGTTTAATATTTACAATATTTCCATTCATGTTTTCCATGTTTTTGTTAATAATAAATATATAATAATGAAGATAAGATTTAGTTTGGCGGAGTCCGATCTATCAATCAACGTTAAATTGAGTTAATATATTTGGTTTGAAAGAGCTTGCATCTGCAACTAATTGACAAAATGCAAATAATTGGCTCGCAAAACTATAAACTTCCTTTGAATTGCAGGATTTTTTCGAAGTTTTTCAATGATTATACACTTAAACCTTTTTTGTGCAATAAATGCGTTCCGCGGAAAATCGCACAAAAAAGGCTATTATTTATTTCATATTTTATCTAAAACATCTCGATACGTACTCTTTATGAAATTACAAAAAGAAAAAAACTGCTTTAAAAAAACCGCATAACTTTGAAATCGCACAAAAAAAAAATCGTACCAAAAGATGTTTGAGTGTATTTATTGCTTTTGTATAGAATGAATTTGAAATGAATCTTAGTCTATGAAATCTAGCTGCGAGATTGAAAAGATACTAATAATTTGATTTTTACGACAGATTTAAAGCTGTTATCATCTTTTTCAGATTAAGGATGCAGCGGATATGCTATAAACCAGATGCTGCAAACGAATTATGATTTTATATTATTTTACATTGATGAAAAGATGCCATATATCAAATGATGTTTAAGAGATATTATTGATACTCTCGCCGTACAGGTGATCTTTATATGCGATGGCTATTGCAGATATTTCGATAACCTATTAACGTTATGAGATGGGGCTGAGATTGTGGGGAAAAAAATCGTTTATGGTAGAATCTTTTTTGCAAACTATAAATAAGAGCCTATAAATCAGATTTATCTTTATGGCTCGGAAGAATGTCGATATCTGTATCGATTTAATTCGAACGTGATTAATTTAACTTTTACTCCACTTCTTAAGCGTGTTAAATACGATCCCAAAATTATCGGTTACCAATGCCGAATCGCTCTGTTTTTTTTTTCGAGTCTCGATTTTTTTACGCGATATGATGTAGATTTATCTAGATTTCGACGGCTTTTAGAGATTTGGCTCATCTTGTAGATACGACGACACTTGTTAGCCCGTGGTCATGTCTTTATCACAGTCATCACGGCGCAGTATTGGCGACCTGACCGCGTTAATTGTTCACACGATGGAAGTTTACAATCGAACCATCGATGGCCGGTCGTATATTTTGGCTAATCGGTTCCGTTTTTCAAATGTAGAGCCATCGGGAATGTTATCGAGTTATATCTTCGGGTATTCTAGATTTACGATTAGAGGTTGCGTGTATGACACTAAAAAGGAGGCTTCGTGGGAATCGTATTTTCATGCCGGTCTCCGTGAGCAGACGTAATGATCGTCGATCTCTATTTAACGTCTATTTGGAGTTTTCTATTTCGAATTTGAGAGCAATCCAAGTCGAAGAAATGCTTACTAATACACATAATGGGTCGAATGCGTGATTTTTCGGACTGGCTCTTTATTGTTACGGATTTCCAAGAGTATTATTAAGCTTTCGAAAATGCAAATTACTTATTGCGCATATAAATATTCTAATGGCAATTTGGACATGAAACTATAAATTAGGATCGACGTTAATGGTTAACGATAAAACATATGTGATTTCCTTATAGGAATGTATAAATAAATGTTCTTATTAAAATTGCGACATATTTATGAGTGTACTTCAAAACAGGGTTAAAACGATCTTCGCAAACTCAATATTTGCCTATAATCGCTGGTGAGCCATTATCAGCAAACTGTATATATTAGAAGAAACACTAAAAACGATTTTAATTTTGATTTATACCATCATTCGAGCTTTTATCAATAACAAAAAAATGGACCCTTTAAGTGCTTTTAAATTATGGGCATGCATTAATGTGACTTTGTTGAAATGTGCTTGTGTATATTTTAATATTAAGATTTGTTTATATATTATATTATATCAAGAAGCTATAAATATTGGTCTTTCAAGAAATTAAGATTTTTTTAATATTATAACACTGAAACATACTACTAAAAATGACTGACATTGATCATGTAATTTTTAGTAATTGCATGCAATTTGATTGAAACTGTTTAGCCAGAAAATGTGAAGTATTTTCAAGCAATTTATTCATCTCGAATACAGTTGCAGAAATATTTGGCCATCAATTAAAGTCATCATATGAAAGAAAAATCATCAATTTTCTCAGGATTTTTTTATTTTTTAGTGACGAAAGTATGGATATTAGGGACGTAACTCAATTGGTTATCTTTGTTCGTGCTTTGACATGGCTTTCAATTTTTTTGAGGAATTATTGGAACTAGATCTGATATGTGGTATTACTACAGGACAAGATGTATATTTTTGTGTTTATAAATTCTTGCAAAAATACAATCTATCCTTGTCAAAATTAACTTTTACAGCTACAGATGGCACTTCGTCAATGATCGGGAAAAGCATGGATTTTGTCATATATCAAAAAATCATAAATTTTATAAGATCTCGAGGCTTAAATCAGCAAAATATCTCCGTTTTTTTTAAAAATAAATTAGAATTCAAATATAGTACGTTGACTATCCTACTCCAAAATTCTTAAGCAATTCAGGGGTTTGAAAGAAGAAATATGTTAGTTTTTCATAAATGATCCAAAATGGTTGGAAGGTTTATCTTTCACGGTAAGTAAAACAAAACTTATACGATTTAAATTTAATGCTGAAAGAACATGTGTGACAAGTTAAATCATCCAAATGTAAACTAGGTCTTTGGGAAAAAGCAGTTGAAAAATGAAAATTAAAGCCACTTTCGGTCATGTAACATTGAATAAATCAAGTTTACATCAAATTTTGAAATCTTTTCATCATTAGTTATGTAAATAAATGAAAGTTACGATATAAATAAATAATCCTAGAAGTCCCTAGCGGGTATTGGTTTCATCGGGCTGCTGTTGAATAAGGATGAATAAGGAATTATATTCTAGTTGCGAGACTTTATGACCATTCGTTTTTTTTTTTGGAATGACCAAAGCTAGCTAAAAGACAGAAAAAAGACGTTTCCTTTTGGTCAAAGCTTATGGCTAATTCTTTCAAAGGCTTAAAATCTTGTAGGATTTGACATCTGCTGAGAAAAAGGGTCACGATATTTAAGCTTCCTTTTTTATAATTATGGGCGAATGCATCTTTGTGCATCATCTTCATCACTGCGTCATCATTAATCTCGCGATTAGTCCATGTAATTTCCAAGATCCACCCACGGTGCATTAAAATATAGGATAGTCTTTGTTTATTGTGACTCTGATGAGTGCATATCGTTATAGGATGATCATGTTGTTGGAGTGAAAGTTGTATAGGCGCTGTAAGGGCAAATTTGCTAGAACGTCACGAAAATGAGAAACTTCAACTAGATATTTGGTCAGAAATAGAGAGAAAATCGTCTGTAGATTCTTAATTTCCATCGCATACATAGAAATGAAGCTGAACGCTGCCTTTATTGTGTGTATGTGTATATATGTCTATACATAGCACCAAACAACCACTAAATCAGTAGCATATCTATTTTATTATATAATATACAAACACAGCTTTTAGATAACATATATTTTCTTTTAGCATTTTGTTACGTTTATGTAAAAATCATGAGAAATTAAACAGTAAGGTATCATGTGGGTTTGGTGGAAAAACTCAAATATTATGAAAGCTATCCGTAACATGGAAAACTATTAACTGATCACGTTAATTATAAAATTGATTGATGTGTTAAAATATCATCAAAAAGAGTAATGATTTTAAGTATTTATAGTGTTGATATAAAAAATATAGATTAAATCACACGACGATCCTTGAATAAATGAAGAGATGAGGAATTGGTCATATCTTATGAAGACGTTTTACAAGCTGTTCCTGTGCAAAAGTTAATTATCAAAATTATTAACTGTTTGAACTAATTTTTATATAAATATTATGTATGCTATGTCCATGGACATATTTTGTGATAGCTATACGTGGATTGAAGTTTCAGCATTCTCTAAGGCAATGACCTTAATCCATTTTTCCTCGTTGGCCTTAACACTACAGTCAATAGTCTCAGCTGCAAATACAACACAAATGCATATAGTGACATCGCATGCTTTATCAGGTCATCATCAGTGGTGAAACGTTCCAGCAAGGCTTAGCAAAGATTGCCATTGACATGAGCAATCGGATGATGCACTTTCGAACGCAAAATAAAACGGCCTTATTTTATTTCTCCTGTCAGTTGTAACGACTTGTACCTGTTTATTTACCGGTCTATTCAAAGCGCAGCTAGCTGAAGATCACGATTTTTTCCCAACAATCCGCGATAAGATGGACTCTCTCGAGAGATGCTCCGGGCCAAATTGGCGATATAATTATGTTTGTTGTTGGGATAAGTACTGGAGAGAGGTGACCTAATGGGACGCCCATGGCGGCCCGATTTGATTTATGCCTGCACTTCGATCTGACAAACACTGTTCGAGATTTTTTATATTCACTTTATGCTGTTGCCGAGGATAGCCGCAACCTGACGATGGACGTGCTTCTCCGGCCGAAGACCGAGACCGCATTCCGCCGTTGAGTTATTGAATCATATGCCACATTCATTCGATGACTTTATTAGCATTGTTCCACAAGACGAGCTAGATTTTCGGCTCAATTTCGGGAATGAATTATCGTCTTGCTCCGTATCTTGGTTAATTAGAATCTAATCACGATTTCGGACGCAGCGTTGGCACAAGAAGAGATGGACGAGTTTCGAATTCTTTGAAATTTGTATACAATCCCATGAAGACTTTATCCATCCAAATAAAATCTCTAAATGAGACCATAATAATTAAAAATGATATCTAACATACCTATCATGAGGCGGAGCCAAGTCCAAAATTTTCTATCTTTTAGGAAATTTGATAGTAATAAAGATAGGATTGAAGAGTGGTGACCAAAGATAACAAATAATTTTAATATAAAACACATTTATTAATATATGAACTAGCATATAAATATCTGATGACGATATCTCCAACGAGTGTGGAGGCTGAGCGTGCTTTTTCAGCAGCAAGTTGCCTAGCTTCCAGAATCAGATCCAAACTAAATTATGAAATATTCGATGCTTTAATTTATATAAACACTGACTGAAACAAAAATTAGCTTTGTAGAAATGTCCTAATAACCTACGTTCGATAATGGATATGACACCTCAAGAAGAATTTGTAATAAGACGCGGATCAGCTAGTTGATGCGGGCGTCGGCAGATATCAAAGAATCACTGCTATCATAAATTATGTAATGTCTCCCATTTAATGTGCATTTATTTTTCTCATAGCATCGACGGTTTGATGTTATGAAATTTATGCTGATGATATCATACGTAAAAGACGCAATACAAATCTTCCTCCTTCTGTTTTACACCGTTTTGAATACGGAAGGAGGAACACTACAAGAGCTCACCAAATATGGTAAGCTCCGTTAATTGTGTTATATTGCATTTTTATTATCAAAGATGTTTTTTAGTGTCGTTGATGCATGAAAATAAAATGATTTCTTAAGTTTCGTACCGACTAATTAAATGAGGAGTTTATTTTTATCGTTCACTAATGGAGTGGGACGATTTTATTTCAGGGTATAAATTTTTTTATTGCCGTACTGATTTGATCAACAGCTCAAGTGACGCTTATATGGTAATTCTCGACATTGTAAAATTTTCTGAGGAGTTTGCAATGGGCGAAAATTATGTAAATATTTTGGAAAGTTTGTTATGATGTACGCTTAAATTTCGATTGTTATTCTGATTCGATAAAAATATATATTATTGGACGTTTCAGAATATTTTAAATTGATCCTCTGGATCCAATTTTTTTCTGCTACGGGACATTACGTAAATCTCGTTTAATTTTACAGGGTAGGTGCTATATATCCATAATCAATGAAATGTAAAAATCATTGAGCAAACATTCATTATTTATTAAGTAATGATACATTTTAAAACTAAATACATAAAATAGAATCTTTGATGATGTTGGGCCGTCGAACTACAAATCTTCTTGATATCAGGCACAATATAATAAAGTGGAATTCTTATATCTTGTATGATATCGAGCTTATTTCAAGAATTTGGTTTCGTTGTAGAATAATGAAAAAATCCTGCTTCGTATAAATATTTAATCATAAACGAAAGTGAAATACTAATAGATTCTTCTGACAATTAAGATACTTTTTGATAAATTCGCCTAGAAACCATAGATTTTCAGTTAAGTCTGCTGGCTTAGTTGTAACTTAAATTGGATTTCGAACCTAAAAATCGTCCTAAAAAGAAGATTTTTTAAGCTAAAAATACATTAGAAACTTCTTCATCTATTTTAAAATATAATTCAGTAAAATACTCATGTAAGCCGGGAAAACAATCAAAATCATCCTGTTTGAAGTGAAGAAATCTAAAATTGTAATTTTCTCTTAAAAGATATTTTACGGACTATAAGACGCATCATAATAACTCAGTACAAATTTACAAGACTTTTATGATTTTTAAAAAAAATTGGATCGAAGTGGTCGTGATTTTACATAGTTTATCATTTGTATTGCTTCATCTATAACGCATTTTAAATTTGTAGATTTTTTTGTCACTAGTTCTTGCCTATACAAAATACATTGACTGTTAGTGACTTTTCCGGGTGGGTTTTAGACTCCACGATGCCCACCCATAAAACCACAGGGAAGGGAGTCAACCCTACGTCCGTGGGCAACGGTTCTGGGTTAATAATGTGGAGGAGAGGTGCGCGAAAATAGCTTCGTCGGTTTGCTCATCAAACTAACATGAGTTGGGTGCGCAGGTCACCCTGTGCTGTGCAGGCATAAAGGGGTGTGTGGAACAGCCGATTACAGTAGTGGGTGGAGACTGTGTCAACGGCTCACCACTATCCTCAATAGCCTAGCATACAGGGGAGAACGGTTTTAGGCTGTTCGAATGGCGACTCGTCTTTGTGGCTAGGTACTACAAATGATCGAACCGATACGAGTACCATGGGGAAGGGGCAGCTCCTGCAGTCCGTCATCTGCTGCAGCCCCCTTCAAACTGAGGTTGAATTCATGGTGGCATTGAACCCGCGGTAGTAATTCCTTGAACTTCTGTCCTTCCTCCTCCGCCGCACCCTCGGGTGCAATGGTTTGAAGCTGGTTTTTCCTGCAGAAAACTCGCCTCCTTTGGAGGGCGTGGAGCAAAAAGGGTGGGCGCCCGGACGCTCTACGCGTAGTGTATCTTGCGGGGTTAAAAGATCAGTGGAAGATACTCTCTGTGTGGTTAGTCTGGGGTAATCCGAAACCAACCATATAGAAATGCGATCCCACATTTTATGATCCCCCAATCCAGTTAGTCGCTGTCTGTCATGTTAGTGGCTTTTGTAGCTATTTACTCCAAATGTTAGTTGATTAATTCGTCGAATCGTCACATCCTTTTTGTGTTAAAAGTTCTTATGTTTCCTGTGTAGAAATCCATGGATCATTTTTTGAATAATATTTAGATCCTGTGCAAAGAAATATAATTTTATCCAAATGATGATAAATGATAGTTGATAATCGTTTATATCGGGATTGGACAATATAAATATAAGCTAATTCTTTCATGTGTATAGGGAATATCATTAAGTTTGGTAATTTTATATTTTTTCTATAATATATACACTTTCGTGTAAGCCATTCCAGGTTTTACCGAAACACCTATTAACTTTTCACGGAACATTAGTGTCATGATTTAGTGTCGGTTTTCATCGAAATTTATGAATTATATTCTTCTTTTCTTCTTGGGATGAACCAATTAAGTTTACTGATACCATGGTCACTCTATTTTAATCTCATATGTTGTCGAAGAGTAAAAAAGCTAATGAGAACGCTCACTCCGAATGCAAGCACGACCCGAAATTAACGCGGAAGCTCTCAGATGCATTTCCACAATCGATCGACATTGACTTCCTCTGTGTGTATGGGATCGTGATGGGATTGTAAAAAGAGATTTTTAGTGCTCACAAATCGGCCGTTCAACTCGTGACATTCCAGTTCGAATCTCGGAGCAGGTACTTTTCTAAGCGCTCGTTTGTTTATGGGTTCAAAATCCTTCGACAGGTTCCTGCGGCGCAGACGTGCACAAAGAACACCTCGCGGACCAACTTCTGACGGACGTCCTCTCGATACAAAACATTTTTCTATCAATCGAATTTTATTGGATTTTCGGCATTAGAAGGTGCCGTGGTGATGGGGTCGTGACCCGCGTCGAGATCGAGGGGGCGAGCTCGTAAAACGAAGAATGCACACTCCGAGGCGGCTTGTAATTGAATTGTCTAAAAACGTCGTTTTTATGGCGCTTTTATGAAAGAAATCTGCACTAAAGCGTTTATTGTTTTTGAAGATCTCAACTAATCGACGGAATTACCCAAATGGCGTTATTGACGTCTTTGTCGGGAAGAATCTATCGTACTAATCGTTCCAGCGGCGACGGATCCCATTCAATAAAATCGAACCAAATTTTGATATGATGATTAAAGATTGGACAATTTAATAACTCATTCACTATGATAGAATAGAACAATTTTAACTTTCAAAATTTAAATAATCGAAATCAACGATGTGTAGGGATATGATTTCGCTGTTTTTCTTTTGTACCATATCCATACCAATAATTGTACAAGTTTGCATAGGATAGGATTTATAAACTAATTGCGAAATAATTTATTATTTATATTGTTGCATATCAGCCATTCATAGATGGCTTTGCTCGACTATATTAATTTATAAAGAATCAGGGAATCAGAGTAAATTGGGTTCCTGATGCTGTTATTCATATATTTAAGTTTCCAAATTTATTTGCATAGACGATTCGAGTTAAAGGCCAAATTATTTAGCAATATTTGTTTGAAGCTTTTTATAAATTGTTTTATAGTCTTAACTCTTTAAGTGCCAACAAAAAAATGCAGTAATCAATTTTATTCTATAAGTCATATTTGCAAGAAACAAGAATAAATATTTGCTCATAGATTTATATAGAATATGTAGAATAAAGATCCAAATCTATTATGGGAAATTGGTAATAATTTTCAGTTAATATATCTTTGATAGATCTATTCTATCCAAGTTTATCCAAATTAACTATGTTAACAATCTTATTCTAGCTTATCCACATAAAAATAGAAAGAGATCGCTTACGTTCGTTAATACATATTTAATTGATATCTCAAATCTTTATTCAAGGATGAGTTATATTTATCCTATATCTTAAATTGAATTTATTCCTTCTATGGATTAAAGATGAAATGCTAAAGAGGCATTTAACGAATTTTTCATGCACAGTCTGAATGATTTTCCAGCAGCCGTCTTCGGCATTGTCTTCGCATTTTCTGTAAGAATTTAATGATTTGTTCTCTGATCTGAATACAGTTGGTAGTTATTCATAACTTCAAGTTCTTGGACACCCTGCAGTGTGACCATCTGACCTGGTCACCCAGCATTCTCGAAGGGGGCACGTTCGGTATCTCACGATTGCACCGAGTGACTCGAGTGCCCCGTTTCCATTCAACTGATGGATTGACCTTAGCAAGCCTACAGGTGGAGCGATGCCATTGAACTATAATTTATTTATTTAGTTATAAATAATGCAGCTCTTTTATTATTGCACTGGAGTGCTGCAAATCAAGATGGGTGCGCACTTCAGGCGAGCCAATTTTCCTAGCGGATTTTATGCCCAGCACATTACTAAAGTAGCTCAATCAATTTGCGCTGTCGGCTCGACGGTCTTAATGGTATGTTTTAGATGGCTCGAGGTGAAAATGTACAAAAAGGTATGTTGTGTCAATTTTATGGTTGTTTTAATGATTTAAAGGGAGACGTGAAAGAGTTATTAAAGTTTTATTTTTCTGAGAATAATCTGCGGCTTGAAAATTTCAGTCTTCCTATTAAATATAAGCCCTCATTGATCTATCAATTTATATTAAATTTAAATAGGATTTTTAATGATTCATCGACTATCTAAAACGTTGTTCTGCTTGTGCCTGGAACAAAAGGATTTAAAAAAGGAGCGTAAGGTTATTGTTCAGTAGCAGCCGTTATCGGAGAGTTATGGCCGCATTAAGGCCACGAGAGAGTCCCGCAAGGACCTCATGAATCGCCCTTTCATCTGACCTTCTTCAACCTCAATGTTGACCCTTCGTAACGTTGTAATTTAACTGCCACTCATGTAAAAGGAAATGATACCCGAATTCCGCAACTCCATCCATTTGTACAAATTAACTTTCACCATTCCGTCTGCAGTGCGGGAGATCGACACGGATACGAATTGAGCTTCCGGATGAACAGGACGAAGGCCGTTTCGCAATGGGCAGACAAGATAGCTATGCCAAAAGAAGAAATCAAGCTGAGTTAGGTGACTCCTTCGCTTTGTCTAGCAGGAACACCGACAAATGTTCCCGAGTGTCCCCATTTGTCGCAGAGACAGGTCTAAAGTCTCGTCTTGTAGCTAACTAACGAGCCACATCACTTACTCAAATCACAATACAATGCAGATGAGCACGCTCTTGTTGGACCAATTATTCCACATGAAAGCGACTAACTTCCATCTTAATTAATATTTTTGATAATAACTGGAAAAAAACGAATTTATCAATTATTATTAATATTTGACAGTATATATCTGTTTTAAAATCAAAATTCTAGATTAAAAAATTATAAAAAGATGCAATGGAAGGCTTTACTTGTGTTTCATAAGAAATACGTCGATATTATATTTTAATGATGGAATATTAAGAATTACCGTTTAACCCTTTGAGTAGTCAGTTAATTTTAAAATGACTTAAATATAGATATTGTATTTGTATGTCCGCTACTTATCGTCCGTACAAATCCATTCATCTTTCAGGACCGCGCAGCGTGTATAAAGCTTGTATATAAATACAAAAACACTGTTAATAGCACGCAATATTCGTTCATTTCTTCGCGTAAACACAAACAATACGCTTGAAATCGATTCATTTGGGTTATCGATCTATAGAATGGTACAATGTACGCAAGATACTCTCTCTGTCTCTATCTCTCCCCAAATTCAACTTACAAAAATACTCTTTCTGAATCACTGGAATTCGATCGCAAATGCGCGACTGTACTCTTCAAAAAATTAAACTTGAGCCGCTACAAAATTAATTGAAATTGTTATATATTGATTTTTGTAAGATATTGTGGACAAAATCTCAATAAATTTGATTGACTGACAAAACTATATGGTTGGTTTAATTATTAAATCATTTTTATATCGATATTAGTTTTGCCAATATAATGCCATATGATATTATACAAATAATTTGTTTGCTTATTTTTTTTTGCTTTTTTTGTAAATATGTACAAGGTGCAGCAGATAAATTTCCTTATTTAAAATTCGCGCCCTAAAGCGATCATTTTTTTTAAAATATTAAAATGGCCCTTATTCAAAAGAACAAAACCTAACGTTTCTTATTATATAGGTTTAATAATGATCATACCGTAGACTTGTCTTCAAATATCGCTTCTTAACATCTTATGGCATTTGAGTTAATCATTTTTTAAATTAAGTAATTTATTAGCAAGAGTCAAAAACTCACAACTTAAAGCTGTAAATAGAAATAAATTATTTGTATTGAAATAGTTTGATATGATTTTATACGACAAATGCATATATTTATAAGGCAAATATAAGTTAAATTTGAAAATTAATAGTATTTAAGAAATGCCAAAGTGTTCGTGATTTTAATTTGTATTGACGTTTTGATTGTCAAGATTAGGGTTTTTCCAATTAATGAATCTGTAGTGATGCTAGAAAAAATATAAATATTGACATAATTCTTAGCTTTAATACTAGGTTTAATAAGGATTCCAAATAAATTATCATCTCTAAGTCTGAAGCAATGATATTTTTTGATCAGCTTGTTCTCTGATTAGATAGTCGAAGGGACCATATGAGCTATTCCAACAAAGGGTAGGGGGTTGATCGCTTTTAAGGGTCCCTGGTCTGCGTCCCATATTACAAATTCAATTCAAGTAATAAACAGGAATTGTAAAAATGTATCTGTAATTGTAAATATTATTAATACATGTGTGATGAAAAATGTTTGGTGATGTTGATTGAAACCGCTTCCTGATTTGATATTGATATTTCATACACAAGCGATGATGTAACGTCTCAAAATAATATGGACCATTAGAATTAAGGTCAATACTTGATATCAAATAAGTAGGAAACAAGTAAATAGACTTTGTAAAATAAGAGACTGAAGCTGTTTGGATCGTGAGTTGAAATTCATCCTAGACAGACGGATGGACAGTATAATAGCGAAAATCCATTATTAGGAGTTATTTACGAGCATTTTCCTCGTTCCTACTTTTGTGCCGGAGCACAATGTTCTGATTGTGCATATTTTAGAAATATTTGCATCTAAAATATGCAATTTAAAAATGCACAGCGTCGCCACGTGTGCCAACTGTACGTAATCATTTAAACATGATTTCTCTAAGAAAGGACACCATCCGTGTCTTTGTTAAATAAACAAGATGTTATTTTTATGTGATCATAATGGGCGCATTAGTTTGGCATCCGGGGCTATCTCGGATTAATTAAATGTCTTGTTAAGCAGTCAATTAGTGACTAATGCTTCACTATGGGGATTGAATTATTTTTATGGTCATAATCAACATTGGCTCGAGAGCTTTGTAAGCTTATTAGAGTGAAATGAAAATTGATTAGATCGAATAGGCTGAAATTGACTTCTTAATGCAATTATACAGCTTCATTGACTGACGGTTCATGAAATATGTGCATATGATTAAGCGGTCGATTTTAACACATTCCCGCTGGGTTACACACACAGACAGCCCATGCGCTAATTTGACTAAATCATTTAGATTTGGTACTTATTTAAAGACGGACAGGTGCGTCTCCAGGGTCTACCGATAGTGTCGCATGTATGCGTAAAGACGCATATATGCGTAACCCGACGGAAATGCGGACTACACATAAGTGCGTATTTTGGGTATTATTAGTAGACATGGGAGTCTATTAATTATAAAATATTTTTCATCAAGTTAAACGCACACCACTAGTTCAAAAACTACTGCTGTTTACATATTTCAATACAGTGAGAGGTCCTAAATATTTTCTCCATTTTTTTCTAAAGACACCTCAGTACTTTAAAAGTTAGAGCATTTTTTCTAATGTTAACATCCCGCTTCAGATGCGATTCTATGCGTAACCCGACGGGAATGTGTTAAGTTAAAATTGCTATTATGATTTTTTCATATGAGATATCTTTATGTATTTATTTACGATTGATTAACACAGCTTGTATACGATTCAACAATTGACCATTGAATTGTAGTCGCAGATTCACAAGCTTGCAGTAAGAATTTTTCCTGATTACAAGCATCTAGCGGCCATTATTTATACTCCGTAATGATATATTGACTGCACCTTCACAAAATCACAATGATGACGATGACTAAAAATCACAGTGTTTACACACCTCCTTGTCACCTACTTTGTGCTTTGTCAGTACGACATTCTACGAAAGTATACGATACCAAAATGGACACGTTGCCAATTCATATTCCATGTTGACAGCCTGGAGTATAATCTCGTTATTTATGATTGGCGACAGCAGATTGTGTATAATTCAATTAGGTGTGACCGGGATACGCTGTATAAGAACCGAGAAAAAAATATGTATGCAAACACAAAAAAAAGAAGATTTTTAAACGTCGAGTTTACATAATGAGAGTGTTTGTCATTGCAAAACCGGTAAATGTGAATATAAATTCGAGTCATACTTACATACCAGTTAAGATTATCTTTTAAATTTGGTGAAGAGGCATTGTAGGCTTATATCGTTATACATTTTTGGGCAGACGGTATTTTCGAATTTGCATTTTTATATTGAAATTAATCTGATCGTTAGTCTTGTAGCCATAAAAATAAAATTACGGACATTTTTTGTTGTTGCATGGAACATATAAATATTAACGTGTCCATTGTAAATGAAGAGGTATAGAGTTCTATGGATGGTAATAAAATAAGAAATCAATCTGAAACATGCTAGCAAAGCCATAATAGTCAAAAGCATATGAATCAAAATGAAACGTATATTGAAGATACGTTATAGGAAGAATTAGCGACAGCTTTTATGATTTTGTATTAAATCGAATAATTCCAAATGCTATCAAATATAATAAATATTTCAAATATCTTAAAGTATTATTGAAATATGAGGAGGATTTATATTTGACGATATCATTAAATAAGGATAGTCCCTCTAAAATAATTTAGCATTACTGATGTGGGATCTTCGGTATTGTCGAATAAATATTGGATTTCATCCTTAAATATATTATAAATTTTGGCATTGATTTCTGTAATAATTTTGAATTAATTTGAGAAAAGGGATGATATTTTTATTAAATATCAAATTGTTTAGCTTTGATTTGCATCAAATATCAATTTAAGGGATAAAGATATTATTTAAATCATCAACCCTATAATATATATTTCCTTGTATATTATGTATTTAAATATTCCAAATCATAATCATTAAAAAGTACAAGCATGTTTACGCGATAATGGACTAAATCGCGCAAAAGAAATTGAAATCCTTTCTGCAATATTAATTTGGCTTTTTAATGTAACCTTAACTTATTGATGTATTTTTGATTAGGATATTATATATGTGATTTAGGTGATTAATTTCGATCGTTCTACTTTGAAAATCATTATTCGATGGAGTAAAACATGAAATTAACGCAAAATTCAAGTATATTTCCATGTATTTATTAATTACTGTGTTTAAATGACGTAAAACACTGTGAAATATTTTTAACATTCATTTTAATGACAAATATCTAGTGGAAAGTACATAAAAAATGGTTGTGGAATATAATGGAATGTAATACGTACTTAATCTATTTATTTATTCTGTATATGCTTAATTTAAATTTACTTCTCTGATGAAAACAGTGTAAAATTATATGAAGTCTATATAAAGTCACAAAGTTTGGTTCGTTTGGTTATATTACGGCAGGGAAACTAACTTATTTTAAAAATGAATAATATAAACACTATAAGAGATATCAGTTTAATTGTTTTTTCCCATGTTACAAAGAGATATTTAATGACAGTTCATTGTATGATCGTTACTAAATTCGCTCATGGACGCAGACCATGTTCTGTAAACATACCCGGGCATGATGTTCGATCGCGAGGTGCTATTTTGTTGTGTCAGCGGTCCAGAGTTTGGACCGGTTGGACACAGAAACCTTATAGCCACTCCCTCCAACTTTAGGACGTTCAGGGCTATCTGCTATAAGTTTGGGGAAAAATGCAATCCTGGGGTCTTTTACGACCTCGATAGGTAGTCAGTAGACTCGGCGGGCTCGTACTCTCCCGGGGTCACGAGTGGAGCTCAAATACTTTTTTACATATAGCTTTTATATATATCATAGAATTATTTATTATTATATAGCGTGTACTTTTGTTGTGCAGGCTGGTATAGCCCCAAATATCAGAGTCAATAAACAATTCGGATCAGTGGATGGTCCCATGTTCCTTCAGGATGCGCGTTTAAAATAAAGAAGTTTCCCTGCCGCACCCTGTAATATTATAATGCCACGTTGAATTTTAAGGGTCTTTAGAGAATTTTTCAAAGCAGTTCTTGCTATGTTTCGGACCAAAATATACTGTTATGATATTAAAAATAAGAGTCAATTTTAAAGCCTTCAAACTTTTACGCGAATTATCAATTATCGCGTTAATAAACTTATAAATATAAGCAAATCGTATGTACCTAATCATAAATATTATACAATCTCTTCTATTTGTTTTTTTAGTTTCTTCATCTGGTTTGCTTTATAAATACAACAATAATCATTAGTTTGTAATCGACCGATGAAAGTAAAGGATCGTTGAATACATGTTGTAAGATGGATGAAATCAAATCTGTCCATATAAGACGTCTTTGTTCAGCTGTAAAGTCGAAAAAATGAATAAAAAATAGGACGAAATTCAAATGTAGGTTAAAGTCATTGCCTCATTGTTCAACCTGCAAAGCTAGGAGGATTACGCCACGAAAAATATTATCGGATATGTCACAACATGAAGTCGTGAGTCCCAGAACGCTACTCTTGATAGATGAAAGTGCTTTAAATTTTGATACGTACAAGGTGTTCTTTTATAGTACGCCCTCAGATATCTGAAATGGCCGCCGGAGAGTGATGATACTTTTTCGCTCGTTATGTTACTAATAAATATTGTCGTCCAACGCAAACTCACAAACGTCAGCCCGGCTTAAAAAATCAGCCTTCCGATGGTTATATTGAATTGTAAATTTAAACTGTGCGGTGATCTTTATTGACTTTATGTTTGGCACACCTTTTCAAAGGCCGCCCAGCAGGAGGTGGGCCACACGCAACACAAAGACTGACAGCTCTTCGTATGCCATCCGACCATAAACCTGACACCGAATGCACCACTGGGAATCATTTACCTATTTGGGCGAGCAATCTATCCTCCGATCTATGCTATTTATACGGACGTAATAATGTTGTAGCTCTTGAATCGCATAAATTCTTTCCTGCATTGTATGAAAAGATAATTTCGTCAAACGCAGATCTTTGCCGCTAATATGGGCATGGAATAATATGCTGTCGTCGTTGAGAGCGCATTCGAGAGCCCATTAAATGAAGGACACGTATGTCTTTTCAACAGGACAGTCGATATTGAATTTAAAGCAAGGATTAACCCTCGTGTTCGTCGATTTATAACAACGAGCATTCATGATTTGCCATTAATTATTCTTAAGCTTCAACGTGAATAATTATCAATTTACTACAAAATTTCAAGAATACGTAATACAATGATACATCAAAAATATTAAGGGAAATTGTCAGCTAAAATATTGCGTTGTGTGTTGTGTAATATATAATAAAATAAGCTTGCTATTAGTATAATGGTTGCTTTAAGTAACGTATAGATATACACGGCGTAGATGTGGCGCGGCGCATGCGCGTTGCGTGTCTATAATGTATGCGATTGAGACGTATGGAGTACAAAAAATTGTACCTCTCTTTCCGATCAACTGTCGGTTGGAGTTTCACTTTTCGTGACATTCGAGCTAATTTGCCCTATCACGCATATAGAAATTTCACTTCTAAATCCAGAATGATCTTAAAAAATATACACTTGGGTCTGTTTTTAAGCGATAGATACGTTTCACGTCGTATATAAAAAATCCGCATAAAAAAAGACTTGAACTACATAGAAAACTTAGGGATAGGTTCCGTTATTTTTAAAAACTGCATAACTTCAAATCAATGGCAATAATCGCATAAAAAAATCGCGATTTTTTTTTTACAGGGTTCATGATATGGAGACATCCAATTCTTAAGTAAGAGGGGCAGGAGTTTCTTTCACTTCAATTTCGTCTTCTGTAACATCAAACCAATAATACCATTCAAGGGAGTCAAGCAATTCATCGACATAATTTTGAGAAAAAGTATCAAAGCCCTCTCCATCAAGTTGATCTGCCAAAGCAATCGTTCGACTGCTTATGAAAAATGTGATTTTTCGGGATGAATTGCGAATTTAAACAGAAGATCGTTGCGACAGCACTTACATGATTTGTAAAATACGATACATATCCCGAAAGTAAGTGTACTAAATTTTAATATATTTTTTTTGAAAAGTGTATATGAAAAAAATACAAGATATTGTTGAAATACGTTCAATGCATTTAGTGAGCCGTGACACAAGCTTCTGTATGCCCTCCTCGAAAAAATCTCCTGTCAGCTCCTTCCCCAACTTCAGAACCTCTTTCTGAACCTGCTCGTCGGTTGAACATTTAGCTCCACCCAAGCCAAGTTCCAAGTCAGGGTAATACGGAGGGTGGTTCAAAACACCCCAACCAAATATGTACAAGAACGCTTTGGTGGCTAAGGCTGTGTGAGGATGGGCGTTGTTGTGCAACAAGCACATTCCACTTGTCAGCATACTGCTCCTTTTATTTGTAATGAGTTTTTCTTCCTTCTTTTGAGTTTTTTATGGTATCACAATATCGCTGTGCATTGATGGTCTCTCTTTGAAGCAGAAATTCGACCAAAATGATGCTTTTTCGGTCTTAAAGCACTGAGGCCATGATTTTTTTGCCCGAAATTGTGAATTTTTTGGCAGGTAGGAAATTGGTGTAAAACCACTGTGACGACTGTCTTTTTGACTCGTATAATGAGCCACCCAATTTTTATCTTCAGTCACAATAGAGCTCAGAAAATCCTCACCTTTCAATTGAAGTCGCGCTAGAAACTCACGGGCGCTATTGACCCGCTCACACTTAGCGGAATTTCTTATCGACATCTTTCACGTAACTGGTAACTACAACGTGAATTTACGTACTATCATGTTTCTACTATACTTGCTTTGTTAGAAGATCCCCCTCTACCACTCAGTATGACCAACCCTTAAAAACCAAAAAAACCATAGACCGTTATTGTACACAGTGCACTTACTTTCTGGATATGTCTTGTATATCAAGTATATTTTATTTTCATAATTATTGATAATAGGTTAGATTTGTTCTTTATATATTTTCTACACACATTTTTTTTACTCTCGGTATGGTTAGGGTTGGATGCATAAAAATTAGCTAGATATTAATATACTTATTTTTTTGTTGTTATTTTTTTTTTGTATTTCCATGTGCTTTTATAGTGAAAGATGACGTAAATAAGTTAATAAAATAAAATATAAAATATTGAGGCATCCATGAATAGACCGATGATGCAGATTTAGCACCAATGGTTCATTCGAGGGGTGGGCTTCTTGGTGGCGTTTTCGGTCCGATTTAATGTCATATTTAAATATATAATGAGGTTATTATAGGGAGGTATGTAAGGTCACGTTTCCTGTGGCTTATGTGGATTATAGGTGTGTG
This sequence comes from Stenopsyche tienmushanensis, assembly GCA_008973525.1. Taxonomy (NCBI): domain Eukaryota; kingdom Metazoa; phylum Arthropoda; class Insecta; order Trichoptera; family Stenopsychidae; genus Stenopsyche; species Stenopsyche tienmushanensis. Next base: position 138,036 of record WACJ01000214.1, read on the forward strand.
GTAGGTAGCAGGTCTTGTGCGAACATAAAGAAAGCGACGACGGTGGCCGCTGATGAACTCGATACCCTCAGCTCGCCAAGTAAACAATATACCCGAGGAGCTGCAGCCACCCAACCACGAGCTGACTGCTGAATACATCCTCCAGCATCTGGGAAGGCGAAACAATGCAATGAATGGTGGCCTAGGTATCAAGACTCGATTGTGTGAGAGAAATTATGCATTCGTAAAAATACATGAAATGAGTTTTTTTCTATCCCTTTATCCTTCGATATATTCAAGCTCGGGAAACAGGTAATTTCAAAGAGCTACGTTGGGATAGGAACAACGCTCGCTGGTGAACCAAGAAAGATGCACGTTAAACTCATAAACATATTAGCTTCGGTTCACATGAGAAGAAGTGCAATTAAAATCAGCAGATCCTCATGCATCAGTCAGTGAAAAATAATTAAGCTCTTAAAGATTCAAATCTAATGTTTTACACTTATTTATTATTATTTAGAGAGATTAACAGAATCGAATTGGAGAAAATTTTATTTATATAAACACATCACTCAATAAGTTCGTAGGATGTTAAAATATCATAGTTTTGAACGATTATAAATTTAAGTAACGTAAAATAGTGCATAAACATGAATGCATTTGCTGTTATAAATGTATCTATTGTTATTGAAAATTAATTTTTACTGACAGCAAAGTATATTTTATAATGTCGTTAAAGAATTTTTTTGACCTAATTATCTTATTTCTTAGCGGTATTTATTGGGTTAAAATGAAAGCTTCTTAAATTATGATATGGAGCTAAGTATGCTAAATCATAATTGGACTGCTTAAACTGCTAGATGACATATTTGATAGTAAATCTTATCTTACAAGCTTAATATTGCAATGCATTGAAAGTTGTATTACTTTGATCAAGTTCTCGTGCACAGCTTTAGCCACATCTACCGAAGCCTTAGCCATCTTGTATCTAAAGTAGACGATGTTTATTTAACAATAATTAACGTAAACTACTTGTAGACAAAAATGTAGGTTTATAGATTTTTATTTAATGTCGGTATGGATAATTATTCAGGTTACGAAATTTTTTATTAATGCTCGCCATGTTGAAAGCTTGATAAACTAGAATATTCCTGATTTACATTTTACAAACACTACCTGAAACAAAAATTAGCTTTGTAGAAATGGGTGCAATACTTCAGTAGCAGCATCTCGTAGTATGTCAATGAAAAGCAAAATGAATTGAATCCAAGACTATGTTTATAAGTGAAATGTTAATCTGTGGGTCATCTTTGGGAAAATGTATGATGTATCTTTTTAGTATTAAAAATGTGTTTATATATATTAATATAATAAATTATTGTTGCATTTAGGTATTAGTTTGTCGGATTTAATTAAAATATTCAGGAATTGTTGCATTACGATGATGATCGGATGCTTCAGTCAGGTCAGTAACCGTCGGTTAAGAGCCCCTGTATAACGTGGGTGTTAATGATACTAATACCACAATAAAGCGATTCTGCAGGTTGTAAAAAGGAAGCTACAAAAAATTCCAGATGTGGTCAATGTCAACAAACATTTTTGATGCAAACACTTCGCCAAGGTGACTGTGAATATTTCGAAATACATCCATCGAGGCGCAATGGTCGAGATTCTCTCGCAGATGAATAATTTATGCCGGTTTCTTTTGGAGCAGTCCAATCATAACTCGGCGGAGTTATGGTATTCAATTCCAATCGATGATTTCCAATAATTTCTCAGGCGTAGGCAATAAACAGTGCATGTCAGGGCGTAACATCTAAAGGGCCACAGGTAGCCAGTCAGAGATTTCCATACATTAGCATCGGCTGATCAGAGCCTTTGATATGGCCCATGCTGCACATACGAAGGTTGATGGCTCTGCCATAGCCCATAGACAGCACATAGGCGCCCCCAATAAATATTGACACAAATATGTCGCTCTTTGATGAATTTAATATCCACTTTAATTTTTAATATAATTTTGCATTGGTATGATGGGTTAGATCCAGGAATTTCGATCTTAGACTGATTCAAATTCAAATTTTTGAAAAAATGTTTATCGTATCATCAAATTTGGGAGATTACAAGTATTCACATTCTCAATCAATTGTCTCAATTTAAATTTATTCTGATATTTTGGATTGGATCCTCACATTATGAAATATCATTTTCCTGGAAAAGTTCTCTTTAAAGATAACTTACATCCTATATGGGACATAGAGAAGCTTTTTAATTGCATTGAAGGTATAAATACTAAAAAAACAAGCTTCGAGCTACCCTTTTTCAGAGCATAAAACACACAGCATTATTCAAATGTTCCGGCCCGCGGGGGTGGTTGCTCCTGACAAATGATGCATGTACTTATTAATGCGGCAGGATATGTTAGGACTTCGCCTCGCTTCGAAATTGATACTGCGTTTATTTTGCATCTAACGAGGTCATAAATATATTTATTTCATTGTTAAATTTTATTAGATCTCTATATCGGATCATTAGATCGCCGACGTAATTAAAATAAATCGTTTTTCGCATGAAGATCGAAAATGCACCGTGCATGCAATCGTTGATCTTTATTTACTTCAGTATTTAATGCAAGATTAAATTTACAGTACAGAAACGATTGATGGTTTGAAATATTTTTTTCGTCATTTAGGGTAGTTTTTTTTTTGCAATTCTTTCAAAATGTACTACATTGCATATCGTCATTCCATCGATGATTTTTTCCGATCGAAATATTGTTTTCATAACTCTCGTTGTTCAGGACGTCCTGTTAGTTTTGATAACGACGTTCTAATAAATTTTGTGGAATCAGAGCCACAATTAACAGTGGATCAGATCGCAGAAATGATGGATTAATCTCATGGAACAGTCTTTCGTCATTTAAAGGAGATTAGGAAAGTATCCAAGCTTGGCAAGTGGGTACCGCATGAGCTTTCCGAATTCAATTGCCACCAACGAATAAACATCTGCAATTCTCTTTTATCGCGTTTCAAAAGAGAGCCATTTTTAGTCCGTTTGGTAACTGGATACGAAAAATGGATTATTCATCATAGTGTCACAAGAAAAAGACAGTGGACAGATAAAAATAAGCAGCCAATTCCAATAGCAAAGGTTAAATTCTAAGCAAGATCTACAAAATCGACTTTCAGGTTTTTTTTCCCCATCAAAATCAGTGTTTTTCTACAGTAATGGAGTCAAAAAGCTACCTGTAAGATGGCGATAAATTGAACATATTAAATTGTGTTTTATTTAAACTATTTAAAAAATGCGCACGAACTTTTGGACTGACCTGATAACATGCAAGAAGAAAGGTATCGATATCGATTTTTCTAGGAATACTAAGCTATGGAGGTTCTCTGCATACAATTATAATTTATTACCAACGTAAATTTATTTAATGTTGATTTCGTCAATTGTAACCATCGGCATAATTACAAAATGCACATAACTGAATCCCATTAAATTATAAATCATCACGTTTTTCAAATGTAACGACTAATAAAATTTATTTCACCTCCTTGATTTCTCCTCAGGTTGTAGTTCCGCAGTCATAAAGCCTTATTGCTGTTTGAAAATATCCCTCACATTCTCAAATCTTATCGTTGAAATATTGCCTTTAATCCATGACAAATAATCGATGGCAAATTTTGGACGAGCGAACAAATAAGGAGGGAAAGCATGTTGCGGATCTTGCAGCATTTCAATGGAAGCGGCTCCGTAGACGTTATATAATGATATGAAGCCTTCAACGCAACCTTCACTGCCTTGTAAGGAACGAGAATATTGTCAAATGGACGACAGGATACCGCCGAGAAACAGGACCTGTCACCTCGAGCCCGAAATCGGACGTCATCCTCGCCGTTTTAATGGACATTGACTACTAAATGAAAGAATGCAAATTGCTTATATCTGTAACGCAGCACCTGTTCACCGTTATTTACTTTCTTCGCGAAAAATATTTTACGGTCGTCTTGCAATATTGCAAGATATCTGTGTCTGAATAAATCGGAAAATACTTAAGTCAATGTGTTTAGTCGATGAATACAAAATGTTCATATACACAATTTGAATGTAAAATTTACACATAAATTGGTATAACTTCACTTCCAATATTATTTTGAATTATACTTGAACCAGATATTTTCGTGGTATTATTTACAGAAACTATTGTAAGAAGATTTGTTTTGACCAAGAAATGTTTGTTTGTTTGAAAAGTTGTCAAGGGTTAAGTAAGTTAAGGATTGGGATAGGGTCCGCCAAAAAAAAAAACGCGTAAACACAAACAATACGCTTGAAATCGATTCATTTGGGTTATCGATCTATAGAATGGTACAATGTACGCAAGACACTCTCTCTGTCTCTATCTCTCCCCAAATTCAACTTACAAGAATACTCTTTCTGAATCACTGGAATTTGATCGCAAATATGCGACTGTACTCTTCAAAAAATGAAGCTTACGCTAAGTATAAAAAATCACTTGAATTTAATATTTTAAAAATAATTGAGCCGCTACAAAATTTAATTGAAATTGTTATATATTGTTTTTTGTAGGATATTGTGACTGGACAAAATCTCAATAAATTTGATTGACTGACAAAACTATATGGTTGGTTTTATTATTAAATCATTTTTATATCGATATTAGTTCTGCCAATATAATGCCATATGATATTATGCAAATAATTTGTTTGCTTAATTTTTTTTTGCTTTTTTTGTAAATATATACAAGGTGCAGCAGATAAATTTCCTTATTTAAAATTCGCGCCCTGAAGCGATATTTTTTTAAAAAATATTAAAATGGCGCTTATTCAGAAGAATAAAACCTAACGTTTCTTATTATGTAGGTTTAATTATGATCATGCCGTAGTCTTAAAATATCGTTCCTTAACATTTAAAAAAAATTTGCTCAAGAAAGGCTCCGTAGACTACGTAAGTTTAAGAGCCGCTGATTTAGACAATAGTGTGTTTCAATAACATATTTTTATTTAAAAAATATATTTTATATTATGTGGTATCTTTGAAAGCATTCTCCAAGTTGCAGTCCTAGTTTTCGACTACACTTCTTTCGGTGACTTTCTTTTTGCTATTTTGTAGTATTATTTTGTAATATCTTAACAAGCGAGAATGCTTAATTACAGTTAAACGTAATTTGTAAAGCTTTAATAGCATTCAGAGAAGTTATAAACTGATATATTAATGAATAGAGTTAAGATTCGCAGAGAGTAGACAAACGACTGCAAAGGATACCCATAATCGAAATAGGTCTTTTTACGAGCATTTTACTTATCGAAATAAACAATTTAAATGATATTTTAATCTATAAAGTATGAACTGGTTTTTATGCTAGGAATCTTAAAAAATATTAAAAAGGTAAATTTTTGGCATCTTGTTGAACATTTTTTGTGATATTTGGTGTTTTTTCACAACTACTTTTACATGAAAAAAATAAACGCTTTGGTCAATCAGAATTATTCTAGTTTCCAAAGTGTCTACATATGTACTAAATAAGTCAATCTAATTTCAAACAAATTCATTCAATACATTTTGAGATGTCGTGGCAACCGATTTGCAAAATGCAGTTTTGAGAAAAACGCATGTAAAGATTACTAATTCGTTTATCACCAAGAAAATATTGTTCGAAAAACGGTTTTTTGAGAATTTTCATTGTATATCGGCCATCGTTCTAATCAGCTTTAACATTTGTATCAGTAGTTCATTTTTACATCAATATTTTATTACATTTACATATCTATAAATTATATTAATAAGTCGGTAGACGATCGATAACAAAATATTTATCTACTTGCAGAACTATATAAAGCAAGAGTATCGCACACAAATAATAGCAATGATATAACCTCCATCAATCATGTCATTTCCATTATGTAAGTCCATTGTTCAAGAAATGACATTAAAGATGAGATATTTCGTGACATAATGGAGATGAAAACATGTTTTGGTGAGATTTTACCGTAATAACAGTCAATCAAATAAATCTGTTAGGACAACGTTTCACAACATTGTCGATCTTTCAGTGAAGGCTTCACATTCGATGAGGCGGACAAGTCTGTTAAATATTTAACGACTTTTTAATTTGTAACCCCGGAATATATTTAGGCAGTAATTGGTTGAATTTATATAATTCACGTCGCCTTTTTATGGGGCCATAAAAGTAGATATATGCTGGTCGAAATGGTTTTCGTGGGGAATTTCGTTTAAACTATTTCGGTTGCCGTGGTGAGATGCCTCCATTGGGTTGAATAATAATTTAGTTTACTTAATGGTGAACATCGCATTCCAAATATTAATACGCGGACATAATAAAAGAGATCCGATGAGATATATATTGTTTAATTCGTGCTCGGTTTTATGTCTTCTCGTGGTAAAATATCGATTGCGTAATGTGAGACACGACGACCGGAGAAGGCATCTATCATCGTTTGGGTCGTAGGAAAAGCACTAGATATTTTGCATACGAAATCGGAAAGATCTTTATGGTCGATTACAAGATTTATAATTCAATTTGAAGCAATTCGCGCTCGAAGAGAGCTGTTAAATAAATTATGGGATTGCATAAAAAAATGGACAGTAAGGAGTTTAAGCATTTGTGGAATTATTAATTTGAATTTATTTCTTGACAACTTCGCTCTGTTTGATTTTCTTAAAACATAGCTGCAATCTTAAGTTTGGGTCCATATATCACGTATCTTGTATTTCGATGTTCAATTTTGACATTTTGTATGGACTGAAACATTTGACGATGGATTAATTTAACAGTAACGAATTCTCACCGTGTCCTACGACTTTTGAAACTCTAATGAATTTGAAATGGGGAATTAAATTTACGATGAATACTAAATTTCTTGATCATTTTAATTTTATGTAAATCAACATAATAAAATCAGAAGACTGGAGTAATACTGGAGGCTTGACCTCCATTAGTATTAATGGACATATAATGGAAAGCGTCTGGAAGTTAAGGTACTAAGGACTCAAGTTTATATAAAGAAATTCAATAAGTTCAAAAATAATCTTTTGAAATCAATACACTTGGCAATCAATCAATATTTTAGATTGCTAAAAATATATACAAATTATTTACTTTTGGCGCGATCTGAGATTAAAATGTATGATATATTGAATCCAGTGGCTTACAGAGGGTGAAATATAGACCATGGTTGATTCCGACAATTGGAAGTTCTGGATCAAATCTCTGACACTGAGTCAATAAGATTGAATTGGAAAGATATGAACGCGTACGACGAAAGTCAATCATTACTAATTTAGTTCTTAAATTGGAGTCCGTGGACTCTTGGGGGTCTGTGAAAATATAAAAAAAATATTTATCTATTTTGACCAATATTTGATCAAGAAATGTTTATTTGTTTGAAAAATTAGGTCCCAAGAACGACTTAAAATGCTGGGATGGCGTTAAGGGTTGGAATGGGGTCCGCCAAAAAAATGTTCAAGAGGGGACTATATAAGTTAAAAAACCGTTGGATTCTAAAATATCGATTGAATTTTCTTATTAATTTATTCTAAGTACAACATCATTAACTACTCAAACTTTACTGTTTGTCATTAAATTTTTGATCAAATTCAACTATAAAAAAATATTAGAGACTCTCAAATGTTAAGAACATGATTATTTATAATTGATCATTTTAGTAGATTATTCCTCTTTTTATGCAACCTATTCAAACATTCCTATATTTTTATGTCTAGAAACATTAAAAAAATTCTATTGGGTAAATTTGATGGTTTTATTAGATATTAAGGCGATGTGGATCTTTTTATTGAATGAACCATTGTCGGTATTCTTCAATAATTTTCTGAAATACATGGTTTAGAGCTAATCATCACTCAATAAGTTCGTAGGATTATTTCACTTTAAACGATTTTCTTCTTCATTTGGGGTTGTTTTTCGTAATTTTTCAAAAAAAAAAATCCTATGAATTTATTGAGTGATGTGATGTGTTATAATTTTTTTAAAAAAATTAATCAAGTAGTTTGTAAAAAGAGATTATATTAATTTTGAAAAAAACACATTTCAATACGTATATGCATTTTCCTCAATATATCCTTTTACACACACAAAATGATTGCAAATTGTATATATGTTGGAATGATTTTAAGACATTGATACAGTTAATATTATTTTCATGTTTCTCAGCGTTCAATATATTATTTGGCGAATTAAAATAAATTTAAGGAGTGACACTACAGTGGTTGTACCTCGTCCAGAGCTTCATATATTGGCGGACGATTGGTGAGTGCACATTAGTAATCGGCACTTAATCATACTATAGTGACAAAAAACGTGTTATTTGAAATTAAGCATGTGTCGTATATTTTTAAAGGACACATCTAGTGACCCAGCTGACAATTATATTTAGATTTTATGCTAAATCGCACCATGGCAGCCATTCGGGCTGTCATCTAGATATTATTTATGAGGAAACGAACAAGTGCTGCCTTTATTATTCGGCCTGACCTTTCTGCTGATCTTTCTTCCTCTTTAGTTCTGATTCTCATGGCTGAGACACTGAAAAATATCTTAAGTAGTCCGTGTTTAAATAGAGCCGAATATTTAACGACCTCGATTCGATTCGAAAAGCAAGAAACGGCCAATCGAGCGATATTGTAGTTTTTCTATAGCGGGACAACAATACTGCCACGTACAGGTTAATAAATTACTGCTGGAATTTGTAACAGGTTCCTTCTAAGGAAAACACAGGTTTTTTACCAATTTGTTTGAATACTATGAATCATATTAAAGTCGATATTAGCATTTGTAATACTTTGTCGTCCGATCATTTGAAATATATTTTCTTTTGAGCGTAATTTAGTATTTTGATTGCTGATAAAGTATATTGAAATCGACAAAAGCGTCCCTCGAAAGTATTTTAAATATTTTCTAAATTAATAAAACCAGTTTATGATTATGATTTATATTGGGAGTATTTTTTATGATCCATTATCTGATCATTAACAACTCGGACATTGAATGAATTAGTACTGTATTTTTTTGGTTTTAATATCAAAATAACTTTTAAAACATCGAATGGTAGAAATTGTACAGCTTTCATGATATATGTATACGACTATAAGAATAACTGATCTGATCGCACAACAAAGAACTGACTTAAGAGCATCGTGATGTGTTCATCAATGAATACAAGGAAGAAGAGGAAGATTTCCGCAAAAGCCATAATCATTTTGAAAGACATGATATATGAAAAATTGTAATATGATACTACAACGGAAAGCTTTTGAAATTTATGTATGATATTATATTTATAAAAATTATATATATGTATATGGACGTTTTTAAATAAAAACATTTGAAAATAAATAGAATAAAAATATATATTAGGGAGACCAGAAAGTATTCAGAAATTTAGGAAAAAATGATCAAATTTATTAAAATCAAAGCTTTTATAAGCAACGATATAAAATAAAACTCCATTTAATATTCAATACATATTACCATCATTTTGGCAACTTATCGATCTCTTTTATGTAATTTTTTCCGACTAAGAAGCAAAAATAAGATTATAAATACATTTCCATTTCAACTGCTTTTCTTAGTCGTTTTTCTCTCAGGCTGTGCTCCAAGGATCTGAAAAGGTGGAAATCCATCAAAGCAAGATCTGGTGAATAAGAAGGATGCAGTAACACTTCCCAGTTTAATTCCTGTATTTTATCTAGTGTCAATTTTGCTTTATATGGGTGCGCAATATTATGAAGCGTTTATTTTTTGGAAAGATATTGATTTTTTCGTCATAAACTCATCTCCCGATTTATGTGGTAGATACGTTCTTCAGAAACTCGCACAAATAGAAACCGCTGTAAAAAAGGCAATAAATTCATACAAAAATATAGGTATTTATTCAAAATTACATTATCTAAATAACTGGTTCGAAATCACCTTTCTCATCAGATGAGCTGATATGAATTGAGAATTAACGAAAATATCCGAGTTTTCATGAGTAGTTTTTTTTATTAAAAAATCCGTTAAAAAAAATTCCGTTAAATTTTTTTTTATTATTCATAATTCGATTCGATTAGGTAAATCTGATTCCATTATCGGTTCATCCCTTGCTATCTATTGCCCGATTAATTTTATGGAAACAATATTGGCATCTGCGGACTTTTCGTACTTCACCATAAATGTATTTGAGTGTTTAACTGGCTTTTGTGGCATTCTAATGCAAATTGCTAATAATCTTGATTTAAATCTGAAACTATTTTTTAAAATTATATTTGGCGTATATCTTATTGTGTATGAATATTACTTATAATGGACATTAAGGTTAGTTGAGTGTTCAGCAAGTAAATAGAAGAGTCCTCATTAAAGTTATTGACTTAAAGAATCATCTGTAGATCATGCTTTTTGCTTTGTTGTAAAAGTGCAATGTTGAATTCCTATTGCTAAATTTATGATTTTCAAAATTGTACTTTTTGTGTTAAAATTCGCTTGATCAGTTAGAAAATATAATATAGTATTGCGATTTAATCCTGATTCGAAAACCATTCGAAATTTGTTAAATGCTATATCGCCAAGACGATTGATGGAAAGCAGCGAAAATGCAAACGAAAATCGCACAAATCTTATTATATTTGTTATTGAAAGTGAATTAATTGGGCGATATTATTATGATCACAACGGGAGTATAGTTTTTGAATAGAAATCTATTATTCATTTTGAACAAAAGATTGACATTGCTAACCTTTTCTGTATCCCATAACCCATTTTGAATTTTTGCATAAATTATTATTCAAACAACACATCCGATACAGCCGTTTAACAGCACAATGATTTCGTATCCTGTTGCAGGATTCGCAATATCGCGTCACTTTGTGTAATAAAATGATAAATTTTCTCGTTTACTCGCTGCGAAATCTAGTTATATAAATGAGGAGGAGTATCAATCACGCTTGTAGCATTAAATTTTGCATAGCTGATAATACGTTAGTTTAATTTGTTATATAATGATCTACTCTTTAAATTATTTGATCTGGGTACGATGTAAATCGCGTATGAATATGACGCAATGGCATAAATCGTCGGTCATCATTGTAAACAACTGTCCGTTCCGTTGATGTTGTATAAGCGCTCCGGAGCTTTCTGATATATAGGAAGAGTCCTGATGATATTTATAAAATATAATAAGGGAGACGTCATTGGATCTCAGCAACTTTGGCATAAATCTTGGAGTATTGGTAATAGAGAAGAACAAACATATGATAATGATCTGTCGCCTCTGCGTTATCTGGTCGCATCTGTCGGCGGCGCTCTCTGAGCCCCGGCAGCTATTTATCGCCATAACGATATCGTATATTCACCGCGATAGGCAATTCAATGGGCCATGCAACTGCAATTATTACGAAGTTGCATAACTTCGGCCGGGGCTGCAAGTGCAAAGTGAAGCTGCCGCGATTTCGCAAGATACCATTATGATTTACGCCCAGCGTGCGATTCTCCCTTTGTCCTCGTAGGGCGCCAAGGGGTCAATTTGGCTGAGTTATTTATGGACTTTCGATTCAAAATAGTAACACGTTCACACGTAAATCTAGGCTTTGTACTATTTAAATAGGCTGTGACAACAGCTACAATCGGAAATAGAGCAACTTTTGTTCATGTCGATGTATTGTTATGGAGGAAAAATTATGCGTGTGACCACATTTAGAATCAATTGTCTTTGGAAAGCTGATACGATAGCTCAAGTCTTTTGACAATTAATTATGATTGAAGATTATCATATGATCTTCATGATCAATAGATCTACTAAGATTAATTCCAATTCCGTATTCCAATATCACCATAGAGATATTCCATTCAAAGTTATATAACCGTTTGCTAATAAAAGCTCTTTGCATCGTTGTATTTTTCCTTTCGCTTTTCATTCCGGTTCAATTTCAAGCAATTCCATTACAGTTTTTGTTCCAAGAAAAATAGTAGTTTTTCAGGTTTTTAGTTTATAGAAAGTGTCTGTCTAGAATTTTAGAGTTATTAAGGTATAATAATTAGAACTAGAAGTACAAAAAAATATAATTTATTAATCGAAAGGATATTGACTTGATGCTTATTGACTGGAAGTTTGAGTCCCAGCTCGCAGTACATAGCACTAGGAAATACATTAAAATCTGGATTTTTTAGTCTGGGTACATAGCAAATATATAGGAAGAGATAACCTATATAAAATATACAATAATGACGTAAAATTGCAAGCTAGAATTTGGGTCAATAACAACATTATCTGTAGTATTGATTTGACAGGACAATTAACAGGATTAACACAGAATAAAAATTATAGTATTATTAAATGAATACAATCATATAAATTCTGCATAAGAATGATAAAGGTCACATATTATATCAATACAAAAATCAATGAAACTCTCTTTAGCATAAGACGTGTACTGAATCAATAAAATCTATATTTCCGAATTCAGGGTTTTCGTTCCAGCAAAATAAAGGTATTATAGGTTGTCGGTCTTTGATTCAAAGTTCTAAAATAAATTGATCATTTTATTTATTTAGCTTTATTTATTCCTTATATCAATGTAAATATATCCTTTATTCCTATTCCTGTTGGTTATTAGTTATATCTTATTGACTATATTAGTTATTTATTAGTTATAAAGGCCGCCTATTGCAGTGAAAACCTCTTTCTAATTTCCTAAATTATTAATAAGTTACTAAAGTCTTTTGCCAATCTTGGTCATAATGCTCCAGCTGTTTCAGGCGATATCATCACTCCACCTATTGAATGGCCTACCTCATCTTATTTTCTTATATATTGAGAACCAATTTGTTACAGCTTGCGATCATCTACTGTCTGTTAATCTCTAAATATCCGACCCTATTTCCATTTTAAAGTCAGGACTTGCTTTACTACATCTGTATCTGAGACACTTTAGCATGTATTCCATTTTTTCTGGATATTCAATAAGAAGCAAATCCGTGTATTGACCAATTCATGAAACTAAATGATTTTTTTAAAATAAAATTAAGTCATATTCTAGTCATAGTTTCCAAGTCAAAAAGTCCTTTCATCCAGTCTAGTCATCCAATTTTTTTCTAACATATTAACACTTATTCAGTATACTGCCTTTAGTTAATACTATAAAAAACTTTAATTAAATCCAATTGTTGCCTGAAAAATTGCCATAAATTCAAATAGCTAATACTTATGGTTGATCTTTTTACGTTTTTTTTTTAAATTATACCTATTATATAAAACATATCCTTAAAAAATGCTACTATTATAATATTATGATTTGAAGATCTTAAGATATGCAGTTTTGATGTATGTATATAATAGTCGAATTTCGATTCACATGGTAGTGTAAAATAGCATATATTATATTCTAGGATGCAAACAAATTACGTAGATAGACGTACGTTTTTTAAAAATGGAATTATAAAAACGTTTATTAACAATCATGCAAAAAAGTCGAGTATATTGAACAAATGTGTATTGTTTGAAACCGCGTAAATAAATACCGCGCTAATCAAAGATCAAAAATATCTAGGTAATAAAACGTGCTCGAACAAAAGCAGCTTATACAATGCATTAATCTTTCCAATACATGAAAAATACGCAATTTAAAAGTTAAATTTATTTATACTTATGTCATTCACGTGCGTCACGTCACATGTAATTTGAATTTAAAAAGTATTTGTATTTAGAATTAAATTATCATACGAAGATATTGTGTGAAGTTCTCGAACATTTTAACACGAATGCTACCAGTTTTAAGTGCCTTTTTGATTTTGTATATATATTGAAAAAAAAAAATCCGTAGGATTATTGTTAATATTGAGGATCCCTGGTCATTGATTGATTGTTCGCCTGATTTTTTTTGACCTTCCCTATCGAAAGTCGCGACGGCATGATAAATTTGTACAGGGATGTATCATGGCCCATGCTGGCTTATATCATTATGTATTGTTGTATTTATTGCATTGTCGACAAAGGCGAAAGTTGATGATTGACATACGTTAAAGATGCTAAATTTCATGTTAAAAAAATTCTAAATATTAGGTGATCTTAAGGGATTTACCATTATTTATTGAAGTTTGAATTGCTTTAAATGGACCAATTTTTAAAATAAGATTGTTAGACTGTTCTCAGACGGTCCTGGAACTAGTTGATCTAAAAAAAATGTAAATGTCCGTATTTGAGGCAGCGGGCGCCATTTAAAGCAGCAGTCATATCTTTCTTCACACCCACGACCATCTTCTTAACACTTGGCCGTGTGGCTTTCTTGTGTACCGTGGTCGCATAGCTGGAATCACACGAGCCCATATATCTGAACCATCCAGCGGACCACCCCGCTTTTAATGTCTCTACTAGAGCCGGCTTGCTGTGTGGGGAGTCCCAGCTTCCGCACTGCCGAGGATCTGTATCTTCACGCCGGTTTCTCGACGTGCGACATCAATAATATGGCGAAGAGTGGATCTATGGAATGCCTCGGTAATCAGTTAGCTTCTGCATCCAATTTATGCTTTTGCGCTCAAAACTATAATTTGTTGCATGATGCTTATAATGGTTATTCACAATTTCGAAGTGATTGAAATTATTTCAGTATAAAAATTTAAATCATTCCGATGTCTATTTATTTTTTGTGTCAATGAAATTACATAGAATGTGAACAAAGATATTCAAATAACTATTTTTTCCAAATAATTTGATTTAGAAGCTCTAAAAGATATTACGGATGAGGAGAAAATAAATGTCGAAAAATATAATTAAACTTAAATGATATGCCAATATATAGTTTAGAATTGATTCAATTTAGATAAGATATAAGCAAATTACTAGATGGATAAAAATGTAAAAACTTAAAAATATGGTATCGACAACAAGTTTGGAAACGCTTAATATTCAGCATAACTCATCGTTTATTGATTTAAAAAAAAAAAAAGATATGCACATTATTCAATGTATATTATTTAACATAATCATATAATATAAACATTTAAATAATAACATAAATTGGTTAAAATATACTTTTAATGTTATATGGTACTCTTGTCAAAATGCTCACTAATGGCCATTATTTAATTAAATCGCTAGATAAATGTATTCAATAGTCTTGTAAGAATTTTCAAAGCATATTGGCATAAGTAGATAAACGATTTTTCGCTTTTCGATAGATCTCATCCCACAATAGTACGATTGGAGACAAATCTGGAGATTTTGGGGGTCAATTCGTTTTTTTTAGATTGCAAAAACTTGAAGGTATTGTATTTACTTAATATATTTGTTTTATTTAGCTTATTACCAGCATCTTCACCTCCAAAACGATCTCACATCATTATATTTAATTTTAGTCATTAATGAAGCACGTTTTGCTAGGCGTTTACAAACGTATCTTTCACTATTATGCTTTTATTTTAATACTGTTCTTAAATAATCTTGTTGTAATTGCATCTTGTGTTTTTAAAATGTGTTTTGATCAAATTTTGGTACATATTATGTAATAATTCTTTGCAGATATATTATGAAAAGTAAAATTTTATTAAAATTTTTCAACATTCCTTTCACTTTAATTGGCGTAAAATGCAAATAATAGAAACTTCTATAGAAAAATAGTTAATGAAAAAATTAATAATCACTATGAATTAATTCTAAATGTCTTCTTGGAAATTGTTTAATATATATATTTTTTGGCTATTTGAAGTAATGTTGGCTGTGATTCATGAATACTTTTTTATTTCTTCTTATCAAGTTAAATAATTTATATATTTTCTATCATCGCTATTTTGATTCCCAATGCTAATTTTGAATCAATTATTGATAATTTTCATAGATTTTGGGATCGTTTGTTACGAGCGATTGAACATTGAAAGTCCACCACAAGTCCTGTGATTTTGTTTCTACCCTAAAGACTAGGCTACCCAGAATACCTTATCTTAAACAAGTTATGTGAAGAGCGCCGCCAGGTGTCGCCATTACATTTGTGCGAATCGGCAAACCGTATTATTAAGTGCATTCAATGCAACCGCCTTGCAATTAGAGACCATGCTATAACAAATATGTACTGAAGTTTTTCCAAATACACAGCCGAGATTTTAAGCCGATAGCTCTGCATCACAATACAGAAATCTCTCGACTGGTGCGCTTAAGTGTTAAATCGTACAATGGCTAAATGATGCCCATCTTATGGGGTCACGGCATTGTGGGGCGTAATGCATTTTTTATCACACGTTGAATCAAATTTGCATATCAATTGAGTAAATAAACACATTTCCACTTGTCGACTCAGTTCGGTAATACTGCTCATAAAATGCGATGATGTATCAATAAATAAATTAATTAGTGGCATGCAACAATTGAAGCGCATTGCATCTGGTAGCCATCGCACATAGCAGCGTAATCCTCATTGATTTTACTGAGAAATTAAGCTTTTATTAGCCTTGGTAATGTAGAATGGCTAGGTTTCGTAATCTGTAGCCCTAGGGCCTCATGTCAATATCATGTATATTTCCCGAAAGACTTAACACGCAACACCTCTGCTGCCATTATGAAGTCATTATGAAAACATGAGCTTAATATATTCCAAAGATGATGAGGAATAGATTACACGAACACTTGTAACAGCCCATTCTCAACACAAATTGAGATCTTCATTTGATACAGGCAATCCTCTAGCTTCATATTAATGTACAGACATACTGAAATTTTACATGTAAATAATGCACAAAATTTGAAAAGACTACTCTAATTGAATGAGTTTTGTTTAACAAAAAACTTAACAATTTTGTAAATACGTTACTTTAAAAACATCACCATTATTATATAATGACCATAAGTAGTACACTGCGGAATTATACCCTTCTAAATATGAATTTAAGGATATGGAACATAGTCGTGCAATCAAATTCATTCATTAATCTCAAAGTATAATTAGTACTGATTTCTGGGCCACCGAGTTGAGTGTGTCGAAATTCACATTTGTATTCATCTTGATTGTATGTAGATGCAAGTTTTTACAATTGATTAGTAATCATTGGAAAAACATCAAAATCTCGACCTAAATTGATTGTAGTTTGACTTTTTCGGTTTTTCCAGCTCCTTAGATTACAATGCGGAATTTAATTTATTGATTGACGTTATGCTCTATTATTATTTTAGAACAGATTATGTTAAGCAATTTCATAAAAATTAATACTTGTAAATGAAGTCTTTATTATTGTTAGTGTTAACACTTTACAGTCCGGTCGATTTTCGCAAGAAATTCATAAAAAGCTCGATTGTTACGTTGTCTTGAAGAAAAGCGTTTGTTTTGATAAGTTAAGATACAAGAATCATTCTTATCTTACACCACTTCTTTACAAAATCCACTCCTTCAGAAGTAAACGGGCAGGTTAGTACGATAGCCCTGTCTTTTTATTTTTGTAGCACATTAGTAGGCAAAAATAGCTGGAAACAGAAAGCAGATGTCATGCATGTTGAAAATATTCTGAAGAAATTAACGAATATTGTGTGCTATCAACAGTGTTAAGGTTTATTTATTGAGCTGACAGAAAAGTGGATTTACATTAGTGCATAGCATATTTGCTCTCCGGTCCGAATGGGTTAAGTTCGTAAGACATTTTTTAGCTAAAGTTTCATCATTCTCATCATGCGTTAACGTGAGCATGGACTGTAATGTGTTAATTATGCTAAAATAATTTATTTAAAGCTATTTTATTAACCGGTAGAAAAATTAAATGATATAGTTGTCAAAAAATGATAATAATGGAGTATAAATGACAAAAAACTGTAAAAGAAATCAATATTTTTTCATTATGAAAAATAAGATTTATTGCTAAGATTTTGAATTATATAAGATTATATACCGAATATAGGAAAAATAAAAATTATGATTATGGTATGATAAGAGATTGTATTTGGGTATTTGTAGAATCAATCAGTTACCAATGTTGCTAATTAAATAATAGATGACAGCATTATGCTTGATCATCAATGAGTATATGTTTGATCATCAACGAGTATACTATTTAATAAATATCAATTGTAGTTAGTTACAGCTTCGAAATAAGGTGAATCTAGCGTTGCTACATGCATTTATTCTAGGAAAAATAAATGTTCATTGTTAACCTTTTGTAACGTTGCTTCAATGAAATTTCTTCGAACATAATTTTTATTTGTACACGAACACCTTACGCAATATTAAATAATTGACAATAGAAGAAAATCAACTAACCCAAATATAAAGTGTCTATCGCCTACCCAACAGCATCATCATCATCATTGAAATTATTCTTCGGCTAACAATACCGATCATCCGATTTGATCCACTTACACGCAAACGCGTTCATTGCCGATTTATCTTCGCACACGCGTGTTATTAATCTTAATCTTTATCCTTGCATTGCATAAAGATATTTTATGGAACGGTGAATGCCACAAAAATAAAAATAAAAACAGCAAAACAATACCATATCTTTTGTTCCCCGCTGCAGAGTCGTATGCTGTGCAACGAATCGTTGCAAAAGATATGTAGCATATGAAACAATAAACTGGTTGATTAATTTCATATTGGTACATTTAATAATCTCAAATTGTTCGGATAATATCTCGCTGTATGTGTTGCCATCGGAAAAAATGATCTGAGAATAATGACTATTTGATTTTTGACAGTGAAGAATGGACCTGAATATACTTCATCAAGTGAAATATTGATGATGAATTACAAAAATAAATTCTACGGACTTTCTTTTATAATAACCGACTGCCCCAACTCGGTGAATGAGCTTAACTCTTCGTCCATACACACATCTTGTTTGGTTCCACGAAATAACGTACAAGTGTGGCACCGGAGGTTAATGCAATAATGCACCTCACAAAAAATGCTAGCCAAAGAAATCGAGGGCTCGAATTATCATTTCAATTTTATCGATAGCCATATTTATTAATGGGAATAACCTCCTTTCAGAATCTTAATATTGGCATATTTATTTTCTGACATCACTTATTACGGCCCGAGAGAGAACGCGTTTTTTGCTTCTATATTCTGCATATGAAAATTGCATAGTAATCGACATGGATATTAGCATAGCAGACAAAATGCATTTATTTATTACCATATACTAGATATTAGATTGAATACATAATAAATAGATTTAACCTTCGCGCACCAAAAGACGATCGTATTTGACCCATTGCTGACTTTTTGGAAAACTATTGGTCCATTGAACATGTCTACGTTGTAAGATATTTGACAGACGAAGACTCGTCTTAATTATAATAAAGCAGCATTGCATCAAAATTGACAACACATATTTGCTTCATATCTGATCGTTTTTTTTTTAGAAGACGAACCAAGACGTTTAATCATAATGAAACGGCAAAAACCTGTGAATCAACGGCGTAGAACAATTTCAAAAATACTGCTATAATACTCATCAAGGCAACAAACGCTGTAAATGGAGCCAAAGAACAAAAAATATACATACAGTACAAGCCAAATTGAAAAATTAGCTCTAACAACCGGCAATTGTGGTTTAATTGCAGGCATATTAATATCATAAGCTGTTATTAATCTCCGTGCTAAATTTTTAATTAACGTTTGAAAATAATTATAATGGCGTATGCATTATTATAAGGCAGTGCAAATCTTTAATTGTGAGTTGGAAATCAATTTAAGATATCGATAAATTTGATATTTTAATTGTTTAATTAGGCTAGGAATTTGGAATGTGTATCTAGGTCGTTGTAATCTACAGATATTGGCTTTTGGAGGACGATTTTTTGCCGGTTCTTTAACAATAAAATGAATGTCTTCTAATTAAATAAGTGTATCGTAGTTTTAAGGGCACTTATAGTATTATTAAAGGCATATTTTGAAAGTATTACTCGTTTTTCAAGGATTATTATTCACATATCAGCTAGTATTTTGTCTTTTATATTTTTATTCTTAAGATGATATTTCGCATATCGAAGACAAAAAAATCTGCATGGTATATTTTCCCACGTTTTAATATTTTAGAAGGATATTTAAAAAAATATCATTATTTTATCTCGCGCGATAAGAGTGGAACATCTTAGCCGAAACGAAATTTCATTCTGGTTTCTCATGGCGTGTCACTAAAATAGCTATAACTTCGTAAATAATTGTAATTTCGGAAATTTCTTTGGAGGGTGTATTTTTAAAAGTCGAAACATTAAAAAAAAAAACATAATTTTTTTCAAAATTTAGACTTAAATTAAATTAAAGGGTGTGGTCGTAATTCAGCGATAGCAGATGCAACATGTTTTAAACACTGCAAAATTTGTATTTTTTTTCCCAAATTTCGGTTAATGATGATGATTTAGTTTCTATTTTATCCAAAATATCTCTATTCTACTATCTGTATAAAGTTATACAAAACGAGGTTTGAGTGTACAAACAATTCATCTCTCTCTTCATCTAATTTTTAGTTGGAGTTTCACTTTTCGTGACGATCATATCAATTTGCCTTACCACGTCCTATAGAAGTGTTACTTTAAAAATCTGAATAAAATGTTTTCAAGATGATCTATCAGAACTATTAACGTATATGATCTATCAAATTTGTTGATATGATGATTTCCTACTACAATTTAAATTTGAACCTTATCCTTTATAGTGGAAATTCAGGATTTAAATAGTGATAATTAAAGAAAAAATATAATGCCAAATAAAATATAAGTATTAATTTAATACCTAAAATGCTCAAAGAGCCTCTCGTATGAAATTTGTAGAGCAAAGCCAGATGCAGCCTCTGCGAAGGTGTTAAGGTTGTATTATTTACCGATGTAATTTGTTTATTTAAGCGGTCATCCATCACTTTTACCGATGCTTATAAAGCAAATAAAAAGCAACATCCGATGATACACACACACACTGTCATTACATCAAATTGTGGGTGTGGTTAGATTAATCAAAGACATTCAATCATGTTGATTGAACGCGGAGTACTTCTTGCACTTGGCGGCGCGAGCTACCACTTCCCCGTGTTTCGATGATTGATGATGGGATCTTAATGACATATTATGGATATTGATAGAATGCCACAGCCCATAACACTTCTCTGCGAAGGACCGTTTGTACCGTTACAGCTTCGATTGATTGATTCTTAAAGAAAGTCGGCGCATATCGCGCCCAAACAGGGCGTTCTTGGCGATGGCAGAATCCGAATGATGATATCAAATCTCAAAAGTAAACTATGCTTGCGGATTAGTCTACATTGCATTCGGAGTTTTTTTGGATGACGGGTCAAGATTGCTTTTTTTTATTGGCATTCATGCAGATTTCAATGATCGTTTCTCAAACATGTGAAAGCTTTTTAATGATGCATTCTGTCAACGAAATTAATTTTCATACGGAATTTGACAATGGGTACCTTATGAGCATACATTTCTGACACATTCTCATATATAATACAAATTGCTTTATATTAAAATCAAATAAAAAATCGACTCTTCAATAAATTTAGTGCAAAGCTTTCTACGGTAAACTATTATCCGTTTATATGTTATATACTTACAGATTTTCATGTCCTCCGCCTATGACTGGATTGTTGTTGTCAAGGCATAATTCGTTTCGTTTCTCATAAACTCGATATGAACCCAAAATATTATAATATGATTCCGGGAACTAATTTACTCATCCAATATTTGGTCCATTTGTTGTTTATCGTGGTTAATATTTGTTCAATGCATGGGAATTGATCTCTTGAATATGAGCATATCGAACAGCAATTATTGAAGAATAACAATTTCGGATCCGGTGGAAAATATAGTCTTATAAGTTGGGAATCGTTATTAAAGCTCTCTGCTTGAGTGCCATGTGATTTATCACAGGACATTATTTACGACTTATCGACGATTTATCACAGGACCAAAGAGGAACCATTTGTAGATCGAATTGAAATAGGTGATAAAAAGTAGATTGTATAGAACAATGTTACAAGGAAACGACATTGATCAACCCACGGAAAAGCAACTCTTTCTGCCCCAAAGGATCTTGAAAAAGGATATTTATATTGGGGTATTAGAGAAGGGGGAATATATTATGGACTGCTAAAATAAAATAAAATATTGTATCCCTATAAACGCTATAAAAAGTGGATGAATTTAATCAGGAATCGATTAAAAATATTTGGTGAAGAGGAATGGCATTATTTTTCAGTGAGATATGCCAAATCGTTTTCGGCATTAATCATTAATTTTTCCTTAAAAAAAAGCTTTCTAACAACTGTCTAATTTTCTTAAACTAATATCATGTGATAACCAAGATTTTTATTTGCAAAAACACGATAAGAGTTTTGTACTGGGGGACTGTCGCAGCGGCGAAGGCAACGAAAAGGGGTTCCGAGAAATTAGTTAGGGTTCCTGAAATGTTACATAAGCTTAATCTTAATATTGGTTTATCGATTATTCCTATACATTTATAAGATCAAATACTTAAACATCAAAATTTTAAGCATCAGTTTAAGAAGCGCCTCATTTTATGATAGAAATGAGCTGTTTGGGAATCTCAAATAAATAATCTAGTACAGTGATGGATCTTAATGAAGAAAATTTAATTTTGTGAAGGTAAAATTGTTCGAGATGAGCATGCTTGGTAACACCCCCTTGCCCATTATTTTGCTAACGATTTTTTAATTTAGAATTTTAATAACACTGGTATTGAGCATGGATTGCAATTAAATCATTATAGATTTAACGGTATATTATTTCAATCTATTTTGAATATTCCGCTGGAAAGCTTAACCGTAAATAGTCAGATGTAGGCTTTGAATATTCTGTTCGCCTACAGAGCTAAACGCCCATCGCTGTGATTCAAATATGTTATTAATTTAACCGTGAAAACTCAAGCCGAAGATGCATATTGCACATGTGCAGCGTGTTTATACTCTTCCACACAATGGTGCACATCGGCATAACAAATCGAAGCGTTTCATTCAACTTTCTATTACAACCTGTAAACAATTAAACATTTATGCATAACAGATTTTGAAGGAACGACTTCTTTATGCCGTTATTGTTTCTCGGTACGCTGTGTAGCATTCTCATTGTCTCATGGAGCATTTAAACCGTACGGCTCATCACAATAAGCCTAAATGACTGCGCATATGAGGTTTCGAATTATGGTTGCCGCTCACGACTGCCCATTAAATTATTTTAGTTCATTTCGAATATGTTTTCTGGAGCAGATTCAGATGCAGCTTTATTAAATGAGATGCATTGTTGTTGGACTCGTTGAATTGATCGAAAATATACATATACAATTCATAATTTGTTATGTCAAATATGTGATATTTTTAATAGTTAAATCAACTTAAATATGATATTTTAAAAAGAAGCATTGCAAATTAGATTCAATGTTTTCTTTTAATTTACAAGAACATCGATCTTACTAAATTTACAATTGATTCTGTTCCATCATTCCATAATTTATATTGATTAATTATATCGCCATCAATGATTCTAACACGCGTCTTCCAAGAAATCTTGCAATCATATTTCATTTCGTTTCATTACACGCTATACAAGTATTGTTGGGCAACCCCATTCAATTTTTGCAGACATTTTCCTCATTTATAAACACACAATAGCATATCTAAAGTATTTTTTTAAAGATATTTACCTTTTCGTAGATATTTACAGAGTGACATTTGTTTTTTGGTATTGTGTATACATTTCAAAAGTATTTTAGAAGCAATATTCAAAATTGGATACTAGGAACAAAAAAACTTGTCAAATCATCATTCAAATATACTCTTAAAACAATAACATATCATAGAGACAAAACCGGATCAATATTTTTTTCATTATGAGCAATGATTACGAATTCTATCTGACAATGATTTCGTTGTAGAATATAAATCAAAAGTCAAATCGAATAAAGATATCGATTTTTATAAATTTGGATTCTTACTAATGACAATGTATATATTATAGGATGCATTAACCCTTTGAGTAGTGAGCTAATTTTAAATCATCATAAACTTAGATGCTATATTTGTATGTTCGTCCACTTATCATCCGTACAAATCCACTTATCTGTCAGGATCGTCGCAGCGTGTATGAAGCTTGTATATAAATAAATAAACATTCGGTCAAATAAACAATAATATTCGATCATTTATTTGCGTAAACATAAACAATACACTTGAAATCATTATTAGTCGATAATTTTGGGTTAACGATATATACAATCGTACGATATACGCAAGATACACTCTTTGCATTTGTCTGGACCTATGGTTTAATCTATGTATACATATATGTTTTTCAAATTGTTATAGTAACCTTTCCCCACCGGTGATGTATTTACTACACCTCGACTCTAATAATAGGAATATCGATATGAAATATAATAGATATGGGATTCAGAATTTTTGTGTTCCTCCGTAACATAATTATGAATCACATCAAAGTATTTTAGTATATAAGTGTTCATCTTCAGCGACGGAAATAAATGATTTGTCGGAAAATCGGGAACTTTGCGAGCAAGCCCTAGCATTTTCACGATCACTCACCTTTTCAAAGTACAGCACAACTGTATTTCAATAAAATATAATTATTTGTGACAAATAAAAGACTGGAGTGTGCATATTTTCTATTCAAGAGTATGATATACGGGAAAGCTCTGCTTACAACAAATTCTTTCAAGATGTACTTTTTTCTGTTTATCCGTATATAATTGGATTTTTTGAGTTTTTTAGAGTTTAACTCCAAATATATTAACATATAACTACGTTAAAATTTTATTGTGAATATTTCTATTTGATACACTTTATATATATTGACGATAAATCAAAAATGAGCACACTTCAACAAAGCGAAATTGGTAACACTTGATCTGGCAATTTAAAAAAAAATTATTGTACTGATATCATGAAGATTAAAGCGGTCGATAATCAAGGTATAGTAATTTTCAGAATATTGTTTTTCGCTGATTTAAATTCGATCCTAGAAAATTGTTAGTGAATCGAGTTATATTGAAATGTATGTTTTAACACATTCCTGTCGGATATTTAAAATATATATATCGATTGAAATGTGTTTGGTAACCCTTAAAGTTGGATTAATGTATGTACACGTGTCAAAGATATAGGCGAAACAAGCCTCTTAATGCGTGTGGCACCTGAATAATGAATCAAATGATTCGTAATCCCGATTCGATAGATGATAAAATTAAGTATTAGACTTTCAAGTTGTTCTGATTAAACAAATTGAATTCAGTTTCAACACCTTACGATACGATGAACAAGCTTGAAATAATTAGCAATCTAAATTAAGTTTTATAATAAGCTTAGGATAATGATTCATCACAAATACGACACGATTGATCGAAGGGAAATCCGATGCCGTGGGCGCACGAAAGCTCACGTCATATCCGCATCCAAAGCAAGAGCTTTTTCATGATTTAAAGCTCAATAGGAATTTACTCTTAGATTTGGTACATAAATATATATAGTTGTACATACACACATTCCTCGAAGCGAACACATATATAAAGGCACACATATAAATTGTTGATATCTGATACGAGTGAAGTGGCCCGCAGTGTAAACACGGTGCTTTATCAAATAATACAATCGGAACTGATCTAACAAGTGGACTGATCTCGTATGGAGAATCTAAGCAGGTGGCCAGATCACATTTAAAGAAGTGCGCCTAGGGCGCATTAAATATTTCTCTAAGGCTCGATAGGTGAAACCTCAGTCTGTTCACTTGCCTTATGCGTTCCTCCATTAATGTCATGGTGTGGATTTAAAGCGTGATAATTCAGATATTAAAGCCGCATTAATGGCACCTCAAATGGCAGCGATTTTTCAATTGCACAAGAAAGCAGCATTAAATGCGTAATTGTAAAAATTCTACGGTTTTTCTATGGGAGGCTGCGTTCGCAATGTAAATGTTATTGGGTTTATGCGTCGAGAGCGGCGTATCATATCGATTATGCATTTCTGGTGTGATTTATTAGGTGTGTAATTTGAAGAATTTTCAACACGTTCGACACCTTATTATCTGCCAAACAGCGGTTATAATTCATGCTTTATAATATTACATGCTTTGATTTTATTTGCTGGAATTTCCAGACATGCCGTTGTGTAGTTAACTGTACGCCCATGAAGGCCCTATATCGACCGTGTTTAATTATTATGTAATAATATTGCGTTTATCGACCATTGCAAATATCTTGATGACATCAATAAATAACAATTTGCCATAATTTCAGCAAAATTTATCTTAGGAAATTAGTTTCAGACGCAAGAATTTATTAACATCTAGGAGCTTAAGCGGACTCATTTGCAATAACTGCAATTGCTGAAAAGTCCCTGTCAGCTATTTGAAAATTTGGAAGGTGCTTTTGTATAGTTAGTTTTAAAATTTGTGAAATTTAAACAAAGTAAAATGTTGTTTTCAGCAACAGATTTTCAGTAAATATTCATTTACAATAACAAAATATAAATTCCTGCAATAAAACCTTAGGAGATATTAAGAAATGATGAATGTCTATGCGAAAATCGATTCGGTAAGAGTTTGTGTAAAAATAAGGTTTAACGTGTATGAAGTTGAAGTGATGAAATGCACAGATATATGCGCACGGAATTTATATGGTTAATTAGATTTAATTTTGTATGGTAGAGCGGTTTCAATATAATTTATTAATTATATATTTGATATTTTTCTAAATATTACCTATAATATAAGGCTATAAACAGCATATCGCAGAATTATTTCTATATAAAATTATATAACAACTATTTGTATCTTTGATATTGAACGAATTTTTACCGCAGTGAATGTTTCAAAAACTTCCATTGTAACTATATTGATCATATATTATATCTATAAAATATTGTATTATTAAAGATGCTTAAGAAAATTTTCTTTTAACAAGGAATGTTTTGTAATTAATGTTTGGGGAAAATTTACTTATCCTCTATGACAAGATTTTCCTCCCTAGTCCACTCTATGATTGTTATTAAACTTACATTACAAAAAATATTAAGGCTTATTCTTGTAAATGAATGCCATTTTATTATTCTAGAAATAATTGTCGTTTCAGGACGTGCATTTTAAATAAGGAAGTTGCCTGGCTGCACCCTGTATTTTGGATTTTTTTAAATTAATTTTTAGTTAATATGATGAATATAATCATTGAAGAATTTGCAAATTATGGACAATTTACATCATTGAATTTTCTCATTACGTATTTCCTTCATTTATATAATTAGATGGTTATTTTTAAGTATTACTCCAAAAACGAATTTAATTTGACTTAGTACGAAACTATGTTAATTGATAAATAATTGAACCTCTCCTGAATATTATTAGGTTCGGGCTAAGAACTGTTGGGTTAAAACTGAAATAAAATATGAATTATTATTTTGTATAATACATTATATGCAATAGTATGCCAGTTATATGGTCGAGCTTTCAAAGCTCTATAAATCAGGAGCTTTTTTTATACGTAATTTAATTACTGCTACAAAAAATACTTCACATTCAAATGCCTCCACAGTAAGTTTATTTTTTCGTCACAAATAAAACACTCCTGGTCCTGTTTTCAGTGTCCGTAATTTATGAAGGCACTTGTCTGGCGAGATATACAGTATGAGGTAATCATAAAGCACCGGATATGGCGAGCTTAACTTACAGCCTTCCTCTTGTTTACCTTTTGCACCTTAATAAACCCAAATGTAACCCTGGCCATATTAAATATGTAAAACCCACTCTCCTGTGGTGTCACAATGGCGAGTCAAGTGCACTAGCACTTGACAATAAATACATCCGACTCGAGACATACTTATTAGACAGCTTAATGAAATATAAGCAATCAAGAGACGTTTATTGAAAAAACAAAAATATTTGCTTTCCAATGAACATAAATATTACCATTGCTATTAGAAATATGATCACGGTACATAAATACATAAACATCCCATAGATGAGCCAACAAAGATCATACCCATAGAGAATTTGCAACGAAATTTGATTCATAATTTCAATAAAATCGTGTTGATATAAACGTACGATTTTGTCGAGCCATATTGGCGGATGAGCAAAATAAATATGTCATATCGAGAGAACTTTACACGCGAAATTTCGTCATAGGATGACTAGCAAATCGACCGTATCAATGCTCATATTCATCCTCCTCGTTTGCGTACGGTGGTATGCGCGCACAAAAAAGAGAAAAATAACAAGCTTCTTCCTACGTCGCTGTCAAATGAATAAGGCTATGGTGGAAAAAATGTGTTCCACCCGTCCATTGTTATGACAAGGTGTTCATAATGCATTTACATTTGGAGGTGCACACAATGTGGCGAGGATGTATGGTGGATTATGTGGAAGGTGCTCATGGTAACCACTTGTCGCTCCGAAAAAGGCTTTGACCCTCGATGACCAGCCTTCATCGTCGACACAGATAAATTAAATTCGATCATCTAGAATTTCGACTGGATTTTCTTCTACAGAAATCGAGCGATATTTCGAAGATTTAAATTGAGCCATTTTAAAGATTGTTCACACAATATGAGCAAGTATGATCTGCCAGACAGTATTATTAACCGTATAAATACTGTGTACTAATTTACATATTGTATATAGATGTTACCTATATTATATTTAGCTAAAATATGATTAAAACAGTTATTATCGACTGGTTGTCAAATATTTTTCACACATTTACATAAAAAATATTTTCATAATTTAAGTCTTAAATTACTACCCTTATCCTAATTACAAATATAAATTAACTTATTTCATAAGAAAAAAATAGGATACCTTAAACCCCTTTACATTTTTTTTACAGCTTTGTTTTGTACAATGTGGAGTTGGTACTTCTCTTCGTGTTAAAGCTTCTAGAAACATATTTGGTCAGTCTGGTCTACTGTTGGGCCGTAGAGTGGTTCCCAGGAAAACCGAATTGCTCATCATTAATGATATTTATACTGAGTTCATCCAGTCTAAAAAGTGAAATCATTTTCAGTTATTATTTTGAATCATAAGGCATGTTGTAAATGTATAAATTTCATCACTAATATGCATTTTAATATGAGAGTGGATTTCATTTCGATGCTATAGTGGTCTGCATATTCTATAATTTGGTATGAAGAGCGAATATATTAAATTTCAATTGATATAATCAAATATTTTCTATAAATTCAAATCAAAATATTCCAAATTGACACCTGTGATGAGATTGGTAACACTTGATCTGGCATTATAAAAATAATTTTGGGATATTTAATTTTAATTCAACACCTTTTTTTAAATTACCAAAAAGTTTTGGTATGTTTTGAACATATATTTATTATGAAAGATTTATATTGGGCCAAATGAATATCAAATTACAATGTGAAATAATAATTTTCCGCGAGTGAATTTGTCTTAAAACTACATCCTGTTTAAGCATTTTATGATTTATATAATGTATTTTGATGTAAAAAATATGATATTTTGAAGGTATACGCTTATGCATCAGATCGTAGCAAAATTGATTTTATACGTTTTATTGATGTATTGATTTGAAAGCTTACGTGTCCGTACGAACACGTTGGGATTTATAATTGCACTCGCATTATATCAAACGCACAAATTTATTATAGAACCGTTCTCATAAATGAGTTCGGTACCGTTGATTGTGTAATCTTGAGAGGTTCTATTCGAGCCTTTCACACAATCCACCTGACTCATCTTCATCAATTCAAAAGTGCGGATGCTGTATAGGCATGCGATCATCGTATGAAATTCAATACGGTTTTTAAGAGCAACCGAAATATTTATTAAGGCCATAATTTATAATAATAAAGGTATTATCAATAGGCAGCCGGTATTTGAAAATTGATATCGCGTTTTCGAGTCTACCGCCCAATAGTACGCCCGGTTACCCAACAGAAGTCATATGAAATATTCATTTACATACAAAGTATATATATTTAATTTTTAATGTCTATTGTGAGACGAAGGAGGCGTGTTTCTTTTCGGCACCATCTTGAGCCTGCACTCAGGTGAATTGTTTCTTATTAACATAAATTAATAATTATTTTCTAATTGAGTCGGACGGGTGGTGCGTGCAATAAGAACATTAACGCTGGTTCTTGTGATGTATTGTTGAAGGCATTTTTTAAAAGAGCTTATTGCATATACCGTATGAGATTTCAAGGAAGTTATGATAATGTGAATAACTTACCGGCGAGACTCTCAAAATGCATGATTATATTGATTTAAAGCTAATTTTAAAGATGAAATAAATCATAGCGTAAATGAGTTTTAAAACAAATAATTTGTGGTTATAAAATTTAAAGTTCATTTGCCATATCTATAGTTGGATGTGGTCAGATCTGTTTACGGATAGCTATTCAAGACAACAATAAAAATACCGGTGTTTCTTTGTCGTTGCCCATTTGGCATTTCTATGCTGTTGTCCATGCTGGAAGATACTTCCGTATCTTGCACCATACCTTTATAATAGCCCTTTAGGATCTTGCTGCATTGTTCCTTAATACTAATTTAATGATGTCTTGGAGTAGCCATATAAGTGGATGTAGTACTAATGAAATATGGCATACCGTTCTATGGCGCAAGAATTTAAACGTTTTTGAAAACAGCATATTATTTTGAATTGAACATGGGCGAACGCTGAATATTATCGAGATTGTAAATCGAGCATGCTTAAAAAGCAATTCGCACCTTAGAAGTGTTTCTTTAATAATGAGAGAGCTTTCGTATATATCTGTTGTAACTACCGTATTATACGGATTCCACTATGCAAACATTAGGTTGATTTCCATTCTCACATTTATCTTGGAGACGATTCGTGCGGAGAAATTGCACAAGAAGTTGGGGTAATAATTTTTAACCCATCTTGTGTGGCTAGTTATGTTTTCTTACGGAAAAAGGCCTTAAACAAATCGTTTTCGCTTGCAGATCTTTCGACAAAAATGTGTTTAAAAAATGATATGAGTGTTAAAAGTGGAATTTTAAAGCATAATGTCTGAAAAGGTTTCTCGCTTAGCCGAGCGTTAAAGTCTTTTAAATCACTTGTGACAAGTATGAGAAATAATACACTCACGACTTTTAAAATATTTACCATTTCCATTATTAAAACCATTACATTCCAAATATTTATTTATTAATAATAAATAATTTTATAATATGTAATTATTGATTATTATACGAATGTAAGCGTTCTTATAATATAACCAAAGTACTAATATTTAGTTAATTTATTTTAAGTTTCATGTTGCAAATATAGCGATTTTGATAATAAATACCATTTTAAAATCTATCAAAATTATTTAATGGTAAATTAAGATTTAAATTTGATTATTAGTTATGATTTATAGGAAAAAGACAAATCGGATGAATGATTGATTTAGTTGTTAAAAAACTTAATTTTGGATCAAATCATGTTCCAAATATAAAGATGATTTAAATATCACGATCATTATAAATTGAAATGACAATAATGAATTAATGAAACATATTTCTTAAAAGCGTCAATATTTCTTAGTAAAAATATTTCACAATGAGGATTATTAATTTTAAATTAACATATTGATATATATATTTTCACAATATGTGCAAATAAGAAGGTGTAAAATTTAAGAAAATCATCTTCAATTCTATTTCATCGATTCTTTCGAATACTTTTACCCAAAAGTATTAGTTAATGAGAAATTGCTACATTAAAATGATTTGTATTCAAAAGTGTCTAAGTTTGATAATAGTTGTGATATCTCAAGTGGAAGAAGAACAAAAACATGATCTAAATTACACATTACGATACACGGAGTATCGCAATATCGTGTGAATGCGTTCGTTTTGGTCGCATAAATATTTTCAGCAATTTATTTCCAAAATAGATGGCAATAATCGAGTCACACGAAACAATACGATTACAAAGAGAGCAAGAGGTGAATATCGTATATTGTAGAATAGCAGCTCCTATCTTGTATAGCCTTTGTGCGGCCGCCAGTAAAATTTACATAACACACAGGTTGTATGGACATCTCTGGTCAGGTGCTACAAAAGTCCTAACAAGCTGACCTTACATGGCCACATTGTATTACCAATAACAATTATGTAAATAATGTGTTTCAAAACACGGAATAAGCGCGTAAAATACCCGGACTGAATAATGACCGACCGGATTAATGCACTTCGCCACAAAGCGCGGATTTAAATACGATCGTGTGAAAAGCTCGACACGATGTGCATATCTGGATTTTGAGATTTTGCGACTATCGATTAACCGGTGCGTGCTGAAATCGGGTGAAGGATTGAAGTTTCCGTGATGCTTTGAGATGTGGAGCTTGTTCTCGGGTGAATTGAGATCGTCGTGGAGAGGTGTGCTGGAGTTCCAAGTTTCGGTCGTGAGCTTCAATATTATGTAAACAAGCTCGTGTCCGTATCAGTGTTTGATTCCCACGTTTAAATTGAAAACTGCAAGTGTTTTTGTTCTTTTGTCCCGAAGTGATACGATGTGGTCCACTTCTTGAAGATGGATGCGAGCGCGAGGAATTGTGGCTAAGCGATCGGTCCTACCTGCATCGGTTTCATCCACTCAGCTTCATATCGGATGACATTATTTATACGCTGCTGCAAATATTTTTATTCAGTTTGATTTAGTGGCTCTTGGGATATTATTTATCATTTGGCTCGTTGTTGAAAAATGTGTTTGAAAGGTTCGGATTCGAAAAATGCATTTAATGATTGCAATGAATGGTGATAAACGCGCTAAAAGCCTCGCCTGAATTAGCACAACACAATGTTATGAGACTTTTACCAAATGGCAAAATTTATTAACGACATATTTATATACACATAAATATTAAAAATACGAAAATACAAGCTTGTAACTTAGAACTAAATTAAGCATCCACTATTCGTACGGTCGTAAATTTGAAATCTTCCATTCTGATACTCTCGATAGCTTGATTCGGCTTTGTTAATTTTTTTTGTCCGAAATCGTAAATATTTAACAATAAATTAGTAATAATGTCATGTAATTTTCAGCACACTATACTTATTGCCGTTGTGCAAACAACGTGAAATAATTCATAAAACATTCGTTCGTACCTGTTTATATCTTTCATGTGTGATTAAAAATGAAGTTAGCCATTCGAGTCGTGCCGGCAGATAACTTATGTACGAATTGAGCATATTTTGAAATTTCTTATTATGAAAGTGAAATTTATACGAGCATTATAGTCCATTTATTCAGTATTTGCAATAGCTGCATATTCATAAAGTGCATGTATTTCATTCACTTCTGCAGTTCACGATTCTTATGCACAAATGGATCTCGGGAGTTTGTCATAAAGTGAGTGTAACATGTTCGGTGGGTGTGCGCCTCGCATCGTGATTCGTTCTTGAAGGCTATGAATCAACAATAACGTTTTATTCCTTTTTTATTGAGAAATAGATTAAAAGTTTACCTATTTATCGTACAATAGTATAAATTGACAAGACATTGCATGTTGGGAAATTGAAAAAGTTCACGAATTTCATGTACCATTCTCTAATACTAATCCCTCAAGGACTACTTTATTTTTACATATCAAATTATTGCAGACGATGAAAATACAATGACTCTATATTGGAGCGCTTTTAATAGAAATTTAATCGAAAACTGAAAATCGATAAAACAGTTATATTTATCGGAATGAAAATCGCAACAGAAACAGTTCGAAAATATCGGTTTATTTCGGTTCGATACACGTCTTACACGAAATAGGGTCTAGTTAATTTTTGTGTTGATATAATACAAGGGTGCCAAATCTTTTCACTACTTTTCAGCTTAATTTTTTTAAATAATTTTCAAAGATATCACATTTTTATTAAAAACAACTGGAACATGGACGAGCACAGTTATCTTCGTCGCGAGCCACTTTCTCCAACCCTTCCGGCTTACGACGACACCCTTAGTACGAGGTTTTAATGACCCACCGCTGCTGTTTTCCTTGTAATATTGGCGAGAAGGACTCCACAGGGGATGAATGGCGATTGATTCCAAAGATGATTCTTTCTCCACAGCATGTTTATTCGCTCAACTTTGAACAAGCTGTGACTGCGAGGCGTAGAAAACCCAAACTTGAGCTTAGAAGTGAATTTATACTCAAGCTGAGCCTTAGAAGAAGTTTTGATGCTCAAAGCTCACTCTAAGCTGAGCCAAAGCTGATTTGAAGTTGGCTCGAAACCTACTCAGAGGTGATTCAAAGCTCCAAGTATTCAGATTGGGAGTTCCTGAAATTATATTATTATACACTTCCAGTTCTATTTATTGTAACTTCAGTATATTATATACAATGTTATATTTAGTACCTACATAATATCTTTAAAATTTTAGACATTTTCTGCTTAGAAGCAGCAATGGAAAATAATACCTAAATTAAAGAGAGTAAATTCGATAATACATATTTATGTAGAATGCTTATTATAAAAAGAAATGTTTAAAATTATGCTATAAAATAAGTTTTCAATAAAAATATCAAAAATAAATCACTTGGGATTGAACTGAAAGTCATAAACCGTAAATGTTTGAAACTGAACCGGAGCAAAACCCGAAATAAAAATAAATAACGGTTCGACAGAACTTTGAATTTGGTGGCTATCAACATGTTATTAAAGTTTTCTATGATTTAATTAAATCGAGTCAAAAGTTCTCAATATCTTGTTTTGTTATACGGTTTAGTTGTACAATATGATTTTATTACATCAACCGTTTGCTCAATAACTTAAAGCTACGTTGAAAACTTATTTAGGAAATAATTGCAATGACTGATGAAGAAAATTTAGTGTAATCCGAAAGCCAATTAGTACAGATAAAAATGCTCAAGTTGTTGAACTTGTGAATAAAAATCTATGTTATGCATACTTTTGATTTGAAAAGTAGCATTAAAAATAATGCAAAGAGCATTTTTGACTTATAAGGTGTAAATATATATTAATGAAGATTAGGCTACAAATTTCTCTTTGCTTATAAAACAATGTCTATAAGTCTTATTTTATAACCATCGTTAATATCAAATTTCTAACTGTTATTGGACATATCCATTTCAAAAACATTAATAAAACTATGTAGGCTAAGGACAGCTTATACGTATACATTTTTTTATTATTGCGAATTAAATATAACACAGTATAAAAATCGCATCATCTTGGACATATGGAAAAGTTCACGACTTGTTTTTTGTATGACTAAAACAACTGATTTGTATCAAATTAATTGCGAAGGAACATCTATGCAATTCTTTTGTTATGGTATAATTATTTGAACATTCCTCCAAAGATAATAGAAATCTTCCAATTGTGAGGGGGTGGATAAGTATCTATAATGTAAGTAGGTTAAGTATCAGTATTACAGTGCTTGTAAAAATACAATCCAATGTTTTTTTTGAATGCTGTATTTAAATGGCTTTAAAAGATGATCACATTGATAATTAAAATGTGTATGTTCTGACACTGATCATTTTATATGAGCGCAGTGTTATAATATTTTGCAAATTTATAGGCACTCGAAGAACAAATAGCTTTATTGATTTATTAATAGGACGTTCATGACCCGAGCCTGCACATGGAATAAAACACCCTATATGCGTACATACGAATCGACGTAAATACACATGCTCGAGCAGATAAAAATAAATCATTATTTAAACGAGCAGGTTATAAGCTAACGTATGATTTATTTTAATACTTTTTTTAGACAAAAAGACGGCGTGGGCAGATCACGTCCGCTGAAGGAACATAAAACGTCCAGAATTATTGTACTCGTACGTTCCAAAAGTTCTCGTGTTTCAAGACTCGAGGATTACACTTTGAATGAGAATAGAAATGGCCAGCGTATTTGTAGGAGCGTGTAATGAATAATAAAATAGATGAGGTCACTTCTGGAGATGATCTATGCGAGTGAGCTTTTAGCGCGAAAGCTCGAGGCATTCGGAACAACGCCAAAACATACCCATTTAGGCGTTATCTCGCGTAAGATTTTCCGGCGTGGAAACCTACCGCCGTGTAAAATAGCAAAGATTGCCATTTGCAATTCTCAACACAATGGTGAGAACTCTTGTCTTTTAGCCGAAGAGGTGTCGTATCTGTGCCCCAACTAGGGAGAGGATTCCCTTTGTATGAAGCACGCCGGCTGTACGACTTTCAGAAACGCACCAGGGATTTGCAAACTATGCGAATCTTAAATCATAATATTAAGATTCCGAGAAGCTCACTATAACAATCATCGTTAATATCACAACCACGTGAAACATAAATTGTGGAGGTATCCGGTATCACTTGAGTAATATCAATGAACTTACAATCTTCATAGTCCGGTCAGGTGACGGGTATAGTGCAACTTGGGTAGTTGAAAGAAAAGAAAAAAAAAAAACATAACGGTAACCTGAATTTATGTGTTTATTTATTTTTATATATGCCTGATTGGTGATTTAAAGTTTATTTACGAGCTGCTCATTGATCATTTGAATATCAAGTAGGTAGCTCATAATTTATGTGAACGTAGACAATACGAATGGCTACTGATTCAAGAATTTATTTAAGTATTTAATTTGCAATTAGGGAAAAGAATCGAGTTTCTCCACATTTTTTGTCTGTTCGAAAGACAATCCTTTTTTACGTAAAAAAAAACCTAATACAAACAAACAGCTTTCCATTTGATTAATAGGCGCTCAACAATAAGATGAATTTGGTTATACGACACATTTCATACAATAGAAACGCTCCTACTTTTTCAAACTGAAAGTCAGATATAAGCAACATATTTATAACGGCTTCTTCTTCGACTTAATAAGTTAAATTTGAAAAATTAGATGCATTTTGATGTATGTAATTTAGATGCAGAAGTATAAGTTTTAGATGCCAAAATTATTTATCGATGGCATGATTATTTCAAGCAATTTTAGCTTGATAATTTCATATCCAGAATTGAAGAAAAATTTTTTGCAAGTACATTCGAAAATGTTAGCATTTTTGAGGCTCAACATTTATATATTTTTTTCTTTCTCGTTCTTTTATCAATCAATATCCTTCATCAATTTATTCGAATTTTAATTTATCTGTCAAGTTTTTGTTAATTTTATCGATCAAGGGTTAGAAAAAGTTAATTACAGCATTCCAATTTTGAGAAAAAAAGCTAGTTTAGTGTTTAAAGTGATCCAAAATTGAATGAAAATTTGAAAAATGATTATAATAAAGAGGAAAAAAAACCTTTAAATAATATTCTTCTTAAAATGTTTTTCGTTATCGAGCGTAAATTAACTCCACGTTCAATTTTTCTAGTATTTATTTTTTCAGAACTAAGAAATTAGAATTAACTTTTATACAGAATCCCTTTATGTTGGTATAATATAAGGATTTTTTAAAAAAGCGATTTAAGCTTCAAATTTTATAATAAGAATTCAGGAACAAATCTAAATACTAAAATCTTAATATATACTAGGGCTTGTCGGTTTTGAAAACCCGGTTTTTAGGTAAAAATTGTGAAATTCGAAAACCGGTTTTTTTATCCTGAAAATTCGATTTTCCAGGTAAGAAAAGATTCTTCTTAAAAGAGTTTTTAACTAGTTTTGAACCTTTTTCGCAATTAATTTTTATTTTTACAATAAGCAAGCTGTAGTAAAATGCGAACATTCTACAAAATTCTCGTAGAATGCGTGAACTGTTTATCAATTTTCATGATGAAATCATTCACTATTACCATATAATCGAAAAAAGTGAAATTTCCAAATATCAAATTTGTCCGATTTTGTGAAATTAATGTATCTTCAATCTTTCACCGACATTCAGAGGGAACAAGTTAAGAAAAACACCAACCCGATTGTTTAGGCATCAATCAATTCTGCAAAATCGGAAGTTTGGAAACATTTCAAAGTTTTTGCTTACCTTAAAAAGCTTTTACTTAATTTGTAAAATCCAAAAAACAAATCGGAAGGAAATAGTATGTTTGCACTTAATTCAAAAAATGTAATTCTTAAAATGAGTGAAAGCATATTAACAAGGATGTATCCAAATCTCGCGGCAGAAATAAATGTTGAAGAGGAGTATGTAGAAATAGTTGAAGAAGATATAACCTTTAACTTACTCTTTAATATTGAATAATATTCGAATAATCTTAATATACCCGTTATTTTAATTTTATATATCTTAAAACCGATAACCGGTAGAAACCGGTTTCGCCCGAAAACTGAAAACGGCTTAAAAGAATGTCGGTTTTTGTACAAGCCCTAGTACATACTAATCTACTTCTTATGAAGCACATAATTACTTAGCCTAGAAAATACAGACGTACTATATTCAAATCAATTTTAAATACATTATATTGTATCGTGGTTAATACTAATACATCACTCGTAGGCTTTTTTTACTTTAACCTTTCTTCTTCTTCATATAAGATCGTTTTTAAGCAATTTTATAAAAAAGTCCTACGAACTTATTGAGTCATGTGTTAATAATGGACATATTTTTTAAAAATATTATCTTCCAGATAAATGGGTAGTATTTTATGTAGAAATATCGATTGTATAAAATTTTATTATGTAATTCAATAATTGCACAAAGTTCATATAGATGCCGTTGCAATTCTACTAATTAAATGTTGATGTTATCATTTGAGATGCATTTGTTGCTGAAATGCTTTAGGGGTTGAAAATATCAATCATGTATATATACGGTTTTGTTTATATAGAAAAAATAATGAAAAATTTCAAATATTTCAATCGCAGATTAGACCTCCGCTGTCATTCTTGAAGAGTGACTTTAAATATGCTAATCAGCACTTTTGATCATTTTTCAAGATGAAAATCGTGATTTCGTATGCGACCATTGTTCACTGTTTGTCATTTATGGACAGCCGACGTTCGATAGCAATCTCACTGTGTCGTAAAATGTTTATATTGTTTTAATGTATGTTGTGGACATGTTGAATACTGTCCGGCCCTGGTGCGCTTAAATCGGTTATAACTCACTTGGCCACAATAAGGAGTTTGAGTAATGACCACCTGCAGTTTTAAGAAATCAGTATCAGGTGTCAATAGGACCGTAACTCGTGCTTGGTCATAAAAACGGCAAAAAAGGAGATTCTGAAACGTGGGCACGATTTTACACCGGGCGAATCGAAAGTCTAAACAAAAATCGAGATGGTTTTCCGCATGGATCCGATGCTGACGCCGTATGGATCCTCGCGAAGGCAATCAGTGTCAATGTCATGAATAATCAAGAAACAAAGCGATGTTTTTTGAATGACGTGTATTTTTTGTAATCGATGCATCAATGATTAAATAGGAGTCATCAGTTGTGGCCGCGTCAAGTTAATGGTGTCGAATACATGTGTTTGTGAGGGAGCGTGGGCGGCCCATAGTTTAAATGTGTTTTTTTTTTTAAATAAACACAGACACCTGTAAGCCTACACATTACCATCTAATAGCCGAGGATTTAAGTTTTTGGCTTATCTAATAGCACTAAACATGCATTTTAATCGGGGCTTTCCAGCTCGTCTCAGAGCGAAGCTTTATGGCCGGCTATAAATTAGAGAGCTTACGGAAGACATCGCGGACCTGTCTCAAGATATCGCGAACGGAAGACTAAACGCGATAAATATGCAAACGGTAGCTATTTTCATATCTGAAAAATAATACAGGGCCATAACATTCATTTTTTAAATAATACATGACATTTAAACGCGATCTTCAAAATATTTTATTGGGTCAAGTCCGCGTTTGTGTTTGATGAGAAAACGACATAATATTTGCCAATAAATTAATGATAATTTTGCATGAAATGTATAAACATTATTTAGAAGATTTTATTATACTGAAACTTAAAACTGTTCATTAAATCAGATGTTCAATTTTATACATGGATATTTTAATGCGATAACATTAAATATTTACATTCTTGTATAATACAAAATTTTTCACAAATTTTTAGCAAAGATCGATGATGAATCAATAGATTTTTCATACACCCATATCGTCTGATCATACATTTACTGAAAGATGCTCAAGATTTAAGGAAAGAAAAACCGATTTAATTATACGAATAAAGATCACATAGTTAAAAGCAATAAATTATATTTTTGTGTTTTAGCAGAGAAAAGAAATAATATTCATAGTTAATTGATATAATATCGAAGAAATCAAAAAGTTAAGAATTAGCGTCCATTAAAATCCCTATTTAAATATTATGGATTTAGTAACTGGATGATGAGAAATTGTTCCAAATTTGGCAACATAAAAGTCAATTATCTTGTTAAGATGAGAAACTTTCGATGGCATTCTTTGGACGAAATTATATCAGATGGAATTTGTAATCTTTATTGTAGATAATTATAAGAATGTTTAAAATATTCTATCAACTTCTCAAAAAAAGTTTTTATCTGCTATATCTTCTGCTCTATATTTAATGTCAATTTTTTGTTTAAAAGTCATGATATTTTGATGAAGATGCATAATCTTTTATCTATTTATGACCTTTCAATATGTAGATATCGATTTTTTTTAAATTTAATAGTATGCTAATCTCCATAAACATTAGTTGGATCTTGCTCCCGATTTTTGTGTATATAATATCATAAATATTATATTCAGTATGAGAAATATCGAATCCCATGTGGTTGTTAAGTTTCGCCTTTATAAATGATATTTGTGAGCATCTCAATCAAAATAAGAAACTACAGAGGTGTAATAAACTTAGTAATCATCTCCTTTATGATATAATTTCAAAGAGAACCAGCACTCTTTAAAAAACATATCAATCAATATAATTTTTGCCATTTTCATGTTGTCATAATTTATCTAAAACTTTACCAATAAATATTTTCATTCTCGAAGGTTGTATTAAAAATATTGAACTTCTTAGACAGCCTTTGTAGATGGGTAAAATTATTTCAAAATCCTCTATCTACTACGTCAAAGGATCCTCAGCTGGATTAAGTGACCTCCATGCGAATAATTGGTTGAAAATGAAATACAAAAATTCGTTTAACGTTAAACTACAGTTATTTGACTATCATAAACCAAGAAAAAATGCTAGAAAAATAGTATAAATTTTTAGGTAGCAGTTAGTGAATATTTATTATCTACATTAAATTTTATTTTAATGTAGATAATAAATTATCTACACTAAAATTCAACAGGATTTCAATTTTTTGTCTGGTCCCATATGTTTTCCAAAATATGAATCCGGCCAGTTTTTTAAAAAGTTTGGTATTAATATAAAACTCCTATGGGTCATAGTTTGTTAACGCAAATGCTTTAATCTTTATTTACATTTTAATCAGGATCTCTGATATGAATGCAAATTTAATTGAAAGCATTGAATGTCAGCAATTAAATGTCCAAAATATATAAGTCTTTATTTTGTACTAAGAAAGAATTGAATGATTTTTTCGAAAGGAAGAACTTAATTTCATTCGAACAAAATGGTATTTTATGATAAACGTTAATTCCATGCTGATACATTTATATTATATTCTGTGATATATAAATGAACAACCATGCAAAATTGCAAGAAATACAAATAAATAAGATCAATCCAGATTTCAAAATCAACATGTCGATATATTTGATAAGATTCTTCATCAGACGTTGCTTCGTAGAGAAAAAAATATTCATTAGATTCAAAGTATTTATATTTTTCTAAATACAAAAAGAAACCGTGACCTCCAACCGAGTAGATTTGAGGTCAAAAACTCAGGTCAGAAAACTCGTTTTTTCAAACAATACATTTAGTGATCCGTACCGTACATTTGCCAAAAAAACTAAACTAGATCGCGTCTCTTCGGATACGAACTTAATGACCTAAAAATACCTATTCTCTTACTTCACGCATTAATAAAAGACACGTAAATATGTTATTATTGCGGCTGTAAATCCACACCAAAGCCTCAAATTGCTTAGGAATGGGCGAGAGTCCGGATCGAAGCGACTTTTAGCACGGGTGTATAATTGTGATTTTATCAGTAACTAATTATTTATACGAAATTTCGAGCCGCTACTCATGTTTCACGATTTTCGTGTAAGTTGACTGTAAACGGTAATACCATATTTGAGGAATATAGCATTAAACTAACACCTAGAGATTGTTATCGTTTTTGAAAGTAACGTTTTAAATTTGTTTATATTTCGTTATAAATATTTATAAAGGATACGCCAAGTGATCTAAATGTTTTTAGATACGTGTTCATACTGTTGAACGATACTAAACTATTCGATTTCTTAATGCAGTAACAATGTAGATTACAAGACCTGCAGGTGATATATGTTTGCGAATTAAATCTATAAATAATAACGTGATATTTACTATGGACTAAAACGTGTAACTAAGGATGGTCGTGTATTCCAAAGAAAATGTGTTAATAATATGATATTTTCTGTAAATAAGGAAAATAAATCTATTACATATAATTTTCCTATGATGACATATTCGTTGTGGGACTTAAAGTACCGGAGGCAGCGACATGATTTGTGTAATAAAGATGATTTTTTTATCCCATTTTATTGTTTTGATGCTGTAACTAAACTAAACCGCAGTCTACTGAATTGTTGTTGTTGCTGACATTGATAACAATTTTATAAATGTATATATATGATAATAAATTTACACATATAAGACTAAAAATATGCTGTAAAAATTAATTCAACCTTAATAGCAATAGTCCAGGAACTGATTCATTTTACCAGGATTTGTGATTAAATTTAAAAATGTGATGTAATCTTAAGGAAAATCAGAAATTAATCTATTATATTTGGAAAATTATAAGATTATTTAAAAATAATGGTTTCGTATAAATCTAAAATTTAATTGCTATTATTATGGATAACAATTTCCCATTTATCTTGTAATCCTTCGTTAATTTAAATACATGATCATGTGATTTTTATATATAGTTTAAACTATTAGAGTGTTCTTTATATATATGTTCACAGGCATAATAACTAGAATGTTGATGAACCCTTTAGTTTAATTTTTTTTGTATTATTAGCTAAGACTTATACATACTTTGCTGAGGACAGATCGTGCGGCACTCAGATTCCTGCTCTATTCACGATGCGAATCTGTTATAAATGTCTCTACAATATTGACCATGAACATAATAACTATGACAGTTTTTGAATGATTTGTTGAAGATCTGATTCCATAATGAAATTTACAATCCGACAGCATTAAATATTGAGGTCGTTCTTCGTTTGAATGCATTTATAAAATTTTCATTGATCGATTTAACAATTTGCGGTCATTTGTCTACTCTCAGCCACTAAAGATTTTTTACCGTTCCGGTCGTATCTCTGTCCTCAGCACACAAGGAACCATACGAATAAGTGATCTTATCATAAACCAAAACATTGCTCCGATAAATCAGAGATAACGAAACTCAATCCACACTCGCTATGCAAAACACCGTGGCGAGTCAGTCGCCTTTTGAGAATAAAGAAATCGACAAGCTTTAGAGATACTTTGTAGAATTTCAAATAAAGCTTTGAAAATTACGTTTAACTGTAATTAGGCATTCTTCCTTGTTAAGGTATTCCGGGGTTAAGTTTTCTAAGGCACCATTGATTCAAATAACTGCATGCATGATTATGTTCTATGTGAACAAGTTAAATGTTGAAACTTACGATGAAACTCGTATATATATATCAAATGTCGTTTTATGACATGATTGAAATTTAAATTATAATGCGCTTTTCACTTATGGTTAATTAAAATTTATGGTATGGGGTTATATTGGTTTAATAACGACGTTTAGTGCGGTTATTGGTTTTGAATGTTTAATATGCAACCTTTAAAACATAATTCAAATGGCGTCATACGTATATGAGCTTGGGATCAAGTTCATATTGTTCACAAAATGTATTCAAAAGCCATCGAAAAAATAAGTGGCATAAGCAATTGTATTGAGTTTTCTTGAAAGTTGTCTACATTTTTTTGGGGGGAACATTAAATTAACACTCAAATAACCATAAAATTTTTACTTCTGACTATTAGCATATTTAACTTAATTTATTTTTTCACCACGAATGCGAAAAGAAAGCGACCCAACGAGCGTTCCGAGTCGTTTAAATGAACGAACTTGCTTAAAATTATGAAGCCTGGATTATGTGTGTGATTTATGAGCGATAAAATATGGAAGAAAAGCAATTATGCACAAATCATGTTTTAGCAATGAAACATTGTTATTGCACATTTTTAAGCACTTTTTAGAAATCCATCCTCAACGACGCCAATTTTTTTCGACTTACTAATACCGAGCGCCTTATATGCGATGTAGTATTGTTTTTGTTAAATTATTATTCATGAAATCTTGAATGCAAAATTTAAGATTTGAGGAGCAAAACGTAGGTGTTCATTGACATGTGTAAACATAAAATCTTCAAGAACAAAATGATACAATGTCATTCATAAGTAAAACATCGATAATATACGAACATTAGGAGATAACGTTGCTTTTATGACATTTCAATAGCTATGATTTTGCATCCGTTAGCCAAACATCTTGAATGACCTTTTTTCTTTAAATAAATATAATAAAAATAATATATATGATTATGAAAACAACAGTATTATTTTCTCGATAAATGAAAGCATTCATTTTTTATAGGGACATTAAGCTTAAGTTTCATTCATCGGGAGTCATTTAATAAAAAGCCAAATTGTTTCTTATTTACGAAAATTTGAGCGGTGATAT
Source organism: Stenopsyche tienmushanensis (assembly GCA_008973525.1). NCBI lineage: Eukaryota > Metazoa > Arthropoda > Insecta > Trichoptera > Stenopsychidae > Stenopsyche > Stenopsyche tienmushanensis. The sequence continues at coordinate 182,760 of WACJ01000214.1, forward strand.
CAACGTAACATAATATTTAAAAAAATCATATGTCAAGCTTCTTAAATTGAGATATCAACGACGATAATGGCATAAATGGATGCTGCTTTATGAAATTTAATAATCGATATATGGTTATTAAACGGTAGCGCGTTGTTGGAAAAACATACATTTGCATAATAAAACTATACTTTTTAGTCAATAAAACATTACGTTCCTATATCGAGTCGCTATATATAGTGCATAGGCTACATTAATAATGGTAAAATATTTTAATATCGTCTTGAATATCTTGAAAATAACATATTATGTATAATTTTCTATAGCAATCGAGTTTCTTTGAAAACAACTAATTAACAATAGGTTATTTATTCATGTTGAAAAGCACAGCATTCCTGGGTGTTAAAATATTACTAATTAGTTTGAAAGAATTTTAGAATTAATTAAGATAGATCCATTTTGATTTATGATGATAATTCTAATTATGTAAGTTGTTTGTCTATAACATCATATAATTAATTTTTGCATAATTCGAATTTGCTATAATATTAGTATTGCTACTAAAATATTAAAAATATATTGAGAAGAAGCTAGATAAAATTAATATAAATAGTTTTTAAATAATGCTCACCAAGGAACAAATGTCGATATAGTGGATTATTTTATAATAATGGGGAGTTTATGATAGATTTATGATATAAAATAACTAGGCCAATTTTGATGAAGATGGAATTAACAATCGTCTCTTTTTCAGATTATCGAAGATTTTATAAATCATGTCATTTTTCAATTTTACTTGTAAATAATAATACAAAAAAACGAAAAATCATAGCGTCTATGTGAATATAAACGTTATTAATTAATGCCGGTCTTATATTATAATAATGCGTATCACAGATATGTTGGTTCCTAAACTATAGGTATAGGACTTGCTGCAGGTATATCAAAAACACATCACTCAATAAGTTCGTAGGATGAAATATATTTTGCGCCACTATTGACAAAACCATATGATTTTTGGGAAGTATCAACTTTAGAATAATACATATCAAAATTTTATAACAATCTGGTTTTTATTTCACAAGTTGCAGTGGTTTTAATGATGTGTGTGTGTTGATAAAGTATTGCTTTTTAATAAGAAAAAATACCGTCGAAGAAAAGCAATGGCTTGACCAGTTTTATTCGGTTTTGGCTCCATCGAGACAAATTATGTGCCGAAACTGAAGCCTATAAGCCGAAGATAAATCGTCCTACAAAAAGTATTGAAATGTTAGCGAAGCGTTGAATGTGTCATTTTTGAAGATGAATAAAGTCGAATTTTGCTGTAAAATTGTTTTATTAGCCATCCTATGAACTTATTGAGTGATGTGTTAAAATATTTTAAAATATATACGTTTTATTTACAAATTTACACGTAAAAGTTTGAATAAATAGTATTTTTTTGATTGGCCTTTTGCAGTTCCTTCTATGGGATCACGCTTCTTCTTAATGTGGTGGTTTTCCGTTGCCTTACATGTGGTAAAGTAAGAATAGGATTATTTAGAAAGGTAGAGAATCTAGAAGAGAGAATTTATGAGTGAGTAGTGAAACTATACCAAGTGTTATGACTTAATTTTTCAAACAACCAAACATTTTTTGTTCAAAATAGATCTTTTTATAATGTTTTCTGTAAATAATTCCACGAAAATATCTTGCTCAAGTATAGGTAAATATTTTTTTACATCTTCGCGGACCCCCAGAAATGGTTTCACGAACCCCCAGGGGTCCGCGGACACCTCTTTAAGAACCGCTAGTATAGTGGATTAGATCCTGGACTCTTATTATAAAGGTTCGGGTTCAAATCCAGATTGTGGGAAAGATTTTCACCGTACCAATAAATTTGTAAGTATTTCTGATCGATCGTTTCAATCCAGGTTTACCCTGATTTCCTGGATTTGAAAAAGTAAATGCTGAGGCGATTAATAAAGTCGTGCAGGGATGCCCATGAGTGAGTGATTGAATTTGAAACAATAATTAAATGATCGTTTATATATAATGTTAGTATCACTTCTTCTTAGGAAATCAGAGTAAATCTGGATCGATCAGAAATATTAATATTTCCGATCTCCCAAATTTGTTGGTACGGTGAAAATTCTACCACGATCTGGATTTGAACTCGAACCTTTATAATGAGAGTCCAGGCGACTTTGATAAGGCATAGCGTGTATATAATTTTAAAATGTGGTCGCTAGCCACATTTCTTATACATTTGAGAACCCTGTATCTGAATATTTCTGGCGGCCATTTTTCAGTTTTGATCAATATTTTATTGCGGGTGAAAGTTAGTATCACATATTTGTTGATGTATTTTCAGAGCCAAAAGCTTGAATCATTGTTATGTTGATGCTTTCAAATCTTCTTGGGAACCCACCCTTTCTGAAGCTATTCAAGTATGCCCGGAAATGTATTTCGTGTATTTTATATCCCTTTATATGATTCTTCTCCATAAAATCTTTTTAGTGGGATTTCGTAACTGGAGAGTCCATAACATATGTTCAAGCGACAATTTGAACCAGCGATGAATATTTATCGAGGTACTTAACGTGTGTTTTGGACATGGGCGACCTTCCTGTTGTCAGGTCAGCAGATAATCGTCTGCTCGATCTGCGGATGTGGCTAATCCGATCCCAAGAATGTTCTGCTTTGCATATTTATTTTTTAATAAAATAAAAATATTTGTCATTCATTAAATCTGATCAGGTGTCATTTAGTGTCACCGTAAAGTCTGTAATTTGGTAAGTTCTCAGCAGGTGGATGATGAGTTATGGCCACCTTCTCATGCTCCGTAACCTGATACAGTAACAGCATTGAAATAAATACCTGATTTCTAGTCTGTGTAAAATACATTTTTCTGATTTGCATTGCAAACAGCCTAAAATTTCCATCTTGATTTTCTTTTATGTCCGTCAGAAGACGTCGTTTTAATGTCACCATTAAATTATGAAATCATTTTACGATGCCATATATCAAACGGTTTAGCACGTACGTCTGCATGCTTTTTTAAGTGTTCTCTCTCGGACAACGTGCAAATAATGGCGTTAATTTTTTATGGACGTCAAATCGTATTTTGAAATAAATTCTGACCTTAGACCTTGCATCTCCATTGCTAATCGTCGATTTGAAACAGTCAACGGCGATGGAATCCGTTTTCTTGAAATCCGATATTAATTTCGTCAATGCGCCCGATTAAAAGTATAGCGACGAAAAATCACACGCCGATGATGAAGTGTTGAAATTCCCAAAACGGCCATTAATATTCATAATTTTGATTATACGGACATAATGTTTATTTATATGGCGCTTAATATTCATATGTCAAGAATGTGGGGAATTTGGATTTGTTTTTTTCATAATACACAGTAATAAAAACAGTGTAAATATTTGATTACTTTTATATTGAACTATTAATTTTATTTTCATGGTGAGCGTACAAGGCATCAATTATAAATTTTATCCAGCAAATAAAATGCGGTGATATTTATGGCTGAAGTTGAAAATTTAGTGCTTTGTCAAAAAAGTCCTTCATGCATGTTCTAAACGTTAAAGACACGTGCTTGCGAATGTCAAACATCCCACAAGGCTGAATACTATCGACGCCATAGACCCAAGCAATCGATTGCAACATTTTTTTCTTATATCTTAATAAGATTTTTTTGCACGAAGACTGACGTCTAGATTTATACGTATCCGAAGAAATAAATTTCCAAAGCAATCGATTGAAAAATATCATACTGCGTGACAAATGTCCATCAACTGTTCCTTAATATAAATACAAGTAGCTCCATTTCAATTAATCCTACTGCGCTCAATGAGCTACGCCATTTTTTTAGTAATTGATCAAGCAACATGACATGAAGAGAAATCAACCGAGTGTAATAATTATTATTTAAATGAGTCGTATCGATTCGTTTCAGTGATTTATCACAGGCGATCAACTTCTGAAATATGTTTTTTTGATGAACGAAACAATCATATGAAATTGCTTGGTCTATTTAACTCAAGGTTCTGTTTATTTTTCAGATTAAACATTATTTGGACATTATTTATTTCAGCAATCAGTCATAAAGAAGACTAACAACGTTTATATTTATTTTCATTTTTTTAAATTGGCTTTACAGACCGGTTTTCAGTCGATTTAAAATGACTTGAATTTGAAAATTAAGCAAAATAAAAATCAGCACGGAAAATTGATCATAATGCTGACGAGCATGACCGAACGGTCACGTTTATATTAAGGCTGAATTTCTAAGGCTAAATCGATGAGCTTTTTCACTGTTTATTTTTGTTGAGACACGTTCCAGTAAACACATGTGTTTTATTATGACTTTGAAGCTATGATTATAAGCTTTATTTTTTCTGCAAAAAAAGAAAAAATCTATCAGGGGGAAGATGTTAAAATCAATAATAGAAGCAGTGCACTTGAGCCATTTTATACTGTTTTTTTCGACCGAGGAATGTAGGCAAACGAAGCACTGAAAAAATCACCGATACTTAGGGGAATGTTTTGAAACTAAAAATGTGTCATCGGTGGTTTAAACGGTTTCAAAATGGAAATAGGAATCTCAATAATATTGTTCGAAAAGGATGACTCCAATAGTTAGATGATCTCATTCCGAAATCGATGATAAAATCACAGATCCTCGTTAAATAATTATCGCTGAAGATAGGCTGTCTACGATACTCGATCTACGACGTACAATCTGTGCATTTCTTCTGTTTCAGTATGAAGAAGATCCATTTTTCGGGCAAATAGAGACAAGAGGTGGATGCTATACAATAATTCTGTATATATGAAAACAAATACCTGATCGATCGTCTCAATCCAGGTTTACCATGATGATTCCTGGATTTGAAAATGTAAATGCTGAGGCGATTAATAAAGTCGTGCAGGGACGCCCATTAGTCAGTGAATAAATTTGCAACAATAATTAAATTATCATTTATATATAATGATAATTTCGCTACTCACTCATATATTCACTCCTATCCTACCTTTCCATATAATCATATCCTTATTCTACCACGTGTGGAAGGCAACAGGAAACCACCATATTAAATCTTCTCCTTAGTAAAATCTCCTATGGAGTTCGCCTATGTCCGATGGTTCGGATATGGCACATTAAGAAGAAGATTTATTATTAATTGCTTAAATCCGGTCAGACCGTTACAGCGATCTTTTATTGTGAACAAATCTGACGAACGAAACAAGAACTTATATAAAACGATCTGTTTTTATCAATAACTAAAAAATAAAGAGAAAAAAAGGAAAGTTTGGATTGGAAATTCTACTTGATCCTACCTATCTACTAGATCTTGCGCCTTCTGATTACTACCTTTTCAGATTCAAAAAAATCAAAGTATTTATTCAAAAAGGTAATAGAAAATGATAAAAGTTATTTTGTTGATTAATGTTTAAGATTTCTTTAATAAATGAATTTTTTTCATCATCAAACAAAACATTACTTTTCGGTCCTCCTAATATTATTTTTTTAAAGGTCAAATGAAATCGGAGTTATGTTTGACGATAACATTTTGAATTGTATAATATAGGCTATATTTATTTAAGGAGTACAAAATTATATGGCTTAAATATCATATTTATTTATATTGATTGTCATAAATTGTGAAGCGAAATAACAGATTTGTATTCTGTTGGCTGGGCAAAATTATTACAACGTGAGTTTAAATTGAGCTGATGGTTCTGCATCCATGCTCGAAGTTGCTCATACTTAATGGCGATAATTTAATTCAGCTCATTGTGTTTTTTTGTGGTTCAGCTTTGGAGGCTGTAGTTAAGGTAGCGATGGTGTTCACGGTTGTGGTGCTGCATTAGCGTTGGCCGAGATGGTCTAACGAATGTGCTGGTGAGCAGGTCAGTGACAACGGAAGAGCCGCGAAAGGGATTTAACACGCTTAACTAACTGCAAGACGCCATCCTTAAATCCATTGTCTTGACAATTACACCATCGCCACACCACAATTCCTAATATACTTAATTTAATTTCTTCGCATAATGCTCATTGCGTAGGCTATCCGCAGAAGCCATCCGGACTGATCAGCTCTGAGCCGTCTTAATAATTGGTAACGCTCTTAAGCGGCACCGGAATGGATGTTGCCGCTGACGCGCTCGCATATAATAAGTCAATTTAGACCACCTCTTTAATGGTCTTTATTTGAATTTATGAATAAGTTTATTCCGATAATAAATTAATCGCTTTAATGTATCGCAAGTGCAACAATGAATCGCATCGAGATCTAATTACTTTAAGCTCATTGCGGGCCAATAACTCGGTCTCAACGTCCCATGAATAACGGCCGAGACAAATCTGCGATTGTTCAAGACCAAGAGCTAATTTATTGTCGGTCATATGTTAATGAGACACGTCACACGGAGATGCCGCGATAAAATTGGATATATTACATCATGACCATAAAAGTAACAACAATTCACTTTTATGAATATTCAAAGCTCTCAATCAATCAGACATAAATGTCAACTAGGTGGAAGAATGCATTTGGGTGACGATTATTGGCGGTGTTTGATATTTTTTGACAATAAATTATTTTGGCGTTATATTTGGCTTTATTTATTCGGTGTAAATTATGTTGTATGCCGTGAAAAAATAAGAGTGAGAAATAAAAACGAACTAATAGAGTAGTTCTCCTACAGCCGTCCTTGTTGTTGGTGGTATAAAACCCACGCTGGATGTTTTCACTTGGTATATTGCAATGATCGAATTTCTGAAGAAAATTATATTTTCATACATACACACAAAGAGCTTTTGTAGGATATCAATTTATCTTTGAATTGCTGAAGGCGTAATTTTGATCGATGCCAACTCCAAATGAAATCAATTGTCGTTAATGATCAAAAACAATAAATATTTTTTTCCCAATAAAATTGTGATCTTAAATCAGGTATTTGATGTTTAACCATCAATTTAATAATTTAAATGCGTAGGAAGTTAATTTGTTTTGAAAGCTAATTTTAGCAAAATTAAAGGAATGTTTTGACATCCCAAGAATATGATTAACAAGCTTCAAAATACTAACATTTTAGGGAGACTTAATCACTTGTAACTGTACTGAGCTCGGTCAAATTACCGATTTCAACATTTAATTTAAAGTTATACATTATTGGTATTTCTTTTTGTTGATCCAGCTTTATCATGTCTTTGATTATCTGACTGATCAACTTTTATAGTATACCTCACAAACAATTCCAGCTTTTACTGTTTCATATCTATGGATTTTAGAATGTGGATCTGCTTTCTATGAGCAGGAATACTTTAACAGGAATTTTAAAATTTCTCTGATTCGATGAAAAACACAGCGAAATCGACATCTAAATATTGACAAACTTCAGATGCATGGAACAAAATTATTTAAGATAGTCAAAATAGCTGTCATATAGGATTTTGCAAAGATAATGTAATCATTCAATATTGTATAATTTAAAAAATTTTAAAATTTAAATATTTATGGTAAATGTGTCAAGGGGTTATCTGTAATTAAGAAATAGTGCTACCATAACGATCTATAAATTTTATATGTAGGCCTTGTTTGTGTAAGTAAGTTTAAAATATTATTATGTATTATCTTTTGCAATAAATTGGTAATTTATTTCGCTTTTCAGGCTGGATTTTCCAAACTTTTCCTGCAATTGATATATGATTCTTCAACTGCAAATCTTTCTAATATCAGGCACAGTACAAAAAAATTGATTTTATATATTTGGTGAGCGATTGAGCTTGTTCTTGAAATAGTTCGTTTAAATAAATTAGAGTACTTAGCCTATGTAAAAAGGGAAGAAGAACACTTATGTAGGAACTATCCAGGATGTAGAAAAATAAGACACTCCATTTGTGTTTTCATAAATTTCTAATAAATTCGTACGGCAAAATTCCGGGTTATATTTGAATTCTCCTTGTATGTTATAATTCAGTTAAAGCTCGTCAATTATATTCCATTGATGAGTCTTAAAAATATGTGCGTTATCTTTATGAATCTCACTTTCAATGAGTGTCCAACTAAAGAAACAAGCACGCTGCTTGAAGTCATACCATGCGAAATTTGAAGTAGAAGTGTTGAAATGAAATCTGTTTGTATAGCTCTTCGGCCACTTTAGCAATTGCTTATCTGGTATCGTCTCACATATTGATCTAAGCATATTGATGCTCTTTGCGGAGATATCTTCGACATTTCTAAGACTTTTAACAGCATCCAATATGTTGGCACGTATGCAACATCACACAAGTCCGCCTTATGTAAAAGGCTTGCTTTATTTGAAGCAGCGCATTGCGAAACACATCCTTCTTTGGAGATGGGTCGATGGTGATGGAATAAATCTATCTTGGCTCCGTGGCCAGCAGCGTCCACGGCGTGATGGCATCACCGTGACCAGAAGACGAATCTAGATCCTATCTTCCTTCGCCTCCGGGTAGCCCGTATCTGAGCCTCTTATCTAAATTGCTTATCTGCATCGGGAACCCTGTGCAGCACTCTCGACTCAATTGATTAAATTAATACACTTGCCTCACTGGTTTCGTTACACCGCATAACAAAAAAATAGAGATTGCTCTCAGAACGTTCATTAAGATCTAGATATAATTAAACTGCAGCATGCTTAATTGAATGCCTGAAACTGAAACGTCATGCTGACTCCGATTTATTTGGCCGTACGTCATGTTTCATTGAAGACGTCGATGCAATTTGAAGCCGTAAGAGTGGGTGCTTGCATTTCTTAAATGATTAAATTTTAAAAGTGCAGATTTTCGTATACGTACTTGATGTTTCCGAAGTGTGTTTACGAGAGTGCCATAAATCGTGCACCTTATCAAAAAATATTCAAGATCAAAGAGCAAAAAAGCTTCTGAGAGCGTTGAAAAACCTGTTATAATGCAAATAAACTACAAAAGCCCCGTATGAAAAAATTAAACAATTCAAATACAAGTCGTGAACATAAAAATTAATGACGACCTGTAGGTTTTATTTGCATGCAATTCATAAAAAAAATTAAGTCAATACGATGATATCTTGGAATGCACGAACACCAAATTATTACTAGGCACATATGAGCCGTAAACAATGTTTTAATTTATTAACAATTATAATAATAGCACATTTAGGCACAAAAGCTCATAAACGTCCACTCTGACATCGAGCTTATGTCAGTAGTTAGGTTCGGTTATCACACTTGATCATTATGGTTCACGATGAGTAAGGCCTTAAACTATCGACATGCTTCCTATTTTGCTCAAAGGGTTAAAGCTTAAATAGTTTATTGCCCATGAATTAACGGCTGATGGTTAACTGGTAATGAAAAGGAGTTAGTTGAGTGTAAACGGTGACCCACGGTTCTCATACGCTATGGTAATACTTGCACGATCTTATATGGTTATTGGAAATGGCAGGAAACATATTTGGACAAGACTACATTGTAATATAATTTCGCTACTATAATATATTGGAAAAAAATCGAATCCTCACTATTTATCTTGATTTTCAGAAATGTCATGTAAGCTCTATTGCGCGTTCTACACTACACGTGAATATGCCCACTATATATGATATAATGGTTATAATGTATTTTATAAAGCTTATTTCAATGCTGATGGCATTTATGTAAGCGTATTTTGGGTTTATCCAAAGAAAAATGTGCTTCGTTTAACGTAAATAATATTAAAGATCTTCCTTATCTGCTTCATAATTTGTTTTTTGGTTTATTTTAAATATATAAAATTGTATAAGACCTCAATCAACTATAAATCATATTTAAAGCAATATTAATTTACGCTTAATAAATCTTCCAAATTTAGTTCCTTGATGTTCTTTAGAAATTGCCATTCTATTTATATTGTCATGATGAAGTATAAGTAGTCTATGGTTAAGCTTTTTTTAATTTTATTTACTTTGAGTTTATAAATATGGATGATTCTTGGTATACTAAAAGCATAGTCGAACCGAAACTGAATCGAAAATCGGTAAAACCGTTATTTTTGTCGGGATAAAAACCAAAACTGAACCGATTCGAAAACATCGTTTTTTCGGTTTAGAACACGTTTTAGTCTAAAGTGAGTTTGGGTAATTTTTGTACAGAAAAAATATTAATTATTTGTCAATCATTTTTTTATCGAGTCAAATATCATCTTGTTTTTATTATGTATTTTATTTAGTTCATTCTTTCCTATATATTTCCCATGTTCCCAGGTTGAGATTCCCAGATTTCATGCCAATATTTTTATGCCAATATCATTTCGTTTAATAAATTTTAATATTATATACTTTTAGTCAAATATTTATATTATATTTATTGCTTAAGTGATTAAAATTCTAGACACTTTTTAGAAGTAAATTGTATATTTGTAATTCCTGCGTAGAAGCAGAAATGGAAATTAAACGAATCTCCAATAATTGAAGAGAGTAAATTCGATCATATTATTCATGTAGAATTCTTGTTATAAAAGAAGGAATAAAATATTGTAAATTATGCTATAAAGTATGCTTTTAATACAAATAACAACGCAAAAAAATTAATCACCAAGAGCTAAATTGAGAACTACAAAAGTCGTTATTTTTTCCGGAACAAAAACCGTAACCGAATCGATATAAATGTTTGGAAATGAACCGAAACGAAACCTGAAATTGAAAGTAAATACGTTTCAAAATCCTGTATAAAACTATATTTTCTTGAATTAAACCGAGTTTAAATTGATTATAAAGAATTGCATGCATTCACTGTCTGTTTTTTGTTCATTGTTGATGATTCATATGATATCCAAGCCTATTCATATTTACAATACATTTAATATGGTTCTGTATTGCATTTCATGGGGATCATTGTAATAGTTCTGCAATGGTTTGATGTGGGTTTATTTGTTATCAAATTTGAAGTTGTTCTTAATCTAGGTTCAAGATCTATTTTATAATCCAAAGGTTTTAGAACACCGATTACAAAAGCAGTGCTTTAAAACATGATATATTTTTTGATTTAGCGGATCATACGTAAGTCATTAGCAATCTGTTGTTGCGAGATAAGCATGTATATTGTGTGAATTTCTTAGGAATTTCTAGCTTATAATAAATTAATATAATAATGAGATAAAAATGCTTTTATTGTTTGATCACGCAGAGCTTTCCTTTTGTTCTGCAAGGTGTGAGTAAGCTCGTAGAGAGCTGCCGGAACGCAGGCTGCTAACTATTCCATATTAGGTCCTAAATGATTCTTCGTGCAGAAGGACAGGCGGACTGAGCTGATGATGCCCAGGGCGGGCTGCAGAGGGCGCTGGGTCATGAGGATCACCTCATCCGACTGGAGCCGATAACAACCTCCAATATGAGATAGAATCGAGCTGGCCATGCATTGAAAATTATAAATTTACGCTCGTGAATTAGATAATGCGCCCAAGGGCTGCGAACACAAGAGTAAGTGATAAAAAGATCACGACACGATGCACAAATTGCACTTGGTCGCCTTCTAATGTGAACAATGCATCCTGGCCAATTTTCAACATTTATACCATTTTCCGGAGCACGAAGATCTCGTATCAATAAATACATTGTAATTCAGCGTTATTGAATTCCGCACAAGGAGTTTCGCGCGATGAAAGCTGAGATTCGCATGATATCGCCGTTTTGATTGACGCAATTCTTCCGGGGAGTTAAATGCAAATGAGTGAAACTTAAGACAGATGAAAATTGCTTGATAAGTTGTTGATGGCCTGGAGCTTTGGCAAACGCTACTTATACACATGCTGATGATTTATTCTATTTATGTGGTCAGCAGGTCAGAATTAATGTGATTTTTGACATGTATGTAACTGAAATCTTCTACGTATCATATATTGTATGCCCTCATTTGCACGAACCATGCCAGTATTTTTTTTATATTTGCGTGCTTTTCAGAGCTCATTGTCATAAATTATATACTGCAGTAATAATATATATTGGATTGTTCTTAGACACAAATTATTCAATAGGTTTTTTGCTATCTGCCATGAAACCGTATTATTTAAGTCTATTTGTCAATATTAGATGGCAGATTAAGAATGTTAGCATTAATAATATACCTATAAAAGAAATCATAATAATGTGTTGGGTTGTCTGAATGTGTTTAAGCTTTTTTTTTTTGAGAACTCAAGCTTAATTATGGTTCATCTGGTATAAATACCGTAGGAATTTTTAAATCTACGACCTCCCAACTTACAAAATATCACAATTACAACCGGAGAAATTTCATATTTTAAAATTATGTTATTCTTTTCATCCTCCTCTTAAGAACTTAAATTATTTTTGGGTTGACTTTAACATATTTTATGGAATTAAGCACGTAGTAAAACGGCAAGAAGTCCAGTATAATGAAAAGAGAAATGAAAAGAAATCAAAATGGTTTTATTCTTTAATAATAACATATCATCATCATCATCATAGTGCAGCCACAAACAATTCATTGCAGGACTAAGGCCTCTTTAATATCCATTCACAGGAAAGGGTTACATCCAATTCGTCTGTATTATGCATTCATCTCCTCGTTCGCTTGATATTGAAGGTAGCATGATTTCCGAGTTTCATTTAGAAAGCTCACCCAGTGAGCCACCTGGATGGACGTGTCGAAAGGCGCTTTCGCAATCATCTCGATGGGTGTGTGGGAAATTTGTAAAGACTGAGTAGTTTTCCTCCGGAGATATTGAAAAACTACTAAAGACAACCTTGTTAAATTTACTGAAAATGGTTTTCTGGAGTACAAAGAGTGCGTCATCCCTTTTCTCGCGAGGGTGATGTCGGGCTAGGGTTAAGTCATACTATCAAAATGAATTCGCGATCATAAAGTCGAATGTTTTAATGATATTTAATGCAACGGTCATAATTTAAATAATCATTTAATCATCAATGTATTGATTGATAAACATAGCAATCATGGTTGAAAATGATCAAATGGTTTGATTATTTGGATTCATTTCAATTGGATACAGTATCCAATTATTTAGCCCCCAGATAGCTGCTAATTTAGCTCGTTTTGAATTTAATTTAGATGAATTTAATACTTTATTATGTAGCTGGTCTTATGTATGCAGCATAAGTATATCCGAGTGCATTGCAAAATATTCCTGATTCTCGAGCACAATCGCACTTATTGATCATTTATGATAATTATCTGACATCAACGCCATATTGTTGCTGGCGACTGAACGTTTCAACTCAACCGATAGCACTTCTGCAATCAACGCTCTCAACAATACAATAAATTAATTGATTGCGATCACACAATCGCAACTAGCCCACGTAATAATAGCAGATTCGTTACATATATATGCTAGTGATTCGGAATGGTCAATAAACAATTGCTATTTAATCTAACATTTATCATTTGACCGACTCAAATGCTAGATTCGATTGAAGTAATTGTTGCTGTGGCATTTTCTTTGTGCAACACTTGGAACGCATCGGTGTAATGGCGAGCGTGTCATATTTGACAAAGAGCCGATGACTACATCGTCCTAAAATTCGTTCGAAATATTCGAAAATGTCATATGTGACTTATGGGAGTCATCAGTTTGGTAATATGAAGATTTCGCCTATTAGAATATTAAGCGGGAATGTGAAATTGTCCGTTCGTGGCTTTAAATAACAGTTCTTTGATGAATAGCTTATGGAATTTAATCTCTAGTTAACAGATGAGTTCAAAACTCAAATTAATGGTTATGGGAACGAGCTCTACATCCATTTGTGGGCGACAAAGCCATTGCAATATATTTTTCTCAAAGAAACGTGTAACAGCAATGCTGCGATGTTAAGACTATTAGGAATTGTTTTCACTGTACACCGAGACGACCCCCATCCATTATAATGTCTGGCAATAAATATGAACATTTTTTGAAAATTGAATCGAATTTGATTAAATTTCATTGATTAACATGGTCGCATGATTTGGGAGATATTAATCTGGATATTGCAACACTCGATGGCAGAAACACCTACTTCTTTCACACGAAGCCATCTCACATTTTTGGTGAGGTTCAACGCACCAATCAGTCACTTGTTAACTTTCTCACAGAGCCCCCATCTGGTCCATGGCAGAGACATATCTGTTCATATCGTGTTCATGTAATAATTCCTAAAAGAGCATGACACGTCATTCATCAGCATCAGAGCAGAATTCAGCCATCATTATGTCTGCAACAATTAAAAAAAATATTTCAGCCTACGCAACGAAGAGTCAGGTGCGATTGTTTTCCTTTTGTACTAAATGCATAACAAGATATACACAGTTCGGCTTGTAGTTCATCTTGTGGAAAAATTTATTAGAAAATAATGTTGATGAATGAATGAAACTAAAAACATAATTCAGCTTAATCCTTTGGCTACTTTGGGTGTTTTTGATGATCTGAAGATTATTTGCTATTGTTTTCTCTCTTGTTATATTATGCTAACGTGTGATCATGATGCAATATAAGATTAAACATTGATACCCTGACGTACAGAAACTTTAAGTAGAACCCAAAATGGTTTAAGTTTTATTGCTTTAAAGTTTTTGGGGATTAGTTGCACTTAGGCTGATGTAATTCGTACTTTTTTCTTTTTTGATGACTATACTCATCAAAAATAAATTATAAATTTGTGACATTTTGAAAATTCGCAAATGTCAAAATTTGATTCGATCTGGATATTTTGATTTAAAAAATTGCCCTGGAAGTAAAAGACTGCGTAAGGTGGATGCCACCACACTGCCTGCTGAAATCGAAAGAAATCCAACTGCAACTATTGAAAAGATATCAGTCAATTTAGGATACTCATGGTCGAGTATTCAAGAAATCTGAAAAAAAATCGGGAAGATGTGGAGAAAAGGAAGATGGGTACCGCACGAGCTAAGCGAGGAGAACCTGGGCGACCGTATTAATGCTCGCAAACAATTTCTAAAAATGGAATCCGAAACGCCGTGTTTAGGCAATTTAATATCTGCAGATGAGAAATGAGTACTTTACTCTAATTATGGACGCAAAAACCAATGGATATGGAAGGGTCAGGTAGCAAAACCGACACCTAAATCAGGCTTGACAACAATTTTTTTTTGTCTGTTTGGTGGGACTGCAAGGGTATCATTCATTTTGAAACACTTAAATCTGAACAAACAATAAATGCAATAATTTATTGTGAACAATCAGACCATTTAGTGGTGGAAATAAAAAAAAAACCTCTCTTGTACATTAAAGACGAGTGTTTTTACAGCATGATGATGCTCGCTATACGGTGGAAAAAAACGCCGGAAAAAATAAACAGGCTTGGATAAAAGACAATTTGACATCCTTCTTATTCTCCAGACATTGCTCCGTCGGATTTCTATTTTTTTATATATCTATGCAGCATTATTTGGATGAGAAAAATTACAAAATACAAGATGAGGTCAAAAATGGACTTTTAGAATATTTTCATTCAATGCCCGTTATGCCAAATAAATGGAGAGGTGTTATATCTAACGATGGAAAACAGTTTGTAATAATATGTTAAACATTAAAAGAATATGAGCATTCAAATCTTATATTCTTATTCAAGCACTTTAAAGTTATTAGTTTCACAATTGACGATATATCGTTACTCAGCACCCAGAGAACAATTTTGAATTATGATTTCAGTATTTTAATCAAACCATTGGAGTATTATATAAGCGACTTTTATAGGGAATATATTTATCATGTGTTAGTTTCTAATTAACTAAGTGCTTTGTGGCACATAAAAGGTTCTATAAAACTAAAAATCAGCCGATTATAAACTATAAAAGTCTATATAAAGAAAAGGAACATGAAGATATTTGGTCATTTATTATACAAATTAAAGGACCAAGATAGGGATGTGCTAAATAATTATAATTTGATAACAATTAAATCATCTTAAGTATTAACTCATGTGTCTATTTAAAATTAATATCAAACTCACCGATTTAACAATTGGAAGCTTTTTAAGATATTCAAACTCAGATTACAAATATTTTGCATGCATCTAAATTATTTATATATTTAATTTATAGAGATTGAAAAGCGAGATAATATCAATCCTGGTTCATATATTGATCAGGTCTATTTAATATGATTTTCTTAAAGATTCACGAAAATTTAAAGACTGTATTTATCAAAATAATCATCAATATTATCCTATTCATCCTAGATCCGAGAATCACTTCAATGCGAATACTTTGTTACATTCACAACAAATATTGAAACCAATTATCAATAATAAATGAACGCAATCGATCGATCGATTGACGACAATCAAGGGAACAAATTTTACTAAGTTTGATCCATCAATTATAGAATGTATTTGAGAAACATTCTGATTATGTGAGATTTTTATGAAAACATTAATTTCTTCTCCGTTTCAAATTTCTCATGTTGTGAAATGTTCGAAACAATTTTTTTAAAGTCGATTTTTTCCACATTTTTTGCAATATTATGTGAAAGTAATCGAAGCATCATCTTTATAGATTCTGGTTGCTTCATCTACCTGCAACTAAAATCGTGAGTTTTTTCAATTTATCAATCAATCGATCGAGCAGGTCTTCGCATATCTTAAGTTCCTCATTCGATCTCGTTACCCACAAATAGAATACTGCGCAACTGTTTCGCACATTTTTTTACTGCTATGGTTGTACTGCGATGTAGAGATTATTTTTTCTACTGCGAGCTCTATTATTTTATTTTTGCTCGGCAATAATATCTTCGTGTGTTATTTCTCAAAATTTAACCTGTTCGGTTGTAATCACCCGTTCTATCGGCGGATCGAACATTTGACTCCCATAGGAAACTTTGTTATCGTCGTGTTATTTTATGCGGCTTATTATGAAAAAAATGTACGAATTTCGTTTTATTTTCAGACAACAGAAAAGTGGGTTTTATTAAGATTTATTACATAATTATACAGTTAATAAAAATGTTTTATGCGGAAATATGAAAGTCGCTGAAATTCGTCGCGCATTCACCATTTACGTTGATATATTCTTATTTTATGAAGAAAAAAGAGAATCGATTTCTCCTTAGGAATCCGCAAGGCTCTTTATGGCATGCTGATTTTTATTAGTCTAAAAAATGAATCATATGATCGGATGAAAATCCGTGAGCAGTTATTCATAGGTGGTGTGTACGGTTAAGTCATCGCCGTGGGCAAGTATATTTTTCAATTGAGCTTACCGCTTGTACGTTCATATTTCAACGATTGTTTGCTGAATGTCGTATTCTTTCTTATGGTGGTGGATGGATAGCCATAGGCGAGACACCATTGCAGACGGTCAATGAAAAAGCTCACTGGATTTATGTACGTGACTGCTTACTACTGCAGAAGTCTTCAACTCTACACACTTGATCGACAACCAACATTTTCCTGCATTAACAACCATGCTATTAGTCGATTGTTGCCTTCTCTTTGGCGTTTATATAAGCGATGTTGAACATCAATTATTTTTGCATATGACGGAACTTTCGATTCATCTAAAGGCAAAACGAATTTTATGGGAAATTCAAAGATTTATACAGTATTCTCGTCAGAGATTGTATAGCAACATCAATGGCTCCATTATCTATAATTGCATATATACAATGTGTATAAAGACACTTCATTTTGCATATTAACCCTTTGCACTCAAGACCTTTTTTCGCGCGGCAAACCAGCAACTCGAGACGTTTCCCAGCACTTTTGGCGAATTTCTTATTCCTAACTTAAAATCATTACATACACAAATTAATATGTAAAACTTCTATGTTTTAACAGTTTATATATCTTTACACCTTTATAAATATAATTTCTTAAATAATAATCTTTGTAATTTTGCTGTGTACATGCCCGGCTTTTTGGGATAAGTATTACAATAATATGAGGTTTGATGTTTTTTAACGGTTTTACTTCTTTGAGAGTAGACTTTGCAATCCTTTCTAACCCCTGTTCAATGTTTATAGTGATCAAACACTTAGTAGTATTTCTGCTCCGACTGTCAAGTTTGAATTTGTACCGAACATGCAGTCCGGTTCGTGGTTGCGGACTAATTTCAGATAAGAAAATAAACGTAAACAGTTATTGCCGTGTATCGAGTTTCTGCATCAAACCGAGTGGTGATTGAGAGTCACCTCTCGAGTGCAAAGGGCTGAATATGCTTATACATTTAAAAGTAGAACTGGAATATATTTCGGATCGGATATGCAAGATGGCTATATTGAATAGCCAGCTTTTAAGAATTGGAAAATCAGAATAAACCTGGATCATGATGATCAATCGTTAATATTAATATAGTTTCTAATGTATTGATCCTTTAATAGTCAATTAAATTGTATTCTCAATCGTTTGGGTCTAAATCTGAGCCTTTACAAGTTATCCACATATTTTAGTATTAGCTAACATCTAATTAACAAACACATGTTTGAAATTTTATATATGAATTGGATTTTAAATCTTCATCACTAATGACGGTTTTGGGTCTTCTTTGAAGCTCATTGTGAAGATCGATACTTTTTCGAGGCTCATAGATCGACAATTTTCTGAAAGCTCTATTGATATGAATATTTCTATCTGCTTCTGCTGGGTTATGTCTCAATTTTAATAGTAGAAATAATAACAATGACTCCTTATTTAAAGATATTGAAGACTATAGTATCTTTGTTAATATTAAACATTCAAACTTTTTCAATCTTTGTTCATTTTTGATTAACTGAAATTTCGAGTCTTCATGTGGTAGTATATTATATTTCAATCTTTCGGATTTATTAACCATATTTTTGTATGTCAATGCTATTCAAATTAGGGAATGTGTTCCTATGGAAAGGCTTCTGTTGAGGATGGATAAGGTAGACTTGTCATGAAATTCTTAGTTGTAAATATATATTAGTTTTGATAAATCATAAGGAATTTTGAGAAGCACTGTTTAATAAAATCACTTTTCACTATTTCCAATGATGAACAATATGTTCTTAAAATTTTTGATATAAAATGTAATCAAGAAGTTTTTACAAATACAGATTATTAAAGTTCGGGTTCAAATCCAGATTGTAGAAGAAATTTCCACCGAAACAAGAAATTAGGGAAGTTAACATTTCCAATTAATTATTTCGATCTTCGATCCGATCCAGATTTAGCCTTATTTCTCGGGTCTAAAAAGGGTCAAAAAGGGTCGCTATTTTATAATAATAATTAAAATATGATTTAAAAATAATAATTATCTCGTTATTTACTCATAGATTTTCTTCTACTTAAGTACACATATGGAAGATAAATGGGAAAACACCACAAGAAAAACCTTTTCATAAGAAAGTCTCCAATGGAGATTGCCTACATTTGAATAGATTAATGGAGATGTAATATAGGTTTTTACAAGTGTGTCTTATAAATATATTTTGTATAAATGGGTTTCGTAAATTAACACCCCCGAATGATTACATACAAAAAAATCAATATCAACTTACTGTAATTCAGACTGTTTGAAGGATTGATGATCGGTAGTTTCAAGATTATTTTAGCCGTGCATCACAGATGGATATCTCTCGATCCCGCCGGCGAAAAGGTTGTTAACCACTTGGATGATAAGCGCCCGTCGGTGCGGGGCCCATTAGTCAGGCGGGGGCCCCGGCGTGTATCAAACGGACTTATAAATCCTGTCGGCAGACGCCGGTGTAAATTAATTAAGCGCCACGCGCGCAATTCACCAAACATTATTTTTCGGATTAGGGTCGAAAACCAGTTTTTGTCACCGCTTACCATTGTGGGCGCCCAGCTCGCCGCTAATTCCTCGTGATTAATACTCCGAGGGCATGAAGAGCGTCCAACACTGCCAACTGTGACCGGTGCTTCGCCATAATGATGCACCTATCCGCTCATAATCTTCGCAGGACGAAAAGATTTCATTCCGCCCTTCGAGACGAGTGCCACTTCTGCGATGAACATTTTTCAACATACGAAACACGAGATGTCAAATCGAAACATCTACATTTCGCGCCATTTTTTAAAAATATTTCCAATGCGAATTATCATTTTACAAATAAAATATGGTAAACTCTGAAGCACTCAATTTGTACAAATAACTTCTTCCAAGTCAACGCTTAGCATTAAAAATCATCAAAATAGGAATGATTCCAATATTTTGTAAATTATAACAATAATTTAAATAAATATTTTTATAACTACGTATTGCTTCCAGTTATAATATATTTTATATTTTTGAGCATTCCCATGGTAGCATAAATGATATCAAATCCATCTATCTAGCTAAAGATTATAGTTTAATTTAATTTTATGAGAAAATGATCTTTTTCGTTTGAACGAAACTTCTCATATCGTGAAATGTTCGGAACAATTTTTTTATAAGGCGTTCTGTTTCACATTTTTTGCAATATTATGTGAAAGTAATCGAATCATCATCTTTATAGATTATGGTTGTTTCATCTATCCGCAACAAAAATCGTGAGTCGCTTCATTTTATTAATCAATTCTGAAGAAATTATATGATTAAACGATCAACAAGTGAATAACTTCAATATCATCTTAAATTTCTTCATTGATTAATTAAGCACATTTTGATCAACTTTTGGAACAATTGATCTAAAAATATAGAAGAAGTTTAATAAATTGAAGTTATTTTGAAATTGCAATACTATTAAGTACTTATAAATATCGTACAACCTAAATAAAATACGTGGACGCAAGAAATATAATTTATTTCAAATCATGATTCTCTCTTATGGTGACAAAATTGTATTTTAATTTCAGTGCTTTGGAATCAATATGATTGCTTTGCTCCAAGATGGTTTCTTATAACGATGGTCTATCATTTGTCTCTACATATTGTTGTCCTGAGGGCTTTAGAAATGCAGTCCACGCCGAAGACCTACAGTTGACAGTCCATCTGACATGTTCACCTCTCAAAGAATTGAAACATTTAGAGTAACAGCTGTCAATTTAAATAAATTATGTTTTCCATAAACATGTCAAATGCAATTATATTTATGAACAGACATGTTTACAAAAGTGAAGTGAAGAGTATCGAAATTTTGATGTAATTCAATTATTGATGCAGTTCATGTTGTGCAATATTTAAAGGAACCAATTAAGATAAGGTACCTGTAGGTAGTCCCGCGTTAAGCGGTTGGACTCGTAACCCGATCATCTCGGGTTCGAATCCCACAGGAGATGTGGCTGGCAACCACATTTTTAAAAAACATATATATGCCAGGAAAAACCATGTCAAAATGGTTGGTAATGATACCATAAAAAAGGGATCGCTAAAAGCCACCTCAAAAAAAAAAAAAAAAAAAAATTAAGATAGCAAACTTAATAATTTATTGTATGAAAAATACAAAATAGTAATTTTATCTCAAAATATGCTCTTTCTTATTTTGTGTTTAAAATAAATGTATTAATAATACCTGCAATGATAAGATCTTTTCACTTTGTGAAAATATTTGCCAGATATGCGAGATTTATCAACCCTTGAAGGACTTGAATTCGTTTAAATTTTAATAATTATAACAGCAATATGTTGTACTACTTTTGGAATAGGTAATATTACCGAAGGCTTGTTTCTTTTGGAATTAGTATTTATCGACAAATTACAGTTGGTTGAAGCAATATACGCGGAACATGTTTTGGAAAATTCTGCACTAATAGATCCTCTTGTACTTTAAATTTCTATTCGAATAATTCTATTTTAACTACATGTGGATGGCAATGAAAAAATCTTTTCCCTAGAAAGTCTTTTATGAAGTCTGGCATTCAGTAATCGATATGGCATTTAAAAAAATACACATATGAAACGTGAGTATCTTTTTCTACTAATATTGTTCTTGTATCGGTAGCATTTTGACATTTAATATTTGAAAGCCAAAATTAATGAAAAAATATAACTTTCAAATGTTAATTAGCACAGTCTTTTGTACGTTTTTAGCGGAGTCTTAATCGTGGCGCATTATTAACACAATGATAGATTAATGGTCTAGATGGTGTCTAAATGAATTTCCGTCAAATAACCTATAATCTGAGTCCAATTACTGCATTATCTTAATTAAAAAGAGGATATTAGAAATGAGCGCGCAATGCATCTTGCAATGAGAGCTCAATCTAAACAACGCAAAGTGTAAATAATCGGAATGGCACAAAGAGCATATTCAGCCCTGGGCTTAATACTCCACAAATCCGTACCGGTGTAAAATTAATAATAGCTGCCTAGGCACAATGATAGCAACGGTTCTATAGCACATGTCGGACGAGTCCAGTCCCGGAAGACATTCTGCTTCCATCGTAATTATAATTGCAATAATAGAGCAGTGTTTCTCATGCGGCGTGAATAAGATGAATGCTCTGCTCTCGTGAGTTCAACTGACAATCCTCCCGAAAGACGAAGCGCCGCCGTAATTAAACTGCTCGAGCTGCATATGCCATTTATTTACTACTATGCCATACACACTAACTCTTTGACCTATGACTCACATTAGACTAGACATGAAGAGGACTTGACTCTCCACCCACCTTCCACTAATACGGTAATAGTCATTTTGCTTCATTTTGACAAACTTTGTGAACCCTCAGTCCATTTACTAAGTCCCTGGTGCAAAAAAACTAAATTATTCTTAATAAGTTGACATAAGATTTTGTTTATTATGTGTCTATTAGAATGCCCCTAAGAACATATTTCCCTATGAGCAAAATTACAAAAAATATTATTTCTTGGTGTTTTTAAATAGAAATATTGATTTTAAATAGAAAAAAAATGACAATTCAATTAGTCAAAGAATTTACTAACGTAAACAATAAAAAGGAATCGAAGATTGCCAAAAATTTAATATGACTTCGAAAAATATGTACATAATAAATATACATATCTTACTAGGTGTAATTACACAATACAAACATTTATTTAAACTCTATATAACGCTTTCATCAAAATGTCCCGCATTGCATATTTTTGACATTTTAAGTAATAAATTAATATAGGCATCAATTGATAAATCTCTTAAGTATTTTTATTTTAAAGTACACTGACTGAAATTTTGCTATTCGATCAATATCATCTCATAACAGTTCGATTAGGACAAGTATTTTATTTTATTTTCAATAGATTATTATCAAATCCCAAATTTTTTTACCCCCGAAGTAACCTCAAACCATCATAGCGGTTGGACTCGTAACTCAATCATCTTGGGTTCAAATCCTACAGGAGGCGTGGCAGGTGATCACATTTTAAAAAATACATATACACCATAAAAATCATGTCAATGTGGTTGGCAATGGTCTCATAAAAGGGATTGCTAAAAGCCACCATAAAAACAAATATATAAGAAAATTTCCAATTAGCAATTGATAAGTATTTTTTCTTTTTGGGGATAATATATGGAGTTATTTTTTATTTTGGGCAGCTCGGTCTTTTCCTGTCTTTTGAAGTGTCAGTTTCTTAATATATTCTAATGGTATAATGCACCCCCTTGGTGGAAATCTTATTTTATTAACAATTTACGTTTATTTTGTTGTGTAATGGTAGAAAAATCAATTGCGATACATTATTCGGCTGTTGTGTTGAAACTTCAAAATATAGTTACAACGTAATTTAAATTTTACACAACGTCTGACTGACTGGATCTTGTTTTAGTTGAAGGTCCTAGTCCTGGACCAACTCCTTCTTGATTATTTAATTAGACCTTGTTTAGCGAGCAATTAGTTTAATATAATACATTGTGTTGATGTTGAGTTGGAATAACACATAGATTTTTTTTTAAATAAAATTATGTAATAAGATGAAAGATTAACAATTAACAGAAGATATAGTATTAACATAATTAACAGAAGGGATAGACTGACATAGGAAAAGAAATTTAAGTAGGCTAGAAATAAATAATTAATAGACTAATGATAGTAACAATTTTTTCAAACTTTTATAACTCTAAGTAAGAGTAAGTCTAGATCTAACTATGTTATGCTAAACTGTACATTCTACAACGTTTATTCATTACAAAATACACCAAAACACTAAATGAACTAAATATATTATGCTTTATGGAATTTGAAACTATGGGACAATTTTTTTTTAAAAAATCTCTCATTTACTTATTGTTTGAGGAGAATGACTCTAAAAATTTTTTAACGTTTGTGTTAACAATCAAGTGGACATTGTTAAGTAGAAGAACTTTAGTATTAAAAATATAAAAGAAAAAAATATTTATAACTTACTGATAATTAAGTAAAGCTAGTCGTTTCCAAATTTGTGTTTTGAGATCTGTTTCTGGTAGTGTTTTCACAGTTTTTATTAATTCAGTTGACTTTATACTTGCCTTAAAATTATTATTTTTACAACATACTTAATTTTATTTTGTGTATTTAATGAATTTCGTCTAGTTGTTGATTCAACTATAATAATATAGCCAAACTGTTGCAATTTTACCTAGGTTTTTAAGAAATTTTTAATGGCATTATTTTTTAACTTTTCAAGCCTTTAGATTAGTATTTAGTAATGAAACTAGTTATTTATAAAGTAAAACGATCAAATACTGTAATAAAAAATACATTTTTATAAATTGAAAATAAATTTATCAAATTGATGATTATAAAGCAGAACAATTGACCCCTAAAATATTTCATATTAAGAGATTTTTTTAAATTCCATTTTCTCTTAAATATCAAACTGTGTGTGATATTTATGGAATATGACGCTTATAATTGAACAATGTGACATTGATATTATTTGCAGAAATGGCTAAAATAAGCCATAATATCAGATTTTTTGCATTCAATCTTTATCATCAAGATTACAAGCTTTATATTATTCATATATATTTTTCATCATATTATTTTAAAGCAATGTATCTAAATCGATTGCCTACAATCAGATTAAAGGATATGATAGAATGGCAGATGGATGGGTTCAAACAAAATGACTTGTAATTCTGAATGCATATATAATGTTGTTTCTTCCGTAATGAAGTGGGCAGGATGATGTAATGTAATGATTAATAAATGTTGACTTTTAAGGGACTGTGTGGAGTCGGGACGTTTCTATTGTCGCCTAGGGCCACGTTTTGCTATATTGCACAGGACTGCCGTGCTCGGAATAGAAGATGGTAGGATTTGCAGAATTGGTAGAGTTCGAGATGGCCAACGGTCGTGACCTCGTTTGATATGCATCGTGATCATTAGAGAGCACTTCTGCCCGGTGGACTTGGTTTTCCGTTCTCCACGCGAAGAGATCAATAATAGGAAATACCATAAATATCCTATGATTATGGAAAAAAAATCAATAAGGAACCATTGTCACAGCATTAACAACTCTTCATGAGAAGATCGGCCGTTTGAGTGTCCGTTTGTGGATTGTTTCTAAGTGAACATTTGAATTAAAAGAAACGATGATTTCAATCCAAATATGAATATGAGTTAATCATCGATTATCTAATTGTTTAATATATGATTTACTGTCTCAAATGTCAAAATGTTATCTATTTAGGATTGCTATGGGATGAATTATGATGATTTTTATCAAAGATATTATAATTAAGTATTAGGTTTTTACTTCAAAGAAATACTTGACGGAATTATTCATTGGTTTCTGCGTGCCCCATCACCTTTACCTTGAGCAAATTTAAATTGACAGAATAGTCCGAAGGCTTTGTGCAGCATTGGAATACCACGAAGTGTGCTACAAATGGGTAACGGCCAATGGGCAACGATTCGCACGCACAAGTAATCCTTAAGATTGGAGTGTAATTACGCTCTCGCTTTACCGGAAATAGGCTCATCTCCTTATAGAGCCTCCTTGACAAGTGAAAACCTCTTCGAAGGAATAAACTGTACTGCGAAAGAGCACCTCGGATATATTGCCAAGGTAAACAATACAGGTGCTCTTGAAAAGAGAGAGTAAAACCAAAATTTATTGTCTTTGTGATAAGGACTTGGATGGGCTAAAGTTCAACCGTGCAAAATTAAATATTGGAAATTGGCAGTTCGTAAATATGGAAATGCATTAATGTCAAAAATAATCTCCACACTTTCATTCGCAAAACGATTTAATTTATTGGAACTGATTTCTGTCCGAGATGCAAAAGATAATCTGCAACGAGTCGATTCTACTAAATATGTATTTATAAAAATATGAAATATTCTTTGAATATTTAAGACTTTTAATGCATATCACGTGAGATGATTATGATATTATCTCTTGTATATTATAAATTTTAATGTGACACCATAAAATTCATTTTCAGAAAACAGATTTAACGAGAGATTTGTGCACTTATTTTGTTTGCAATTTAAGAACTTGAACATTAATAATATTCCGTTTCCATTGAAAAACGTGCTTTAAAATTGCTCATTTTTTAAATAATGTAGATTGAATCAATTCTTAAATCATAGAGTAATACAGTGATTTTAAAAACATTAAGGAAGCATTAAAGAGGTTTTATTTTGGAGCAAGGTCCATGAATGAATTATCTGATTTTGCATCGACCTGCATCCGTTTTGCATTCAAATATCAAATAGTAAAATATTACAATATTTGAATACATAATTTGTTGGTGTATTTCAATATGAAAAATAATGCGAATCAATCTGTTTCATATTTTATCATCATTTAACTTGTTAAAGAAGTCTAAATTAGAGCACTTTATAAATATATTTAGACGTTCTTTGAACTTTAGTTTGATAGTTTGATGATAAACAGACCAAAATTTTCAATATATAATACTTGATTTGTTGCTTCGATTCTAATTTGCTTGTAATTAAGAAGATTATGTTAAAAAGTGTTTCTTCTATGATGATGAAACAATCAGCAATATTGAAAAGTCGATGATCTTCAGATATTTCGGACATTTGAATTAATGGAGATCGATAAAAATCAAGTCCTTGTAAAATTAAGTTTTTTGGCAGATCATAAAAATAAATGTCTTAATTTCAAATATTCAGAGTCTTGAGAAGAAAAGAAACTTTGACGCAGATTTAAAATACCAATTCGTCAACAGTACAAAATAATGGTGTTATTGATTCGTTAGCGATTAATTTTATGAAAAACTATGATCAATATGTATAAAATATGCTATGAAATGAATAAAAACATTTTCGTTGGACAGTTGAAGAAGTACATTGTCGAAGGTCTGTTGGTGCATTACCACCTGAAGTCGGTCGTCTCCATCGTCGTCGACAGTTGCACACATTTCTTTTTTGGTCCTGGCGTGGATATGAGGACCTGCTGCAAGCGTCGGTGACCAGCGTGACCTTGAGATGATATCTGCTCACGCCGACCGCGGCCCCTCGCCGCGACAGGCCTGGCACGAATTTCGACACTTTTCCTCGCCTTATCAGCGATACACGAATTTGCGAGTTGTGTGCTTAATGTTTTAATCCACGACCCCATACCGTTGGCCATCCTTGCGAAATTAACATACCCATACTTAAGACGCCAATCTTTCTTTTTCGAGCCTGTTAAATTAAAACACGATTGTCAATCGCGGAGAAGTTTACACGTGTAAGCTCAAGCAAAATGAGATGAAATCTCTCATTTCGATGGGCGAAATCCGATTCGAAAGAAGCGACAGCCGGCGAAAACAGTTTCGTTTAATTTAAATTGCTTTATAAAGCTCAGTCATGTGCAAATTTTATAAACGTACTTGAATGAGGCTCATCAGAGAAATTTTAGTCAGTATTACTTTTGCACAATATCAAATGGGTATTTAAATCTTCCATAGTATGCACGATTGTTCTTTGATATATTATAAATCTCCATATGAAAATTATTTGAATTGAAGAACATTTAATATAATATATCTTTGGAAAAATACAATCGAATTTGTGGATACAAAAATAATGTATTTTGTCAGATATTTGTTAGTATACGTCAATTTTCTAATATGAAATTTTAAAGCTGAGAAGCATAAACCAGTCTTATTTCTTTTACACATATGATTGTTGCAAAAAGTTTACATAAGCAATTATAATTATTCTCATACAATTTTTATTCATTCAAGCAATATGATGATTTTATTACAGGAAAGTGAAGAGTGTCATTCGAATGTAGTGTATAAAATAGTTTGACGATATTAATTTATGCAATCGAATGAATTTAATAGCCAATTCTATGATTTCATTAATTGTTTTTAATGTGAAACATGTATCTATTTCGCCGAAACTTCTTTCTGAGTCATTAAATGTGGTATATTTATTTAATATTTCGACTAATTCATCTTCATTCTACGTAAGATCCTCCAATATTTCTTGGATGTCATGAATATCCAATGTCATCCAAACATTCTCCATTAAAATCACGATAAATGTTTAATGTCCTTTGGTATTTATTTTCTATTGATGGTAAAACATTTTCTCTAGAGACTACTTCTAGCCACAGCTTTTTCCAGCAAGAATTTAAAAAGGATTGTTTTATTTCTTTAACGAATGCAGAAACAATATTGACACAATTTCGAATAGATTTTTTTGCAGCTTGGAAGTGTTAAATTTTCATTTTGATCGATGTATCCTAATATTTTTTTAAATGCTCGACAAATTTAATATGCTTTAAATATTGAAATTATACCATGATCTAAGAGTTTGATTTTAGACGTAGTCTTTGATAGTAAAAATAATATTTCAACATTAGGATGTTTTAAATCGATCAAAATGGTCCAATATCAATAATACTTTAAAATTATGTGTATACTCTTAGATACATAATAAAATTATTTCGTAAGACAATTACTATTAACCCTATGAATAAACAAAACTACGTTAAACTTAATTTAAAAATATTATTAAAGCTATAATTGCATATTAATGTCAACCTACTTGAAATAACCTTATTTTAGAGAGTCCCTATTTTATTAGTCATCATTCTAATTTTATCCTGTTAATCAACTTTTACATACACATTCTCAAGGTATTCTAAGGTTTTGTTGCATAAGTTGGTGTTCACGATCTGTCTAAAGCAGAGGTTTCCATCGGGATGCAGATGGACCTCTCAGGGGTGAATTGAAGTTTAAAAAGAGTCTATAGCATTCCTGGAGTTTATAGTAGGTTCGATGTTGATTTTATTATAATATCTATTTTAATATGCATACAAATAATATAGACTTTTATAGGTAGTGTTTAATGATTGAAAAATTGTTGTAGTGATATAAATATATATATTCATATTCGTTATGTTAGTTATAGTGAGATAGTAAGCAAATTCAGGCCAAATATTAAATTTTAAAATTATCAATACATAAAACATTTACCATCACTTTATTGAAAGCTTTGTGTAGTTGTGTTCTATGCTTTTGAAATCTTGTTTATAGTTATAAAATTAAAAATTAAAACAAGGCAAAAATACATTTAGCTTTTAACTCTTTGATGAGTATGAACTGCACATGTTGCGTACTGCCTTCAAGTGATCCAAGAAGAGTATGCCCTGTACAAGTTGCGTGCAGTACTCCATAGCACTTTATTTTCAATGCAGTGCTTCTATTTCTAATATATTATTATTTACTCAAATTATCATTACAAATCTTGCATTTATCATCTGTTTTATTGTTTTGTCACGTTAGAATAATTTTTTAAGCTAGTTTTACCATCATACATATGAAAACATAAAGAATCACTTGTATTTATATGAAGGAATACAATATTTGGACGATTTTTTTTTCGTAGAGTAAAAATATAGCACAGATATTCGTCAACAAAAAACAACATAATAAAAACTTAAACGTTAATGGAATTTTTCCTTATCCGGTGTAGAATGATTATAAATAGTAGAAAGCCACATAAATTAATTATGTGCATAAATCTCAGCATGATACCAAAAGTAATCCTATTTGAGACACTATATGGGTCCCAAATGTTTCGATTTAAAGCTTGACTTGTACTTTGTCCTTACCAAAACATTTGCATTGGTGAGAGCCTTTTGCTTAGAAAATGACGTTTATATTTAAGTATGAGTAATTAAATCATAAATGTTGAGAATTTTTGTTGAAATTTTGTCTTACTACTTTAATTTATTTTACTATTTATATTTCATATGCATACATTTGCTGTTGTAAATGCAACTTTTTTCATTCAGTTCTTCTTAGCAATTTTTTTTTATTAACATGCGAACAATTTTTTATTAATAAGCCATTCATATGGAAACAAACGATAAATTACAGTTTTGGCCAATATTTTTTATCATTGGATAGCGTAGAGAAATAAACGGTTTATAGATTTTCAGCATTGATTAAGCATCAAATCTTATTATTTTGCCACACGTTGCAGAAATAGCATATCGCCAATACAATACTAAGTGAAGGTGAAGTCGATGATTTTAAATTCCTTCAAGTCGATGTAAGTATTTTTCCTTGTTATTTCTAAGTGACTACTCCAGCAGTCAATGCATTTGAATATGAATATAAATTTGCAATCCATGCATCGGCATCAGCCGTAAAGGCTTCTCCTTTGTATACGTGCAAGAGAATGGAGCCGCCTGGGAATCCAGCTAGAAACCGTTCATTAGCAAGAAAATTCCTCAAGATGATACCATTTGATACCATATTCGTATGTTATGAACGTGCCATACCAGAGTATCGGCTCTGAAACCGACTCAGCCAACATGTGTTTATAAGGAAATTTTTATCGATGCACAATTGTGCATAACGGATGCAATTAGCCATTTTGGATCGCAACACGTCGTTCATTATTCAGTTACAGACTATTGGTTTTAAACAGCGAATCGGGCGTCGGAATAATCAATCAAGATGTTGTAAATGTGGTGTTTCCGTTAAGATCGGGTGTCTTCCATCTTCCGCATTTGTAGATGTAGATTTATGGATGTATCTCTGAGTAAATAGTGTAGTAAGCATCTGGATATGTAAAGTAGGTGAGTATCAGGTGAGAGAGCTTCATTAGTGAGGTGTCGCCTCTGCTCTACGTAGGTGGGCGGCCATTGCTTTACAACATGCCTAATCCACGCTTTAATCTTTTTTAGCGATCACACGAGTCAATATTGCCTAGTTAAACTACTCAAATTCAGTACATTGTAATATGACATATACAAGGTATTTTTAGTACATATACACGTTTAATAGAATGTGTGAAAATTGATAGAAATGCGCCATATTTTAAAATTTAGACTGCAAGCTTCCACCTGAAAACTTTTTACGTGTGACTATTAAATAATGAAATTTCAATTCTATTCTCATTCAATATACTCTAAATACATATTCTAATCTTTCTCTGATAAAATCAGTGTTGTATTCTATCTTTTTGTCCCAAAGTCTCGATAGTTTTGATCTTTACCTTAATGATTGACTTGAAATGGTTTTCCTAAAGATAAAACTACAAAAATACAGAAGGTAGCCAACCAATTTTTTACAAGGCTTTTAGGGCTAAGACATTTATATAATGCTTATCCAAGATCAATATTACTTATTTACTTTAAGTTTTCGCTATAGGGTTCCATCTGTATATTCCTAGTCTTGTTATATAATAGCCAAACCTTGTACACTTAAACCTTTTTTGTGCGGTAGATGCGTTCCACGGAAAATCGCACAAAAAAGCTATGACTTACATAGAAAAAGTGAAGATGCGTTCCATGGATTTTAAAAACCACATAACTTAGAATCAGCTATATAAAATATATCCCAAATTGCATAAAAAAAAGTTAATAAAAAAACAGGAAAACAATAAGGAAATTAAAAATAACATTTTTGGTAATATTGAATGGACATCTTGTATCGTTAGTAAAATTTTAAAGATGTCTGACATCTGGCATCTCAAATTCCAGACATCCATTAGAGAAATATTAATTATTTTAATTAAAAACTATCATCGCTGTATGATAAATTTCTTTGCGATTTTCGATACAACTCAAAATCGCTCTCTTCTTTGGAAGAAATAGTATACCCATTGTCAATGTCATCATTGTTCTTTGTAGATTTACTCTTTTCAACAATATAATTCAAAGTCACTATAGTCCTTAAC
The DNA here is from genome assembly GCA_008973525.1 of Stenopsyche tienmushanensis. Lineage (NCBI taxonomy): Eukaryota > Metazoa > Arthropoda > Insecta > Trichoptera > Stenopsychidae > Stenopsyche > Stenopsyche tienmushanensis. Next base: position 214,701 of record WACJ01000214.1, read on the forward strand.
TCAAAAATATCACAAAATGGCGACTGTTTTAAAAAAAATTATCAAATCATTTTTGATCTTATTTTGTCCCAGTTTTATTTTTTTTAAATAGTTAAAAAATAAATTTTGACATAAATCTGGTAGGAGTAATAGAAGGTTATATAGAAAAGATTCATAGCCAGTTTGAAGTAAATTAATTCATTAAAACTTGAGATATGATGTCAACCGTGTTGAAAAAAGTAGTTTCGAGAAAAACGCATTAAAAGATTTCATTATGGTAGGACTGCCCAAGTTGAAGCGTCACTAAAATAGCTATAACTGTGTAAGTAGTTGGAATTTTGGAAATTCTTTTGGAGAATATCTGTTTAAAAGTCGAAACACAGTCCCAGATTATATATTTTTTTCCAAATTTCGGTTAGTATTGATGATTTATTTCCTACTTTATCCAAAATATCTCGATACATACTCTTTATGAAATAAAATAAAAAATGCCTAAAAAAAACCGGATAACTTTGAAATCGCACAAAAAGAGGTTTGAGTCAACGCACTTCTATGATCTATGATGTTTTATCTATATTAAATGCAAAATTATTTTCATAATAAGACTTAAAGTCTCACGATTTTGTATTCTCGCCCAATTCAAATATCAAATTACATTTTTCTTAAATTCACCTGAATGTCAAGAGCTTTGTATATATTAGTAGCAAAAAAAACTGTACAGAAGCTTTTCATGTGCTATGAATTATTTTAGATTTAAATGTATAAAAAGTATACTAATACATCATTGTTTACAATACAAAAATTTATTCCAAAATTCGATTTGTATTTAAAACATCTGTTTTACTTTTAAAAAATAGCCATGCTATCGTTTTTTTTAAATTTAAGTAAATTATTTTAAGTTGCAAATTATAAAATCAATCCAGTACATATTTGCAGTGTAAGCCTATATTTAAGCCTACATAAAATGATCGTAATCATATGGCCACGCGGCATTTTTACTTGAGCTTAATTTTAAAAAACAATGCATATAAAATAATACTATAATCAGTACTTCTCAAATATAATATACACCTTAATATGTATTTTTTTTAAATATCAAATTATCTTATGTTTTTTATATTGTTCATAAAAACTGATTAGGGGTTTGTAAACATTTTTGATATATTTGAGCTGTCAATTAAATAGATTATCCAAGATAAAGCTAGTTATAGTATTAATGCTGCGATTGTATAAAATAAATTCAACTATATAAAACACCTGATAAAATCATGTAAGACGGTATAAGTGACAACTTTTATTAAAGAGTGTCTTTGAAGATAGCAGAAAACCCGTTGGAAATGTCCATCATGTAATTGTAACTATTAATTGACAATTGATGCTCAATGCGGAGCTTTTCTTGAGCAAACCATGTTTGAAATAAATGCCAACAAAGTAGTATTTTATATAAAACATTTATTATCGATTCAGCTAAATGCTTTATATATATATTGAGTGCGTTCTCTTTTCGGCCGGTGCCATTAAAATTCATGCTAAGCTGACGACCATAAATAAAAGCTCTTTCGTAGCAAAGAAATGGTCTCCGATATGTATTTCGAATATAACAACAAAGGCAATGAATGCCAAATGGTTAGATGGTATCTCATTTAATTCAACGATCAAAAGTGTTTGCTGCTACTTGCATCGGGCAGTTCAGATGAAAAGAAAGATTAAGCAAATGGATTCGCAATGTGGTTCGATGACATTTGATATTTATGAAAGACAAACTCAATATGACCTGGGACATTCAAGAGGTTTTAATTCGCATTGAGAAATGTGGATAAATTAGAATTTTCTATACTTTATTGGTTCGAAATTGAGCATAAGTACAAGGGCAGAGTAAATGCGACTATGGAATGAACAAGCAGAGAAAAGCTTTAAGGCGTGGGTATAATTAACGCTGTTACACGCAAACTTAACATGTCTGTACGCTAAACACCTGAGTGAAATACTTGGACATAAAATAGGAACAATGTCCATTCAACCTGTATTCTGAGGGAGAAACTTATTTATATTTAATTATTTTTATCGTCAAAAATTAGAACCATATTTTGATTGATTTGTATGAGAATTATGATGAAAAATTGTGATAAATTGGAATAATGTCATAATTTTTGTATGAAACTTGTATGAAATTTTATAGGTAATATATTATTCTTATACAATCTTCTATTCTTGCCTTGGTTTTGAAGAGATATAGCCCAACATAAGGTTTTGAATATACACTTAAACCTTTTTTGTGCTGTAGATGCGTTTCGTGGAAAATCGTGGAAAAAGTGAAGATGCGTTCCAAGGATTTTAAAAACCGCATAGCTTTGAATTAGTTATATAAAATATATCCCAAATCGCATAAAAAAATAATAAAAAACAGGAAAATAATAAGATAATTAAAATTAATAATCAATTTAAAGGACGTCTTACATTATTGGTAAAATTTTAAGGATGTCTGATATTTGGCATCTTAAATGCCAGGCACACATCGCTGTATGATAATTTTGGGTGCGATTTTCGATATAACTCAAAATCGCTCTGGAAAAAAATATTAAAAAAATCTCCTTATAAAACAGCATAACTTCGAAATCGCATGATTAATTTTATTTCTTTTTAAAACTGTAATTTTATATTAAGATTAATAACGGAAAATAATTGATGATCACTAAAATTTGATATCAAATTATTTATTTTCTCTATTATATATATTTAACTGAGAAAATATGAATGATGAAAATTGAAATGTTACTTTTAAACTATATTCTAATATTCGATTTGGAAGTTTTTTATTGGTAGTTGAGATGTAAATTTAAAAAAACCGACAACACAATACTCAATAAGTTTTTTCATTTAAACTATTTTCTTCTTTATTTGGAGTTGTTTTTTCGCAATTTTGTCCAAAAAAATATTTTATGAACTATTTGAGTAATGGATAACACTGATGAAATTTTATAAAGCGCTCCCGAAATCAATTATTAGGTTAAATTGTTATTTTGCAATGATCCCCATAAATAATAGTTATAAGGGAGAATTTAATATTCCAACTCCTCTTCTTTAATGTGACCTTTATAATAATTGATTTATTACACATATTAAATTAAATGATCAAAGCTTGTTTATATTTAAGATTTTGTTCATATTTAAGAAAATGAATTTGATTTGGTCAAACCTTCATTGGATTTACTTTTTATGATGTTGCGTTTCATGTTGTCCAGGTTTAAAGCTAAGACCATAAAGATTATAATCTATACTTGAGTATTTAATTATTATGCATTTATAGAAACTAAGTGCATTCTCAAATTAAATGCGTTCCAGTAGGTGTTCTTAAGAAAGTCATAACATTGGTTTATAGCCATGATGACGCTGTTAGAACGGTGAAAATTGATTTTTTAATGAGGAGAATCGTGACTTATCCGAATATATAAAAGTAGGATAACAAACGTCGCTGTTAATGAAACAATACGTCAGTAACAGGTTGTTTTTGCTGATGTACGTGACTTACAAGAACACGAATGTTACCAGAGGAATTCAATGATCGGGCAGGCGACAAACTGGAAATAACACTTATCGAAGCAGGTACAATGATGGGGCCGTTTTTCACGGTTGTTTCTTTTTTTTAGCACTACCGTATGGTACAAATTTCGCTTGTTTGATTAATTTTATAAAAGTTAAATTCAAATCGATATTCTGACGTGATATTTTCTTGTTGAAAATTGGTTGCACAATTTATGCACGCTGGTTAATATTGGTTGATGTGTGTAAACCAACGCTTACTGAAATATGTCATTAAATTTATTTTATCTTGCGGTTATAAAATAAAAGCATTTAAACTGAAGAAAGACATACAATTTGAGAGCCATTTGCAAGAACTTGTTACAAGTTTGTTAAGGAAAAATCCTTTAAAGCACTCGTACGAGTAGACCGTTTTGTCAGCAATAAAATGTTCTCGACATGCTTGCATGCACGTTAAACTTTTTTTATTTCAGCTGAACGTTTATCTCGATATACTACCAATTTAAGTATTAAAAGGATATATAATTAATAATATTTCATATGATTTTGTTCCATAAAAATAATTATATTTCTATCAGCTTTATGGGTTTGTCTAATGAAATATAATTTTAAAAAGTTGTTAATGTGTTATTTTACAAAATTTGGTGTGCTGTGTGTATTTTCAACACCTCTTACAATTCAGGTGAATTTATAAAAAATATAACTATAGTTTAATAATGATAAAAAAAAAACAAATTCGTGAGACTGTATGGAGCTAAAAAGTAGGCTTTAAATCTAAAAGATTTATATCAGTTCATGAAAATATGATGAAAAATACACGAAGTGTGGCTTTAAATTACGTTGATTCTATTTGTTTTTTAGCAACAAGGGAGTAGTTTTTTAAATAATAATTTTATATGGAGTCACTAATAATCGTCACTATTACATATAGATCCCTGAAATTTTGCGAGAAACAAAAAAAAATTGGGAAATACAGCATTGTAATTTGCTCTTCAGGAAAACTATTCCAAGTCAGTCATTGAGGTGAAGTATCAAGAAATTATGAAATATCAGGCTCTTTTCTTGATAAAAGATCTTCGTGCAATCTAATTTCAGGCATTGGAATTCATTCATAGATTACTTCCTATCTGAATATCTGTAAAGAAATGGGATATTATTACATGAAAATCTTTTATTGTACAATAATGCAAAAATTTTCAATAACTTCTGAAAACTGTAATCAATCATGATGATTATCTGAAACGTTTCCCCTTGTTTTATTGTATTATAAATTCATCATTTAAGGGTATAAGTATACAGTTTTCTTAATTTGTTTCCATTTGCATGTATATTTATTAACACAAGTATCGCTTTGAAATTGGAAATAGCATCATATCTTGAGCTATTCCGTATTATCCTCATATCTTTTTTTGGAATACATGGGTGGATTCTCAATCAGCTTAATGTGTTCCGACAATTTTGCATCGTATTGACTGTACACATCGTATGATTAAGTTATTGAAGAGATCATAGTGTCGCAATTAGGAAATGGTGCATGAGTGATGGTTTACATAGATGCAGAACGAACATTAACCTTTTCGACGGCTTGAATTAGATTATGCATCGGCGGGTTTTTCCTGTTTTGTGGTTCCCACATAAATAATAAGGCAGCACATAGAGCATACGTTAATCTGTTTGATGGGTGAGCAGGTCGAAATCGATGGGTTTCGAAAGGCGACTGATCCGTCGAAGAACGTAACATTTGTTCAGTGATTCGACACGACACTTGACCGGGGAAAGCTCATTATCCGTCTAGATCTGCTGGTCTAGATCTTTATTCGCGTTTTCTATTATTTGCCTCGACGGTTGGAACCAATTAGAGGCAACACCGACTGCGATGCAACTCACTGCCTGACTATTTTGTAAATATCACTGAGGCCAAGCATTAACCGACGATAATGCATCCACTGCCTCAGAGTATCTGATAACCAGGGACGGACCGAAAAATTCAAAAATTTTTGAGTCCTTAAAAAATAAATCCAGACCATTAATTTTGATGTATTCCATTAACCATTAGCCACTAAACAGCATTAAATTAAAATCTATAAAACTGCTTTTTTGTCTACAATCAGTTTACATTAACTATTATTAAATAAACGATACAAGGTAGCTAGGACTTCGGTAGACATGGCTAAATTTGTAGCGCGGGAACTTGATTGAAGTTTTGCCATTTTCAATGCATTGCATTAAGTACATATAATATTTATTATAAGCAGCTTCAACATAGTTTCAGTCTTCTAGGTGTAAGACGATGTTTTAGGATTGATATATAAATAATACAATAATTCATATTGTTTCAACATATGTAACATTTTAAAGCATTATCAAAACTATTAGATGTAAATCTACTCATCAACGACACTTCTAAATTGAACTTAAAATTCATAGCAATTTAAATGTTAAATATATTCATATAATCATCATCAGCAACTTTTAACATGACACATCCTTAATGGTTTGTGGTTTACCTAGTTTTCTTATTCTTGTACGAGGTAAAATCCCAAAACATTTTTCATGCATTTATCATCAAATTTGCATTTATAATATCCAATATCATATTAATTTAACTATTATATGTGCTATTTTTATGATCTTCATTGTGTGATTCATCAATTAAATTTATCATTTGTAAGAAGCAATCTGTTTTTACATACAACTTTTTTAATGATAAAACTCAAAATATTAATAAATATTTTAAAACAGTGAGTCCCGATAAAAAATATCGAACATTTTCAACTCACAATTTGGAACTCATCGACTTTCAAATTTCAATCGTTCAGTTTGTGTTTTGAGCATGAATTCAAATTGGATGGATTTTAAAAAAATCATTTAAAAATAATATATTTTACATGTCACATTAGATACGTCCATAATTGTTTTATTGTGTATGATAAAGATATTTGCATAATATAAATATTCAACCCGCCATATATTAAAATTGAAAACACAATTTTACGTCAAAGATAATCTTAAATTATTCATCAATTGTACATTTGGCATAATAAATGTCGATGTTGGGTTTGCGTTTAGATAACAGCTTTTTGCAGACTTTGTTTTCATCTCAGTTGGATAGCTTCGATGTCAAATAAATCTTATGGCAACTTTGTAATCAACCGGGTATATTTGTGTTCATATAATGCGATGAATTATGCTGTAAATTTATTTTAATAGATCAATTATCAATTACATTGTATGTTAAATGATTTGACGACTTTCGATTGACTGGTTTTCTTTCATATTATCCTTACCGATTCCAAGAGATTGCTATAAAATTTTAATTTTATGCTTAGCGTATCTAATGTGTTTCTGTTAAAGTTTATTATGATTTAGCTAATTATAAATCATTATATTCAAGAACCTTAAAACAGTTTAACGGTGTTTGTCCTATTTAAGACGAATTTGCTATTTTGTATAAATATCCAAAGCTATCGGATTGAGTGTATCCAATTTTGTGTGTGTAGCGCTTTTATGTCTCTCCGATATACAACTAGGTATCGTATAACACGGTCATATGGTTGCACATCGTGTAATACAAATCCATGTTATGCGAGGTTTACAGTTCATACAAATTTAGTGTGTAAATCTAAAAAACGGGCCAAAATATTTTGTAATTCCCTCTTTTCATTATAAGGTCATTCATTCATTCAATTCATTTTGTGGATGTCTTGAATATCAAAATTATGAGAAATTTTAATTATCTGTTGGTATTCATCTTCTATTGGTGGTACAACATTTTCTCCAGGGATTATTTCTGACCACAGCTTTACCAGCAAGCATTTAAAATAGTTAAATTTTCATCCTGATCGATATAATATAATATATTTTTTTAAATGCTCATCGAATATAATACGCTTTAAATATTGAAATAATTCCTTGGTGTTATAGATAATGTGTTTGATGGTAAAAATAATATTTCAACATTTGGATACATTAAATCAAGCGATTGTCCTGGTGCATAATCCGGCATCAATAATATTTCAAAACCAAGATAATTTTTCCTCATATAAATTTCTGCATCAGGTATAAAACATCTGTAAAACCCATCTTTAAAGGTAATAGCTGCTGTTCAAGCCTTTTTATTTGTTCTTCAATAAACATGCAAAATCGTTTTGCCATATCTAGGGGCCCCAAATATTTGTAAAATTAATTATTTGAAAATATTCGAATATTTTGGATATACACGAGGGTGATTCAAATATAACCCGGAATTTTGCTGTAGAAATTTATTGGTGATATTTAAAAATACAAATTTTATATCGTAATTTTTTACGTAGCTCCCTTCATTGGAAATACATTTATTCCATCTAATAGAAAACTTATTGATCCCGTCACTGAAGAAAAAAGGCGAAAAGTAGCATCCTCTGTTGCGCAACCCGTAATTATTCGTTTTCTCGTAAACGGAGGTGTGAAACTTTAAGGATTTTGGTTTCAAACAAACGTTCGTTTGAAACCAAAACAAGCAAATTCAAAAATATCAGAATTTTATTTGCATTTCAAAAATGCATATTTTAAAAATAAAAGTGCATTGAACGTTTTTGCTTTTAAACTTGACCATGATTTTGTTTTTATTGGCCATTGAGATGGTTTTTTCGGTCTTCATCTCCTCTCGATTTTTAGGCAAAATTGTGACCTTCGAAATTCGGTCTTTTGTTCCTGAAAATCCGGTTTTTAATATAAAAATTAAATTTTCATTATCTAAGAATTTTGGACGAAAATTTGGACGAATTTTGGAATTGTTCACTTGACAGCACGTTGGTAAAAAAAGGTTCTTCTTGGAAGATAATTTTGAACCTTTTTCGGAATTAATTCTTATTTTTACAATAGGCTGCAAAATCCAAAAACTATGGAGACAGAGTTTGGAGAGAAACAGAGACAGAGAGAGTGTCTTGCAGGTCGGAGATTATAAATATGAGACAAAGACGGAAAGAGTATGTTACGTACATCGTACGATTGTATAGATCGCTAACCCAAATTTATCGACTAATAATGATATGTGATTATAATAATGAATCTATTTCAAGTATATTGTTTATGTTTACCTGAAGAAATGACCGAATATTCTATGCACAGTGTTTATTTATGTATGTACAAGCTTCATACACGTTGCGGCGGTCCTGACAGATAAGAGGATTTGCACAGATGATATGTGGCGAACATACAAATATAGCAACTAAGTTTATGATGGTTTAAAACTAGTTTACTACTCAAAGGGTTAACAAGGATGTATATAATTTCAGGGCAGAAATAAATGTTTAAGAAGAATGTGTAGAAATATTTGAAGAGCAATCTGTGTAATGCTTTTAATATTGAATAAAATTCGAATAAACTTTATATATCCGTTATTTTAATTATATATTTCTTAAAATCGAAAACCGGTGGGAACCGGTTTCGTTCGAAAAATAAAAACCGAAAACCGGTTTTGAAGAATATCGGTTTTTGTATAAGTCCTAGTTGTGAGGTAGTAGTAATGAGTGGAGAATCGTAAAGAATATTTAAAACATCACACCTTTTTTGACGTGATCGAAAATTTTGAATAGTTTTTACTCTATATTATCCTTATAAATCAGAGTTGTTGGACGACTTAACAGATTCTATTAAAATATTGTTTAAAAAAAGTCTAATCAATGTCTTGGATGCCAATCCAGCTCCTTTTTTAACAAATATTTCATATATTCTGTCGAGGGAGGAACTTTCCCTGTTTCTAAATATAATATTAACGTGGTTAATATTGATATACAGTAACATAGTTTTACTTAAATCGGTATTCATTTCAAGGTGGTTCAAGGTATATATAATATATTTGAATATTGAATATTCGATTGGAAGCCCTAGTCATATCCTTTCAGTGCTCTGGGGCTAAAAGACTGATTGATAAGTAAAGGCTTCATTATGAAATTTTAGAAAAAATAAGAACGTAAGGGATAAGATATTATTTGCTTCCCTAACTTAAATCCCTTCGCATTTTTTCACTTTTTATTTATAAGTTTGATGGAGAATTTGTTGTTGTATAATTTCAGTATTATATGAAACCCAAGGGTATTTTATATCGATGGACAATCAAATTTTTCATTTAAAAATCATCTACTTAAATACTTAATTTATAAATTCAATTGAATTTTTGCAACCTCTCTGCGCTGAGAGAAATACTTAAAAATGACCGCAGGACAGACTTCACACTAAGTGTAACGGCAATGGTCGCATATTGCCAGTAATAACACACCTTCGGCGGCCGGACAAGACCATAAAGCCACGGCAAAACAACTCATTTGTCCTAACTTCATATAATTTACACTGAAATAAAGTTTACCATTTGTTGTGAATGCTGGCTGCGTGCATTGATTGAATCCAACCGCCCTCTTTTTATTGCTCCCCGGGATCTTGTCAATGTCGATGGCTGTGTTCTTTTGCATCGCATTAATGCGGTCACGATCTTAACACTTCGAAATGCTATCCCGACACTTGATGCCGCAATCTCGGGTAAATAGAGTGTTTTCTATTTGTAATAATTACAATCCATTGTGACTTCCTCGATGTTATGGATTTGATTTATTTCAATCCGCAGGTTTGCATCATCTCGAGTGTGTGAATCTTCCACACGCCGTATATTATTACGGTGTCATGAAAAAGCCATTAAAAAATCGTGTACATTTTCTTCAACATTCTACTGTTAACTTTTCTTTTTAATCGGCGCAATTTAAAGGTTAAACCCTTCACTTTCTTTATACATTTACTAAAATAATTTTGTGGAGACTTTCTTCATCAATATATGGCGCTAATGGCTATATTTGGTCCTACAACAATATAACTGGATGATAAATCAAATCGATCGCGTAAGTGTTAACTGGTTAATTTACCTTCCTTTCATTGTCTTTCTCGAAACATATCCCACTGGGAATATTTTGAAGCTGTTAGTCACGGTTCACTTTTTAACTAACCGCATAAATTTTAACAAATATCGACAGATTGTTTTGACAAACGAGGTGTGAGCAACATGTTGGCGAGTTAAATTATGAAGAAATGTCCTATTCCACGCCATGAGTCATGCGAACAGACACACACGGGAATTACTGTCGCAAATCGCATGATAATAATACCCGGTTAAATCAGGTCATATTACTTTATTGTAAATTGTAGACGATAAATGCCTACGCTGAATGAATGTTATTCAATAAAGATTGGCGATCAGCGGCTCTCAAGCAATTTGAGCGGTTATTGGACATAATTTTTAAAGTTATTGACTCATGTTTCATACTAAATATCAGCTAATAACCACAAACATTACATCAATGACTTCGTCAAATGTCCTAAGTCCGATTGGACTATAAAAAGATTAATCCGTCATCGGGCGTAGGCGATCTCCATAGGAGATTTTATTAGAGATACAAGATATTTGAATGGTGGATTTCCATTGGAAATAAGGATATTTCGCTGATAAATACAGATTGTCCTGTTTGATATCAAATTCATATCCGAAATATTATGTTAAAAAATCAATACGTTTAAAAATTAGCACTTTCATACCTCTAAAGAAAATCTATGTAGATAGATAGCTTATGTTCAATATATTGATGTGATACAGGAAAAAATATATTATGAGACTTTTTATATTAATGATTTAAGAATCTCTGATAGCCCAAGAAACTAAATGGTCGTAATAAATATAATTTATTCCAAAACATTTATTCAAATTATAGTTTTAGAATGGAATATTTTGAGAAATAATATTAACCATAAGACGTAAGAGATTCTAAACAACTGACATACATTGTAAATATAACATGTTTTACGAATTCTATTTAAAGGAAGATTATCTCAAATGTTGTTCAAATCGATTTACTATTGTAACGGTTGATGCATTTTATATGATTGGTTTAATGGTCCAAGGTTTAGATTATTTCAGATTATTAATGAGGAATTTGAGCTCTAACTGTTCTTAATTTTATGAGATATGTTATAATATTGTGTTACAAGATTTAGGAAATTAAATTGACATAATTATACAACTTGGAGATAAAACTAATTTATCAGTTATGTTACTCAAGAATTTGAAAAATATCATCAGGGTTGAACAACAAATGACCTGAAACTAACGAAATATGTTGTTGTTTTGCATGCTGTTTTTTTTTGTTGAAATGCCACAAAAGCCAATAAAACATCCAAATATGTTTATGGTGAAGTAATAACGGGAAGACCTTTGAATTTTGGATTATGATGCATTCAAATCCCATAATCGAGTAAGATCCATGGGAAACAATCTAGGAATTATTTCAAATTTGGAATTTCCATGAACCACTGCGCAAACACATTTAAAACTAAAACAAAGACAAAACGAATAGAATGGGTGTATGGTTATCATACGCCTTAACTACCCTTATGTGCCTTCATAAAGTAAAATTGACACTGGATATAATACGGGAATTAAATACTGAAAAATATTATCGCAACCTCCTTATTTATGAGAAAAAACGATTCAAAAATGCAACTGAAGTGAAATGCATTTAAAATCGTTTTTGTTTCTAAGCCGAAAAGTTTTTACAAAAAAATGGATCAAAAAACTGCCAAAATTATGAGAAAATGTGTTGAACAATGAAGAGGATTATATTTTATAATATTGTATTTGCAATTTTTTTTTATTAATAAATTTGAACTTTTTTTTACTAAATACGCAAGTATTGTTGGTTCCCTCTAATATGCAAATTTTTAAATTAAATTAAAGTATTATTTTTTGGGAGACTTTTCGACTTTTGTGGAATGCATCTACCGTGTAAATAAAAGATTATTCAATGTAAGGTGTGTAAGATTGTGAACTTTTAATATACATTGTATGTATAATATAATACAATAAAATTATTTTTACTCATAGGTAATTACGTTATTAAGAGGTATTCATAACTTAATTAATTATAAATAATATATTTTTTAAATCATGTTAAAATGTTCGACAATAGTCTCATAGAGCCAATTTAAAATTGTTATTTAGTGGTCTGCTAAAATATTTTATCTGGTATTTATTAGATATATTTTAAAGTTTTCTTAAATATTATAACATTAAAACTCCTCAATAATATTTTTATTGAATGTTTAATTATTAAAAAAATATTTAATGTGCGTTTTTAAAATAAAAAGCAGTTCAAATCACCAAAGCTTTTAAGCTCGCGATAAGCTCTGCTCCGTACAAACGTCGAAAGCATATCCACTCTGTCCCACATTGGCGAAAACGCACTCCAAACACAAAGAGATAGTGGTCAGACAATTTAAATAATATAAGTCATCCAGTTTAAAGCACAATGTCATATATAGGACACTATGAATAGCGTTCATTGTTATGATGAAATTCAGCAATAAAAGCAGCCCATGCTCAAAGAGACAATCGGCAGTTCTCTCGATGCTTTATTTCTTTGGCATTGCGTTAACTATTGTTACGCTATATTATTAGTATAAAGATGTTTGATAGCATTGTTACATGACGTATCATTGTGGAATTGTGCATTGACCAGTACTAGAATAAAATAATGATAAATTTATTGCACAATGTCCTCGCAATGTTTTGTTCGTTTATTGATAGGAACAAGATTGATTGACTACAAGTTGAACGGCGCCAACGTCTGTGACGAGTTGTAAATTTAACCTTCATATTTAATGTTCGACGTGTCATTTAATCTTTTTGTTAAACATTAGCGTGTATTACAATGCGCTGATGAGGATGTCTTCGAGACGATGATGGCTCGCTGATGTAGGAAGCATGAAGAATTTGGTTGCAGGCGAAGATCAAGCGCAGATAGAATCGGCGTTAAATTAATAATTTTTTAATTGATCAAGGACTCATGTGTGATTTTTTACTTGTTAAAATACTTCCTGAATTATGTCTTCTCTTCTATATTTTTAATGATTTAATTATGATATTATACGAACGTATTCAAAACAATTTTGCTGATATTAATAACGGAAATAATTAAGATGAGTGCTGATTACATGCAATATAATTGAAGTATCAATAAGATAATACTGCTAAATTAAGCGATTAGGCTACAATATTAGCTTATGGACATTTATTATACTTCGCAATTATAAGATGAGGTTGTTAAATATCATGACTGGAATTTGTTGTATTTAATTGCATCATGCAAACCAAAAGTGGATGAAAAACAATTGATTTGGGCAGACATATATAAACACTATCAATTTAAGTTATTTTGCACGAAAACATCGTCATCAAGGCTGAAGAAAATCTAACAAAACTTATTTAAGGTGTAAATTTGAAAAAAATAATTTCATCAACATAAATTATGGACTTTTTTCATTTTTCAAGGTCAAATTTGCTGCCAATAGAACCTATTCTGAGTTCCTGAGCTGATAAATAAAGCTACAGAGATTTTGTGTGAGCTATAAGGCACTGCTTTCATTGCAACTTAACAGAGTGTAGATTCAGGAGGTTACGCCCATTAATAGTTTTCATTATAAAAAATAAATTATATAACCAATCTCGTTATTTGATAGCCCCATTTATCCCATAAATACTATAAACAATAGTTTTTGTATTATATCGAGTGTTTATAATGAAATATAGCTCAATTTTCAAGATTGTGCTCTCTATTAGAGATACTATTTCCTCGATTTTCCATCAGAATTCATATTATATTTTAGTGATAATAAATCATTTTTGCATATAAAACCAAGGAATTCTAATGAAGCACCACCCAAATGCATTGGCACAGCTATTAACACAAATAGGATAATTGACAACAAAAGTTTATCATGCAAACGCATGGTTATTTGAATTGAATATTGAAGATATGAAATTCAATCGGAAATTTTACCCTTTGAAGGGTTAGACTATGACGATTCCGTCTATGACTCGAATGCGAAATTTATGTCTCTAAAAATAAACGTTCTTGAAATAATTTATATGTAAATGGAGAGTACGGTTCGCTCGAATATATTCGTACGTCAATTGCAATTTGCTAGCAGTTTTGTCTTTCAGTGTTGGCGTGGTTCGCAACAAAAAATAACAACGGTAAGGCAATCAACCTGCCACAGACACTTGCTCTAACTCATTTGCAAATAGAATGAAACGTTGACTTTCATTTGAAATTGAACACGCAAAATGAGTGTGTCAGAGAACAACACGTCCGAAGATACCGATCTAAAATTTCAGATATGAGGAAGAGGCTGCGAGTTGATAGCCTGGAAGGCAACTAGATCTGCATCAAACTGGTTGCTAAAGGCTAACTCACATCGTCTTCTCGACAATTTCTATTATGGATTTTAATAAAGACCGTAAACCTTAAACAAAACATCACATTTGAAATGTGCAGGAACGAATGAGATATTATTTAAGTTAAATATTTCCTATTGACTATTCCTATTAACTATCGCTTTGGATGAAGATGTTGACAACGGATAGTAAGAATTTGACATTTATGAGAGATTAGATATCCTCGAGTTAATTTATCTTCAAATCTATTCATATTTATATTAAAGTATTAAAATAATTCAGTATTCAGTAAGATTTTGAATTTCGCCTTACTTTAAACCATTTTTTTTTTCTAAAAATATATTGCCACTTATTGATTCTTGTTTTATAAAATAATATAGTTTAATCAGCAATAAATATTTTAATTTCAAGACAAACCTTGCTGATTGATTATTTGCAAAAAAACTGCATTTGCTATTTTTTCTAAGCACAAGTTTTTTGGAAAATATCCGTATAATAAACATCGTTAACTTAAAATTATATTTGATTGCATATATAATATGTGGCTCTTATAGTCCTAACAAAGAATCCTAACCTATCAACATCGCATTTTAGCTATTTACGTCTGTTTTGAGATTCAAACGCCTAATATAACCGAAGCGTTCCAAAAGTCCGCTGTCATTTGGAATTAAATCTATGGTAGTTCATGGAGTTTATGAATCTGCATGATGATATATTAGCTATATAACGTGTCTAAAGATGAAGACAGTGTAGGACGAAGTTAATGACCGACATGTCCATGACATCCCGATTTTGTCTGATCAGCTCGAAATCAAAAAAAAAATCTCTCAAATTTTTTGAAGTGTATCATGTATCGGCATAATCGTGGCCCTTTATTTCAGTTCATGAAAATAAACTAGAATATCATGGAGAGATATTGATATCGTTGATCCGCAGAAAGCTCTTCTTTATCCGATAAATGGATATCAACTTAAGAAGACGATACAGAAACAGCAGTTAAAAGTATATTAAATTATTACTGAATTTGAAAAATAAATTCATGCACGATGTATATGTCATTTATATAAACAATTGTTTAAATTTTACACTGCTCATCTAAATCAGTGTTTAAAAAAAATTAAATGCGCTTTGTTGATTGAGTGTTAATATGTCATTGAAAATATGGTGTCAAGTAAAGTCCGGGTGTATGTTTTTTTAATAGTAAAAATATGTTTAGTAATGGATAATGTTTATTTTAATGAGCATTTTATTTGACACCAAAGATGAACATATTTGAATTAATTGATATTTTGCGTTATCCGCATTGGATTTGAGTGGATTTCGTTGTATTTGCATAATTGCTACATGCCCAAAATAAATTGAATTGTCAAATGTGCAATATAATTTTATTTTTGGTTACGTATTAGATGTTTCTATTTGTACATGCAATTTTTAAAGTTATTTTTTAGCTTGTGTTTGTATCGTAAAACAATTGTTTTTATGGGAAAAATATTTTTTGTGTCCAATAATATTAAGATTTGATTTTTATAGATTTTGATATGAAATAATGCAACTCAAAAATTATATATTTTTTCAAAAAACCTATCAATAAAACGTTTTGCGATATGAACGCTGCAGGTAGAAGTGTTTGTCCGTGAGCCAAGAACCAGTCAGCCTCATCATCGTATTATGTCTGGTTCGATTCCCAATGGCCGTTGCCAAAGGCGCTGCAGCAACAATAAATTAATTAATCAATAAAAAATAGCAAAGTCCATGTTAATAGATGAAATGCTCCGATAATTAAAGAAGGCAAACACTGTTATTGGACGGATAAAGAGAAAAAACCTGCACGAAATTTGACACGTAACATGCGTTAAGAGATCGAAACGTGACATGAAAAATATGTAGAAATAAACGTTTTATGATTTCATCACGTATTGTTTTGCTAACATCGGATAGGCTGTTTGAAACTGCTGGCTTTGATAAAAAATATTTTTAATTGCATAGATAATAATGGTTATATTATGGTGTTTTTAATACATTTTTTTAAACATTAAAACAACACAACGCAAAACATACCACTGCGTCAAGTACTTAATTTCTAACTGTGGTTCGATGTCTATGTTTTGCCATGCCGCAATTTTGGCGAAAATTTCTCTCAAAAATAAAATGCTGCTTTGCAGTTAAACAGTTAAATCAGGTGATCATTTATTTACTTTGGGATTTGTATACGATCCTTTATATTATTCAGCATATCTAAAGAAATATTAATAATAACAAGGGAAAGGGTTTATTTATCAGATTGGCTCTTGACAAATTGAAAATGACTATTGATACTCGCACCTAAGAACAGGTTTTAGTTCTAATGAAGAAATTTGGATTCTTATAAATTTGAACCTTCAAAGAAAGAAGAAACGTTGAAATTTGTTTATAATTCATAACAATAATTTTCTTTTATGTAAGACTAATCTAATATATAAAAATAAGTTGCGTTTCCCGTCTAATGCTCGGGCGAAATGGGTTGATATGCGCGTTCATCGGATTGAGACAAAACTTGGTCCACTTATTGCCAAGGGATCAGGGGGTGACATAGGCATAGTACAATTAACTTACAGTAGATTTTTAATTCAAAACTTAATGTGTGAAAGTTGTTGATTCTGACGTGTTTGAGATTACGCGTTGCTAAGGCTATAGGTATATAGTACCTACAAGTTGCAGTAGGAGGCGTCGTGTCGTCGTCACATACAACACATACGTCAAACGTCAATGTCATTTGCAGGTTATCCATCGGCGTGAGTCAATTATATCCAAATTATTTATCGCAAGCACTTTTAAAATGCTTCATTTCATTCATCGCTTATTCACGTACGCAACAACCGAAAAAGTACGTTTGAGTGCTATCCGATAAAAAATCAGACGACCAACGTGCAACGAGAATCGAAAGTACATGTTGATTTGAATATTGCTGCATTTCAATATGATATTCATTACGATTACAGATTGCATCCCAGTGTAAAATGGATAAAGGTTAAATCCTGTTAACGAGGGGCAAATTTATTGGTAAATTGAAAACGCCTTTGAAACCAGATTTGAATTTAAATTTAATTTAAAAAATAAAAACAAGAAACAAATGAATAATTATTTTATTTAATAACAATATGTTGACGTTGAAATCAACAATATATGGATCTTCTTTTTCATCGAAAACATTCAAAGCTCATACCAACGTCGGATATTGTCGTGCAAATTGTACATGCAAATAGGCAGTGATATGGCAGTAGTCAGTATTGAAAGACTCGATGCGCGCAACGATCGAGTTCAAACTCAATTTCAAACAGGTAGATATATTAGCAGTGACGAGGCTCTTTGGCCTATTTTGAGCTTCCTAATTCACAGAAGCAATCCGAATGTTGTTCATCTCAGTGTTCATCTCGAAAATGGACAAAGGCAGACACTGCAAGAAATGTTGCTGCTGTACCAACACTTGCGCTGTGTGAAGAAGATGTATTTGCAGAGACATTATGGTACGCACAAGTTCCTAACTATTTTACATGAAATACTACATCCGAGAATTTTCAACGACGTAAGCAAGGGATGCGTGATGAAGGCTATCGAAATCTGTATTCATCTGATGCATTGGGCCGTATTTACACATTACATCCAAATAAAGCCGAGTGTTACTATTTAAGAATGCTTTTGGTTAATGTCAAATGTCATACTTCATTGAGAAAGGTCGAACGGAAATTAGAACATTACTCGCCATCATTTTAACCACATGTACGTCACCCAACCCGAAAGATTTGTGGTAAAAATTCAGAGAGGATTTGAGCGAAGACATTTTACACACCGTTAGCAATGACAATTCAATTTCGGACAATATTTTCAATCAAGCTCTGATCGGAATCGAAGACATTTGCTTAACCATCAACATCAAAGAATTCATTCAACAAGAATTCGTTCTGCACTTGAACAGCAGTACAATGCTAATGATTTGGATGCATTTGTCGAAGCAAACGAACAACTTTTGCTTGCGGAACAAAAATTGACCTACGATACAATTACAAATGATCTGTTCTTCCTTGATGCGCCTGGCGGTTCTGGAAAAACGTATCTCATCACTTTACTATTGGCTCACATTCGATCTCAAAATAGAATTGCTTTAGCTCTTGCTTCATTAGGTATTGCGGCAACATTATTAGATGGTGGACGAACAGCGCATTCGGCATTCAAATTGCCATTAGATATGCATTTATTGGAAGCTCTGACATGTAACATTCCTAAAGTTTCTGACATAGCTAAAGTTTTGAAAATTTGCAAGGGTATTATCTGGGACGAATGCAATGCTTGATCGAACTCTTAAAGACTTACGATCAAATGCAAAACCGTTTGGTGGCGCTCTAATTTTATTATGTGGCGACTTTCGACAACCTCTTCCAGTGATGCTTTCATCGACACCAGCTGATTCTTGCCTCAAAGCATCGCATCTTTGGAGAGACGTGCGAAAACTGACATTAAAGACAAATATGCGCGTACATTTGTAGCGTGATGCGTCGGCAGCCACATTTTTAAAACGACTATTGAACATTGGTGAAGGAAAAGTGCATGTTGATGCTACCAAGTTTATTTCATTTCCATCGAACTTTTGCGTTGTTGTGCCATCCATCGATTTACTCATTCAGAAAGTTTTTCCGCAGATTTTTAGTAATTATAAAAATCATTATTGGCTTTGCGAACATGCTATTTTGGCAGCAGAAAACACCGACGTCAATACAATCAACCACACAATACAATAACAAATTGCAAACGATTCTGTTACCTACAAATCGATTGATAGCGCCACGAATGCAGACCAAGTTACTAACTATCCAATCGAGTTTTTAAATTCGTCAGATCTTCCTGATGTGCCACCTTACAAATTGGAACAAGACTCACTATGAAGAAATTGATGCCGAATATCATCGAAACAACTATATATTCTTAATGGAAAGTCGAAAGGAGAAGATGTGCTCATTCCCACCGACGTGCAATTTGATAAGAGACGACTGCAGCTCCCCGTTGGACTTGCATTCTCAATGACCATCAACAAGGCACTTCAAGTGTGCGGAAGAATCTAGAAAATCCACGTTGGACAGCCGAGAAATTTATTTGTATTTGTTAAAGACGGAAAAGCCAAAACTATTCTCTACCCTAAAGCACTTAGCAGAACAATTAAGTAAGCAAAATGTATGCTTTTAATATTTTTTTCTTTATATATCATTCAATATCAATAAATGTATTAATTGTCGGAAAAAATATCATTATTTATATCATTGCTAATTAAACAAGATAACTCTTTCAAATTTCAAATGGTATTTTTAGAACTATTTCTTCTGTGGCAGCAACGCGCCGGGTACCAGCTAGTCTAATATATAAAAATAAGTTGCGTTTCCCGTCTAATGCTCGGGCGAAATGGGTTGATATGCGCGTTCATCGGATTGAGACAAAACTTGGTCCACTTATTGCCAAGGGATCAGGGGGTGACATAGGCATAGTACAATTAACTTACAGTAGATTTTTAATTCATAACTTAATGTGTGAAAGTTGTTGATTCTGACGTGTTTGAGATTATGCGTTGCTAAGGCGTTGCTAAGGCTATAGGTATATAGTACCTACAAGTTGCAGCAGGTGGCGTGTGTGTCGTCATACACATGGCCATAGACAATGGCCTAAAATCAAAGAGCAAACGTCAAACGGCGAAGTACCATAGACATACGCCTGCATTCAAATAGCAAACGTCAAACGTCAATGTTATTTGCAGGTTATCGTGCATTATTACCATCGGCGTGAGTCAAATTAAATCCAAATTATTTATCGCAAGCACTTTTTAAATGCTTCATTAAAAAATATGCCGCCCAAACGTTCGTCACTTAGTAAATCTACCAGCGCAGCAATGAAGCAAATCGCTTATTCACGCACATCAGAATCAGAACATCGACATGCTGTAACAATCGAAAAAGTACGTTTGAGTGCTATCCGATCAGAATCAGACGACCAGCGTACAACGAGAATCGAAAGTACATGTTTATTTGAATATTGCTGCATTTCAATATGATATTCATTACGATTACAGTTTGCATCCCAGTATAAAATGGATAAAGGTTAAATCCTGTTAACGGGGAGCAAATTTATTGGTAAATTGAAAACGCCTTCATTTCGACACAAAGAAAACAAACAAACCTAACCTAACCAGATTTTAATTTAAATTTAATTTTTAAAAAAACAAGAAACAAATGAATAATTATTTTATTTAATAACAATATGTTTGCCCCCCGTTAACAGGATTGTACCGGATAAAGTGTGTGAGTATTGCGGTTCACTTAAGTTTAACAATGAAACACCAGGAATGGCAAAGTTTAATTGCATCCACCACCTGATGACGGATATCTGCAATACAGACGCAGGAGTTCATACAGCAGCAATCAGATAAAGAAATGTTGACGTTGAAATCAACAATAGATGGATCTCCTTTTTCATCGAAAACATTCAAAGCGCATACCAACGTCGCAGATTGTCGTTCAGTCAAATCTATCAAATACATATGCAAATAGGCAGTGATATGGCAGTATTGAAAGACCTGATGCGCGCAACGATCGAGTTCAAACTCAATTTCAAACAAGTCGATATATCAGTAGTGACTGGGCTCTTTGGCCTATTTTGAGCTTCTCAATTCACATTCGCAATCCGGATGTTGTTCATCTCAGTGTTCATCTTGAAAATGGACAAAGGCAGACACGGCAAGAAATGTTATTGCTCAACACTTGCGCTGTGTGAAGAAGTTGTATTTGCAGAGACGCTATTGTACGCACAAGTTCCTAACTATTATACATGAAATACTACATCCGAGAATTTTCAACGACGTAAGCAAGGGATGCGTGATGAAGGCTATCGAAATCTGTATTCATCTGATGCATTGGGCCCTATTTACACATTACATCCAAATAAAGCCGAGTGTTACTATTTAAGAATACTGTTGGTTAATCTCAAAGGTCCTACTTCATTGAGAACGGTCGAACGGAAATTCGAACATTGTTCGCCATCATTTTAACCACATGTTCGCCATCCAACCCAAAAGATTTGTGGTAAAAATTCAGAGAAGATTTGAGCGAAGACATTTTACATACCGTTAGCAATGATAATTCCATTGAGTTTTCGGTCAATATTTTCAATCAAGCTCTGATCGAAATCGAAGACATTTGCTTAACCATCAACATCAAAGAATTCATTCAACAAGAATTCGTTCTGCACTTGAACAGTAGTACAATGCTAATTATTTGGATGCATTTGTCGAAGCAAACGAACAACTTTTGCTTGCGGAACAAAAATTGACCTACGATACAATTACAAATGATCTGGTCTTCTTTGATGCGCCTGGCGGTACTGGAAAAACGTTTCTCATCAGTTTACTATTGGCTCACATTCGATCTCAAAATAGAATTGCTTTAGCTCTTGCTTCATTAGGTATTGCGGCAACATTATTAGATGGTGGACGAACAGCGCATTCGGCACTCAAATTGCCATTAGATATGCATTTATTGGAAGCTCCGACATGTAACATTCCTAAAGTTTCTGACATAGCTAACGTTTTGAAAATTTGCAAGGTGATTATGGTGGGACGAATGCAATGCTTGATCGAACTCTTAAAGACTTACGATCAAATGCAAAACCGTTTGGTGGCGCTCTAATTTTATTATGTGACGACTTTCGACAACCTCTTCCAGTGATGCTTTCATCGACACCAGCTGATGCTTGCCTCAAAGCATCACATCTTTGGAGAGACGTGCGAAAACTGACACTAAAGAAAAATATGCGCGTACATTTGTAGCGTGATGCGTCGGCAGCCACATTTTTAAAACGACTATTGAACATTGGTGAAGGAAAAGTGCATGTTGATGCTACCAAGTTTATTTCATTTCCATCGAACTTTTGCGTTGTTGTGCCATCCATCGATTTACTCATTCAGAAAGTTTTTCCGCAGATTTTTAGTAATTATAAAAATCATTATTGGTTTTGCGAACATGCTATTTTGGCAGCAAAAAACACCGACGTTAATGCAATCAACCACACAATACAATAACAAATTGCAAGCGATTCTGTTACCTACAAATCGATTGACAGCGCCATGAATGCAGACCAAGTTGTTAACTATCCGATCGAGTTTTTAAATTTGTCGGATCTTCCTGATGTGCCACCGTACAAATTGGAACAAGACTCACTATGAAGAAACTGATGCCGAAAATCATCGAGAAAACTATATATTCTTAATGGAAAGTCGAAAGGAGAAGATGTGCTCATTTCCACCGACGTGCCATTTGATAAGAGACGACTGCAGCTCCCCGTTGGACTTGCATTCTCAATGACCATCAACAAGGCACTTCAAGTGTGCGGAAGAATCTAGAAAATCCACGTTGGATAGCCGAGAAATTTATTTGTATTTGCTAAAGATGGAAAAACCAAAACTATTGTCCACCCTAAAGCACTTAGCAGAACAATTAAGTAAACAAAATTTATGCTTTTAATAATTTTTTCTTTATATATCATTCAATTTCAATAAATGTATTCATTATCGGAAAAAAAAATCATTATTTATATCATTGTTAATTAAACAAGATAACTCTTTCAAATTTCAAATGGTATTTTTAGAACTATTTCTTCTGTGGCAGCAACGCGCCGGGTACCAGCTAGTCTAATATATAAAAATAAGTTGCGTTTCCCGTCTAATGCTCGGGCGAAATGGGTTGATATGCGCGTTCATCGGATTGAGACAAAACTTGGTCCACTTATTGCCAAGGGATCAGGGGGTGACATAGGCATAGTACAATTAACTTACAGTAGATTTTTAATTCAAAACTTAATGTGTGAAAGTTGTTGATTCTGACGTGTTTGAGATTATGCGTTGCTAAGGCTATAGGTATATAGTACCTACAAGTTGCAGTAGGAGGCGTCGTGTCGTCATATACGCCTGCATTCAAATAGTAAACGTCAAACGTCAATGTCATTTGCAGGTTATCCATCGGCGTGAGTCAATTATATCCAAATTATTTATCGCAAGCACTTTTAAAATGCTTCATTTCATTCATCGCTTATTCACGTACGTAACAACCGAAAAAGTACGTTTGAGTGCTATCCGATAAAAAATCAGACGACCAACGTGCAACGAGAATCGAAAGTACATGTTGATTTGAATATTGCTGCATTTCAATATGATATTCATTACGATTACAGATTGCATCCCAGTGTAAAATGGATAAAGGTTAAATCCTGTTAACGAGGGGCAAATTTATTGGTAAATTGAAAACGCCTTCATTTCGACACAATGAAAACAAACAAACCTAACCTAACCAGATTTGAATTTAAATTTAATTTAAAAAATAAAAAACAAGAATCAAATGAATAATTATTTTATTTAATAACAATATGTTGACGATTGATTTGATTTGATCAGAGCTTGATTTTCAATCAAGCTCTGATCGAAATCGAAGACATTTGCTTAACCATCAACATCAAAGAATTCATTCAACAAGAATTCGTTCTGCACTTGAACAGCAGTACAATGCTAATGATTTGGATGCATTTGTCGAAGCAAAGGAACAACTTTTGCTTGCGGAACAAAAATTGACCTACGATACAATTACAAATGATCTGTTCTTCCTTGATGCGCCTGGCGGTACTGGAAAAACGTATCTCATCACTTTACTATTGGCTCACATTCGATCTCAAAATAGAATTGCTTTAGCTCTTGCTTCATTAGGTATTGCGGCAACATTATTAGATGGTGGACGAACAGCGCATTCGGCATTCAAATTGCCATTAGATATGCATTTATTGGAAGCTCTGACATGTAACATTCCTAAAGTTTCTGACATAGCTAAAGTTTTGAAAATTTGCAAGGGGATTATCTGGGACGAATGCAATGCTTGATCGAACTCTTAAAGACTTACGATCAAATGCAAAACCGTTTGGTGGCGCTCTAATTTTATTATGTGGCGACTTTCGACAACCTCTTCCGGTGATGCTTTCATCGACACCAGCTGATTCTTGCCTCAAAGCATCGCATCTTTGGAGAGACGTGCGAAAACTGACATTAAAGACAAATATG
Source organism: Stenopsyche tienmushanensis (assembly GCA_008973525.1). Taxonomy (NCBI): domain Eukaryota; kingdom Metazoa; phylum Arthropoda; class Insecta; order Trichoptera; family Stenopsychidae; genus Stenopsyche; species Stenopsyche tienmushanensis. Next base: position 239,588 of record WACJ01000214.1, read on the forward strand.
CGGGTACATTTGTAGCGTGATGCGTCGGCAGCCACATTTTTAAAACGACTATTGAACATTGGTGAAGGAAAAGTGCATGTTGATGCTACCAAGTTTATTTCATTTCCATCGAACTTTTGCGTTGTTGTGCCATCCATCGATTTACTCATTCAGAAAGTTTTTCCGCAGATTTTTAGTAATTATAAAAATCATTATTGGCTTTGCGAACATGCTATTTTGGCAGCAGAAAACACCGACGTCAATACAATCAACCACACAATACAATAACAAATTGCAAATGATTTTGTTACCTACAAATCGATTGATAGCGCCATGAATGCAGACCAAGTTACTAACTATCCAATCGAGTTTTTAAATTCGTCAGATCTTCCTGATGTGCCACCTTACAAATTGGAACAAGACTCACTATGAAGAAATTGATGCCGAATATCATCGAAACAACTATATATTCTTAATGGAAAGTCGAAAGGAGAAGATGTGCTCATTCCCACCGACGTGCAATTTGATAAGAGACGACTGCAGCTCCCCGTTGGACTTGCATTCTCAATGACCATCAACAAGGCACTTCAAGTGTGCGGAATAATCTATAAAATCCACGTTGGACAGCAGAGAAATTTATTTGTATTTGTTAAAGACGGAAAAGCCAAAACTATTCTCTACCCTAAAGCACTTAGCAGAACAATTAAGTAAGCAAAATGTATGCTTTTAATATTTTTTTCTTTATATATCATTCAATATCAATAAATGTATTAATTGTCGGAAAAAATATCATTATTTATATCATTGCTAATTAAACAAGATAACTCTTTCAAATTTCAAATGGTATTTTTAGAACTATTTCTTCTGTGGCAGCAACGCGCCGGGTACCAGCTAGTTATGAATAAAAATCGATTGTAAATTTTATTTCTCTTTGCCGCAGTCCTAGCGGCAATCATGAGAGCAAACATGCAAAAAGAAGAATCTCAAAGCCCTCAACATATCTATAAAGTACAATCAGCAGATGCATATAAATATTTAAAATAGTTGCATCGTGGAATTGTACTAGTTAATCAAAGCCGCCTGACGTATACCGTTTGGCCAGATCTGGATGCGCTGATGAAGCAGCGAAGAGTGGAAGGTGAGGCCATAGTTGACCGCAAGGGTCAGGTTGTAGCAGATCCTGGCCATCGATCTTATTGTCGCTGCAGCACGCAAATTTCTATTAATAGAAAGTTTTTACTTTGTGGCTGCACTTTGCATGATTGATCTATGCAGCGGTTAATATACGGTAAATTCAAGATGAATGAATACGCCACCTCGTATCAAATCACACTCTGCCCGTGATTAACAATGGAGCTGCTCGGAGATCGTAAAAATCATCTGATACTATTACGCCTTTCCGTGTGGTAAATTTCCAAAGAGAAAGAACGCAAATGTGTAAAGAAATTTGATTCAGCTTTCAAAGATCGATAATGGTCGATGGCATCATGATTTCTGCATTACGATAGTGAGTCAGAAAGTGAATGGGTATGAAAAATATTGCATCCTCATTGAACTATTGAGTTAGTATGCAACTATCTAACAATGGTATAATTTAATATTTGATCATTTTTTCATAAATAAAAGCATATTTTACAGTACAATTAATGTGCATTCTTAGAGCAAGATTTTCCAAAAAAAATCCTACAACGGAACACTTCATAAATCCTGAATTTTCACGGAAGTTTACTAAGTATTCTGAAATTATTTTAAAGATTCTTAAAATTAAATTCAATCAAATAATCAAACAAAAAACTAGTGCGTTCCTGTTGTAAAAAGTTCCTGTATTTAACCAGAAATCAATGGATAACATTTGAATAAAAATTGAATTCTGTAAAAAGGAATACAATTTTGCCAGTAATTGTCAGGAATTTTGATATGATTCGGACCAAATAAATATACGCAATTTATTTCATGCGCATCAGGAATATAATTAAGATTGGCTATTTTATCATTTATGTATAATACATACACCTTAAAGTAAACCATTCCAGATTTTCACGGAATAACCTTTAACTTTCCGTAGAGCACCAATGTTCTGCAGAGCATCGTTTGGGAAATCCTGATCTAGAAAATACTGAAGATCAAGACTTCTTAGACATGTGATTTTAGTGGAAGAAATTGTTTGATATAAATGGTTTTGTAGTGTCATTATTTTGCAGCCCTGACAAGATTAATTAATTTTGAATCAACAAAAATCCCATTTTTTTAATTGTCGCCTTCATAAATGAATTCATTTATGCATTATAGCATTCGATAAATTTGGAAAAAAATATTAAGATATTGTTAAGATAAAAAAAATTTGGCTTAACCTTTTGAGTCCAATCACGTATTTGTAATTGAATTCCAGTAATTTAGAAAAAGCATACTTATGCGTTGAGCTCGGAGAGAGACAGAGACGGAGAGAGTATCTTGCGTACATCATACGATTGTATAGAACAATAGCTCAAATGTATCGACTAATAATAACTCAAATGAATCGATTTCAAGTGTATTGTTTAGGTTTACGCAAAGAAATGAACGAATATTGTGTGCTATCGATAGTGTTTATTTATTTATATACAAGATTCATACACGCTGCGTGGTCCTGATAGATAAGTGGATTTATAGAGACGATAAAAGATGGACATACGAATATAACATCTAAGTTTATGATGATTATAAATTAGCTCACTACTCAAAGGGCTAAAAATATTGCAATTAGACTTTTAATCCAGTATGTTTGAATTATATTGGATTGGATTGAATAAGAATAATTCCATTCTTTGTAATTGAGTATACAGTATATGTATTTATTATCCAATGATCATATTTAATATGATAATTAATTTATATAGCTTTGTTAAAGATTTAAAATATCGATGCCCATACGAAAAAATATCGCATTTCGGGGATATATAGTTTAATATGGTGATATTTTTCGATTTACTTTTGTGATGAAATATTGTACTGAAATAATTCAGCACCGTTTTGATAAATTCGTCGCATTATCCTGGAAGTATTACAATAACTACATTTTTCAGGTAACATTTAAATCTCAAGGGGTAGAATTCAAAGATTAAGCTGAGAACTTATAAATTGTCATATGAAGAAGAGACTTCTATTGCAGATTGCTTATAGCTATTATTATGATGAAAATAATGGCGACAACATAAGCTTTGATTATGGGGTGAAATATTATTAATTGCATATGCTTTGAAAACGACTAAAATAGCCTTTTTATTATTGTTAGTCGTTTCCTTGATAATCGTAATAAGCTTAAAGCTCTATGAGGTCTTGTCTAACTGTTTCTGCAGGAAATCGGACCCAACATTTCTGCGGTTTTCACCAGCCAGGTGAAATGCAATTTATATCCTGGATTTGAAATCGATATGGTTTATAATGCACTTAGAAATCTCAGTATTGATTTCAATGCATACGTTTATAAATAGTGCACCTCGACAATAAGAAAGTCGCAGGAGTGCGCGAAAAACAGGTGATTTTGCATTTTAAAGACCTCGTTTCCTGGAAAAGGATCAATGGTTTCCGTGACTGTAGAAAATAAGCGGTTCAAAAGAAGAAATTTTGACTTTACGACCGCCTCATGTCGAATTTTTCGGTCTTGTTTGACTGTTAATATTTTATTGTCGAAAGGCATTTTTAACGATCCATTATGTTTGGCTCGCACGCGTGTCCGCATACATCCTTTTCGGCAATAATGAAGATTGTAAAAATGAAATGCATTCATAACTGTTGTGTTATCTGCATAGTGCTTCAATGTAAGCATGTGTGTTAAGATGGTATTTTATTTTTTTATCTGGGAAAATAAAATTAAAATGCTGTATTTATGGCTTTTTAAGAATTAAATTGTTTGCCGACAAGCAGAGATCTCCAAGCTGCTGCCATTTAAAAGCTGTTAACAAGAATTATATTTAAATGAGAGATTTTAATGATATCTTTGGCATAGAAAACTGTAGAAAAAACAGCTTTATTTCATGTAAAACCTCTTTATTTCCATATATTTATGAATCACAAACGCATTTATATTTTTGGTCTTTAATCCTTAAGATATTCAGTTAAATATTTAGCAGTGCTGAAATCTTAAACAAACTAAAGATAATTTTGATTTTAAAACGCTTGGGAGTCTTTAATCGCTAGAACAAATCTTGTTTTAAATGATAAAAAAATCCTTTGCGCAAAGTGAATCCTTTTACAGTAAAACACTTCCCGTAAGAAAATATGCATCAACAGTTATTACATGGTGGATTGTGAAGCCGAAGCCGAAAATAATAACGTGTAGGGTTTTTTTTTTGTCCTGGGCACCTTTTTATTGCTCACATAAAAGTGCCGAGCTGATGTCCGAAAATCCTTGTTCCGAGGAGTCATAAAATAAATTCGAGGAGGCCATGTTCGCGCATTTGGTGGAGCTATTAAAGCAATCCAAAGGATTGACAATGCGTGTCCTCGACTTGTAGGGCTGCTAATGTGCCGCTAAATCTCATTGTTTCTACTGCTTTTGAACGCAATGAAAGCTCAATTTCGGCTTTTATCCTCTCTTAAGGGCGTCTTTAACTCGATATGAAACGATTGTTGTTATCAATCAAACACAAATCATATGGAAAAGTTCTAGCAAAACGTATTTTATTTGACGAACACTGTTAGAAATGGAAGATGGGCGTGAATGTTTATGGTATAGTGCGATTCTTTACTTTATTTAAAACAGGTTATCAAAGTTTTATAACGTGCAATTGAGTATGGAAATGATATAATTAAATTCCGAGTGCATCGAAGATAGCCATTTTCCAATAACATGCTTTACTAATTGTCCAGGAAGTTGGACGGATAAGGTGCTGATCTCAATAAGCTTTCTTGCTTAGCTCCAGCATTGAATTAAGACCATAAATGAATCAGGGGATTTATTAGCAGTATTCATTATTAAGCTTATTGTTTTTAATATTATCATCATAGTGCAGCCATAAACAGTCCATTGTAGGATTAGGACCTCTTCAATATCCATTGACAGAAATGAGCCCTTACTGAGCTTTTACTGAAGAGGACTTTTTATATTTATCATATAATAAACAAAATATTATGAAAATAACATATCCAACTGGATTTTATTTCTTATTGGTTAATAACCAGAATGGATTAATTTTTCCAGGATAACAAACACATTACAAGATATTTGTAAAACTATTAATTATAGTACATATTCATTAAAAGATAGATGGATTTATGATTTAGATCCCGCAAATTTGGTGTCAAATTTTGGATCGCTATATTTTTTATAGTTCTTTAATTGGGCATGTCTTTTTGGTTCATTTAATCTACGGACCTTGTGTTTACGGAAACTTCAATTTGATGGAAAATTGAATATTAAATATCTCATTTTTGTCGGAATTCTAATCTTACAATATGAAATTTTTGGACATTTTAATCCCATTTTGGCATTAATCGATCAAGAAAATATATTGAGTCAGATGATGACGGGATTTAAACATGAATATTTTTGTTGTTGTTGTAAATAGCTTACAATTAACTCTTTTAGTGCTGAAATTAATATTTAAAAATCTCTATAATATTTTTCATAATCTTCAATACTGTATGTTCTATTATATAATATATCAAACTATGTCAAATTTTTCTCAAACTCTATTAAATTATAATATGTCAAATTGCCTCTGTATTCTTCGCTTAGATACGGTTTTTTCGATTGAAACTAAAAAGGGTTAGCTTGGAGAGAAATATAGTTTAGAAATATAAATAGAAAGTGAATATATTATGCTTTAAGTATTTAATTTAGCTGTGGTAGATAAGCGAGGAGGATTAAATGCTTGTTTAAAGCACCGTTCTAGCAAATGGCGCGCTAACAATTAACAGCGCACTACAGTTTAGCTCCACATTTATCAGATTTGAAGCAAATTAATTAGATATTAGCAACGTGAAGGTCTGAACTATACGAATATCTTCTTCGACCATCAAATAACATATTTAAACGCGTAGCATGAGACTATTTGCTCGAAACAGGTGTGCAGAATGTTGGAGCTGATGATTGAGGTTTTTTCCCGGATGGGCATGAATGAGCAAGATTTGCACACGTCCACAGCTTCATGGTGATATGATGGTTGTGACATTTAGTAATGGGTGACGAATGGGCAGAGGCCGGTTGACCGGTGCACCTTTCTCGGAGTACGCACTCGAGTTGCGACACATGCATTGTTCCGACAGGTAACCACTAGACCACCCGCCAGCGGCTTGCTAGACGATCTGCCCGTGGATAATTAGATCGGACACGCTCGGCAGGACCATAATGCTAAGTGGTGTGATCACATTCTTCACCAGGAAGACAACAGCCTCTTAATAAAGTGCTAAAATGGAACAACTCTCTCTGAAGCCATGCAAGTTTTATATTTGTATGCTGAGTTGTGTCAGACCTAATCTTCTTGACGTTTCGTCCGATTGGATTTGATATTGAATCATATTGAGTGTAATGGGAATCTTATCAGTGAGTTCAAAAGCATATAATATTACATGATCGCTTATTTACATCCTATAAATAAAGAATTTGCCTTAGATTAGAGATACCCAAGATTGAATCAATATCAGCTTCATTATATCAAAGTTAAATAGATTATGAATAAGAAGACTGGCTACATCATTAATCTTTTGCATTCCTATGTCCAGAAGTGTTGGACATCTATTTTATTGAGTTGATAATCATTTATCGACATTTTATAGTAAGCTTTCTTATCAATTCGATGACATTAAAATGACTGAAAACTGTTAGTCACTAACTTGCGCAGAAAACCTATTAGCTTCTATGGATCTCTATTCAAATAAAACTTTATAAACCTGAGAATAAATTTAGCTATGTGTTATAAATACGTCTAATTTTGATAAATAGAGTATACAAGTAAATTATTTTGAACAATTCCTAAATATTAATAAAAACAGCGTTAACAATGCTAATTTAAGTATGAATATTGTTGGAAATTCAAATGATCGTCTTTAGATATTTAACATTGCAGCATTGATCATATCATCATCATCTTCATTGTTACTTTCACCATGACTGCATTATAGTTGATGTTTTCATCGATCCTAGTGTTTTTATTATTAAAAAAATCTTAGAAACCCTAGGTTTTAGTATAATATTATCTGGATTTTATTTTATCTGCCTTTTTGAAGATCTTCTCAAATTAAGCTTTCCTAGATTTTTATCTAGAAAGATATTTAATGAAGTTGATCAGAATCATACGTCTAATCACTGTTTAATGCCTTATCCTAGTTTCATTTAATAATATTTTTTACGAATTATCACTTATGATTGATCTATTGGATTGTTTTAAATGGATTTTTAATATAGAAGTAGAGTCAATATGTAAAAATAAAACTGAGACAATCAGCGAAAATTTATTACAAGTCATTCGCCGTTTGTGAACGATTTCTGAATCAATCCGACTTATCGCGAATTTCAAAATAACACAAATGGTTGCTCAAATCTGTTAGCATGCCAGTGGAATCGTATGAACTCTGCATCACAATATATAAATTAAATTGAACGTCTTTCAAAGAACATCTCACGATTTCGTGTATTAACTGATTGCATTTTCATTCATGATGATTTGAAACAAATCAACCGATCGTCATGGAATCGATCAAAAGGCATTCAACGTGTGAAAACTGAAACCGAACATTATGTATGGAAATGATATAAAATTGTGATTTCACACTTGTATTAGAAGCTCTCAATGATCGATGCACGAACAACAAGTTCACGTATTGTGGCATCATGGGAGAAAACTAACAATACGCGAAAATTAGACAACCGTCTCGAGATTATTTTTTTCGATATGACCGGGATAGAAAAGGTTTAAAGTCACTGAGCTGGGTCACAAAAGGTCTGCTGTTTTCGTGGATTGTATTTTGGCAACCGTAAGAACAGGGGAACAATGAATGTGGGTCGTTGCGATTTGTTACGCGACAAATGGCGGGCCGCACTTGTCTGGCTTGATTTTTTTTATTTTATCGCTAAAAATTGACCGAGGAAGCATATGGCCTTACTGTGGCTTTGTTAAAAAGTTTACTCGATTATCCCAATTGGTAATTATCAATCTTGTTAAAGCGAAAAGCAATGAAAAGCAACCTCGACCCCAAAGGATACGAATAGCATATGGGCAAAATATTCAATTATTGAGCACGTGGAACCATTTATAAAAAAATAAATAAGACTTAACATCGGTGTATAAAAATTTATTAAAAAAAAAAATAGAATTCATAAGTATATTCAAAGTTTTGTCGATATTTTAATTAATGAAGTACGTATGGCTGCCCTTTGTCTATATTTTGTTTGTAAAAATTCACTCAATAAGTTCGTAGGATTTTTTAAAGAGATTGTGGAAAACGATCCCAAATGATAAAAAAAGTTTAGATTGAAAAAAAAATCCTGCAAACGATGATGTATTATGTAATATTTAGAAAGATTAATGTATTGTCACTAAATCAGAAACGATCGTCGAGATATTATAAAGAAACCAAAAGTGATGATAATAATGATAGAATCGATGTAAACGATCTAATGGCTATTAATTAGTATAATCCTGGATGTTATTATGGAAAAAATAGAATTAAAAAAAGGACGAATGATTGAATGAAGAATTCGCAAAATGGAACAATTGGGTTCTAAAGTTTCATGCAATATTATTCTTTCAAAATCAACACGATTAGCAATTAAGACAATACATTTTTAAAAATCCTAATAACTGTTATTTTAGAACAGTGGCCCTCAACCAGTGCACCAAGAGCTTATTACAAGTGCACCGCGAAAAAATGGTAAAAACGAAAAATTCTGCAAAATAGTGAACACCGAAAAAGTCGATGATGAAATTATGAAAGACAACAAAAGATCAATATCTATGCTGCAAAGAGCTTACTGAGCATACAACAAGACAAGATGTTTTTGATTCCATTTCTTCATATTCAGAACAATTTAAAATATCATGGGAGTTATGTGTAAGATGTTTGTAAATCTTTGCATTTCTATGGAAGCTAAGTACGAGGGTTTTTGCTTTTTCACACTGAAGTCAGATCTAGAGGTAAAGTTTTATGTCGATTCATAGAACTTAAAAATGAATTGTTAATCTTTTTTCGAAATGATCGTATGGATGATTTTTTAAAGCCTCTTCATTTTTTGACATCCATTGACAAATTGACAGGATTTCGGAAAAAATAACTCTTTGGAAAAATCGAATAATAGAAAATAAAGTAGATATGTTTCTTTCACTTAACGAAAATATTCCCGAGGGAATTATTTCCGCGATAATAGAACATTTAACTTTATTGGAAGAAAAAATTGCACATTATTTTCCTTCTTTAAATATAGAAGATTATGACTAGATACGAAATCCATTTCCTACGATTGATATATCGTATTGTGAATTTTCATACACGGAAGACGAAGAATTAGTCTCATTACCGAATGATCGTCCTTTAAAAATTAAATTTTCCGAAATGACAATGAAGGACTTTTTGATTTCCGTCCAAGAGGAATATCCAGCTCTTCATACGAAGGTACTGAAAATTTTGTTACAGTTTTCGACATCATATTTGTGTGAGGTTGGTTTCTCTTGTTTGGCTTTAGGGTAGCTTTATATCAAATGTTCGACCTAATATTTCTGATATCTGCAAAAGCCAACAAGCTCAGGTATCACATTTATTGACTTTTGATTGATCATATAAGTTACATTATGTTAAGCAGGGACGTCATTTTAAGTGGACAGAGGGAGAAAAATGCCCCTCTTCCCTAGGTTTGCCACCTAAAGAGAGCTTTTAAATATTAATACAAATATTTTTAATAAACGCGTATTTTTTTTGACTTCTTAATTCTGGTGCATCGCTATTTTTTCCTATGATCAAAAGTGCACCGTGACTTGACGGAGAAGATAAAATTTGGGTTATATGTTGGATTCACAGGACTATTATATTGGTTATGGCAATTATTTACTGGATAGAATTTATACCATCATACAACGAGGTTATGCCCACACGATTAGTTCTTGTATCAAAGTTCAGATTTTCATTCAAAAATGTAGGTTCAAACACTTGAATTACCACGCAATGCAAATTTAGCTTCCTCGGACTATTTTCTATTTTAACATAAGATTTCACTATGTTGTTCTTAATTATTAACAGGTTTTTATAAAATATTTTTTACAAGCATTGGTACTTCTTTGTTCATCTAGTATTACAATTTGATGTCATCAGAAAAGAATGCACAATTGAATAAAAATAGTCATTTTGTAAAAATATAATGGTCATCCTTATATATATGTTTAAAGGAATTTTTAAAAATAGGGCGAAAGTATTGCATTTTTAATAAATATAATGCAAGGTAAACTCATGATTTTGCCAATATGTTTTTATAAAAAACGGTTTATTAATTTATCAATCATATATTTTTTAATAAACACACTTTTATGTTTGCTTATTCTCGTTATGTATTGTCAATGTATTATGATTTGGTTCAATTATAAAATTACTTCAATCATTTAGCACAACTGTTTCAGACATAGCCGATATTTAGCTGCCAGCTGCGTATACAATTTTGTTATAAATATAAGCTAAATTTAAATAAATATGTTTTGCCACTACAGAGGCATTGCTTTTGAACTGATGGGTATAAAATAACATTGAATCCATCACTGTTTAAACATCTCATGACATTTTTACTGCTTGTTTTATATGATTAAAGATCTTTTCTCAACATTGTATCCATTTTCAATACACTATGCGCATAAAAGCTTTAAGATATTTTATTTCACGAGCAATTTCTGAAGTAGAATAATAAAAGGCACATGCGAAGCTATCGCCTACGTTGTATTCATGAGACATATTCATGGCTGACTTTCTTACCATTAAGTCACTTAAAAATTTGTTGGTGACGTTAAGCGCAGAAATGTTGTCTTATAAATTAATATCGAGGCAAGGCTGCGTTTCTAATGTCCTTAACGATGCGCATAAAGAGTTATTTTATTGGAGGCATCTTTTCGTGTGCTTTGCTCAACACGAAAATCGTCTATAAAATTATATGTCTTTCAATAAAAGAGTACTTTCTCTGTTTGTATTCTCTTTGAGGAATTTCAACAGATGCTTTATAGGATCGATTTGAATATTATCTTAAATCCTTTATTTATGCCGATCGTAACGATCCCAAATTGTCAATTCAAAGCGTATAATTTCACGACGAATCACAAAACAGTATCCATCTCGGACTTAATGGAAACATAAAAATTTATCACACAAGCTATTTTTTTCAGACCGAATTCAATATGAATTTCAGTCAGGTTCGCTTAAAACCCAACCAATAATTTTACTTAATTACGTTCCGCCGATTTAATCAAAAATTCAAAACTTATCACATCGAATTACGCCAACACGTGCCACATCAATCTTCCAAGTGTGCCGTTTATCTGAAAAATTATTTTTTACGAGCTTGTTAATGGAATCCATTAGTGTCCCAATAATAACCATAACACTATCATTACGGGGTATAATCCACATGGAATTAAGCCCGAGATCTTGTCCCTCATAACACTCTCGGTAAAATTTATGTTAAACCTCAAGTGTGTAATGTAAATTCTTCGGTCGAGATAATATGTTAATTTTCCATATTCTTTCTTTGCCATTAGTAAATGTTGGATTTGCTATTGACTGGCGCAGAAAAATGCAAAAAACAGGTGCATTTGTGAATCGTTTATCATCGATTTCTTGTATAAATGATATCATCCGATTATAAACATAAAACACCTGACCTATACAGAAAACATGGAAAACTTGAGGAACGTCATGTATAAAACGTTGTCATAACTTATTTATGCTTGACGGCTCATTTGTTAAGAGCATATTTAATATTTTGCGAGTCCGAGCAAATCATATGCGTCTTAAACGAGACAACTACAAAAATTAATACGAAAAAATAGATTTAATCGATGGAATATCATCGATTATGTGTCATAAAGCGACATGAGATCTGTGATATTAAACGCCTCTCTGTAATATATTTCAAATTCAGTTTTGTGGCATAATTTTAAAACTTGCTTTTTATTGCATCAATCAATAAATTCTCATAATGAGAATTGTTTAATTAAGTTTAAATGATTGCCAAAAAACATTAAGGAATCCATCTACATATTGTATTTTTGAGTAATAAGTTTCAATCGGTCATTATTCTGAATTTGAGGAAAATTGCGCGAACACTGCGAAACCGTTATTAATCTTCACAGGTGCAATTCGAAGACAAAAAAAATAACCTTGGATGAGGGAATACATATTCTTTCCGCCGGCATCCAAGGCTCTCGTAGCTGAGGTATCTCAGAATGCAAAATATAAATCTTGGCTAAGAAGTCGAATTTTCATCACCACCTGATCATCTTCATTCTCGTTTACAGACTTTCCGCCATCCGATAGCGAATGGACCCGCGTGAAGCTATCCATCTTGAAGCATAAGCGCGGGGCGGGGGATACACTCGCATCATCTGGAAGCCTTTACCTTGTGATTGTTGCCGTACTAGTATCAAATGGTAAATAAATTGAATTATTAAAGATCACAATGTTTTAATTGTTTCCCTCTCTTTTTGGGGATTCATCCTTTTCGGTGTTGTTGGATGAGCGGTTGGAGATAAAGAGCCCCTCTATGGAGGCAAAATAAAGGATTCCGTCGTATGTTGCGAGTCCGTGTCAAGGCTGCGGAGCCCCATTGATATTTAGGGGCGGGCGTCCCCGTATTTCTTTTCTAGGCCCTCCAGGCTAAGATGAGAGGTGCACGAGGGTGCCTCTCTTGGTGGGCTGCGCGAGGAAGCCGCGATGAAGAATGCGGGCCTCAGGAGACGGCGAGGGGTTCAAACGTAATATGTATTTTATTATCCTAGGAAAAATAACCATTTTTCTTGAAAATATTCAAATGGGTTGTTGAACATATGTCGCAAGAAATTGAATATCGATCGCTTGGACTAACATCAAGAATGTTGATACTCCACTCGTTAAACTTATCTGATCACTCAAAGTGTACTTAAAAGATCATATTCGAACTTAAAGTTACATTTAAATAGTATTAAAAAATCAACACCCGAACGTGTTAGTGGATATATTTCAAACACTTCTGATACGATTAAGAATGCAAACGGTTATTATTATTGCCGCGACATAAACATACGGATATGTTATCAGATATCATACCGACCATTCGTTGCGGTGTTAAAATATGTTTAGCAAAATAATAAATAACCTTCATAATGTCCTCGTCAAATACCTTTATGGTTTATTTGAATATTTAACACGGTTAAGTGTGTCCGAGCTGGGAAATCAGCGACATTAAAAGAGGAGGAGCGACCGACCACGGACACAAATATTGTGAGCATATTATGTTTGTAAATATTGTGGCAAGATTCTAAGCGCATTTGCATTTCGTAGTGGCACAATAAAGCAAAATTAATCAAATGGCGACTTTTAAATTTGGTCCGCTGGAGTCAATCAGGAATAACTCTCACATCGGCTGATCCTTTTGATTCATTAGTCGTTGACACTTTGCAATATTTTTGCTACAATCAACAAGACTTCAAGGTTTGTGCTCGCGAGAAAGCGTTGAAATCTTCGAGTAACATTTTCTCAAGTGCTCAATAACTTTGGGTATGCGGACCATGTGCGATATTCGATGTATTGTTGTTCGAAAATGTGGGATATTTCGCTGTCCTTTGTAATGAGAGTTTAATGAGAAATCAAAATTTAATAACTTTAATAAAGCATGACGATAAAAGACACGGGATAAAACATTTGAGAACGCTCTTAAAATATTTTTTAAAAAATTGACACCGATATTTCATTACTCAGTAACATATTTCTTGATTTTATGTATGCTAATAAGTAATTTTAGTTGCTAATGAACGACATTATTGGCACTTAGACTATCTCGTGCTACTTGAGGGTCCCATATTTTGCTTTCTAAATATATTAAGCAGAAATAAAATAGTAGAAGTCATTTATTGATATTTTAATGAGCTTAATGTAATTAATATGTAAGTGTATTCATGAAAAATTATTGTTAGGTTTTAGTCTTTAAATGTCTATTTAAAAACTATGTTATGTATATTGTTATATAATGGTTGAGGTCTTTATATTATATAAGTCCTAACCAGGATCTTTCTTTAGTTAAGGGCAGGTAGAATACATCTTTCCGCGGCCAAGACTATCGGTCGACTATTCATTATTCCTCCTATCAATAAAAAATAAATAATAGATATATAGTATTTTCAAATGTGTAGCTGTGTAAGTAGTTGATTTATGATAAAACAGAATCCATTTTCGCATGATAGTTTTTACTTTTTTTTGAAAAACGTTCCCACAGATACAAGACAGATGATAAGCTTAGAAGGATTTAATAAAAAAAATTGAATTAGCTTATTAATTTCTTCCTGGGGAATCATTGCTTGCCACTTGAGCTTCTTAGCTTATACATGTTTTTTGAAATGTGTTCGCAAATCATACTTTGGACTATGAATCTAATTGCTTAATCATAGAACTATCCGCAGATACAAGCTACAAGAGGTATTATTAACGTAGGAAAATAAGTATGTTGAATTAATAAGGCTCACTGAGATTGGCCTTTATGACTTCAGATGATGGCAATAGAAAATTATAGATATACTTGAAAATTAGTTTGATTTTTTCAAAAGCTTAAAAATTGTGCGTACTTTTAAATCATGCTAAATATAACAACAAACTACTTTAACGTAATGGTTTTCATAAGGGATATATTTTATTTTAATATAAAAGGTTTACGTTCGTTATGGGCAATGGAAGCCGTGCATTATTCAGTGTCACAGAAGTCAACGTAACGAAGGCATAATCGGCGAGGATTTGCTGGAAGGTCCGGGGTCTCGTTCTTCAAGTTATCAGGTCCTGCTTCCTATTCACTTGTCCTCGTGGTCTGCTCCCGAGGAGTAGCTTACGCCTCGGCTAATGAGTCAATCGGGCTCTGACACATCAACTCTGCAAACCTGTTTCCTTGGCACTATCTTGGCCCATCGATCAGTCGGCCATACGTCACCACAGTAGCGCTCACAAAATAACATTCTTAATTGACCAATCAATTCCCTTCAATACACCACCAAATAAACTGGGCCAATAAACAGGCCTTCTGGAGCTTTTTGCTGCCTGCAGAATTTGGCTCGTCGATAAATCAAACGATGCAAAACTGCAAGCGAACACTTTCGACAGACTTTCTTCTTAGTAAATTCAACAACATTTAGTCATTTTCCATACTGGCAATATATAATTGAGGTAATATTACGTTATTATTACGCCGAAAGGTCATCATTGAAAAACCCCAAAAGGGTCCGAATTTATGTTCAAGCGACCAGCCGTAAATAACGACGATATTCCATTTTGACACCCATTATTTTGAATATTTAACGTTATTTTGTGTATGCCACTGGTATTGAGTTGCATATATATAAAATGCAGGGTCACTACAAGCCTCGGGTCTCTGTTAAAGCACCACCTGAAACAGTGTGGGACGTGAGACTTATCGCTTCATCTACAAATTCCTTCCTGCCTTTAAACATTTCTTTTATTCACCAGATATATTATGGGGAATTGCGAAATAGCTTTAAAGGTTTTATTTTTCACCTCCTCTCCCAGATAACATAAATTCAAGGTGTTATAAAAGCACAGTTATCCACCTGAGGAATGCTCTGTTAAAATTTCGAGGTGCTAATAGGCTTAATTTCATGTAAATATTGTACTGGTATGCATTGTAGAGAAAACAAGGATCACCATATGCTCTGGTAAAGAGCGATCTTAGCCCAGTTTTCGACACAATGCCCTCGCGTCAGTAAGCCTCTGGAAGGATGACCTTTGTTGATTTTATCTCGATGGCCGAGAAATGTTAATTTGAAGTGTTAGTGGGGTAATTTTCGTTTTAGTCCTCCCATAAGTAGGCAGAAATTTAAAAGTTGAGCGAGAGTGCACTGTTACAGTAAGTACAAGCCGCACGAGAGGTCAACAAATGAACCTGTCTGTGGCTTGTGCTCAGACACAAGCCTCCACAGCAGATGCTGTCAACTCTGATTCTCAAAAATTAAAATTTTATACCGGATCAACGGGGGTCGAATCAATTATTTTTATTGTGCTGCAATACAAGATCACGATTTTTAATAGGACGTATCTTGACGTAAACATTAATACAAGAAGTTATTGCAAAAGGAATACCAGAAGGCTTGATGTTTAAAAGCCTTTCCATTGTCAGATGCTTTAAGATTTCTGTTGCATGTACAACAAAACATATATTTAGCTATAATCATATTATAATTAGTTAGTATCATAAACAGTGGCGGCTCGCGTATAGGCACAGTGGAACTGCAACCGCCCCCTATTTCTACTGGATATTATCAATAGCATTTAATGAGTTTTTTCCTTTATACATAATCAATATATCAAAATCTTTATATGGAGATGTGCGCAAGAGAGAGCACTGTCAACCCCACAGTGCCGATCCTGACTTGATGGTGAAAGGTAGTTTTATTCTTTAGTCCGTGTGTATTGTGCTTAAAAACCGTGTACCGTGCTACATCCCTACTAAATTTAGCTACGAGCCGTCACTGATTGTAAATATATATTTGTTATCAATTACTAAATTAAAATGCAGTTCTGATGAGAATTACATAGGATTAAGTCGTATAAAGCAATTTGGAAAGAATTACAGAATTATGGTTTTTAACTACTAAAATGATTATTTAAAACACATAAATTTGTAAAATCACCCAAAAATTGATATACATTTGAAAGACAAAATATTCGATTATTCTCGATTTATATAATACTTTGTTAAACTGGGATGAGTAAGTTTTTAAAGATCTAATAAACGCTGAACTACATCTTCTGTCGCCTAACTGTCAATTGTAGTATTTTTTATATATATCTTTGGGAATGCTCGACAGGCTTGTTATTTAAATTACGAGGCATATCCTGAAAATAAGTGTACTGTAACAATAACGGGCTGTAATTTTTTTGAATTTAAAGGCGAAGATCTTCTGAGCTGTTTCGTTATTGGAGATAAAAGTGAGTGACTTATTTATACGTCTGAGTCAAAAAGATATTCGTCACAGTAGTATCACACCAATTTTCCATCTGTAAAAAAATGCAAAACCACAATTTTGGGCAGAAAAATCAAGGTCTCATTGTTTTGAGACTGAAAAGGCTTCATTTTTGTCGAATTTCCGCCTCAGGAAAAGACCATCAATGTACAACGATATTATGAGACCGTAAAAAAACTCAAAAGAAGCATTCAAAACAAAAGGAGAGGTATGCTAATGAGATGAGTTGTCAAACAACCTTAGCCATCAAGGCGCTCTTGGATTTATTCGGTTGGGGTGCTTTGAGCCAACTCCTGTATTCCACGGCTTATCAAATGCATTGAACGGGATGGCGATTATGTTGAAAAATATTTAACAAATGTATCAACAATATTCTGTATTTTTTTTTCAAATACACTTTTTCTAAAAAAATATAAAAATTTAGTACACTTACTTTCGGGATAGGATATTCCTCGTATTATATTATGGCGAATATTTATTATTCTTTTAAATTAATGGTAGTTTTTACACAACAAATTCAATTAAATTATGTTTGTTGGTGGTGACGATCTATTTAGGGTAGTATGAAAAATCATCTAAGCAATGAATATTTTTAACAACATTTTTTACAATAGTTACTTTAAACAAATTTGTGTATTAAATAGTTAATTTATCTCTAAGGAAACTGCCCTTTTTCATATCCATTTTATGCTTACCGTGTGATTGATGCTTGAAATGCTATTATACTAATTAAACAATAAGCAAAAAAAAACAAAAATCTTGGAGCATTTTAATTAGAAGATGGGAGTGTAAATGCAACATGTGCATCATTGGTTAATATTTCAGCATATTGCCATAAAACATGCTTATTACAAATTAAATTATATACAGATATGGATTGCTTTAATTACGTCGAATAAAAAATTTCATTGTTTTCTCTGCACTTTTTCTTCATAAATCTGTGAAAAATTCTTATATAAATCGAAATTAGGCTGATATTTAAAATAAATATTATTGATTTTTTGTGATATATTTGTGCAAATTTTTACGTTCCTTAAAACATATTTGGCTTGTTAAATTTATCTACTGTTTTGCTTATTTGTTTTGAAATCTTGGGTAATTTATAATAAATAAAAACAAGTTTAAAAGCCCTTATTTCTATATAAACATGCTTAACAATACATGGAAGAAGGCGCCATATGGCTGCTGTGCTCCATCTTTCTCTGAAACCCATATTTCTAGTTGCTAGAATGAGCCGAACCAACTCACCCAAGGCTCAAGGCGTGTCGTTTTTACGTGTGGATATAACAATTTCTTGTAATTGTTACCAAATAAAGAAGAAACTTCAAAACCACATGCCCGAAATTCTTCGGGTGAATCACTTTCTAATCCCGACTATTTTCTCGGATGACACGAAAAATCACCATCGCTATATTTAGCATTCGATTCCTGGTGTTTAACGTAACTCAGTTAGAGTGGCATTCGATCTCATATCGATGCAAGTACATAATTTACCATTAACCTGCTCTTTCCTCATGGAAGGTAACTAATCGCTAGAAAGCGATAGTATCTGAACCATCTGCCTCCAAACAAATTATACCTAATGATTCATTACCGGCCTAGCGATATACCATTTTTTAATTCTTGTAGCGAACAATGATTTATCTCGTGTACACTTGAACGGATACTGCTTCGTATGCAGGTGAATTCCTCGCAGCGTACATCAACATCGCCATGAATAAAATATTCATAATGAATAAATGGAGTCGAACAATTAATTATGTGACATTCCCGAGTATGATTTATTTGCTGAATAAAAAGGTGATTATGAATTTCGTAACCCTACAGATATATGACACATGAAAAATAAACAGGCGCATACTTATGCCATAAATTCTCTTGACACACATAATATAGATTTTTATTGATTATTTTGTTGTTCTAAGAATTTCATGAAATATTGGCTGAATTATTAACGGATTTCTTCATCAATAATATTTGAAATATCACGTATTTCGTTAATTTATTTAATACCGAATTATATGAATTTGCACGATCGAATTCATATGCTTGAAATTTAACGACTATCATATAGTAATTTTAAAAATACTGATTGAAAATATAAATGATTTGAAAATTCGCTGTAAGCTCGTGAAAAGTATTCGATGTAAATTAATTTATTTATTATCAGCCTTGAGGTTTAATATAGATCCAATGCTTACCACTTTAAAAGGCTCATAATCGTTTATGTGTTTTAAAAATGAGGTCACCAATTACTCCTTCTGTGGATTAAAATGCAATCTGTCTGAGGTACTAAACCAATAGCTAAATTATAAATTTTCGAAATATCGTAATACAAAAATATTGTATTCTGATTAGATTGATGACGTTCAAAACTCAAAATCATGGCTGACAAATTGTTAACTCAGGAAAATTTGGTAAGATCTATACATAACTTAGTTATACCACTTCAAGACGATATATTAGAAATATGAATACTTTTGATCAGCCAATTTTTTTTAATATGCAAAGACTTTTTCCTTTGCCAGAAAGACAGGATTTGAACTAGAATCATTAAAATAAACGTTCAGTAATCCACTATACGTGCACTTTCTAATATCCAAACTTAATATATTTAAAAGAGTTATCACTTGTGATTTACTTATATATAAGTCATATATTAAGATGAGAGTATAATATAAAGCGGCAATTTTCCAGTAGTCGTGTAACTTCAAGATTGAATTTATCACGTTTGAAACTATTTCTATTTGTCACTCCTGGGTGCCATTAAATGTAGATAGGAGGAAATAAATTGAATTGTAAATTAATTCATAGCATTAAAATTATATTTATGCGTTTTCAAAGCGTATGAGCTTTTATGTGCGGTGAGAATTTTGTCCGACTCTTCTATAGAATTTTATTAAAAAACATAAAATCGAGGCATTGCTAGCATGTCTCGTAAATTTTATTGCCTTCAACGGTACTTAATTTCTCGTTTAGAATTTCTTTTTCTGCGCCATTAATGTCATGAGGTGGGCAAAAAATCTGCTTATAATTACTTAAGGCACGAGGACAATTTTTATAATAGTGCCATACGACAAGCAATTCCTGTTCGTGCCGCAATTTATAATGACTATCTAGGAGTAGGCATTTAGTTAAAAATTGTAATTACACCTCAGACTGGAAGGCTATGCTTTTCTTGATGTACCGCGCACTTGCAGCCTTATTAGTGCAATTATGAAAATATGATCACGAAGCACATCGGGCCGCTAAATAAATGTCTCTCCAGCTAGAATACGTATAGCTTTTGCTTCGAAGATGCATCATAAATAACTAACAATGATATTTCTTCCTATTACGGAAATACTGATAATAATTTAAATGCATATAAGAGCCAATTAAATTGTCGGAAATCCATTTAAAAAAATCATAACAGTCCTGATGAAAGTTGGCTCACGTTTAGCGCTTAGAGCTTTTGACCAAGGCTGATTTTTCATTTAAACCGTAACGGGATATCATCGAATCAACAGTCAAAATGTTAAAGATCCAAAACAAAAAGGCTATAAATATTTAGACACAAGAAACTGTAAAATATATAGCCTAAATACCTGCAGCTGATGAGGTGTTGATTTCGACTACAAAAGCATTAACCTGCGGTTTCACCGCGCTCGTTACGTAACACATCCGAATTGTATCATATAAGTGCTTTTTAATCTGTATTAAATGTTTGCCGTAGCAAAAATATTGCCTGGATTTATGGCTGGATCACGATTTGAATCAATATCAGTTTACTATCGCGGTCCGAAGTTATACGAGCTGTAAATCCTAGAGAGATCTTCGCTGCGTTGAGAAATCAAGAGTTATTGGATAAATTTAGAAATAACAGCGGTAGTTTAATGGCTTCCATTAAATTCTTGAATACACATTTATTTGATTTTAATATTACGACTCTGCATGACTTGTTGCGGTGCATTGTTTTTTCGATACGGGATGTTGCGATCGTGGCGGTATACTATCAGCAATAAGTTCTTTTTGTGCTGTTTGAAGACCTCCATTGTTTCCATAGTATTTTACTGATAAATAATTAAATCATATTTTATATACATAAAGTTTATATGAAATACCAGTTTCAATATCGAAGAAAATAGTTTCTTTAAGGAAATTTTCAATGATTGACAATTTGTTGTCTGACTTCAAAAATAACTGAAAAATTCTTTTGACGAACTAACCAAGCAATGTATCAGTTTTAATAAAAGACTTTGAGTATATATGGACAACCTACATTTGAACCATATATCTTTTTCTGCTAAGTAAGCATGCATAAATAAGTCCCATTATCGATAGTTTAAAAATCCCGTAAAACAAATACTCAAAAATTACATAGAATTTAAAAGTGACTTGAATATGTTTTCAATGTGCTGCTGCTGTTGTTGTCGCCAGGTATCGAAATTATATTTATGGTAGACTTTGAATGAGCACGAATACTGAGGTATTCACTACCCGGGCGGAACCATTACTTAGGGGTAGTGTTTGATCCTGTTAATAATACATTGGCGGATATGAATATGGTTATTTTTTCCGAAAGTGAATTAATGATTTTAAGAATTTTAAAATATGTTCCTGACTCCGATGGAAGTTGGCTATTAATTAACTAAGTAAAAATAATGCAACAATAACCCTATCGGACCAGAAATCTTGGAATTCTTGCGTCTCATCATACATTTGTGCCACGATGGCAAAGTAGTGTCATAATGTCTAAACATTCTCAGTATATTTTAATAGAAACTCGTAAACATTCATACTTGCTGTACAACAAAAAATCATACTCTAAATCAGTGATTCTCAACCTTCTTGAAGTCACGGTGCACTTTTGACCATGGGAAAAAGTAGCGGTGCACCAGAATTAAGAAGTCGAAAAAAATTGTATACATAGACATAATTTTTATTACATATTTAAAAAAATAATATTTACATACCATTTTTTTACATATTTTCTTTTTATGTCAAATTATATAAAAAATGTTTAACATTGAAAATATATTTAGTTAGTTAATTTTCCCCAAAAAACAATTTTATATTTATACGCGTTTTATTAAAAATATTTGCTCTCTTTAAGTGGTAAATCTAGGTTGGGGGGGGGGGGGGTGTTTTTTTCCGTTGTCCACCCAAAATAATGTCCCTGCTTAACACAATAGAAGTTATATGATTAATCAAAAATCAATTAATGTGCTACCTGAGCTTGTTGGCTTTTGCAGATATCATAAATTTAAGGTCCAATATTTGATAGAGCTACCCTCAATTCTTCGTCTAAATTCATAAATCTTTCTCGTTTTTTAGTTTTCATATTAGTAATTGTTGAGAAACCGAGCTTACACAAATATGATGTCGGAAACTATAACAAAATTTTCAGTGCCTTCGTGTGAAGAGCTGGATATTCTTCTTGCACAGAAATCCAAAAGTCCTCTATTGTCATTTCGGAAAATTTTATTTTTAGAGTACGATCAGT
Organism: Stenopsyche tienmushanensis; assembly: GCA_008973525.1. Classification (NCBI taxonomy): domain Eukaryota; kingdom Metazoa; phylum Arthropoda; class Insecta; order Trichoptera; family Stenopsychidae; genus Stenopsyche; species Stenopsyche tienmushanensis. Next base: position 262,217 of record WACJ01000214.1, read on the forward strand.
CAACAATGAGACTAATTATTCTTCTTCAAAATTCACAATACGATTTATCAGTCGTAACAAATGGATTTCGAAGTCCAGTCATAATTTTCTCTATTTAAGGAAGGAAAATAACGTGCAATATTTTCTTCTAATTCCCTCGGGAATGTTTTCGTTAAGTGAAGCTAACATCTTTAATTCTTTTTTCTATTTTATTCTAGCCATGATAAATAGTCACAACTCTCAGAGCTTCGGGGCGATATCCATTGGGGAACACAAATTGAGGTTAAAAATGAATACACTTATCTGGGACAAGTAATACATCTCAACAGAAATTGACAGACGAATACCACTGGGATGGCAGCATTTAACCAACGCATCATCCCAGTGTTAACCCACGAAGACCTGGAATCTACATTCATTTTACACAGAATAAAGTTTTCCCAGCGTGCCATAGAGAGATCTATGCTCGGAGTGTATTTATAATATAGAATCAGAAACGAGGATATCCGAAGAAGAACTCGAGTAGTAGACGCTACTGAAAGAATTGACACACTTAAGTGGCAATGGGGGAGACAAATGTGTCGAAGAAACGACGGTCGTAGGGGAAGAAAAGTGTTGGAGTGGAGACCCCTGTAAGACTGACGACATCGAAAGAATAGCAGGACGAAGCTGGATGCGGAAAGCGGAGGATCGAGAGGGATGAAGACTCATGCGTTCAACGGTGGACGAACACAGACTGATGATGATGATGATTATGAATCTTTCCTCAGCGGTCAGACTGCATGACGATTTGAAGATTCCGCCACGACCAGGCGCACAGCTCATCAGATACCCATTGAAACCATCCTACTGTATTCAATCATCGACATCTTATTCCGCACTCTATGTAAGAGTATATTGTGACAATAAAATCAAAAGTTTATCGTGCTTTTAAAAAAAACATAATTTATCGGCTTTAAATCCTACATCTTAAAATAGACATCAAGGGACTCCAATTTACTATAAGTCGCAGTACAAAACACTTAAAAAACTAAGAACACTTGCCTGAGTATCGACGCTGCATGACGTTCAGGATAGGTCCTGGAGTACGGGACGCATTCTGGAACAACACTGCACTTTATTTATTAAGATATATCCCTCTGATGATTAAGCCAAACCGTATAACCTAAGAACCGAACACGCACTGATTGTCGCCTAGCTTAATTCGACGGCTCAACTGAGCGTACGAATATAAATGTATTAATACTAAATGAAAATTATTATGAAAAACTATTGAAAGAATGCATGAGATTTTCTCTGAGATAAGCTCTTTTGATATATTCCCAAGAATATTTTTATCAAATTTGAAATTCATTAAAAAATAATATATTTATGCAACGAAAAGGATGGTGATTATTTTTGAAAAATAATATTTTTGGGAATATATCGCAGCAGCTTATTTAATACCATGATTTTTTAAAAATAGTTTTTCTTATAAATATTAATAATTTATCATAAATGCGTTTCAATTTGTCCGTCCAGTTTAGGCGTCGAGTTTATGCTATGCAACAATATTCGGTGCAGAGCTATATTTTATTTTCACAGGTTAGGATGTGCATGTGCGTATGTTAAGTGATATTTTTTAATACACAGAGTGTTGTGCCGTTCCGGAATGTGATCCGTGTTCCAGACTGTATCCTGATCGTCATGCAGCTAAAATATTGAGGCAAGTAGTCATAGTTTTTAAGTATATTGTAATACGATTATTAGGCTTATTATCGAAATGTTTAATGTTGAACAATTGCATTGAGATTTCAAGAACACAGATCGGAAATAATACTCATAGTGGATTGGAAAATCAAGATGTAGGATTTAGGTCCGATTTTTGTATCATTTTTTTAAAGTCACGACTAACATTCAAATGTATATGTAAAATACGATATTCGGAAGTGATTCATTTAGCATTTCATAGCTAAAGGCTTCATTAAGCATCAATTTTTCTTTAGATTAAAGAAAATACATCATATATCATTTTAAAAATATATCATCAGCTAAATAATTGGACTAAAATGTGTCAAATATTTAATTTCAGGTATTAAATCGTGTTTAATATAAAAGCAATCCGCAATTGTTTGATTACGAAATCGACCAGCCTTGATCAATCAATAGTCTTAAGTTTAGATCGACGTTGTGAAAAATTGTACAGTGTGGTTCAAAAGAACTGTTGGTGAACCAAATTCCAAAGGTGTCCAGGACTTCAAAATTCATGCAGTAAGAGCTCTCAGGTAAGGATAATAAGATTTACATGATAAATTTGAGCTATCATTTAATTTGTCATCTAAAATATACACACAAAATATTTGGTCTAATGGATGTTTAAATTCTTTGTTTTAGGTAAGTCTTTCGAATAGCGCAATATCAATCCGAAATACCGAAGTTTTCAAATATACTCATACTTTGAGTTAAATACATAATGCGTAAAAATACGTAAAACCGAAACATAAATATTCAGAATATTGTCGATTATTTTTTCTGATTTTACTGGATTTTTGTCCAGAATCTCTAATCTTCAGCGGTAATTATTGGGTTAAAAGCATAACAGATAAATATTAATTATGACATTAACTAGAAGAATATGGTGATAATTAATTGATTGTAAACCGTTAAATACTATGTAAAAATATCGATTTAGATTTTTTTAAAGTTTGAAGTAATATTTACGATTTTCAAGCTAATATTATTTATGGACTTGTTGATTAACAATCTTATTGACATATGTCTAGTTCATATTTTGTGGAATTATTGCGGTACATCAAATGCCTCTTTGTGGTTCATACTGCCGCACTATGTCGATTGGACCTACATTATCGATCGTCTGACAGTTTGTGTATAGATTTATTTGCTTGTCAATTAGTCTTTCTGTCCGTGGAAATTATTTATTTTAATGCCTCATGGTTATGAAAATTACGAGTATTGGTAATAATATATACAATATATAGAATGTGGTTCATTTCATAGCGAATACGACAACCCCCAATTAGAATGTTGCGAAATTGAATATTAGATTTATTATTTTTAGATTAGTTTTATTTTACCCAAATAGAACACAAGAAAAGTTTTAATATGATTTCTTCAATAGTGTTCAAACTTTGTCGTTTTTCTTCGAGATCCTATCTAAGCTTTTTTAATTGATTAAAACATGCTTTTGCTATGACTGTTTAATTTAATATAAATAATTTAAAATTAATAATTCCGTGCGTTTTCTATTAAATACACAAATTTATATTTAGTATTGAGCTACGTTTAAGGGGTTGGAATAGGTGATTTTTCCAATTTTCAGTCTTAGGTTATTACAAAGAATTAGATATATTTTTTATCTTGATGATATGAAAATGTGTATATTCATCCACCATCTATAAGTCAATATCCTTCGCTTAATAAATTGTAATATTATATACGTTTACTTCCAAATATTATATTAAAAATATACACTCAAACCTCTTTTTGTGCGATTTCGAAGTTATGCGGTTTTTTTAAAGCAATTGAAACTGCTTTTTACAACACGGTTGATATAATATCTTAAAATTTAATTAGTTAATTAACTCCTTAGAAAAAAAGTCCTACTAACTTATTGAGAGATATGTTAATAAACTGGGTTAAAATAGATCCTAGATTCATACATAAACTCTTATAATACCATGCGTACATATTTGTGCATTTCATAACTTCTATTTTATATACAAAAAACGGGTTAAACTATATTTTTACTTTTTTTGAGGTGACTTTTAGCAATCTCTTTTATGGCATGATTGAGTAATGTGTCCAACCCTATAACCACGCGACTGCCCACAAATATTATACCTTCGATTAATTAGTTATATTATATTTGTCATCTACGTGATAACTTTGAAATTCTAGGTATTTTTTGGAAAGAGAAGTAGAAATGGAAAATAATACGTTGACTAATGAATTATTCATAATTAAAATGAGTAAACTCGACAATATTTATGTAGAAAGCTTATTCTAAAATATGGAATTAAATGTTCTAAATTATGCTAAAGATTACTTTTTATTCAAATAAACACAAATATCAGAGCTGAACCGAAAATCGAAAACCGGGAATACTGTTATTTTTTCTGGAACAAAAATTCAAATTAAAAAAATAACGGTTCGAAGCTCTATACTATAATTAATCTGCATTCACTAGGATCGTAATAAATGGCGATTACTTGTGAGTTTAAATGCTTTTATAGTGTGGCTTAGCTGGCTAGCATCTGTTTTAACTATGGTTGTAAATCATCATTGAAATGTTGTGCATTTTCGAGTTTCTCTTTCCTGATTTAAATTAATGCGATCAATTTTGACATCTCTTGGATGTTAACACTTCTCCGCAATGATGAGTAATCCTTTAAGGTTATTTTGATGCATTATTGCTGAACTTATTGGATGAAGTATATACTCCCTAATATGAATATAGATGATTTGAACTTGAATATTTTACCCTTAGTAATCAAATTTATTACGCAAAATCTTGGTCATGGGACATTAATACTTGTACCTTAACTCCAACAAATCGTATGCTTACTCATTTTATTTGTGATGTAAAACGTCCCAGACAAAACTTTACGATTTCTATAAATATATTTAATAATTTTATATAAAATAATTTTTCATCTTATTGGTTCAATTTTTGGCTCGCCAATGGTATGTTTAAAGTCGTATTCATCTCGAAAAGAATCAGCATTTTCCTCGTGTTTTTCTCGCATAATCATCAGCAATTTCCATTTGAGGAGTCTCCCAGGCGGCGAGCATGATTGCGGAAGATCACAGCATGTGTTGAGATGGTTCTTGTGCACTTTGCTATCCCTCTAAGCATCCGTGAGTAATTTACCCCCGTTAGCGGAGCAGGCCGATTAATAAGGCGAGGCTGCGGTTTCGCCGTGGCCCGCAAACAAAGCCGGTCTGGCGGTTCCTCTTGGGACCACTTTTTTAATTACTGCCCATTATATTACAAACGTGCTTTATTAAGACCCCCCCGTACTCGGAGAAATGTATGTGCGCATAATGCTATCATATCATACCACCAACTGGTTCCATTAAATATGTTTATCTTATTGCTTTTTGACGATACGCTCACATGCGCGCCGCAACCCATTCAGAACAATCCAATAATGCTCATTCTTGTAAATAGCACATTTGTGATATTTATCGCCACAATTTAAACGCGACTCCAATTTATGGACACTGAAAAGTGCACACATTGGAAAATGTCCCCATGGCGATGCTAAGGCTGGCGTATTCTATGAGGCTTTTATAAAACGATTTAACAACCATAAAATCGCACAAACTTATTTATACTGCAAGTGAGATCAATTTTAACCATTGATATCCGAAGAACTTGGACTAAGCCCTGGCATTTTCAGCGTAGTAAATTTGTTGGAAAATAATGGATTTCATCAAAATTTCATGGCAAATTTCACATATTCTTTTAGGTCTATTTGTTTAAATAATCCTGAATTACACTATTATACTTGAAGTAAAATATATTCAACCACAATAAAAAAACATACTAAATGTCAAGTGTAGAATTTTTGACTATAGTTTAGCGTCTATGTATTGCCATGCCGCACTTTTGGCGGAAATTTCTTGCAAAGATATAACGCAGTTTTGTACTCAAACGGTAAAATCAGGCGATCATCTATTTAGATAAGGATGATTATACGATCCTTAAAACCAATAAAAACTGAAACACACTAGTTTCTGTTTCTGATAAAGAAATTTGGCTTCGTATAAATACAACATGAACTTTAAGAACTTACAGCAATGTAGATTTTTAACCAAATATATCTCCTCCAATCGCTAATAATAGTCCACTCTGGGAAGATGTTATCATTGATGATTTGTCAAAATGAAATTTGCATAAAAATTATAATTTAATTATTGTTGCAAATTCAATCACTCACTCATGGGCGTCCCTGCACTACTTTATTAATCACCTCAGCATTTACTTTTTCAAATCCAGGAAATCAGGGCAAACCTGGATTGAGACGATCGATCAGAAATGTTAATATTTCCGATCTCCCAAATTTGTTGGAACGGTGATTTTTTTTCCACAATCTGATTTTGAACCCGAACCATTATAATGCGAGTATTTGAAATTATATTTTAATCATTATTACAAATTCGGTAATTCATAAGCGATCCTTTATGATCCTTTTCAGACCCGGAAAATGAGGCTAAATCTGGATCGAAATTGGAATTATTAATCTCCCTATTCTATTATAATTTCTTGTTTCGGTGGAAATTTTTCTACAACTTGGATTTGAACCTGAATATTAATAGCCTTTAATTGCAAAAACTTTTTGATTACATTTTTATATCGAAAATTTTAATAAAACTGTTCATCATTGCAAATAGTGAAACATGATTTTATTAAGCACTTTATCTCAAAAAATGACAAGTCCACTTTTTTCTCCCCCAACAGAAACCACATGACATGACATCCAAATGATTTTTTTTCCATAATCTGGACTTGAACTCGAACCTTTATAATAAGAGTCCAGGATCTAATCCACTATACCAGCACGTGTTTCAAAATTAAAATAATTAATAATCTATTTATATGCTGATATATTTTATATTTTCTAGGAATCAACCCTTTTTGATTCCAGCCGATTTTTAATCGTGTGCAATATTGTGTGATGATGTACTTTTGGATTTCTTCCAAAGTTGATGCATACGATATTTATAGAATAAATATCAAGTTACATTAAACTTAATCGTAAAAGAAACATGGACAGGAGATTTTTCGTTGATTAATATCCTGTTATACTAATGTTTTGTAATTTTTTTAAACGGCATCATTTGGGTTGTAATTATGACACTAATCTTACAATTGAAAGCTCAAAAAAATTATATCATAAAAGTACAAATCAAACAAATTCTGAGAGAAGTTAATTGTTTTTTTTGCGAATTGGCAATATAAATTAATTTTAATATTTTTATAGTTTTGTTAATAAAACAAGTGTCGAATCTACTAATGTTTTTGTTCTTATTGTTTGTTTTTATTTTAAATATAAAATTCTGCTTATTGTCAATGACTTGGAACTTATCTGGGTCGTAATTTGAGGGATACTTATAGTTGAAAATATCTGTCAAAATATATTGAAAAAATATAAATTCATAGATTGTCGTTAATGTGTCTGTGTGACATAATCTGACGATCTTTGTATGTCTGTAGACTGATCTTTCATTGGGTAGTATTAAATATATAGCATCCCAAAATCATTGTATTGAGATATTCATCGTATCAAGTGGGATGCCCTTTGGGATGGGCATCGATTGGGAATCTCTGATGTCGATCTGCCGAGAGTTAGGTTTTCCACCCGAAGAGCAATTCGCTCGGAAGTCGCGGATATAATTAAATCGTCACGAGAGCTAGCTCGATAATATGATAAACATATGGAATCAGTTTCTAGTAAATTGCAACGTTGTAGAGAAAGAAAGTCTTGCCCACTTTGGCCATAGCTGTCGTGCTCGGTCTCTGCCCCCTTGCTTATATAATGAAGGTACTGCATTTGATACCCAGGCTACAGGTCAACCTGTTAAGAGCAATAACCATAACAAACTTTGAGTCTAAATGCTTCTAATTCAAATTGTATGTATCCATGTAATCGGTCCAAGCAGTGTCGATAGCCGTATATGCGTTGCGCCCGGTTTCCGTAATGAAAGCCTCAATCGCAAATGAGACGGTTCCCGACGAAAAAAGTTTAAGACAAGAGATGATATCTTGAGGTAAAAAAAGATGAAAATAAACCAATTAAAACCATCTGTTGTTTTTGACCTGGCGAAGAATTTCAGATTTTTTGCACCACTCTATTGTCTCCATTGAATATGGACCATGCACAGAACGAGCTGGTGGTCCGAACGACCCAAACAGCCGAAGAAGCCACCAAGTGTGGAGGCATCGGACAAAGGCTTCGCATAGTGATTTACCGATTTCGAAACAGAACAGGTGTTTTGGCTTGTGTGCATTATAAACATGACACAGACGGATTATGTCTGAGGATGCAAAATTTTAATTATACTTTACGACGCAGAAGATATTCAAATCGTTCCATTAACATTTACGAATCGTCGATATTTTTTGAAATTATATTTCAAATATATATATATTATGACGTCAGCCTTGCCGGATGTCGTGGTCGTTAAAGAAGGCCTTACAAGAGCCTCTGATATATTTATTAACGAAAAATCGGAGGTTTCGTAAGGCTTATGGTAAATTTCCTACGGTCGTGAATATTTTCGATTTCGCAATAAATAAAATGAATTTCACACGTGAACATCGAAGGCAATAAAGCATTGAGTAAATAGAACCTTTGGAATTGTGGTCGTAAAAAGCTAAAAGATCATAGAATCACAGATCGTGTAATTCCGGATCGATTGATTGTGGAGTTAATAGAATTTTCTATTTCGTAACTCCATCTTAAACTCGCATACAATCCCTCTGTATAAATAATACGTTTAATTGTGTCCCAAAAATATTAATCAAAGCTATCATGCCAAAAATAACAGCATAACTTGTTTAAAAGAGTTCTCACAGACACAAAAACAATTGTTTGCATGCGGAATCAGTTACATTTAAAATTCATTACATCAAATAATTATCGCATTATTGCAAAGATGTCAAATCTGTCAAAGTTATGGATACACTGAAATATTTCTGATGATTTTGGATTAAGCATATAACTTCAATTATCATAGATAAAATTCTGTTAATATTCAATATTATACTGAAACAATGCTGAAATTATGAATAGACTTGTTATTTTAATCTTGAGGAACTTGAGGATTGAAGTGTTATGTAACCACTTTTGAAACGATATAATCTTATCAGCTAAATATTTGACAGATGATACGAAATCGAAATTGTTATGAGAAATTGCTTTTATTTCATTCCTTAGAAATCACTCCAGATTAAGGATTGATCACTTTATATTTCGTGTTGTGGATACATAACATTGGAACTCTTCGGATAACTTCGTTTTGTAATGAGAGTTTGTAATAGTTCTGTAGACATGTTCGGGTATGGCATTCGATCGCGAGGCGTTCATTCATGTCATGTCAACGGTTCGAAAAGTGGACCAGATGGACCTATAGACCTTGTGGCCACTATGTCCTCTTTTAGGATTTTTTGCGGTATTTTCGGGGATAAATGCATATCTGGGGCCTTCTATGATCTGTTAGCTCGTGCATTTACAGTCGATGATCATCCAATACCATTTTGTGAATTTCTGGGGTGGTTACCTCATTTAGTCGATCACTGCGCCGTTCGTCTTGGTAGCTAGTATGGTATACCAAATACATATCATGGTATTATTAGTATTTTTTTTTTAAGAAATACCTTATTCTACGCGTTAGGTCAGGTATTACAGGAATTATTTTAAAATATTAAGTATAATTAAAATGGAAAGAAGCAAAAATGGAAAACTTATCACATAAAAATATTGAATTTTATTTAAAAACTAATATCAATATACATTTAATGCTTAATATAAAATTTGGATTTTAGCACCAGATACGTATTTTTTCACCTTTTCCGCAGGAATATGACACACCTTTTAATCTGACGACTTTAAAATTATGATATACGACCGGTGAAATTAAAATGTTCTTCTACAAATGTATAAATCATAATGTTTTTTTTTATATCAAAAGATTTCAAATATTTATGACCCGAAATAATAATGGATTGTTGAAGAATTCTGCCTTGCATGATCACATAGTCGTTCATGCCTATCATAATTCTTATCGTACGATATCGGTTCGAACTTATGAATTACGCATTCGTTTCTGAATATTTCCTCGATCGTATTTTATCAGGTGCAGTAAAGATTCATTGTGTAAAATATCGAGGCGAAATATTTTTTTGCGATGCTGTAGGCACGTACACGGGTTTTTGCCAGACCCGTGAGTCATTAGGCCAATTTCAAATATGGAACAAAACAATATTTACGTTGCGAATTCCAGGCGCAAAGCTGCCGGCAGAAACGTTATTGTTTTATACTCCTCTCCTGTAGTGTTTGTTTTAAGACATTCTCTGTACATAGTTATTCAATCTTGTGTGCATGATGAGTTATCATGGAAGTGTGTAAACAATTGTTTCCGGTCCATAAAGTGTTTAATTTCTTTGAGATTCATAATCATATCAATGAATGGAAGTTGTGTATTGATTTCCGCGGCACGACTCGTTCCAATTTGAGAACCATGCGTCGACGGGGATTTAATATAATGGATCGATTCTGAATGAAATAAACATTTTTTTATGACCGGTCCCTTTTGTGTTAAAATTAAGCGATATAAAGGGTCTGCCAGTTATCTGGTTCTGTGATCTTGTTATACGGACGCCACTGGATTCCTCCTAATGTCTGTCGGGCACGGGGCTTCTTCGGGTCCATGTTGATCTTGGATTCATCCCACCTGTCAGGTAACATCGAAGGTGAGGTCCTCACTGACTTTTATTGGCCATCATTTGACGGGTCGGGCGCCCAGGGCGTCATCTTATAAATAGGATAGATTACGAAGCGTGCATTTAATATATCAACTCCTTCGAATAAAATAAATTCAAAATGATTTAATAAAATTCATAAATATATAATTACGGAACCATATGCGGCTATTTTGCTAACATATTAAACATAATCGCAGATTTAAGAGATTTTGCAAAAAGAGGAAGGAAATCAAAATCAGTTATTCAATATAAAAATCTGAGCCGTAATGAGGGTATGAAGTACCCATGGCAAGTATCTAATTTACGCCCCCCCCCCCTCATTTTTTTTTAAATGGTGAATTTGTAAATATCGAAAAAATGGTTATCGTTAAGTGATACAATACTTTTATTTGAAAGGTCTCAGTATAATATATCAAATCCAAGCTAGATTCTACTAGTCTGCTCCTTCATTTAAGACAGTAAGATGTTGGGTGGCAGAGTTTAAAGGAGGCCGTACGAGCTGCCAAGATGAACAGCGCAGTGGTCGACCAAATGAATTTTCCACCTCGGAAGTAATGAAGAATAACCACAAAATGATATCAGATGACCATTCACTGTAAGTGCGCTAGCTAGAAGACATGGTAAGCATTTAAAAAAGCGCTGTATATCACATATTGACTCAAAATTTGCACATGAGAAAGCTGTGCGCAATATGGGTGCCGTGTTTGCTCACAGTGGAAAAAAACAGCGTCCGAGCTGTTTATTGGTCCCGCTATTCGGAATCATGTGTCTCAAAAGTACACAGCAAATAATAAATCCTGAATTTAATATCCACGTCCGCAAATATATGCTCATTCTCAATTGCGCGATGAAGAAATTAGCTAGAATTTGTAACTCAAAATTTAAAAACTAGCTAAAAAAAATATAGTTTTTATGAGTGGTAGGGAAATCTAGACTAGTTCGCAACCTCATTTTGCGCAAGCCATTTATATAAGTTAGATTCTGAGGGAGCTTTTTCGATCACACAGATCATAGAAAATGCCGCAAAACGCATTAAAAGAGAACAGGGGTGGCTACAAGTTCTCTGTGTCCAACCGGTCCACTTTTCGGACCGCTAATATGACGAATGAATGTTTCGCGATTGGACGCCATATTAAAACGACTCTACAAAACGAATTTGTGCGAAGAAATTGGAAACGGATAGTCAATCAGCGTTGATTTATGTAAAGTAGAATATCATGTTAATATTATTGAGTGTTTAAGTCAAAATTTTCGTCCATGATCTACAAAATCTTAATACAATAACTACAGGGGCATTTTGCGTGCGTCTGTTCCTAGATGCTGACAAACTTACAACATCGTAAAAAACGTATTTTTATATAAAATTTCATAAGTTTCAATACTATTTTAAGTATAATATTATTTATAAAACCAAAAAAAGCATTGTTTTATATTTTATTAGCGTCTTCTTAGTTAATAGATAGGATAGTAGATAATAAATAATCTATGGGTCACAACACATTTATTTTGCTTCCTTTATAGCTTTCTTAGAAGGTATTTAAATGGGGCCACACATAGTTATATTTTTATGGAGCATTTTTGTGGTCTGCATTCTTTTTTGCACTCTTATGCTTCATAAATATTTCTATAATTTAAATTAAGATCGGGGGCCGTTTTGGGAAGATCAATGTAAATATTTTCACACAAAAAGGCGTAAACAAAAAATATTGTCATGTAAGTCTAAAAATATTAATAATGAACATCAATGTCAAAATGAAACTCGGACAGAAAACAATGTCATTTTATACAGTATATTTATTAAGACTGATTTATTTTTCTATCTTTATAATCACATAAAAATAATTTTACGACCAGAAATATTCATTCAGGTATTAGGTTGCATGACCATGTTGCATAGAAAAAAGCTAAAACCAATCCAAAGATTCGTGCAGAGCAAAATATTATTTGGCAATTTTTATTTATTATCGTTATAATAATGATTTATGCATGCATCGCATATTGAAAATTATTTTTGAATCGTTGTTATTAAATCATCGATATTGTTGGAAAGTGCAGGATGATTTCTAATTCATATCGAATTAGCAAAACTTGGGCTAGTATTTTGGAATCGTTGCTATGCATCAAAATTGGGATGCAACTTATCGTTTATAAAAAGCATTTCCGGATGCATTATTTGCAATAAGGCAGCAGCGGAAGCGCATGCTAGTGAAAGGGTTTTGCTCGAATTTCTGCAAGATCATTCCTCTTTATCTCCGAAAACTGCCTCATTTTTTTCCGCAACACCCAGGGACGAAGCATGTGGTTTCCACAGAATCCCACAAAAATAGCAATGGTTTTTACAAAAGGCTGCTGAGTCACATCCTCGATATAATTAATATCGCAAAAAAAAATTACTCCACTCTAACAAATTAATTCGGTAACCTTGCTTTAATCGACGTATTGCTTTTGGCCAAGTTGGAAGCAATCCAATGCAGTCTTATTTATTGCGCGCATTAATTAGAGGAGCTATGGCATTTCGTCGGATGTCTTGCAGTCATATTCTCTAGTTCGATAAATTGTTGTCTGCATTCTTTTTTGTTACGAAGCATTTAGGTGAAGAATGATTTATTTTGACAAGGGTGAAAGAATGACCGTAGCAGGTTTGGAAGATGTGTCCTTATTACGCCATATGGTCGGACTACACCTGTACCCGCATCCAAATACACTTGATTAGCGATAGCCGAGACCACTGGTTTCCAAACTGCTTCGGAGCATTATGAATTGTTCGATCAAATGCTAATTGCATCGATAAAATGCAATGCATTTCAAGAATTCAAACGAACTGCCACATGACTTTTGACACCTGATAATATCAAATTCTATTTTACATTTAAATGCAATCACTTAATGATTTAACGATACTTAAATCAACAAATATTAATATCTTATTTAATAGGGTCTTAGAATAACTTTAACCTATATGATGTCACTGGGTCTGGTGATGAACACGTTTTATGCTGTATTAACGCGGGTCTTCGTAATACGCGCCTATTAACGGTGAAGTTATAATAATTCATACTTTGATTTACTTAAAATAGGATTTTTACAACTTCGCTGAGTATTTTTAAAGAGTCATTTTCAGATATTGTTCCAAAAACACAAGCGATCATGTGGCCTATATTATGACCCGCTCAAGTCATAATATAGTCAAATTTTGATAATCAAATTCTGATCTGTATTATTGATGAGTTTATTTCTAAATTTAATATTAATATATTATTCAATGATAAATTGTTAGATTAGGAATATCTCATCCAAGAAAACAATTACAGACAACCCTCCTATAGCGTCCATTTCGTTTACGGCGTCTTTTACGTAAGCAATGAGTATAATTAATTAAAATATTAACAATTAATGTTAAAAAATTCAACACGTACACATTTTGTATAGTTGCCTAACTTTTTCTACAGCGTTTTTTTTTCTATAGCGTGGTCCCTATCTCGATGCTATAAAAGAGTTAATGGTATTTTGTTTGTTCGATTTGTGTTTCTAAATTCTGAACCAATTTTGAACAAGGTGTTTTTTAGTTTGGATCAATATTAAGCCCTAAAAGAGTACTATCCCAGGGTTTGGGACCACCCCTCCACTTATTCGAAAGAGCAATATTTACAATAGACTCTGCCTCGAATTGAAGATTGTCTTACGTTGATGGGAGTTGACAGAAAGTAATCGGTGTATAGCGATTATGGCATCAAAGACTTCATCGACTTTAAATTTGCTCACTCCTCAAAAGGTTAATGGATTTGTTATGCTGTACTACGCCTTCTTGACAACGCAATAAAATAACTTATTTTTGAATAGAGTCTTTGAGACTCGTTTACAATAATACACGATGAAAAAATCAATAGCTTTCTCAAAAAGAATTCCAAATTTCAACCCCTAAACCCGGCTATAAAACGGCTATATTGACTATAAAAAGGCTATTTTGTACATATGATGGGATATACGGAGAATAATTCATTGAATTGATGTAATTAAGAGATACAATAGCGGCACTTGTTATTGTCGACAACTAGACGTTCTGTATCAAAAATTAAAAGAGAATTTAATTTAACAGAATGAAGAAGATATTGCTTCATGATAATGTGCACCCTCATAAAGAAAAATTGACACTGGATAAAATATGGAAATTATAACTAGGAAGTATTACCGCATCCTTCCAATTCACCAAACTTCGCCCTGAAGGATTTTCACCTTTTTAGGTCCATGACGCGCAGCCTGAAAAAAAATACATCTGAAGTGGAAATGCACATTAAATCATTTTTTGCTTCCAAGTCGGAAATTTTTATTAAAAAAGGATTAAAAAGGACTACCAAAATTATGAAAAAATTGTTTGAATTATAAAGGGAATTATATTTTATAATGTTGTAATTTTAAAATATAAAATTCTTGTTATTTACAGGTTTTAACATTTTTACAAAGTTTTAGAATATTTTCGGGTCCTCCCAATATCTTCTGTATCTTCTTGTATTTTTCTTGTTTATCATGTACATGTCTAAGAATTAATATATATATGTTATAACGTGTTCTTAAATATATTTCGTTAATGACTCTTGATTGGTTATTGTATGTGTTCAGCAAATAATTGTGTTAGCAATACAGTGTCAGTAGCACTGTCTATCATTTTAATGCCACATGTGTTCAACATACAATTGAAGATCATTTGCATAAAAATTCAATATTTTGCACTCAGACATAAGCTTCTCAATGGGCCCAAATTAATTTTTGATTGATTTTTTGCTGCGAAGTGTTGAAAATGTCACATCTGTTCTCTGAAGCCGTCAGTTTACCATCGCTGTTCGAACGTGAGCTGATGGACGATTCTGGGTGGTTTCACTTCTTGTCTCCGCGGAATCCGTATGTTGGAGGTAAAACGAGCTGATGGCGTGCTGAACAAGAATGAAGCCGGAGGATTGTTGTTTCGAATCCGACATAATTAATCGGTCGTGGTAAAAATGGCACATTTGAATATTCACTTGGAATTGCTCCCACGCATCCTTCGGACGCTCATACGTTACATAAGGCAGTATCCGGCCGCGGCCCGAATCGCACAATACCGAAAAATTTTAATATTTCATCGTTATTTATAACTAGCAAGTGGCTGTCGTATATGTCGTTGGCATTAAGTGAACTTTGCCTTAATTAAAAGAAGGTTATATCGATCGGCACTGATAAAAACGGCAAAATCTAAAGGTTATTGCGCTAATTTACGAGCTAAAGCTAATACATTTCATTATTTAATGAATATTGTGTGACTAATTAAGTGACGGTCTTAATGAGTTATTTGTGCAACTTGCAGGAAAGCCGTGACTGTTTTTTTATTTGCAAGGGCAATAAGGCGATTGGGATCAGCTCCCAAAGAGAATCCCATCCCATTAAACCTGTTTTTAGAGCCATATAAATCTTAAATGACTCTATATCATTTAAATTAATAGAATATCACCTGCTGGTGCGTGTGAATTGATAAATTATTTGATGAAGATGGCCATTTTGAATTTTTTGACAGTAAAGCGCGAATTATTGGTCGCCTATAAATTAATCTAATGAGTATTTTATTCATTTATACTGGCACAGAGGCTCTCAAAAAGACATCCATATAGATATGAAATGAATATTATTTATCTAGTCGATATAAAATCGAATTGCCAAGATAAATATCAAGCGTGACCATATGGACACGTTATAATTTTTGGATAAAAACCTAAGAAAATTTAGCATTTTATCAGTTCGCAAATATGATATTTATTCAAATCTGCAACGATTATATTGTATTTATTATATAGCACATAACTCTTTGATTAGTGAGTTATTTTATCGATTTTTGCTACTTTTTAAAAAAAAAAATTATATGTAGGACAATTCCAATTCTAATCGACCGATGACATATATTCCTGGGAAGTTAGGCTTCAATTCTGAATCTTCATAAGAAGAAATATTCATATTGTACAATAGTTCATCCAAATCTTCTAAGATGTCTTCATCTTCGCTTTCTATAAAAATATTATCTATTACTTTTCACCTAATTTCTCTGCCATTTTAAAGAATTTGAGACAAAACGATATATTTCACATTCTAATTTAAATAAATAATATTATTCCATTTGAAATTAAAACCATGGCATTGAAAATAAATTGCTATAGAGATTGACCGTGCATGTATGGTCATACTGATCTAAAGCCTAAGGAACGTATGTATTTATTTTTCAGTGTATTAACCAATTTTTATATGTTCAGTTTAAGCTTATTTCATATTAGCTGTTCATGATTTATACTAAGCGCCATCAGTTGCAGCCATTTTCAATCATCCAAATTATTCTGTCCGCGCGAATGCATTGATGTCCATTGAATAAAAATCCATTTTTATTGGGTCATAACTGTCTCATTCAATTAATTTTATGAGACATATTGAAAACATTTGATACTCCCAGTCCGTCTATTTGATGGTTTTTTGCTGTTTCTATTTAGCGAGAAAAAATCACTGCTAATAATTCACGACGCCACTTTTTTCCCCATTGAAAAACTCATGCGATCGTTGGCAATCGTGAACTTCCCACGATTATTTTGGTCACCAGAAATATTCCGATGAATGAATCGATGTGTTAATAAAGCAAAAAAATCGAAGAATAAACATGGCATCCAAGCGAGTTGATGTGATTTGGGCCAAAAAAACCTGTCTCATCAACAATGCCAATGATGGCACCTGTAAAGAACTAATAAGGCAAATAAACACGATTATAATTACGCATATCGGTATGTTTTGTCACGTTTGTGTGCCCAAATATTGATACAACTGAGAGTACTTTTGTATGCAAACGTTTTATTTTAAATTTAATCTATTGCCTAATAAATAAAAATAGCATGCTTTTCCACATTAATTTTTGTCAGTACATCAGTGTGGTTTTTTGAGATTGAAAGATAGAGCATTTAAGCCAACAGAGATATTGACACATGAATATTCGATATTAATCAATTTTAACATATCCATACAATGGCTGTGTAAATAATTATGTCTGGCACTATATATGTAATATTATAACTGCCTTTCCAAAATGACTTCTTCCGAGAAGTATGATTTGGATGTCACGATTCTAATTCTGAGGTGGATTGCTTACTACTGTCGCTTAATGATGATGATCTTGCATCTTAATTTAATATTTAGAATTTAAGGTTTTATTATGATTAATAGAAGGACATAATTTAAATATAATTTTGAATAATATTACATATTCGTGGGTTCTATTTCTGGTTTAAATCTATAGAATACACTTGCAAAAAGTCAACTTTAAAAAAATTACCTGTACAAGTAGATATAAAGAAGATATTATTGGTTTTGACTGTCGATAAATTTGTAAAAAATAACGATATTTTCAACATTTTTGCTCCAAACTATGTCAGTTTAATGTAGGGATTTTAAAAACGCCAGACCAAGTGTTACCAACTTATAATGTATTTAGCTTACAAAATATTTTAAATGGAATCTGTGGAATTTACATCTGGTGTATTTGGCGAAGAAAATATTTCTTTTTCGCAGACTTCTTATTCCTTATGGCCAATGTCTGCATCGTATGTTTAAATATTCTTAATTTTAGAGTAGATATTTTGTTGCGTTTTTCCAAGCCCTATGTCCTAAGTAGGCAATCCAATCCCGGGATTCCGGACAGTTTTAGGTGCTCATGAATCCGGGAACTAGTAAACGTAATACCGAATTTTTCAGGATTGACATTTTTATCTAATAGAAATCATACACTTACTAGTTGGGCTACTAAATCGAGACATTTTCGCTGAAATCTGGACGCTTGGAAACAGTGGCGTAACCACTAATTGGTGAGCTTAGGCGATACCTAAGGGCAGTAATTGTCTAATCTATGTATACATATATACGGTAGATATATGTTTTTCAAATTATTCTATTAATATTTCCCTACCGGTGATGTATTTACTACACCTCGACTCTTATTATGGGAACATCGATATGAAATATAAAAGATACGGGGTTCGGAATTTTTGTATTCCTCCGTAATATAATTACGAATTACATCAAAGTATTATAGTATATAAGTATTCATCTGCAGCGACGGAAATAAATAATTTGTCGGGAATCCGGGAATTTTGCGAGTTTTAATCCGTGTCTCAGCAGAGAGGAATTTTATCAATCACATTGATGGTGTTATACGAATATGGGGGCTCACGCGGTCATCAGCTTTAACTAGCATTTAAATATCTGATGAAGATACCTCCAAAGAGTGTGGAGGCTGAGATTGTATTTTCAGAATCAAGTTGCCTGGCTTCCAAAATCAGATCCAGACTAAATGATGAAACACTCGATGCTTTAATGTTACTACGGGCATATTTTTCAAATAATATATGAACTTTTTAGTGTTTTAATTGTATTTTTATCTTTTCTTAAATAAATAAACGTCTTCAAGCTTCGTCTTCAGTCTTCAAGCCTTTTTTATATTAAACCAATTTATATGGTGACGGGACCTATTTCGTAGCTTGTACAGTCTCCAGACCTGACACCACTGGATTTTTTTGTCTAAGAGCGTACAAAAGAATTATTTTACAGAACAGAGGTGCCCAAAAATAAATTAAGTTCAAAATAGTTTGTTAGTTATTTGTTTAAAGAATTTAGAAGTTGATGTTTTTCATTTTTTTGCACATTTTATGTGACTTTGCAAGCTCGGAAGTAGTTTTCTTTAAACCAATTGGATAAAATAGGGATTTATTTAGAATAAAAATATATTGCAAAATATAAAAACAATTATTTCGTACTATTACGACCACTAATTAAAAAGTTGAGGATTAAAAGGTGGAATTTGGATATTTTTTCAAAACGTTGGAAAAAAAATAAAAATTAAAAAATAGTGTGAAATGTAACAAAAGACATCCCTGACCCCAAAAAAAAAAAAAAAATTGTCAGTCCATGTGCAAAACACCGAGTATATTGCGAATACTATTTTTTGAATTATTTTTAAGCTAGTGCGTTTTAAAACTAGTGCGCTGATATAAACAGTTTTATACTTTAAATTGGTAAAATTTGATTTGGCGGATATTGAGTTTCATAACGAGTTTTCTAGTGTATTAGAAATCAATTAATAATTTATTAGCACGAATTTTGTTTAAATATTTTATTGCCAATCTACAATAGCATAAGAGATTTTAATATTTTGCGAAATTACTCAATCATTTTTCAAAGATAAATTATTGCCTGAAGCTTGCCTCCCTTCCGGTGCCATAAAATGTGAAACAACAAAATATATACCAATTCGTGCTTTTGGTTTAAGATTGGAATTATATGGATCTTAATACGAACTATAATCGTTTAAACATTTCGTGCCATTCTGACAGTTTATTACTTCAAACACACGCCATGATTATTTGTATAATTTTCGCTTCCTGCATTTCGGAATAACTGCATTCGTTTCCATTAAGGAGAAATGGGACACGAAAGGTTAATGTGAGGTTGTCTTAAAGGTTATTCGATTGCTTTAAGGACGCAAAGAGGCGAAAATTGACTAGTTCCGGTATATGGTCTTGCCTCAAACAGGTGTTTTAACGGATTAGCCCACCACATAGCGGTCCATCCAACCACAATATACAACCTAATTGTCCATTGTTATCCATTCCGAATGTGACTGACACTATTTCGACACGGTCGTTAATCCGTAATTGAAATTCAAAGACGAAATATAAAATTTGATGGCCCGAATTGACCACAATTTGCGATCGCACCAAGAAGAGAGCACAAAAGATTCTCGAATAAAAAATATGCTAATATGAACCTAAGAAAAAAACGATCGTAAAAAAATAATGGTGTGGGTCAGAGTTTGACTTTTAAGGTTTTTCTTTAATCTCCGGCAATATTATGAAAGGAGTTATGACGATAAATCGCGTTATGTGGTCTATCTGGATTCGATCTCGATTAAGAGGTCATAAAATACACTGTTTGTCCATTTACTTAATAGTGAGCAGATAGTTATTATTTATTGAGATCAATTAGTGCTGCCTAAATAGGTACCTTATAAATCTTGAACAACATCAGAGTTTTACTTCCTTGATTCCGCTAAAGACTTACTTTATTTTTACGCAATGATATATTATGACAACTTGTTGAATTGAAAAAACAAATCGAAGCTTAAGCATTAGCTTGATTAGCCATTTTTAGATCATGATTAATGACAAATATATAATAACGAAAAATATTAACATAATTTTTATATAGGAGTGAGCCATTAAGTTTGTGTTACAACCAGTACATAAAACGCTTGAATCTTGTATTCTTACTGTAGAACTTTTTGAATGTAAATAAATTTATATATTTATGAAGATGATCAAATCAGCTATCTATAAATATATAAAATCTTCTTAACTATGAATATTAAATCTAAACAATTGATCATTGATTGGCGGATGCTAAGAAAGCGCTATGAAGAAAACCGTGTACCACGAATCACGTATTTAGCATTTATTTGAATAATTATGACACATAATGATCGAATTGATTGATCATAAAAGAATAACATAAAATAAATCACTTATCATATTTTTGACCTAATTTAGATATATAGTGCCGCTCAAAACTATTCAAATGTTTTCCAGACATTTCTCTTCGCTTCGTTTTTTGTCGAATCACACCCATTCAGTCTTTAAATGATAGTATTTCTATTATATTTGATAATTTATAAATATGAATTTTATTGAAAGAATAAATGAGACAAAAAAATAGTAAAAAAGCATTTGAACAGTTTCGTGCACACATACTTCCCTGTGATGAATAATTGTTCATTCCGACATTAAATTAAAATCTACAAAGCCGATTTTTTCTCTACAAATAGCTTACGTAAACTATTATCAAATAAACGTCGTCTACTTTCGATATAAGGTGGTTAGGACTTCGATAGACGAGGCTAAATTTAAAGGTATTGTCATCAGATATTTAAAAGCTAGTTCGAGTTGATGATCACGTGAGCCTCCATTTTCATATAACACCATCAATGTGACTGATAAAATTCCTTTCTTCTGAGACACAAACTGAAACTCGCAAAATTCCCGATTTCCCGACAAATTATTTATTTCCGTCGCTGCAGATGAATACTTATATACTATAATACTTCGATGTAATTCGTAATTATATTCAGGAGGAATGCAAAAATTCTGAAGCCCTTATCTATTATATTTCATATCGATATTCCCATTATTAGAGTCGAGGTGTAGTAAATACATCACCGGTAAGGAAAGGTATAATATAACAATTTGAAAAACATATATGTACTCTATATATGTAAACATAGATTAGACAGTTACTGCGCCTAAGCTCGCTAATTAGTAGTTATGCCATTGTTTCCAAGCGTCCAGATTTCGGCGGGAATGTCTCGATTTATTAACCTTAATCGTGCTTGGTGAGGTGTATTTCAATCCCGAATTTTTCGGGATTACGCTTTACTAATCATGGGATTCATGAGCACCTAAAACTGTCCGAGATTGATTCCCTAGGTATAAGACATTTGTATAATGTTTGTAAATTAACAATCCTGGATAGATACAGGATTGTGATTAATATTTGACTTTATCACTCAGTACAATATTAATCATGATCATGATTATCAAAGTAATTTTGGACAATTGTTGGAGCGTTCTTACGGACCCACTATAGATGATCATCGATAAACGATAGACAACAAATTTATAGATTTCATAATATATATTAGAAATATCTAGCAAGACTCTGATGCATTGGTTTCTTGATGCTTATTTTAATTAAAATAAAATGATGTTTAGTGGTTATTTCGGGAGATTTTTTTGCAAATAAATATTTGATAATGGATTTATATACAGTATACACAATATAAGGAAAACCAATATATAATTATTTCCTATCGGAAAATCCATAGTGAATATTGCAAATGTATATATACGAACAATTTACAAATATTGTACAAATTGGATTTTTTTATGGCAAAAATCTCATTTTTTATTTTTATTTTTTATACAAGACGCTCGCTAAAAATGACTCGATATTGAAAAATCATATTAATGGCAATATTGGTTGTATAGATGGATGCAATTGGCAGACAAAGTGTATTTATTGATAATTTATGGACCTTCGTCTGTTCTTCAAGTGCAGTCTCTGGAATAGCTAGTCAGAAATAGATCAAATTCATATAATGCACTATGTTTGCAATAGGTGGGCTATAAAATATTAATATTTGTATGTAACTCAATCAACAATGGATAAATGGCTGTTTTTTGTACTGTAGTAGAAAATGTAGACACTGCCACATAGAGTGATTGGCGTGTGCGTTTTGACTCGCTTAGTACCGTTGTTTCACTTAAACGATCCAGGGACTTAATGTTGTTCAGAATTTAAATAGATTTGTACTTTTTGCATTGGAAAACTAGCAAGTTGATACTGAAGGCTTAAATGCATAAATGTCTAATACGCTGTCATTAGATTATGGAGTCAAGATGGTATAAGCTTGTTAGAGACGGTAAAGTCGAGTAGTTGGAATGCCTGAAGATAAATGAATCAGCAGCTTAGAAATTAGCGAGATTTGTTTCTCCATTAGACGAGTATTGCTGCTAAGCACAACCGTCGACAACCTTCATTCTGTAGCTGGCTGATAGACGACGATAATAAATAAAATGCGATTTGCATAAGTATTGGTCGGAGCAACAAATTGTGATGGTGTTGTTGTTGCCGTGAAAGCAAGTGTTTGGAGTGATTGTGTGGATAGCGAGTCGAAGCCAGGAATAAGAGGAGGTGGGTGCATTTCCCTGATGGTATCTGGCGGTGGTATATGGTGAGGTGAAGGCGAGGGGCAAACTCCTGAGATGCGGGCGCACCTGCCGCCTTACAACTACTGGGTTAACTACTAGGACCCGGCCTGTATAAATAACGGCAGCATCATCACGCTCTTATCGCACTTGGCCGAGGTAATTGGTAACGTAAAGCACCAACGACGGGTCGTGCCACCCAACTAGAAAGCTTATCGGCTTAACACCATTGAACTTGGATGGAGAGACGCGAGGAACCCTTCCAGAGATGAAGCAACGTCTCCTCTATTAATACTTTTCATATTTATTTGTATGTCTCAAAAGTATTTACATCCTAAATAACTATGATACGATGCGAAAAATCCACTTAGTATAAGACTTATTTTTCGAGAGTTCCTACGGATACACAACATACAAACGCCATAAGAAGGTTATTAAACGTGGATTTTTCATGTGGTTGTTTTCCATTTGTCTTCCACACATAGTTTTATAGATCTAAGGAATCAGGATAAACCTGGTTCGGATCTATCGATTGGAAATATTAATATTATCAATACTTGGTCATGTCCTGACTATTTTTCTCCATATCTTGAACACACATTTAAACTATACTATTTGAATTATCGTCGTTTTAAGTTCGACATCATTATAATTTCAGAAACGCAGTAAAAATGATAAATAAGTTTAAACTATAGACTAACCAAAAGAGTTTGATGATGCAATTTATTTTACTTCTGCTACTTAATTCATTTTCATGAAAATTTTCCTTTCAATGATTTTCCTATTACTTTCTTTGATCATTTACATATTAAATTTAATACAGACAAATTTGAGTAACTTTTTTATAAAATAAATTCTAGGATTTTCCTCACAGCTAAAAATGATTGGAAAGTATCCTCGATCATTATCCTGCTAAATAAAAAATACCGAAACGCAATTTTTCCTCAAATGACCATTAATACACCACATAAAGAAGTCAGAAGAGCGCTTCTTATTTAATCAATGTGAAGAATGCATCAAGCTGTCTGTGTAATGCGCAATAAAGTCTTCCTTCTGTTTACTCACCGTCTAGTTGTCATAACCGCGAACGTTTCGTTATCTAGCTTATTTTATTGCAGATTGAACAAATAAAGACATGTCAAGCAAGCTTAAAAATGTATCTTGCGATTGTAAATCACACATTTTTATAAATATGCTATACGAGAATGCAGCAGAATCAACTCCGAAGATTTATCTAGATTCAGAAAAAGTCTTTAAAATCTATGATGATGCTATCGATAACATTACATATAAACATATAAACACCACGCGCACAAATCTGTGCGATTCATCACTTCAACTTTGTATACACGATATACAACGTATTTATTTAAGATGCTATATGCAGATGTCATCAATAATATATTTAACTATAATGTTATTAAAACAAAAATTATCGACTAAAGGATCAAAATTTGCAAAGAGTGAGATGAATTCGCTGTTGTAAATGTATCTTTTGTTAATGAAAATAAGTGCTTACTGACAACAAAGTTTATGTTTTTATAACAAAAACACTTTAGTGTTACTAAAAAATATATATTGTCGTTTTTTCGCAATTTATTCCGTTAAATGCACCAATATTCGTTGTTGATGGTTCTTCATTTGTCGAGGTAATCTTAATTTTATCAGCTGACATTTGCGTTTTTGGCCGTTTTGGGTGGCTTTCACCGGTTGCTGTCAACTCAGCTAACCACTGATTTGACTCTGGATTATAGTGATGGATCAATATTTTATCCACTGTCGTATACTAATTTAAAATAATGCTTTTTATTTATTGAGCTCCAAACAACGATCTGAATTGTCGACGCATTTTTGTTAATGTACAGCGAGCAAACACGGTACCCACTTCGAACAAAGCCTTCTCATGGATAAATGTAAAACTATAGTAACTTCTATGTCAAAACTATTCTGTGGACTGTTTTCTCATCCTACGAATTTATTGAGTGTTTTTCATATGGACCGACAATTTTTTTTTGGGAGTTAGGGGATCTTTTTCTACGATTCTCACATAAACCCTATGTTCTAAGCATCAGGGCTGTCGAAATGCATTTTTGCTTTCAACATTTTGAAAAAAAAATTACCTTTAAATCATCACAACTTTTTAATTTGTAGTTGTAATAGCACGAAATAACTATTTTTGTATTTTGAATCTTTTTTTTAATCTAAATAAATCATTATTTTATGCCATTGATTTAAAGAAAATTACTTCTGAGCTTCCAAAGTCACATAAAATGTGCAAACGAAGGAGAAATGTCAACTTCTAAATTCTTTAAGCAAAAAATTATTTTGAAGTTAGACGTCCTTAGACAAAAAAAATCCAATGGTGTCAGATCTGGAGATCGTGCGAGCCACAGAATAGAGGTCGTCCCCAAGCAAATAATTCCAATGTTGTCAGGTCTAGAGACCACGCGAGAACGAAGTATATTATTACCCTGTATATTATTATTTAACGGAATTAGACAGTTTTGTAACATAATCGATGTTTAATAATTTTAACATTGTATTATTAATCCCTAAAGGAGTACGATCCCAAGGCCTGGGACCCCCCTCCACTTATTCGAAATAGCACTTTTGTACATTGAGCTCGGAGACAGACAGAGACAGAGAGGGAACGTAGTGCAGTTCGGGAGACAGAGACGGAGAGCTTCCCCGCATGCATTGCACGATTGTATAGATCGACTAATAACGATTTCGATTTCAAGTGTGTTATTTGTTTACGCAAAGAAATTACCGAATATTTTGTGCTATCGATAGTGTTAAGTTATTTAATTGCTTCATGTTCGTTGCTGCTTGTCGAATGAGTCTTTGTCCAATTATTATTTCCTTCTAAGTAGGAGAAAATTAATCATTTTTTTGTGTATTGTTTATGTGACGTGGTCTTGTATGCTATGTATGTAACAGTGTTTATTTAAAATTGACTCTGCCTTTAATTGAAGATTGTCTTACGTTGATAGGAGCTGACAGAAAGTAACCAGTGTAAAACGATTATGAATTTGTTCACTCCTCAAAAGGTTAAATAATTAGAAATAACAATAAGTATCGTATCTTATGTATGATACATCTAAACTATAGTACTTTTCATAACGATTGATACATTTCTATGTCTTTAATGTCTGAAAAGCATTAATCAGAGTGAACCAACGTTGACAATGTAACACTGCCGGAATTTCCTCCGTCTCTAATGTGGGCTGCAAAGATCGATGTCGGTTTTCGTAAGCGACCATTTCTTTTTATTGGTGCTCCGGTAATAAACGTACATTGAAAATAATGATCCGGAATATGAAATTACATTAAAGTGGCAATTGAATTTGAATATCAATTGTTGGGATGATTGTATTATTTATGCGGTCTCTTGGGCAAACATTAAGCCCACGTATCGCTCACTACTAGACTCGCCTTATTTATTTACTTATATATATATTTCCATCGATTTGTTAGCGGCAGATGAATTGTCGGTTCTGGGTGGGTAAGGTGCAATCTTCTTCTGATCCACCCACCAGCTTTACTTCCCAGCAATCATCTTCCGATAATGCTTTAGCCAAATCACTGTCATTATTATATGTGCTACGTGTCTGATTCGACTTGGACTTTTTTATTCGAACTTTACTGTTGATTAGAAACATAACTGTGAAGTAGAAGCTGTGTGAACTTCATGTATTTGCTAAAGACGAACAAGTTTCAAGAAATTATTTTGCCTCAGATAAATGATAGAAATCCAAGACTAACTGAATGCAAATTTTATCAGCTTTTCGTTCTGCATTATTGCTTAAGTTGTAAATACAATAAGTCTATATTGTTAGAGATATTTTAATTTCTATCTGTATAAAAGTTAAACGGGTCACTTTAGAATCCCATAACTGTCCTCCAAAACTACGCCATGGTCCAAAAGAGTATAATTGATGACTATAATGATATTTGATTAGACAGCTCAAACGTTTACGACTCGTTATTTTAATCTATGGGTTTCAGCCGATTTTATAACCGACAACAATCGTAAATTAAAACAAATAAACCATAAAAAGCTCGCACTAACATGAAATCGGAATCCTTCAAAGGAGATAATAAAAAACGATTAAGATCACAAGACAATAAGAAGAGTCATACACTACAATGGCATACATTCGAAATAGGAAAAAGTGTTTTTCAATATCCAACAAGACATTTGTCGGTTTTATGTCGCATTAAAGGTTAACAGTTTAACAGACAAAATTGAAAGTCATAAATTTTGATGTGGTTTATTCGAGCGCCGAATTGCACAAACCACTTGGTTTGGAACGAATTGATCAATTTGTTCGATCGCTCGAACATTTCAAATGGCGACTCGGATATGGCAGTTGCAGAATTGAAGTTATGATCGAAAGATTATTTTGTCTCCTAAAAATGACAGATGAAAATTAGCTGAACATGTTTAGATATTTGTTTCTGTGTTCGGCTATCTTAGAATGTCAAAAGTTAATTGCATTCTGTGTTGCGTTTGCTCGGCGAGGTCTGCTCTAGTATTTTATCTAATTAAGATTTAAGACTTACAGAGTATCATTCGGAATGAGAGGAAAATTTAGAGTCCAAAAATAGTTTTGAACTATAGATAAATGAATGAAAAAATAATAAACATTATCAAATAGTATGGGATGCAGCGACCGAAATTTTGCACTCATTTTTACAAGACTATTTTTTTTTCAATCAGTGCTTCAAATATTTTGATCTAAATAATTGACCATACCTGGCATTAAATTAAAATATACATAATTGCTTTTTTGTCTACAAGTAGTTAATGCTAATTATTGTTAAATAAACGACATCTACTTTCGATACAAAGTGGTTAGGGCTTCGGTAGACGTGGTTAAAGTTGTAGCGCAGTAATTTTCAAAGCATTGCAATATTAAGTACATATAATATATATTATAAGCGACTACAACATAGTTTCAGTCTTGTATGTATAAGATATTTATATTTATTATTTATTTATTTTTTATTATAAACATGTACAAACATTGATTTTTATATATAAGATCTACTGTAAGCTAATTGTACTATACCTATATTATTTGAGAAAGTGCAAACAATAACTTGGCAAAGTTTTATCGCAATCGAATGAACGGTATGGCAGCGCATTAAATACGAACAAACAAACATTGATTTTTATATAATAAACTATGCCTTGTTACTCGCGAAATCCTTTGCAATAAGTGGACGAAGTTTTATCGCAATCCGATGAACGATATGGGGGCGCATTTCAAACGAACAAAACCCAATTCATTTTTATATATTAGATTAAGTCGGCAACAACATTATTGTGGTAGACTTGTTTACTTACAATTAAAAAGAAAAAAAATGCTTTAAAAAAACCGCACAGCTTTGAAATCGTTGTTGAAGTTACTTTTTTTGATCTCATATAATAACCCATTATATCATATATTATATATTATACCATAACTTTTAATGAGTTATTTCAATGTTTCATTAAATTTCATTGAAGGAGAAAACTAATTAAACATATGTTAGAATCATAATATTCTTATGAAAACTTAATTGAGTAAAACGAATCATACACATCTCAAAATTGTATGATTTCTTATTACATCTTTCTATCTTTTATGTACCATTATAGAGATTTTTTAAATACATTTTAAAGAATAATTGATTAATTTATTAAGGGAGAAATTGATTTAAGGCTGTATCTCGTGACGTTGAAAATTTATTCACTTTATCAATCGCTGAGCACAGTACGAGCATAAATTTATATTCGCGACAAAAATGAAGAATTATTGCAAGTAAGCCAGGCTGATAATTTTGCTTGTCAGAAGCAGGAATTTTTTCACATCTTCATCCTGAAGTCTTTTATCAGGCTGCATTATCAGCAGAGGTCATATGCACTCCGGCCATAAAATAATATACAACTCACTCTTCAGCACTATGTATTACCGAACAATTCATACATAAATTGTGTTGAATTACCTTCCACGTCAATATATTAAGTCGTGGCAGAATATTTTCATGCGTTTGGCTATAAAAATATAATGTCGGTATGCAAGCAGGACCTTCGAAGCGCAGTGCATGCAATTTTTCTTCGCATTCATTAACGTTTACGGTTTGACCGCAGCATTCGGCTTGAGAAAATGTGTACGTGAAACTATGCATCCGCTGAGTTTTAAATTTTCATAAAACGCGGTCGTATAATTTTATTGCGATTATATCGTAATACTGTGTAGCCAAAATTTATTATTTCTAGGTAATTTTGAGGGCGAAGATGTAAAATATTTATGGATACTTTTGGATAATGCTATAATAAATTAAGTATAACGCATTTCATAATATAGCCTCGTATAAATTGATAAATTTGTTCAGCGTGAAATTTGATACGGTTACCGGACGTGGGCTTAATACCAAAAGATGAACACAAATTACGGTTGTTCCATTTTTTGGAAAAAAATAGCACTTTCATGCAACATTTAATATAACAAGAATTCCATTTTACATGTAAAGGAGAGCTTTAATCAACATCATAAAGGATATTGATCTTCCTAAACTTATTTAGATTTTTATCCTATTCGTTTGCAAATAGGTTTTAAATATTTTATAGCACATTCGACCCTTAATTTGCATAGTTTCAATCATAGGTAGCTTTGTATAATACACTTTTATTAGATTTATATGACAATGATATTGAGTTACCGAAAAATACCAGTTTTACTTATTATAGGCTCAGCTCTGATTTGAAGTCCTGGTATTTGATATAAAAAAATAAAAGACTGAATATTGAATAATGTAATTTCTAGTCACACTAAAACACACCAACAAAAATATTTGAGTCCATGTATTGCCATAAAATAGGATATTGAACATTAATACAGTGTAATCTCGATTATCAGGGTGCAGATTATCTGTGTTAAAAATACTAACCAACTAATTATAATTTAATAAAAGAAAAAAATCCGTTTCGGGATATAAATCGTCTAAAGAAAGGATAACTGTGTGATAAAAGTTTGCATAAACGCATGAAATTAAAAATCTTTCTGTCGATTATCATAGCCAGAAAGAGGCATAGATAGATATTTTTGAAGATTGGTTCAAAAAGGAATGGGTGCCCGAGGTTCTTAAAAATAAGGAATTGCCATAAAAATAGTATTCATCATCCAAACGAAAGCATATTGATAACAAACGATGAACTTATGGTTGCAAACTTTTTGCCCTCAAATGTGACATCTTTGATCCAGCCAATGGATCGAGGCGTTATACGAATTTCATCAACGAAATGTCTTTGTCGTCAAATTCTTCTGAATTTTTTTTACCGAGGAATATGACAACTAGATCAATTCCTGGAAAAAAATAAGGATATTGGACGCTGTTTATAGAATAACAAAAAATTAAAGCCAGTTACACTTTCTGATATGGAAACAGATTTAATGCATTTTGAAGAGAATGAAGCAAATTATATCCAGTAGACCTACGGTAATCCGACAAACGTTTTGCAAGGCATTGTCGGACTATAGAGTACTGCCCTCGACACTTTGTATTCTGTTTTTTTTTTTTAAAGAGTACTTGTTATTATTATAGAATCACGGTCATATGGGCACAAAATTCATGTCTAATACGGGCTTAGAAATAGAGGTATATCTGTTTCTTTCCTGATGAAACCACATATACAAGGATTTCACCACCTATGGATACTACAGACTGCTACACTGCTAAAGACAGCCTCCCTGTCCTTGTAGGGATAAAGCCACTAGACCTAAAAGTGCAAATAAAGGCAGTGAGGCACCTTAAAAAAAGCAGATGGAATTCTTATGGATCCTATTGCCACTAAAAGGTGGAATAGAAACGCGGCAATTGCCGATTGGGAACGCAGTTGTTCCGAGTCATCTCACGGTGGCTACATGTGGAATTTCTTTGGTTTAATCTCATCTCGCCTCAAGCTAAAATGGGTTTATTCCGATCACTGGACTTCTCAGTTCCTGAAGGGGTACGACCGTTTTGCGACATACCTGGCAAAAATGAAACTAAAAGATAGTTCGGACTGTTCGGATCACGTTCTGTGGTCGTTTTTGGGCATGTCGGCCAAGAGAGAGAGGCGCTCCTGTGCTGTATCAGAGGTCCTTTTTCTGGACCCCTTGGCCACAGGGAGTTGGTGGCCAGCTCCGGTGCCTTTTCGGCGTTCAAGACCTTTTACTATAGTTTCGGAGCCAAATGCGCCTTGGACGGATATTATTTATGTCCAACATGTCACTATGGGTTGACTATATACTTGTATCAACATAGGTGTGAATAATTAAAAAAAAACCTCTGGATGTTTAGATTTCTTAAAAGTTTGCCTCTTATTTGCCAATTTACAAAAATACTCATTACGATTTAGGCGGTCGAGAATCACACTTTTACATTTTTTACATATGTGCTATACTTTATTGGGATGTCGGACTACAGGGGGTGCTGGATTAGACTGAAGCCGGATTATAGCGGATTTACTGTATTTGAAATATGTGGATTATTAGAAAATTTAATTAAATTGGTAATGTTTGGTACTAGCTACTAAGGATCCCTTATTTGCTTAACTTTGAGAGTTTTTCTTAATAAATACTGGTATAAAAATTATAAAACATTTTTTTAAATTGTAATTATGATATTATATTCGAAACCAACTAAAATTCAGGTGATTCGGATTATCCATGTCCTTCCTCCTCATCACTAGCCCGAATAATCGAGAGTATACTGTATCGGCGTAAATCGAGTTATATATAAATCATAAAAATTAAAGAAGTGTTCTTAGAAGACGGCATAAAAAATGTACACACGTTGGGAATAAAATAACTATTTTTGTATGAAATATATTTTGCTGCCATGAAATTGATCGTATAAATCATATAACACCATCGCAAATTACGACGTGTTAAAATACATTATTTCGAATTTATATGAAAAACTGTATAATTTTTTGCTTGATTATTCGTTTCCATTGTCAGATCACCATGAGGAAGTGTATTTGACATTATTAATAGCCGGTTGTTTAATTTTTTACGTTATTTTTATGAAGACATCACTGTAACCTTCATCAACGTTTGATATCATAATTCCACATGACGAATAATAAATGCGAGTCCTTCGCGCATGTAACATGATAATATCATCGCTTTTGCCATCTCTGACATATTCACGAGTTCTCGATTTTTTCCCGATCCATCAGCGTGCAATTTTATTATGAAAATCCGGTTGAGTTTCAATGCAGAGGCATTCGAATTGGACGACTTGAAGAGCGAACGTGACACATCTGCATTTTGAAATGCACCGAGAAGCTGCATCCATCCGTCGCGCTAATTCAACAAATGCGTGCCAGGTGATTTTTTTTTAAGGTGTCGAGTGTTATGGACTAAAATGTTTGCTCTTGTGGCACACAAGAACAGGTGCTTCAGCGTGCAAGGACCTGCTAAAATTTTAAATCAAGTAATGACTTGGGATTTGACCTTTGTTTGTCTTTGGACCTTCCAATGAAAAATGCATGAGTTTTGTACATTTAAGGTTCTTTTTATATGCGGAATATATACGGGCTTATACGTGAAAAATAGGCAACAATGAAATGTGTCGCGAGTGCAATTTGACTTGCAATACGTGGGTTTGGCATTCTTGTGGCATATTCCATAATGAAATGTCCCCATTAATCCTGAATAATCCGTGTAAATATAATTGATTTAAATTCATCTTAATAGACTTACATTTCTTTGTGCAAATGTACATTGTTGCAATAATGTATTGGACTTTATTTAATTTACTAGCAACGTGACGATCGATAATGAACAATTCCTTAGCGAAATGTATGACAACAATGCCAAAGGTCGCTCCGAGCTATTCATATAATATCGAATCTCATGATAATATTGAAATGAAAAATGTCTGAGAGTGCGTATTTTTAATCCTGACTGTTGCACAAATGATAATGATAGTGACAGTTATAATTATAACCGGCAATTACGGGGAGATTTATCGACGTCAACAGTTCTAAGTTACGTTTGACATTTGGGAACCGCGCGTAGGCGTAAAACAATATGTTTTTTGCAATAAAAAATGTTTCAGCACAACGTCATTGTATTGTTAATGTTATAAAGCTTCACTCATGTTAACTCATTTTTTTGTCCGATGTAATCTAGATATATGTCCATTGTTATGATTTCATTTTTGGTCATAAATAATTACGGGAGTGTAATTTATTAGAGCTTTAGAAAACGTTGTCGGAAATCAAGGACTTTGGAAGCGCAATATTTTAGAATTGTATTTTTATTGTTTTTCGTGCACAGAAACGAGAAACGACAAAAGCTTCCATGCTTGGAAGTATTTCTTTAAGTGACAAATAATAAAAATGAGTAGCAAGATCATATTTCAAGCTAACAAAAATATTATGGCGCTTGCAATTTTAAATTATGAGCATTGAACATCGATTCAAATCCAAGCATTTTTTGTTGCATTAACTTAAGATTATTCCATGTAAATTTTTTGACTATCATTAATGACTAAAAATTGGATAACCCAATGATTAATTGATGGTCCTCTTCACCAAATGTAATAGCTTATTTATTTACAAAAACTTATTTTAATTAAAGTCTTCAAGAACAATTCACTGGATGTAATCATCAAAGATGCCTTGTCAAGTTCTTCAATATGTTTTTAGATGTCTTGTATTTATAATTATCGATATTAAGCATCGTAATTTCACACAATAGTTTTATTTGATCTCAGTGTCAAGGCTTCGTATTTCAATTTGAATGAACTTTTCTAGATAAAAATAAAAACTATACATCCTTATGTTTTATAAAGTCAAAATGAAACTCAGACACATTCCAATATTAATATAAAAGCTCTTGGTTTTGCATATAAATATAATACAATCTCATTAATTGTTTTAAGTTCTCGTTGATTGTTAATGATTACTATAGGCTTACTAACATTTATTCATAAGCTTATCCATTCATTTCTATTCAGTATTATTAATTTTGGACCACAACTCGTTGATCAGCTAACATTACATCAGACAATCGTAATTTACCTGCTAGACTATGCAATGTCAATGTTTGGCAAATTCATATTTCAATTTCTTATAAGTTCTCTCAAAATCTTCGATATAGCATCGTTCGACAATTTTAAAGACTCAAAGACGAAAGTATTATATGAAAGTGGTATGAAATAGTAAAATTTATATGTATCCTAAATTTGAATAATTTAGCATTCTAAATAAATTATTTTAATTTGAAATTAGTTCCCACAGAAACATGATTTTTATAAGCAGTAATTATTCTCAATGTCAATCACATATTTTCACGTATTTCTAAGTCAATGTGGCTGTATCCACCTTATGCAGTCTTCCAGGATAATTTTTTAAATCAATAATTCCAATTCGAAATTTCTGGAACCAATTTTTACATTTGCAAATTTCTTAAAATATCGCACAGTACATCGCTAATATTTTTAGTAAATTCTTCACTCGGCGAAAATTGATTCATTGTAAATTGGGTATAGTCACCGAAAAAGCACAAAACACGGCTTAAAAGTGCAGCAGCCTAAGTGCAACCAATCCCCAAAAACGGTAAAAAAATAAAACGAAAACCATTTTGGGTTTTACTAATATAAATTTAGATAATTGCTCTTAAAGTTGTGATATATTATCAATTTGATGCAATTAAAAAAATATATTTATCTGCTTCATTGATTAATGATTAAGATAAAAAGAAATTAGCAAAAAATAATTAATTTGAGAGTGTCTGATTTTCTAGTCCATTATCGATATTTGGGCATTGTACTGTTGGAATGGATTTTCAAAGAGTAAAAATAAAATAATCATAACATTAAATCGAGTCGGAATAAACAACATCTAAAATCCCATAAGTCATGTCATGATTCCTTAAAAATAAATGTCAGGCTATTAAAAGTCATTATCACTGATGGGTGGTCTACGGGAAGTGGACGTGCGAAAAAATGATGAATTAATTCAACGTCGGAAAAAAATCACGGGGATCTCTAAATGTATTTACTAATGTAAAATTAATTCACAGCTTTCCCATATAGCCTTGGAAGCACATGAAATCAGATATAAGTTAAACTTTTCATACAAAAAAATCGCTGAACGTATTTTATAAGACTCCGCATGCATTAAGCCGATATTGAGATCAATCCGAGTGCAATAAATGACGAATGGCAAATTGGCAGGCCTATATTGAGAGCACTAACGAAGTGAACTAGAACGTCGGTAACAGGTGAAAATGACTATGTTAATACGCATGTGGGATGATGTATGTGTGTTTCACGTGGTTAACGTAATTGGGTTTCACCAGCACCATGTTGCGCCTTCGTCGCACAAACTGGTTTTCGGGACTTGGACGTGTCGTATTGTTTTTATTGCAGCTTTTTTGTTCCCATTGCAGTCTTGTCGATACACCTTCATTCCTTTTGATCACTTTTTGCTCTCTGAAAGGCGCTCGGCTGCTTGTCGCCTTGTCAAATCCTCGAGAGCTCCGTACCGGAATGAAGATGAACGAACCGCATGTTTCAACACGTTCGTTGTCATCTTCTGAGAATCGAAATTTTATCCCATAATTGTGCCAGTATATCTTGGCTTTAAGGATTTCGCGCCAAGTGTTTATTCTGCAATGCAAAGAGACACTAGAAATATGCTGAGGAAGAAATGATTCGGAGGAGATGTATGGGAGGTACATCAATCCATTGCTTACACAATGATTGATGAAAAATATAATTGATCATTCCGCAAGTAATAATATGCTATGCTAATGATTTCGACTAATACTAGTCCTTTACGGTCTTTAAAAAAAGTTTCAACAGGTTGCATATTTGCAGTATTTTAATAAAAAAATATTTCACATTTATTCATTATTTTTATAGCTGCATAGATATTTGTTTCTGTTGTAAATTTTTTGATCAATTCTTTGGTAAAAATGATATGGAAAAATACATATTCTTGGAATTTGAGGTCCTGCTGATTATTAATAACATCTCCTCGTAGTGGAACACTATTGGCAATTTAATTTATTGGTATTTTTGATCTAAAATCTGATTAATCACTATTGCTGTAAACCTCATTTTGTCAAACTCATTTTTGCGGTCCACCTAACAAAACGAACATAGTACTAATAAAAAATGTGTGATAATTATGCCACTCTCGAACAGTACATAAGGTGTTATATATACATAGGTCAAGATCAAAGAAACAAAACTCTTCAGAGCGATAAGGATGATGTTTGTATCTTAACTACTATAGGACAAACACTTAGTCTCACGTCTTAAACATTTTGGTTTTTGAAACAACTGTGCAAAAAAGTTTAAAAAATACGAGACATATATGACAAATGTTAAATTATGGAAAAGAAGCAACGATACACGTAGTTTAACCTTTTAAATGCCAACGACTCACCGGCGAGTCGCATTAAAATCACCGCTAGCGAGGAAAGGAGATACTGGACTCTTTGCACTCCAGAAAGCCCTTTCTAGTAGAATCAAAAAGTCGTCTAGGGTAGTTTTCCATTGTCAGAAGAAACCTACTCAGTCTTTATAAACCTCCTACACTCCTTACTGAGACGGTTGCGAAAGCGTTCGTCAACACGTTCATTCAGGATACCCGCTGGGTGAGACTTCGAAATGAAATTCGGTGGTAATGCTACCTTCAATATCGAGCAAATGAGGAGGTGAATGTATGATACAGACGAGATGGATGTAACCTTCTTCCTGTGAATGGATATTGAAGAGACCCATAGTTCTGCAGTGGACTGTTTGTGGCTGCACTATGATGATAAT
Source organism: Stenopsyche tienmushanensis (assembly GCA_008973525.1). Taxonomy (NCBI): domain Eukaryota; kingdom Metazoa; phylum Arthropoda; class Insecta; order Trichoptera; family Stenopsychidae; genus Stenopsyche; species Stenopsyche tienmushanensis. The sequence goes on from WACJ01000214.1 coordinate 299,318, forward strand.
AATGATGACAAGGGATCTAAGAAATTGTTCAAAAATATGTTCATCCCTTGAAATACATGATTTCATTTTAATGCGACGTGTAGAAATCGTGAAATACCAACCTCCAATTGAAAAACTAGATCTTTCTCTGTCCCGTTGCCGTGTAGTAAGGAAATCGTAATAGGAAACCATGTTTATTGAGGGCAAAATAGGTTCAGAGACTCCAAACTAAAATTGCGCCAAAGACCTCTTAAGTGCCAAATCCGTAAACAGACAGCTCTGTACGTCTCTATGAAAAATTGATTTTATTTGTAGCTCACCTAAACTTAAGCTTTTTTTTTTATTTTGGTCCTTGTTAGCCTTTGATTTATACTCCTCTGCTGTAAGCCTTTAAGAATCGTGTTGCATTTACAGAAATCAACATTTGTTAATCAGAATTAGAAGCGTCAGAGTTAATTTTAATATGCCAAGTGTCATTCTGTTTAATAAACTCCTTTCCCTTGTTATTTCTAGGACAATAACTGAACATTCTTAAGGATCGTATAAAATTTTCATTTAAACACAAGGAATAAATAAACGATCACCTGATTTAACCGCTTAAATCTCGTATTTCAATGTATTTAAAAATAACTGTTATTTTTGAGAAACACGATGTCCTCGAAAGGAGATTTTCATAGTGGTGGAAATAATGTACACAGATATCACATAGAAATAAGTTAATTAGGTAGGATGGGATCTATGAGTCAGTTGCGAAATTATCATTATTTTTAAGCAATCCAATAAATATTATTGCAAACCAGTCATTCATAGGCGGTTTTGACTTGTCGAATTAATCATTTCAGTATTTACTTTTTCAGAATCAGAAAATCGTAACAAATTTGATTATTCAAGACAATTAATGAAAAATATATAGCTCCGATCTCCTTTAGTTTTTCAGAAAGTTGACACAGCAAAAGTGTCTCAGAAAACATTTTTTTAAAGAATTAATCATAGATTCTTATATAAATATGTCTTTTTAGTTAGCATAACGAATTTTGTACATCGATCTTATTTAAATTTTTTGATTGATCATCTTGATCCAGGCTTAGCCTGATTTCCTACTTTGAAAAAAGTAAATTCTCAGACATAAAGTAGAGCAGGGTTGTCAATCAGTGCATGCTTAAAATATTAATTATAATATCGTTTATAAATAATTTGATTTGTTTTTTTTTAAATGGGGGTTTTTCATAATGACGTCTATGTTATGGATTTAAAAATTACTAGAGAATTCAGATCGATTGTGTCAGACATTGAATGAATCAGTCTTTGGTATAATTATTTTAAATGGTGCACAAAAATGGCAATGATATGTGAAACGAAGCACAAGTGGGATTTTTGAGATTATCTCTGTCTAAAAACGCAAGAGAATCCGGATAGAAAGGCATTAGGTGCATTCGAACACGTAAAATGTTATCGGCAATAAACGTGTAGGCTCTTTCAATTTGGACGTTAATTTACATTCAGTTTATTGTTCACTCCTACGTTTAATACAATTTACATGCTTAAATATAACTAACCATTGCTCAACCCGGAGGAAATTTCTCCTGCCTAATTAACCACCGCAAGACCTTATTTGTTCGACATCTCGCATAAATAACGCAATTTTTTCCCCGAACGCAGATTAACATTTTCATACATATTTATAAGAAAAGTCCCCGATTGATGAATGCGAATGCAAAAATGGCGAAAATCATTAAAGCGAGCATATTGTTTTACCGGGAGTGTAATCGCGTGATAAATTTGCTCGACACACTTGATTTAATACGAGGTATCCTCACGCTACCACCTGTTCCTATAAATATGCCATTAAACTTGTTGCAACTTAAAAAAGCACCTACGGACCAAATTACCGTTTTTGCCATCCAACACCTTCACCTTGAAAATTATAAAGTTATTATTCAAATTCACGCCGGCGAGATGTGGATCTTCCCGGTTTCGAATTATTGCGGAAGGAGGCCTTCGTAATGTGATAACATGGTGTGTGCGAGGCGTCAGATTGTTCAATTAGTGATGCCATCGGACAGATAAATAACTCGCCAAATAAGCGTCATCATCGTCTGATAAATAAGTGCCAATTTATTTTTGGCGTGACGTAAATTGCGATGACTTTCTCGTCGAAATATCCTCGATAAATTTTAATAAAACCTCAGTAAATGTTCGACGTGCAAAGTTTAGGGGACCAATTCGACAAGAAGTCCAATTCGAATCGAGGCTAAAAATATATATTGAAACCGCGATATATCATTTTCACTACTCAGTTTCATATTTTTGTTAACAAGAATATAGTAAAAATCATGTTAAAATAGGATAAATTACATGAAATTTCAATATTTTGAATAGATCTGAAAACTTTATATTGTATTCTATCAATAATAGCAAAAACCTCTGTAAACACTGAAATGAGATATAAACCAATTTTTATACTTGGTATTGGACTAATCGTCATGGGTTCAAATCGATAGAAAGTGTGGCTGACGATCACATTTATAAAATACATATTTGCTATGAAAAACCATATCAAAATTGATGGCAATTTTTCCATAAAAGTGATTGCTAAAAGTCACCTAAAAAAAATGAGTTAATATTGACGCAATGAAATAACGGCTATAACGAGCAATCGTACGAAAAAGTGTTGGTATAGTAGTTTAAATCTTGAACTCTTATTATGAAGATTCGGGTTCAAATCCAGACTGCGGGGAAAAATTCACCATACCAACAAATTTCGGAGATCAAAAATATTAGATGTACCCAGATTTATTTTACAAAATAATAACCATCGATATTTAAAACCCTCCTTTATCTTTTGGGCAAGATTTTTATTCTTAAAAAAAAAAATGATGTGGTTTCGATTAAAAATAGTACAAGAGATAGTTTTTGATTCCATCATTAATTGCATATTTTTTCCATCAAAAAACTCTGTAAGGGACGAAATAAATAGTAATGAGTGCCAAGGCCGGCAATTATGGGGGATGCTAAACCGTTCTCCACCCAAAAGTGTTAATTTTATCCCAAGTGATTTTATCGATGTAAGGTCGCGCGTTGATGTGTTAGAGGTATACCGCGTGATCAAAGCAGGTCTCTTTTTTTCAATTCATTTTGCATTCTGTCCAGTTGATTGAAATATTTTTCAGCCATGATTATTTATTCGGATTTCAGCAATTCAAAATAAATTATATCATGACCTATATAGGATTTTTTTCGTAGTAAGATCTGATTTAGGGGTTGTTTTTGGTACTTGCTGCGTCTATAGTCATTGCTTTTTGAGTCGTTTATTAACTTACTGTTTGGATACCCGTAATATCGATCGTCTCAATCAAGGTTTACTTGGATCTTTGGTCACTGGTTTAGTGAGTGATTAAATTTACAATAATGAATTATCATTTAAAAATAATGATAATTTCGCTACTAACTCACTTTCTCTTCTCTTATTTAAATTATAATTCATACCCAAACAATCCTATCCTTGCTTTAGCACTTGTGAAATGCAAATGTGAAAACACCACTTGAAAAATCTTTTCCTTAGTCTTTCAGAAGTCTTTTGGATACAGCCTATATTCGTTAACGGAAAATCTACTACCATTTACTCAGGTGACCCATTGGATGGACGTTCAAATACAAAGCTCATAGATCATGATTGTTTGATGAAGCTTAAATAAATGTGTTTTTATTTTGGGTAAAAACGAAAAATTCTGCAAAATAGTGAAAACCGGAAAAAGTCGTTGATGAAATTATGAAAGTCAACGAAAGAGTTACCGAGTTAAAGAACTTACCGAGCATACGACAGGACAAGATGTTTTTTATTCTATTTCTTCATATTTAGAAGAATTTAAAATATCATGGCAGTTATGAGTAGGAATTTGTAGAATCAAAGGATTTGTTATCCTTGCAAAGACAAGAAACCCTAATATTACAACTATGCACTGTTTTTTGCATAAAGAATCATTAGTTTCGAAATCATTACCAGCAACACTGTAAAACCTGTACTAGATAAAGTTGTAAATATGATAAATTTTATAAAATCAAGACCTTTAAAAACACGCATGTTTAAAAATCTTTGCATTTCTATGGAAGCTAAGTACGAGTGTTTGCTTTTTCACATTGAAGTTAGGGGGCTATCTAGGGGTAAAGTTTTATGTCGATTCATTAAATTAAACTCAATATTATTACAAAACTTAAAAACTTAACTTAAAAAGAAAATATGTAATAAAAATGATGTACACATATTTTTTTCGACTTAATTCTGGTGCATCACCACTTTTTCCCATGATCAAAAGTGCACCGTGACTTCAAAAAGGTTAAAAACCACTAAACTGATTAAACAAAACGATAAGCACAAGGATTTTAATCATATCTCTGGAAATAGTCAAATGATGAATATTCACAACTCAGTATATATTATATTTTTGTTATAAGCCTGTGTGTAATATAAGTTTGTCAATCCATCGGTCATTGTGCATATAAATACGTCTATCCAATTTGATTTGATTGTATTTTTTCTTGGGTGTATTTTAGCTGTAAGCTTCGAATTTATGTATTATTTGTTTGGCAGAGTCGCCTGGCGTGATGATCGTGCAAGCATATGACTAAATATGCGCACAGCATGGCAATGAATAAAAAATACAGCGGTTATGTGTCAATACAAAGTGACCGGTTCACCTGTTTGGTCCATGTACAACATCCAAAAAGGTATGAAATTTCATCCTTGCTGGTCTTAATGCTCGTCTTCGCGCTCGGGCCGTGGCTCTCAATAAATCTCTCATTTTTGCCTACGCATTTTGAAATTTTAATTATCTTGTACGTGTCAGCTGGCAATTTGCTTGCGCATGCGCGAGGCTGTTACACGAAGGCTTCCACGCAGAAGACAACCGACACAAAAAGCCATTTCATTCTCGAGGGCGTCAATTGAAAAACTCGTGTGGTAGCATCGTCGTCATTTTTAACATTTCAATGACTCGTTCGCAGCATTTTTATCGTACATGATGTAATTGCTTCCATATACATCGCGTCCAAAGGGTTAACTCGTAAAACACGCGAAACAATGTATCGATTTAAGGCCCATTAAAAGCCTGAAATATTCGATGTGCACATATGGCATGTATATTTTTTTCCACTTACGTCAAGACTGTGTATAAAATACTAATTAACAAATTTATTTCAGCATCGGTCGCTCGAATCTCCGTACAAATAGAGCCTGCGAGACAATGGTACGAGTTTTGGAATAACGTTTAAAAACGGTGACAAGCCTTCCCTTATAAATCTTTATTGATTTATGTGGCTGGCATTAAGCCCGTTGTTTATTAAGCCCACCTGTTGCAATTAACCTCAGCAAATCCTCGCGGTACAGTGTGACTACAAAAGAACTTGATAAATACATTCGTTGCACTACAATAACTATACTGTTTGAAGTAATGACATATTTTCTGATATAGTCTTTAATTTATTCACCGCCTGCTTAGAAAGCAAATAATGAACCGAAGTATGTTAGATATTTCTTGAAAGTTTCATTTTGCATATAGATTTGGCAGATGGTGGAATATTAAGTAAAAATACACATGTTTTTAATTATATGCGTTGTAATAATTTTTCAAAATTCTATTATAGCATATTTTTAGCCCTATGAAAACATTGTGCACATATCATTTGATTTCATTATTACTACGTAAATTTATTTTTTTTGTTGATATGTAAGCCACGATTTGATTTTATTATGAACACTTATGACACGTATTATTCGAAGGTTGGTACGTAATAATATAGTACATCCGCTGTAATCCGATAAACATTTTGCAAATTGTCGGATTATAGGGTACTGCCCTTGACCCCTTGTAATCCGAAACTTTTTGGAAAGGAGTAGAAAATCCAATCCCGAACCAAAATTTCGATCCTGGGATTGCATTAGATCATCCCGTTATCCCAATTTCCAAATCCAAATTCCCGATTTCCCGACAAATTATTTATTTCCGTCGCTGCAGATGAATACTTATATATTATAATGCTTTGATGTTATTCGTAATTATATTACGGAGGAATACAAAAATTCTGAACCCCGTATCAATTATATTTCATATCGATATTTCCATTATTAGAGTCAAGGTGTAGTAAATACATCACCGGTAGGGAAAGGTTGATATAATAATTTAAAAAACATATATGTACTGTATATACCATTAGACAGTTACTGCCCCTAGGCGTGACCTAAACTCGTCAATTAGTAATTACGCCACTGTTTTCAAGCGTCCAGATTTTGGCGGGAATGTCTCGATTTATTAGACTTCATCGTGCTTGTGAGGTGTCCGATTTCTGTTAGATATAAAATTTATTTTCTGAATTTTTCGGGATTGCGTTTACTAATCTCGGAATTCATGAGCACCTAAAACTGTCCGGGATCCCGGAATCCCGGGATCCAGGATTAGATTCCCTAGAAAGGAGTACTTTTAATCCGAAAAAATATGATAATGGTGAGATATACATAGACAAAACAAGGTTTAAATATAATGGCCATAGCAGTTTAAAAAAATGAAAACGAAATGTTTTAACTATCCTATGCTAGCTATAAAGTCATATTTTTTGTTATCTTCTTGCAAAACAACTTTATTTTCATGGTCAATATTTGCTCAGAAATAGGTGTATGTATTTTTATTTTCTGAAGAAATAAAGCTTCCACCGTCTCTGGTTGTTTAGCTCTCTTTAAAGTTTGCATTTTGCTTGGCCTACAATCAATGGTGGAGACGAACTTTGGAATATTTTCGCGGTTTATTGTATCATTTTTGAATAATTCTACGCCGTACTTTGTCATCCTACGAACTTATTGAGTGGTGTGTTTTATAGAAACCAATCATAACTTTTGATTTATTTAACATTCTTGTGGACATTCGATAGACATTGATCTATTTAATTCTTTTGTAGCACTTTTTATCGAGATAATTAGATTTTTGGATGTTATTTTGAAAAATATGTATATTGGCTTCGGATAAGATTGAAAATAATGAAGTACGTCAAAGAAGGTACTCTACAAAATTTTCCATAAAAATATATAAATTTGTAGAAGACATTGTCTTTACTGTGATATTTCAACAAAGATAATAGCGAAATAATTTTAAAAAATGCAATTTTGACCGCTTCGATTATTTTACACATTATAGATTTTTTTAAGTTCCGTTGTGTACTTTATAAGATATTTGCATTTTATTGCATTTCAACGCATTAATGTAAATTTTCGATAATAAATTGTGCTACGATTTGGATGAAAATCAAATAATTCTACAATGGAGAAGTTAATCACAGGACATTTCCATACAAATGTTGTTTTGAAATCACGTTTTATGGCTTTTCTGCAGAAATGAGACTCAATGCATTTCGTTATTAAAAATTAAAATTCTACAAGCATTTCGAGGTTCACCTTGTACAATACGTACGATCTGAAATACACTTGCAAGCACAATTTCTCCAAGTGGGCTGCAGCAACCTCGCCTTCACACCAATTACTGCCTTTGATTAAATAATCCTCTCTGAAGTACGTACTAAATTCAATTTATTCACATAAGTCATAATTTGAAGTGCGCAAGTCGTTATTGAATTAAATTATTCCAACTAAATCAAAGGATGGGATTTATTTATTAACTCTCAACATACAATCGTATTGATTGATTTTTTATTGCATATCGAATTAAAACTATTAATAAATGTTTATAGAGTATATTTTGTATGTTTCTTGTGCCAGTTGGATTTGTGTTTTAAGCTTTTTTTAAATAGTACCGAAGCAAATGGTAATGATCTGAATAATGCGGATAATAAATGGCGACAAGTTCAGCGTTATGATTTATTGCCTTATAGTGAGTTCCGTGAAATATTACTTATTAAATTTCCTCCGGTTATTTTAAGCTCACTCATTATTTATTATTAAAGAATGCTTTAAAAAAATACATTTACAGCATGCATATTATGCCATTATTAAATAAGTAAACGATTGCGTCGATTTTATCTTAAGGCATTTAAGATAGAAGATATTCCACGCATTGACCTAGAATTGACTTAACAATTAAAAATTAAGTCAATGTTCACAAATTTCACATGTGACCTTCTTTATTTGGCACTTATTAAATCATGTCGAAATTTGGAACAAAATAATATGTATTATATATGTGATCTCGAATGCAATATTTCTTCCAAGAATGATACCCAAAACTCATGTAGCCACAGTAACGACTTCCTAAAACCATTGTATGTTGATATATGTGGCTATTGTTTTATAAAAATATGTCGTATATAGAATGTGATGGCCTTTTATAAAAATTTTATTCATAATTTATTAACATATGATATGGTTTTTGAATAAAATAAAAAAAATCATCGGATAGGTGGAAACTTTCCTAATTCATATTCAGATCAAAAGCACATTTTCGGAATGGTTTTAGATGTAAAACAGAATGTCTGTTATAATATTAACTAATATAAATCACTTATTGGTTTAAATGTTAACAATTAATGTCTAGCTTCATATTAATAATCATAAAAGCGAAGGTCTCATTAACAACAATTTCAAAGATGATAAATGTATTGTACTTACAAAATAAAAAATACATTTAAATTAATGTATTTTGGTCACAATAAAATATATTATCCATTACAAAATAATGCATACAGACTATTTCCATAAAACTAGTAAAAATAACTAGATTTGATTGCAAATGTAGCAAAACTACACTATATTAACGAATTTTTTGATTGTTTGAGTATCCTTAAGCAACATTTTGAGTTACATCTTGTTTACAATTATTTAATTTTGGTTGAGAGAGTATTTTTAAATTATAATTTATCTCAGATGTCATCCCTACTGTAAGTATTATAAGTCAATTTTCGATAATTAAATTCTTAAATCCTTCCCTCTTTGATAGATTAAGCAAATTTCACTGTTTACATTTTCTTTATTTCAGTAGGCATTATATTGACGATCTTACATCGTTAACCACATTTAAACAAGTAATTATTAAATTGCTTCAGAATTATAATTTGTATTTTTTAAAAATTATTTTGGGCATATTTTAACAAAAATATCATATAATCATCGATTTCTTAACAAAAATAAATATTTTGACTAAATTTATTTACCTTTTAATTCAAGCAATCTATCAATGATCAATGAAAATGATCCATCGAATTAATAAATTAAACAATACAACCGTAGCGAATGACCTTTCGTATATCAAATAGATCGTTAATCAATTTATTTCAAGGCTTAAACGAAGCTGAACCAAATTAAATTATAATCATTTTTTTGTGTTATTAGATACAAAGATTTGTAGTACAGGACGCGAACAAATTGTGCTAAATTTTCATACTTTTAAATTTGATCAGTGAAAAAACTCAAGGTATGTATTCATTGAGTGTATTAAAATTCATACAATATTAGTAAAGGACCCGATTTATATTTTTATTAATAAAATATATGATACACTTGACCGTCGTATAACATATAGTTTTACAAAAATGAAGTTTGAAGTTCATACAAAAATAGTATTTGCGTTCCAAAAAACATCGAAGTTTGATGATATCCTTATTTTTTTTTTATTAAATCATCAACAAAATATACATGTAAGATCCTCCAATATTTCATTGATATCTGGAATATCAAAATCATCAAATGTCTCTCCACTTTTAACAAATGTTTACAGGGGGTACAACATTTCCTCTAAGGACTACTTTTGACTATTAGTACAATTTCGGATAGATTTTTTTCCCCAATTTGTATAAAGTATGCTTTAAATATTGAAATTATCCCTTAGTTCAAGAGAAGAAACTATTCCTTAATTAGTCATGGCATGTTGTATAAAATCTTGTTATATGAGATCCATATGTATTTAATACTATAATTAACAATATTTAAAACATATAAGCCATATTATTGTAAATGCGTCCGAACTTCATATTGATTCGTTTAAGATATTTATATATAATATTTTATCATATCTTTAGTATTAAAAATATTATTAAGTTTCTTCCTGAAACATCTCTTGATATTCAATTATGATTAGAAAACATTGGAGAAATATCCTAGTATATATGGTTAATGAACTGTTACGTTGATATTGATTGTTGGTCATTTCAAGATCCAACAGCACTGTATGATTATCGAAGAGGAAATATATGTAAAACAAGGCTGTTATGAATGTCTGCTATATGTGTGTTTTAAAGTGTTATTAATGCTCGTAAGCTCACATGCGAATGATTGAAGCAAAATATAAATCTCGATTAAGCCCGAGCAAATTGCGGTGCATGTGTAATGAGGAGCGTAATCGTCTTTTTTCCGCACAGCATCCGCATCAATATGCAAAGATTGTTTATTTATTCGTTCGTTAAGATGGAATCAAATGCAACAGACATAATGATACTGTTCTTGTACCTCGTCATTTATATTGAAAATAATTGTGTTCGTTGCGTGCACCTGTTTCGTTCCGCGTGCGCAGTATCTGCATTTAGAAGCAGTACGTGAAAGGTTAAACGGTGACCGGACACGTAGCCTGCGAAGCCTCCTAACGTTATAGAACAGGCTGTATTGACCACTGTAATCACGTAGAATCAACTTGTTACCCAAGCTGGCCCAAACGATATAATTATACCAGCCAGTTAATTAATTTCACTTACAAAACTCGTCGATTGATACGCGTGCTGATAGCGCTGAAGCTTCGCTTATCGCGATGTGGATTCGTTTAACATTGTGTTTTTCGCCTTCGTCGTGAAGAGGATTCATCTTCATCTCGATGATGTGATTATTATAAGATTTAATTATCAAAGCGCGGACGTGCTAAGGGAAGGCAACCATCGATTTATCTGCAAAATTTTAATTCTGTTATTTTGCCATATGCAATTAAATCCATTCATATTCCTTATGGTAGCAAATTAAAATTAATTCCAATTAAACATGAAGACTTCATCCTTTAAAATCCTGGTTTCACTTAGATTCCTATATATTCCGTTAAAGTTATTTTTGATTATTCTAGAAATAAAGCATCCGAACCAATCGAAAAAATATTGATTTAGTATTAATATACAAAGAAACTAGCATATAAATTGTTAATTTAAAGAGTATTCTGAAGCTTTTAAATATGATAAACAATTAGCGTCATAATTTGACATATAATTCATGCGTTAAATGTCTTCCAATCCGAGGATGTCCTCATAAGGCGAATCAATAAATCCACCATCCATAAATATATTTCACATGTTATTATTTATTGGCATTATAAATATAGGATCGTGTACAACAACAAATTAAGCATACCAAATGTTGATAATTTAAATCCATCAAAGTTACTTTGATAAAATAAATTATAATGAGATCTATTAAATAAATCTTTGCTTAAATATAAATCAAGGTTTTTTTAGATTATCTTATTTAATTTGAAATAGCTTTTTGACGATAGAATTGGATCGAACATAGATCATTCGGCGACAACTGAATAAGCTTCGTTTGTAGACTGCATTGTTATATTGTAATTTTAAGCGTGATATTTTTATGGATTTATGTAACATGTTTTAATAATTAGCAAGGATAATAAGGATAAGTTGCTCATGAAATTAAATGTTCTGTTTGACTTTGAAATAGAATCAAGCTTTTAGTTTGATGAGTTTGGTCTTATATTGATAGAAAAAAATTCCAATATGGTAATTTAAAAAATTGCTTTAAGAAAACCTAATTGATCCCCATATTGAGGTTTTTGTAGGAATTTTCTTATTACCTTTCATATATGGTAAAAATAGGAAAAAACACGTTTGGAGGGAAACCACATTAGGAGGCTGATTTTTTAGCGTTTTTTGTATTTTTTTTTAGCAGAGAAGTAATAATTAGAATTTGTTTAGACTTAGAAAATATTCTAACAATACTTTGAAATACGTCTAAAATTTTTATTGAGTAATTTCCGTCAGAAACAGCTGAGTTATAAGGTTCTTCCCATAGAAGGCCGCCTTCAGAGCTTACTGCTTTGGTGCAAATCACATTTTTTTATTCAAATTAATACATTTCAATTTTATTAGCAATGTCATTTTTAAACTAAGTTTTTACTCAAAAAGAAAAAAAAATATTTGAGAAGTAAACTGTTTTTTGCTCCTTTTTGCAATAAAAACATATTTTAAACAATAAAACTATTCCAAAATTAAGTTACTCTTGATCGTAATTAAATAAAAAAACATTTGTACAAATTTTTAAACCAATTGTTTAATTAACAAAACAACAATTGGTTAATAGTTTTTTTGAGTTAGAGTATACCGAAGTTGAAAAAAAGCGGTTTCGAGAAAAATGCGTTTGAAAAAATAATTACCAAAAACTAGACATTTAAGGCAGTAATAAATGGTATAAACTACCTAACAGTTATTTCAGTACCATATAGCAATCCTTCGCCTTCTTCATACGCATAATTTTGAGATTGTATCTCTTCTTATCAAGCTTTCTGAGCTTCCTTGATCTCCAATGCGTTGCGTCATTAAGTAAGACAACAGCAAAAAATGCCACAACCTCGATTATTTTTAAGTCAGAATATAGGTGTTTTGGAGCCAATTGCCAAACGGTCGACTAGAAACTTTCATTTGCATTCTGTGTGTGATCACCTAAACATCTCTTCAGTAATTCATCTTTTGATAAATCTTCATATATCGGAAGAATTGCCTTTTGAAGGTCGGGATGTAATAGCGAAGGGTATTCTTCAGGTTTCGTTCCAAGAGCTTTAGCTTTCTGCCACTTACATCAGCTGCTTTTTGGACAGTTGTTACTATTGTAAGGTTATTCAGCTATACCATTGCTTATGTCCATGTAATTAGAGAATAAGTTTAGTCCTTGACTACCAACACCTAAAAGTCGCATGACAAACATAATCCTACGATTTATATCTAATCCAGCGTTAAATAATCTAAATTGGTTTTTCACGATCCACACTTGCAATTGACAATGAGCTTGTAACCGAGGCCATGAATTTCGAATTTTTGAAATTTCACATCCTTTTTCTTCCTGTGGTACAAGGTTATAGAGCCAAGTAAGTGAATAAGGGTCCACTGAACGGTTACTCTGTACTACCCGTCGTGAACTTTGAGAAACTGGACCGACGGGCGTTTATTATAGTGCTTAGAACATTGAAACAAATTGAAATTTTGTTGTGAAACTATCAAAACATATTTTTGAATATTTTTACTAATAATTTATGAAATAAAAAAAAATCGAACCATCTAATGCGGTTTCCCTCCTAAACAGGAATATTTAAGTAAATAAATAATATAATTAGATGTTTGTTACTAACTAGTAACCAAACACCAACCAAAGGTGATCCTGCTCGAATTTCTTGATCGTCTCAATATTTACATTGAAACCAAATATTAAAAGCCCTGAAAATAGTCTATTATACTAATACTTGGTTAAGAATTCCGCTATCTGCTTATTTTATTTTTGTATATATTTATAAAAAAATGTTATCATGTAAAATAATTAATACGAACTTGAAAGTGAATTTTTAACCTTTCATGTGTGGTAATATTTTGCTGAATGGGAATTATTTTTTATACTGAACATAACGTGGTTCTCAGGTTGTAATATTAGATTTGATTTATATTTATTATGATTTAGTGAAATACTGGACGGACATATTTGAACGCACAGTTTGTCTGTTTCCGGATATTGTTATGGGATTGTAAAAAAATCCAACATAAGAAAATATGTACTTAAAAAATAGGCGTGTAAAACAATAGGTCATGGACAGGTCGTATTATAATTTTGTCAAAAAAAAGTTGTCCGAGAAGAGAAATAAAATTCACCACATTCTTTTGCAGATTACATTAGTTTATAATTAATATGTGTTGATAGATGCTCACGAATGCACTCGTATGCATGTTTTCGATATTGGCCAAACCCAATATAAATTTATGCGCGGACTGGTTTCTAAGAAAATATTTTCATAAACAGGTTGAATTCCCAAATTTGTATAATATGAACAGATTTGGAAACACGCGAAATGAAAAATGTTTCCTTGGCGGTACCGCTAAAGGCGGTCAGTTAATTGTTAATGGAAATTCTACACCAACCATAGCATAATGACCGATCAATAAAATTGAATGACCAATAAAACATCCATAACAATGGTGACAATGTTGAATATATGTCGTCACAATATTTATGAACATAATTATACCATTCGATACCCTCAATTGCCGTAATCATTAACCTCAGATCCACCAATAAAAATTGATGATTAGGCTTTCATCGGAATATATTACAGATGATTTATACCGAAGCATAAATCTCACCAACACAACAAGAACAAATTCAACATCAAATAAAAATAAATTTGAAAAGTACGATATATTATTAATTTATTGCATTAAAATTGCTTTGGGTTGCTACTAACTTCTTAACACCGCCGAAGTGCAAACTACCATCGTTCTCTAATAATGTACTCATTTATATAAAATTTATTATAGTGGCAATGATTTATGAGCATGATGCATGAACTATGACTGCAAAACACGCCGTATCTCGAGAAAAATGTTTGAGGGATACAAAAAATGTATTAAATCAAGATGGTTGTGTCCGGATACAATATTAGCAGTTAAAATGTCATGTCACAAGGATGAGCGAAAAGCGATTGCTAAAATCGATCATGTCAACGAAACCGGTTTGTAGGTGACCTGCTGGAAGCTATCGTCTTGGTCGAGCGAAACTTTAATTGTTTCGCTCTAAGAAAGTGAGTGGAAGGTCAGGACAGACGGAAATGGTACAATATGTTATCGGCGTCTGGAGATCATTTATTAAGGAAAATTTGTAATTTATTTCGATGTATTGTTGTAGTAAATAATGACAAGGGGTTCTACCACTGATTAATTGCTTTATAATTTGAAAAAAAAATCAACGCACACACAATCGATATTTATATACATACGATCCTTGAATTTTTGAAGAGACTTTAAATGGTTATATTTATTAAAAATATTCATATTTTCAACCAATTGTAGCATTAATTTTGATCTCAACTATAAAAGACATAATATTAATTTTGCTTCAAGTTCTGATTTTTTAAAATCTAGGATATTTAAACACCAAACTGTAGCGATAACTACCTAAATATATAAATTAAGGGTTATCCTATTTATATTGATTTTTTTTATAAAAAAGCAAAATGCGCTTTCCATTGCCTTTCATTTTTTCTTGAATCACAAATATATATCCAATATTTATTTATTTTGATCGATCATTGATATATATATCTACATGGCAGTATAGAAGTATTGAATCTTTTGTGAATACTATTGTGACTTCTATGATTAATGTATTAAAATAAGTTATATTGATTTGTATGCATGTAAAAAAAATTAAATGTCGAAAAAGCTTCTGTAATATAATATATATATTTTACCTTTCTAGTAATATAGAAAGCTGCTCATGTATTTTAAAAATGTTATTATTTTAAAAGCAATTTGAAGTCACACAATTATTTGTTTTATTCGGGGCTCAATATCATCTCAAAAGCTCTAATTAAGTTCTCGTTAATTGAAAGTATTATTATAATTTAAGTGTTCTTGAGTTTGAGCATAACGCATCCCATAATAAGTCTGTAGGATTTCTTTTAGGAAATTGCGAAAAAAATGATTACAAAAGGAGAAGAAAAAAGTTTGAAGTGAAAATATCCTGTGAACTTATTGCATGCTGTGTTATATAGCTATACAATTGTTCAAACAATATTTCAATTCGACAATTAATAGAGTTGATGAATCTGGTAAAATTGACTGTAGTATAAATGATATAAACGAAGAAGTATATGTTATAAAAATTTGATGCAGAAAAAAATCATCTACAAATTTTTTAATCGATAGATCGATCGACAAACGAAAAAATCTTCCTTCGTAATGATAACAATAAGATTGCCTTCCATATCGTTGCAAAATATCCAAATTGGGAAGGTCTATCTGAAAGTGGAAATCACTCTTTATTGAATTAGCTTGGGTAAGTTGCACACGGACATGAAGACACCCCCAGTTGGTGTAGGGGTCACTCCTGGGCTTTTTATACTCCGGAAAGTCCTTTTCAGTAATATCAACATAGTCATCTCGACAATCTGTCTTTATGACCCCTCACCCAGTCATTTTTTTATCAAGATGGTTGTGAAAGCGCCTTTTGATATGTTCACCTAGGTGACTATATGAAACAGACAAGGTGGACCTAAGGTAACCCTTCCCTATGAATGGATATTGAAGAGGATATTAAGATGGATAGTTCTGCAGGGAACTGTGCACTATGATGATGATTTGATATAACATATTGAAAAAGTAGCATGCAATATATTTGAATGATAATTAATATAATATTCAATTTCACAGACTTCAAAATTAGAATCGTTTTATAAGAACATTGTTTATATACTTTTATTATGAAATATTGATTGCATCATTGTATCTTTTGTGCCAAATCTTCTATTTTCGTAATATAATGCACTTTAATGAGCATTGTGAATAGTTTGTTGCTGTATGGCTAACTGTAAACAGATATTGTTCTCCGGCGGTTGTAATATTTTTAACGAAGCACACAGGCGTTAGAAAAATGTTAAATCATTATAATTTCGTTATACGGGTGAAATCAGATAATCCGACAATTTTGAAGGATTACAATAATTGGTGAAATTTCGTTTGATTTAGATGCGTAGGAAGATAAAGAGTTGAGCGGCGGTGGTCGGGCTGGTTTTTATGCTCGCGATGGTGGAACGCGTACATCAAAAGCGACTAAAATGCCTTAACTGCCTGCGCGGTTGTCATCATTTGGCATCATTGTGCAAATTTATGATGACTGTGTTCTGTTTGAGAGTCCCGAAAAATTTTTATAGAGGCACAAAATTTCTGTAAGAGAATATTTCGCGATTGCCGCCACCGATTTGGGTGTGCTGCCGGTGATTTTAACGGGTGGTCGGAATCGCAACCTGCAAACATCTTTGACACACTATCTGCCAATCAGCGTTTTTTTAATATGTGCTATAAACTACGAATTATTTGGTAATGTGATCCATTGCACTTTCTCTGAAATTTCATAAACAAATTTAAAAAAAATATATAATTAATCGATCAAAGATTTAATCGATTCCCACGCAGATTACAAATATTCCATGTATGTATACATTATATTTACATAAAGTAATTTGTTACTGGATGAAATTTGATAATATCGCATTTTAATTGAAATATCGTCATTTCGAGTCTTACTAGGAAATCCTTAATTTCGTCAATGTCATTAATATTGCCGTTATCTCCGAGATGAATTTGCATCAAGATTTTCTTCCTACATTTTTTTTCAACAACAATGATGCTTAACAACAGAACTCACAAATATGCTGATGTAGAATATTGTTAAATTTTTAAAGACTTTCCTTATATATGAATTCGTTTATGTTAAAATACCACTACGTACGAATAAAAAAGTTGTTCATTCCATTCGGAGATTGTTTGCAACATGCCGGCACCATTGCATTGATAATCTGCATAATTTTCTTTCTTCTTCTCTCCTATACGTATACTTATTCTAACCCTGGAAATACTATGAAATTAAATTAACATGATTGATTATTGAGTTGTCAAGTAAATAGCTTTTAGTTACGATCATTTGGATGATATTTGATTATGATTTTAATACAATACATTTCAGTGAATTATTTAAAATAATATATATATATATCTTAGATTAGTTTATAAAAATACCATATATCAGATATTCAATCAGAACTTGAATCGCAGTTAGAGTAGATAATTTAAAATTATAATAGACTTTAAAATTCTTGATAGAATCTGACTGCTAATATGTTAAATGCATTAAAAACAAATAGAATTAAGAAAATATTAGCTAAAAACTTCAATGATCTTTCAAAAATTCAATTTTGAATGACCAACAATTCATATTAATTCACTTTGATGACAATGTTTAATGATAAAAATACAAGAAGATTTAGTATTTACTGTGATTTATTTGGTAACGAATATTTATGATCTCTATAGATTTATCTGAAGATACCAATTTGTTTTTTTACATTTCCACAAAATTTTAAGTATGAGGTAAATACTTAATTTCCATACATATTTAAATAATATTATAACTCATTATCTGCATTGGATTATGGTAGCTAATTATTACGCTTTGCAGGTATATAAATTTGAGTTGTTATATCTTTATTTCGGCCTTGTATTCATACATTCATTTCAACGGGAAATCTTGATTCAAAGTCAGTTTGTAAAGGGTTAATTCTTGTCCAGAGTCAATATATCACGTTGACGCAGCTGATATTACATGGGATGGGCAGGCCGATAAGAGATGCGGAAAAACGGATTAAGTAACGGATGTTTTCAACTCTCGCGGACAAAATCATCGGAGAGATTTACGTTGCGCCTCCATTGTATGTAAATGCACATCGGGACACAACTGCACGCACTTGCATCTCTGGCCCTTGCATGTCCAATATGCTCAACTCTACCATCTCTCTTCAATATCTCTCCACGCAATTGGTAGCCGCTTTCAGCATTCATTTTCATGCATTCCTATAATAATCTTCTCCGGTATGATAATCGTCGTGCTGCGCCGATAAAAGAAATTAAAGGCTTGTCCGACGACAGAAGTCGTCAACATTTGATCGATTATTCATATACGTTTGCTTTCTTTTCTTGGAAAATGCGATTCTTATCCGAATCGCGGACATCTCAGACATGCTTCACGATCGATTCAATTTACGAGTCTGCTTTCCACGACGATTTCAGTATGATTGGTCATGGCCACCATACCTCCCTGACCTTAATCCGTGCCGTTGCTTTTTATGGAGTTTCAAAGGATCTTGTCTACTCCAGCAACCCACATACAATACAATCGTAAAATTACGAGCGGAAATCCAAGACATCATTGATCTTATTAAAGAGGGCGTTCTGCTTCTTAATGATTTCCGAACTAAAAAAAGCAATTGTACTATCATAAGATTTCATTTAGATGGTATTTTATAATTCGCACTATAGAATTTAATACGAATCATCCTATAATTTTAGCCGGTATGCAAATTTATTAATTTGTATTCTCTTTGCGTATATGTGCATTCTCGATGATTTACAATTACGATTTTAGTTATTAAATAGGGTGGCATATTTTAAGCTAAAGATATGCATGTGGTTACTAGTTGTATATAGTTTTATGTATATAATGAAGCTTTCTATAGAAAGTTAATAAAATTATGTCAAAAACTGCAAACTCATCTAAAAGAAATTTTATATGCAGATAATATTGTATACAATTATTGAATTTATGATGAAATAAAAAAAAATTGCATATAGAATTTAATACATTTGAAGAACTTATAAATCGTAGAAAACATGGTTTTCAGAAAATATTGAAGAAGAGTTTTTTAAGTCACATAAGTGCTCTAAAATTCTTACAGAAACTTATTCATCTACTTTGAAATTTAATTCTATCAAATATTCATGTAAGGAGGGAAAACCATATTTTTTTGTTGAAAATAAATGTAATACTCTTTCCTTGTTAAGTTAATATCATTGCACTTTGTGAAAATCTCTGTGAAATACGCGAGATTTATTAACTCTGAAGAATTTGCTAAAAATGTTCTGAATTATTTCACACCTTAAAAAAGATCAATAACTCACAATTCACAATTCATAAAACCTCAATGGTACTTTTGGTTTGGATAGCTATTTCACTTCAGTATGTAATAAAAATGTTTTTATATTAACTACCCATTTCATCGCGCAAATTTTTAAATAATCTGAAAAGAATGAATTGGTCGAGATTTTACATACAATAGTTAATCATATTTACTGCTCCGTTCATAATATTTTGTATGCAAAATGCAAGATACAATGACTGTTAATGGCTCTTGTAGCTACTTTTCAGATACATCAGTTGAGTTGCCATTACATAATTTTTGAATTATATTTAAATTCTGTAAAAAGAAATGCAACTTTGTCGAAATGTAATTTTTAGCCAAATTTAAAAAATACATATCTTTAAAAAGTATATGGACCCAATGCCATATCTGATAATATCCCAATAGTTTCGATTTGAATTCAATAATTGAAACAGGATAGATTTACTTACAGGCTTGTTTCTTCCAGAATTTAGTATTCTGAATACGGAAAAGGTATTTTTAAGCTGTTTTTAAAATTAGATTTGTGAAAAATATTTATCAGCATTTGTCGAGAAATGGCAGTTGATCCTCACTTCGGTTTGAATCGAATAAGGAAAATCATGAATTTTGGTTATTTTATAACTTTTCTACAATATAATATATAGGCTTTCGTGTAAACCATTCTAGGTTTTATGGAGAACACCAGTGTTCCGCAGAACATAAGTTGTTTTATCACTTGTGATACAATATCGGTATTTTGTCCCATTTAAAACAGCTATTATGTACTATGCTCCCATGAATTTTCTTCCAGCCAGGATATCATTCCTCGCCGATTGTTTCAGAGGCGAGGATTTAAATCTGGCGGACAACATACTGATGTCCTTAATGATTTGTCGCGTTTTATCTTTGGCGGCGGTAATGGAGTGACTTTACCGTTACGTGCCTGAGTATTTGTCATTCGGGTTGTCATGCCGTAGAAAGGCGTTACACCTTGTATCGTGAAACGGAACCGCCATTGTCTCTTAGCTGGACCCATTGATTTCGATACCAAGCACCTCACTTACCAATGACAGACTTATGACATGAGCCATTGTCAGACGGGAAAAATTCCCTTTAAAAAAAGAGATACTCTTAAGTGCACTCGCGGGGTATTAACATAAAATGAAATGCACTCTAACCTTGAGGCGTGATGCACTCTTATTGAATGAATAAAATTAATACTGGTTTACATTGTTTGAATTTCGCTATGGTATAAATTATCGGCGATCTTAAAGAAATATATATATATAGCATGTACGCTATTTAAACAGATATGCTAAAAAATGGGTGTGTAAAACTATTCGGATCGAAGTACACTCCGTGTTTAAATATTGGCATCATGCGTTATATTTATATTAATCAAAAAGTATGCAATAAACTTGCTTATATCTATTTTGGTGCTTTAGGATTTTAAGGCAGCATTTAGATATTTTATAATCGCTTGAATCAAATTAGAATTAAGCATAAATATTCTTCCGTCTTTGTAAATCCAATTGACGACATTATTCAAAGAGTAACAAAACCATCGCTAGAAC
Source organism: Stenopsyche tienmushanensis (assembly GCA_008973525.1). Classification (NCBI taxonomy): domain Eukaryota; kingdom Metazoa; phylum Arthropoda; class Insecta; order Trichoptera; family Stenopsychidae; genus Stenopsyche; species Stenopsyche tienmushanensis. The sequence goes on from WACJ01000214.1 coordinate 320,541, forward strand.
ACCCAATGAAGGGTCGGTTATCCCGTCTGAGACGAGCCGTCTCCTGTTATTGTATTATATTTATGGGAGTCGAACAATTGTTCTCAACATTTTTATTTTTGCCAAGGATCGTATTCTATATTTATTTTTCGTATGTGGATATATATGGGGTGATTCTGTGGTTTACAAATTTGCGAAAATTACACACAGTACACACTTTTAAAAATACACAAAAAGGGTTTACAAAGCTATAAAAAATAATAATATAGGTCATAAGATTGCGAAATAATTTTATAAATTTACAATTTACAAAAGAAAAATCCTAAAAAAAAAATAGTATCTATAAAAAAATTATTGATGAAAATAAATAAAGCAATTTCCACTACATAGAGCAGGATTTTTATTGCAGGTTTGGCATCTCCATGTAGTGTTGGCACGTTTATTATTTTTCAAAAACCACCTGCAGCTCAAATAAGTTTATAAAATTTAATGCTATATTTAGCTTTCTTCCCTTTCATGTATTGCCATAACCACAGTCGCCCTCGACGAAGAAGAAGATATTCATCTAAAGAAATTTCTTCCGATGGAGAATATATATTTTGAAAATTCGAAACAACGATGTCAATAAGTGGGCTTATTTTTGACATTCCGTCATTATTGTTTAATGTACAATTCAAACATTTCAATATTTTTTCGAATCTTCTACCCGAAATTATATAAGAAAATATTGGATGATAATACAACGGAGCTCGTGAAAACATTTTTCTTAATGTTGGAAAACCTATTTGCCCACCGAGCAGACACAGCTCCAAAAAATTATCCAATTCCATATCATTTATTTCATTGAATTTGGTCACCGTGTAATGTCTTGTTTTTGGTAATTTGTTTTTCAACAACTTTTTTCCATAAGCATTCGTAAACTTTATCAACAGTTTTTTAACTTCCTCAGTCCAAACACTTCTAAAAAATTCTATAGGTGTATCTCCAATATCTTTTTTAATTCCTGAAGATGCAGAATCAAAACCAAAATCTGATATTGTTTTATGGCTCTTTGTCCAATTATCATTTCCTTGTGAAGCATGATTATTTTTATCAACATTAGACTCATCACCTGGTGAATCTACGTTTGTTGTTTCAACTCCATTATTATTTGTTATTGAATCTTCACTGGAGTAATCATCAGACTCAACATAAGAATGAAGAGCATATTCATCATCAGAAGAAGCCATCTGTTTTAAAAAATTATATTTACAGTTACATCATAACCAAAATGTAATTGTAATAAATAATTGGTACAATCGATAAATTATCTTACTTGATTATCACTGTCAACATTCAAACGCAAGCTCGGTCCAGGCATTATCCAAACTTCACGATCAACAAAATCACTTTGATAGTTACTAAAAGCGGAATGCGAAATAATCCAAATACAAAACGAAAATGTTATACACAATTGAACTCAACGAAAGGCGAGAGCGAGTATCATATATATATATGCAAAATGTTTAGAAGCTCATAAATGACAAAAATGAGTATTTATAGATAACTAAATTGCTCTGCTTACTTGAGTCATTGTAACGGCGATCTTCGGCGAAACTAGAAAAGAAAGTCTAAACAAAGAGACCAGCTGCTAAATTTACGATGCTTTTAAGATTTCGTCAATGGATCGTAAAATGCTTGATAAAAAGACTACAACAAATAGCACCGATCCTATTGTTCATAAGAGGGATAATATACGTGCATAATACGATGGTTCCACATTTTTCAATTTAAAAATCTTCTATTAAAAATAACTATTCTGTTGACAAAATACATTATTTTATGTGATTTTATTTTATTTTGGCGAAATTGTCGAATACGCGATAGTGAGCGATGTTTATAATATGTATTATAGTTTGTGCATCGCAAAAATCGAATGATTCACCAAAATTAATTTATCTTATTCGGGAAAGTTTGAGAGTCTTTGAGCAATGTTTTGAAAATGGTTTGTTTTTTTGTCTTGTTTTTTTGTGTCCCCGAAAGCGGTATACAAAAGACTAATCCGGCACGAGAGTTTTAGCCGAGCAAGTTTTGTCACCAGATGCAGTTAGAACGATCGTAAGACTTACGATCGACACGCCGCAAAGCGTTAATTGAAGAGATAAAACGACTTTACTTTGACTTTGCATAATAGATAAATCTTGCTTAATTTATGGACACATTCTTATCGAAAATAAGAATTATGTGACTCAAACCCAGATGGATTTTGCAAATTTATGCCGAAATTAGATTTGTTGGAGCGATCGATTGAATTTTTAATATCCGATGGACTCTTACATGGTTTTAGAATTTGCGTGTGGTCAAAAATTCCTATCTGCATCATATCAATTAGTCGACCGGTTATACTGTCATTTTTAATATAAAAATACATCGAGTTCCAGGCGTAAATATTGGCTCGCGCAATGTACGCATTTATAGAAAGCCATTGCTATTGTCTGTCGATTGCTAGATTTCGCATTCTTGCCATTCATAAATGCAATATACTACGAGTTGTCATTCAGAGATTGACTTGCTAGTTATCTGCGTATCGTAAAAATATCACTATGATTCATAAACGTGGGTCGGAGAGAGCAATAAATTATGGTCGTTTTGTGCTTACCACCTCTACAATAATTACAATATTGACACGTGAGTGTCCGACCAGACATTGGCGCAATGCTCGAAAGAAAACCAATGCCTTGACTTGTCAACTTGGACTGAGACATATTTGAAAGTTTTATCGGCATTGTTTCACCGGTAGCGAATGTCAAACTGCAGTATTTGAATATAAAGAAAACATCGTTATATGGTGGCAGGAGGTCGTGCGTTTCATTTTGTTTCCATAAATCAAGTTTTCATCGTTGGAAGACCTTGCTTTTTTACACTGTGCATACCTTGATCCTACGATCTGTTGATTCAAAATCAATTGTTGATCGCTATCGTGTGACAATCTTTTTCATCAAGGAAATATATGCAATTATTCATTTCAAACGACATATTAATATATGCAATGGCCAACGTACATTATATTTGTGTGTACAACCTCATGATAAAATCTTGATTAGATATAACATATTGACATATAGTCATTATTTTCAAAATTGTTATTCATTTAAATTAATAAACAACTCATAAAAGTTTTGAATCACTCTATTCCTCTAATTTGTCGATGTGGATCCACCATCGTAGAACTATTTTTTTTTTAGCAAAGAATACCTTTAGTTATAAATCTTAAAAGGGTAAGAGATTTTAATTAAAATTCTTAAAATTTCTTAAGCATAGATCAAGTCCTTATTTTGATTGACATAGTATTTTACATTAAAACTCGTACAAAATATAGGAAAATGGTTAAAATATTTATTCATTGAATTGCCACAACTCAATACGTTCATAGGATTTTTCACTTTAAATATTTTTCTTCTTCATTTGGTGTCGTTTTTTCGAAATTTGTTAAAAAAAATCACAAACTTATTGAGTGATGTATCATATACTGCTGTTTTAGATTTTTTTTAAGACTAATCGAATAGTTTATATAATTGATTAGCATTTCGCTGTTGGATTTTATTCTGAGTGACATGTATTGACTCTATAGAAAAAATTCAATAGTAAACCGAATTAAAATGTATTGAACAAGCGCTTTTATACCAAAAAATAATTTGCATTTTAAGTCCTATAATCATGTACTTAAAATTGATATTAAATGTGGGATATCCCAGATGGCTTAAACTTATTGTTTCCAAGAAAAGTGCAGTGGACAATAAAACATAATGAGTGGGTTTTTGGCAGTATTTTTAGCGTAAAAGCTCTCATCGATCTTAATCTTTTAGACTTTTAGTCCTGCATTTATTTACAATAGATCGTGAATTTATTTTTACACTAAGTATACGATTATCGCGTAATTCAATTAAATACATATTGATAGATTAATTGAGATGCCCGTGAAGAAGGATATCTTTATTAATGGTCGGCGTTTATAAGCTTTGTTAATGATATATTGGTCTTTTTATTTCATCATCTGATTCACAATCTGCAATGATTGTTGTTAATTCTACGAATAAAATTGTTAATGTGGATAAATTATCATTGAACGAAGCTGAATTAACCAAGTTGGTTTCTCTAAGAGCGCGTTGTTAATTTATTCGAGGTCCTTAGTGTCATTTGAACTTCATTAGCTATATTCTTAACAAGATAGAAGTAATTCTCAATATATGTATCTTTTTCTACTTCAGATGCTTTATCCGATATTGAAATATTTTTTATTAATGAAGAATTTTCATAGGGAGTTTTTTTTTATTGTCAATTATATGTATATTCGTTTTCTAGTTGATATCGTTAGATTTGATCTAAATTCTCAAATGCTTGCATAAATCCGTCTCTAAAAATATTCAAGACTTGAAATGATGACACTTGATGATAAGATAATTTATTTAGGTTGCACCTGATGGTCTGCAAAGTTGTTTCAATCACCATATAATGTTGTCGAGAGTTTACGCGCTTTAAATAAATCTAAATGCTATTTAGCCATTGTTTATATAAGGATGGCGGCAATAGGAGATTCGTTGCGGCGATAAGATGCCATTAATGTCACTGCAGTATTTTTTCCGCGTCCTAAAATAGAAAATGTCAAAGAAACGGCGCCTAAAATACTGCCTTGGATAACAATGAAAAAAAATAATTTAGTTGTAAACAAGTTGTAGGCCACGTAACCGCAAAACCAAAGCTCTTAATAATCGAAAAAAGCCAATAATTAATAGTTTAAGCGCACAGCGTCAGATGCCGCCGGCCTATATTTACTGGCACCGCGTCAGAGGCTTTCAACATTTTGTGAAGCCTTAATTTATCGCGTACAACGGCCATAAATCTCTATCTGAAGTGGCTGGTGATGTGTAGGAGTAACCAAAATTAGTTTCAAAATATAAATATGAAAAATCGTACATAAATTAAGCAGTCACAATTAAAGTGATTGCGATTATGTATCAAACAGACATTATTTGGCCTCGCAAAAAAATCATTTTAAACAATTAAGTAATAAATCACATTCCTCGAGATCTGGGCAAAATATCATTCTTGCATGCGCTAAGAAATAAAGAGTGATTCATAAAGATCGCTATTAATAACGAAAGACACTAATGTGAAATATTTTTTTGTCGGACAACAATGCCGACAAAAAAAAATTATTGTGTATCCTTTAAGTATTTTCAACCCGTTCATAAAAAATTGAGCCAAAACGAGCATGGCGTTATTAAAACTTTTCAATGCATGAGTGTTTTTTATCGGCTGATCTTATATAAACTATTTCATATCCGAGGTTGAAATAATATTCTAAATGCTACATGTTATTTTGCATTTCTCTCGTTGGGCATAAGTGGTCATAATCATCATCATCAATGTAGAATAAATGTTTCTACAACTCGCATTTAATCATTTTTATCAATAATCGATCATTGATCCATTTTTCTTATACTCACCTTGACTCACCAGCTCCACTATTGACGAGACTTGGTTTAAATTTAACTGGTTGAACGCATCGAAGAGCACTTTCGCGCACATATTTGCATATATATGGTTTATTTGATTTTCTAAAAAACAATAGATAACGGAATCATCGAGAAGAAAGAAATTATTGAAGTAAATAAAATTGGTACGACATTGCAAAACATTATACCTGTTTATGATTTATTATTATTTTTATATATACACAATTTCAGGGCCGTAATAAGGGGGTGGCAAAGTAAGTGCTCGCCATGGGCACAACTGGGCTTGGGGGGCAAAACGCAGAATACCAATCGAGAGCCAGTATAAGCCCGCAATAAAATAAAGACAATATTTTCGACGGATTGTAAAATTTAAACAACCCACCCTATCAGTCTTCTTCGGATAACTTCGTATTGTAATGAGAGTTTGTAATCGTTCTGTAGACATATTCGAGTTTAGCGTCCGATCGCGAGGCGTTCATTCGATATGTCAGCGGTCTGAAAAGCGGACCGTTTGGATGTTATGGCCACTCCGTCTTCATTTAGGGCTTTTTGCGACTTTTTGGGGGATAATTGCGTACAGGGAGCCATCTGTACGATCACGGAAACCTACTCAGAGGCTAACATACATAGATGGCTCACAGCAAATGAGGTCGCGAACGAATCTAGACTTCTTCTCGCCCATAAAAACTATGTATTTATCTATCTTACTAATTTATGCTGCTATCTTAGCTAGTTTTTTTAAATTTTAAGCTACAAAATCTAGCTAGTTTCTTCCCCGCACTCAGAGTGTAAGTAGCCAATCGAAGTTGAGAATGAGCATGTTCTTGGATACATAGATATTAAATTAGCAAATGCGGCATCCACCTTGCGCACAGTTTTATCATGTTCAATTTTCAGTCAATATGCGATGTACAGCAAGCTTAAAGGCGCATTACAATCGATGGTCATCCAATATCACTTTGAGGATTTTCATCTACATGTCTGGGGTAGTTACCCCGACCGGTTGGTTTCTGGGGCAGTTATCTTGATTTGGTCGATCGTTTTTGAGCTTGTTTGGCCTCGTCTTACATTTCCTTCACCGTGACGTATTTACTGCAAATCGACTTTAATTATTGGGACATCGATATGAAATATAATAAATACGGAGTTTTAGAATGTCATATGGCGTACTAAATACATAGCATCGCAAGGAAAGGGTCAAGGGCGCAAATTTTGTATAATATATGTATAATATAAGCGAATTTATGGATTGAATTGTTTCTATTATAATCGGTAGATTGTAAAATAATCAGCGAAAGCATTGCAAAGATAGTTTATTGCTGCGAAATATATTTTTCAGGAATGTTTGTTTATTTCGAAATCATTCGCTTATATACAGTTGCATTTTAGAGCAACGTAGATGCACACTTGATACGAGAATTTGCATATAATCTTCGATTTGCTTCTGGGTGTATTTGGAAGCAAAATTCAGAGTCAGCGTAAATTCGATCTTCTCATATTCGAAGGGCCGCGAGTTAGTGTTTGGCAGACCGGAGGTTACATTTGCAGAGTTGTAACGTACAACTGGCGGCAAAGTAAGGGCCATGTCTCGCGTGACTCATAGCATTTTACTACAATTAATATTTCAGTCTTTTTGTTTTACTGGGCTGAGTAGTGGGTCCGGCACGGGCGCAGGCCCACTTCTGCTAGTATTAATTGATTTCAAATTTATAGCGCTTTTGTTGTTTATTGTCAAATAGACTCCGCCGGCTATTTCTGATATTGTCTGCAGCTCGACGGAAAAAATAAAGAAATGACCATATTTTAGCGAGCTGTCCGCTCTTAAGCGCTGCTTATCACAACTCCTACGTGGATAATAAAAATTAGGCACGCGGCCATCTACAGCACCCGACACTTATAATAACGCTTAATAATATGAGGCTGCTTTTTATTTCGTTCTGCTGCTATGATTTATGCTGTCGATATGGATATAAATACATTATAACGAGGGACGGCACAGTTTGTATTTATTCGAAGCGTAACACATCGCTCAATAAGTTCGTAGGATGACAAAATGATCCATATAATAGTTTTGGCCGATCTTAAATTAACAGCTTAAAGATATCAAAAGTATTCGTCATTTTGTCCATGAGAAAGCCCTGTTCGAAGTGGATACAGCGTTTGCTCGCATTCTATCAAAAACATCAACGCATACTAATAAAAACTTATACATTTAATTAATTATAAATAACTTTATCATTGTGAAAAAATACTTTTGTAGGATTCGCATCCTTACAATATTAAACACAAAATCTCATATTTTTTGTATATAATGCCTTGATATATAAGTTTGAATTAAATTATATAACTACTGAAACTTATTGGGTGTTGGATTATTTAAAAAAAAACTACAACAATAGGAACTTTACAAAGGTTAAAGCTTTTTGAGAAGCATTCAAATCATTGCATATTTTTTTGAAGCAAATATGCTTCCGGGTTATAATCAAGTTTTGCATGATTTCCAAATAAGGTACGTTTTAAAATCCGATATCTTATATTTCCAACTCATAATCTTAATATCCTAAAAGTCGTCAAATAATGGATGTTTGATTTTCTAAATGTTTTGATTTAGAAAACTCTTATTAATCAATCAATTCAATCTTGATCCTATTTTTAATTATAGGTGATCAAATCAGAGCCTTTTTTTCCCAGTCGAATTTTGATTATCTCGTCAAATATTGAACGGTGATCTGTCATGGAGAAAAAAAATGATTGACACTGTCAAATGACTTGTTAAACGCACTGAAATTGTTGTAATAAATTCGTTAAATATTTTAAACGCGCCAATTTAAAACCCAAGACGTCAAATTACCAGCTGGGTATCTGTCATTAAACCTATACTTAAAGCAAAATACCTTCAATCAATAAATAAATCAATTTTTGAATCTATCATAAGCTGATTGAATAATGATCGGTTCGGTGCCATTGATTGCCGGGAGATTTTATCGACGGTTGTGTCTCGCGCTCCCAGCCAATATGTTTTTTTGCTTTTTAATAATTTTTTAAAAATGATTTTGCTGAAATATTCGATTATGCGATTGTCAAAAATAGTTTAAAAAAATGTATAGTTAGCACTGATTTTTTTACGTATACGATTTGGTCGCGATAAATCATGTGTTTCTACGCTCGTCGTATAGATATCGCTGCAAGCAACATTTTTGTTTTAAATAAATTACTATCGCAGTGAACCGGAAATATAAATAATATAATAACTTAGCATCGATATAAATTAGTAGTGTCAATAAATGATCGATGATAAGTAGCTCTTTATATGATTTTTTTGCAATGTGCACACCCAATTTTTTCATCCAAAGTGAGCTTTACTTATAAGGAGAATAGTTTAGACTCGATGTTTTGACATAGATATATTATATATGCGATGTAGATTTTGAAATTGAAAAATAATACAAAATTGAATATTTTCTTTTTATAAGACTTTTGAAAGAAAGAAAAAATCATAGCTGTTGTACCTGCATGGAAATTACTGCATAATTTTTCTATCGTGTAGTACCTAGATTATTTTATACTAATTTATAATTGTAAATAATCAATATTGAAGCATTTTTATCCAAGGAGTTATGACTATCGAGTAAATTTTATAAAGATTGTGGAAAGAACCTTACAGTAGAACTCATTCATTTGATGCAAAAAAATAATAAATTAAATTGGGAATGTAATATGTAAAATGAGGTTTAAATTTTTTTTTAAAATAAAATATAAATAATACCAAACTATAATCATGTTTCACACATCCTCAGACTTTTAATAAAATTACGTATTGCCAAAAATTAGTTCAATCATACATTCATAGGTGGCACTAGACGATAAACCGTTCATAAATACCCATACGTATCCTTCTTATATTGAATAAGTAAATGTATGAAAACCTTTAAAGCAAAAAGGTTGTGTGTAATTTTTCTTATAAGCTCATAGATATTCAAATATATTATTCGTTAGAATATAAATTTCCTGATAAACATAATCGAAAATACTAAACTAAATATCTTGTTCAGTTTCGATTTTATAAAAATGTACTTTCTTATAATTGTTATGGTTATGAAATGATCGTGCATTAGTATCAAGACCAGTATGGATTATTTATGGGGTTGCTGGATTTGCTGATCCTTGTTGGTGTAACTATGATGAATGTTTATGCAGAAAAGGCAGCAGCTGGCGTAATGAAATACGAGCAAATCCGATGCGTGATTATCGGCCACAATTTCAGCAGTGTTCATCACATTTATGGAAGAAGTTAAAGCAGTTGTTAAAGGTATGGGAATTCTTGAACTTGGCACTTAACGTAGCCGAAGCTCGTGCATGGACCCTTATATGGAACAATCGTGACACTGCCGAAGAGGCCCTCAGCTAAACTGGTGCACAGAGAGACTTTGAACTTTTGTGGATTATTGGACTGTTGCCCTTTAAACCTTTCTTGTAACGGGAAAAGTTCCATAAATCAAATTTCCATATGATCATAGCTTGTATTTATTTTGAACGCTTTCAGACCATAAGCTCTCAGTAATGCTAATCAGAATAATTGTGTAAATTCCAATTAGAATCATATTAAATTTGAAATATGAAATTATATTCATATCTTGTGCGAGATAATAAAAAAAATCAATATTTACATTTTAACCAGTTTCAAATTGCGCAAAAACGAACACGCTGAAATCTTCTTCTCTGCACATGATGTCAATATTTTGTTTTTTTTTAGTTAGTTTTGTATAAATTCTCAGTCTGTTGAAATGTGTATTAAGGATTGGTAATAAAAGAGGTGTTTTGGTATTCAAAAATTTTATTTTTTCTTTCATAAATATTTTATATCTTCTTCACACGATATAAAAGAATAGCATACCAGTCAGTTTGCGTTTTTTGGAATGAACATTTCAATGAAGGAAAATGGCGCATCCATTTCACAAAATATAATATAGGAATCTAAATAATATAATACTATAAAAATATATTAATTGCTTACTCTGTTTTAAGGCACTCTGTACATGGCATAAGTTAACATCTAAGACACTCCTTACAATACTAAAGGATTGAAAGTGAAACTTTTGCCTTTTTTTTTAACAACATTGCAAAAGCTTCACGAGATCTGTACAAAACATCGTATCTAAAAATATAGTACCTTTGTGACTAGTATATAGCGGCGTGCTAAATGCACTTCCTCTAAGTACAAAAATAAAGAAATTAATAACTAGCTTAAAACTACGGTAATAATGTTTGCTCACTTTTTTTTTAAAGACAAAACACGAAATATTTACAAATAAGATTATTATGGTGGCAAGATCGCTTTATTAAACTTAAATTTACGAGGATTACACCTCCTCTATGGCAACATGATGCAAATGGTGCGATTTTAACAGGATTCAGATCTATTTGTACTCATTTGCTTATTTAAAAAATGGATCGTTTTGATACCACCAAAAAACTCACTTTCAGTCTTTTTAGGAAATATAAGGCACGCTTTGATAATTTTGCAAACTTATTCAATAAGCCATTTCTTCTGCGCGGTATTCGAACGACGGTGCCAGAGGGCCACATCCGGGACATCCTCCCTCTAAATGTTTACTGAGGAGGGACATCCGTGAAAATGTTTTGCTACATGAGGCGCAAGAGTATTTTTTAACTTCTGAATGAGTTTGCAAATGGGCGCGTAAGTTTGATCGGTCAGCGAATGCCCTGCGACAATGATGACATGAAAATGGTTTTTCGCCGGTGTGGGTTCTGATGTGTCCCTGTAGCAGCCACGGTCTGGAGAACGCTTTCCCGCAGAGATGGCACTTGCACGGAAGCGTATGCGTGCGGATGTGCATTTTCAAAGCTCCGAGGGACGTGTAAACTTTCGGGCAGAATTTGCAGCTGAAGGATTTCTTAGCGAGGTTTCCCTCGGCGGCTGCGCAGTGGAATTGGCGATGTTTGGTCAGTCCGGAGTAGGTGGAGTAAGATTTGCCGCAGTCCGGGCATTGGTAACGGGGCGCCGTCGGATCTCTTCGGCGGCGAGGAATCGATTCGGTGGAGATACCGGAATCGACGCTGACGGGCGAAGTGAGGTCTTCCGGTCTGGCGACTTGCGGTGATGCCGGTCCGGATGTCAAGGATGAAGTCGGCGATATTGGAGACATCATGGCGGTGACGGGGGGCGATCTCATCGGTGGCGTGCAGGCGGCCCGGGGTGACAGCCCGTTGTAGGTTTCCGCGGTGGCATGTGCGTACGGCAAGCACGCGGAATACATTGGGGAAGGTCGGCTCCACGGTTGCTCGTGCGTGTTGAGATTGAGAATGTCCAATGGGACGTGGTGGTGATATTGAGGAAGGCGAGGAGATAGACGGGATGGTAAATATGTTCGCCATCGGTAATACCATATGATTGGGGATATGATTCTGGATGTGATGTTGGGGAAGATGAGGAGTCATTGGCGGATAGGTCTGGTGATGTTGAGGGTATTGCGGAAGGCAGGGTGGTGAATGTGCAGGTTCAGGCCATTTTCTGGCCACCGGCGTCGGCGTCGGAGCAGCTCCGATTGCAGGTGATGTTGCATTGCTGGGATAGTTTCCGGTGCGAGATAAATCTTCCGGCTTGGTGCTGAGATTTTCAGGCTCAGAATTATCTGTTGAAAAAATAAAAAATAAATATTAGTACACTGTCGTGAATAATGAGATCGGATAGAGTACCACTTAAGAACTGAATTAATGTGGTGAAGACCACCCTTGATTCGAAATCCGAATTGAATTATAACTAAGATATAGACGTTAAGTACAGCGTAGGCGTGTCGCCGAGGCTCGAAAGATCGTGTTCTGCCCGAGGGGTAGGCGGAATTTTATGATAACTCAAATAATTAATTAATCGTCACGTGAATGTGTACGATTATATTTTTATTCGTGATTTAATTAATATATTAGCGAATTATTTCGGAAAATTGATGCTTACCGTCATAGGACGTTGCGGGAGATAGGGGAGTTTCCTCCCTCACTGTGGCAGGAACCGGCCGCTTTTTCAGCGGTCTGTGATTAAATTCCTTCATGATCGGTCTCGGCACATTCTCGAACAACATTTCACTGTTTATGTTTTTTTTTCGTTTGTTCACACAAAACTTTAATCCAAAAGATGCGCACCGAAAGATGCGTGGGCAAGTCACTATCGGCTCATAAGGCACAACACTGAACGGTCACGTAAATATTCAACGAATCCCCTCCCGAAAATCGAGCTCGCGAGTGAACGGGCAATACGTGCTTGCAGCTTGGCAGTCCAGCCAGTTATGGAAACACCGTCCGGAACAAGTCGCATTTTAAAGGCAGCCCCCACTCCCTCCCCAGTCTCGGCCAGGTGCAGTCTTCCACGTGCTGTCTGACCAATGAGAGAATAGTTCTCATGGAGCGCCGAGTGGAGAGGGAGGGGAAGGCGTGGTCTCAGGCGGTCGAATGGCACAGCAGCCGCCGTGCTCTACCGGGCTACAGCCATGTGTCGGAATTGCCGACCGTCCGGGGTTAAACACCTTTCCAGACACCCTTATTTATTACAGAACCGCGCTATTATTATATAAGAAGGGCGAATTTGAGCATAGATCCTTCCTGAATCATATAAAAACTTCCGAAACACATTTTAGCCACCCTTACTCTAAAATGGCTATCGTATTCATAGCACAAACGTCTTTTAATTTTAATTGTTGCTAAATTTCAATAAATATATTAAATTTTTAAAAAAATCAAAAATTTTGATTCCGCAAATAATAAATAAATACATATGATTTATCTCAGATGTGTACAAATAAAATGTATGCAAAAATATAGTATATTTTAAATTAAATATTTTCTTCTAATAAAACACTATCTATCATCCAGATTAAGTACGAGATACAAAGTCATCAGCAATTAAATCAATTTAAATAGTCTTAATGCTTTCAATATTTCGCTTTATAAGCAATATTTGATGAAACATATACATTTATTTTATTTGAGCTGAAACTAGAAACGCTCCCTGAGTGCAAATAATACCAGAATAATAATTGCAGCGCGTTGAAAATAAGCTCGAAAAAATCATAGGGTGATATATAATAACAGCGATAGTTAGATTGTAGATTTGCAAATTCGTGTATACAAAAAGCCACCGTGTGGGTGCATATTTATGGTTGGTCGTAAACAAGATTAAAAAATGTCAATTGTACACATTTGAATAATTAATTGTAAGCGTTCTATGACAGTCTATAAAGGTTTAATGGTGATTTATAAGCATAAAAATGCATATCCATCGCAAACTTCTTGTTTAAAAACAATGAACAAGTCGTTAAAATTACCCAAATTTAGAATATCGATAAGGGCTCATCGGAATCGAGTGCTAATTTCATCCGAATTGTTATTGTCCCTATTTATTCCGTTTTAAATAAGGGATTTCCATCAATATGATTGATCTTGTTTTGCTTTATTGTGCTAAATTAATTCAATTTACAAAAATACAAGATGCTTATAATTGTCATATTGAGTAAATTTACAATAAAATTATAGTTGATTTATTTTATTGACTTTTTAAAGTCAAGGCATATGTTCATATAAAAGCTATCATGATCTTTGTTTAGAGCCCAGGTGGGTTTAAAGATAAGATCTTTTGTAATCAGTCAAGACCGGCAAGGGTTTAAATATTATGACTTAAGTCCTAGTATCGATATTTTTAGACTTTTTTTTTTAAATATTTGGTCAAATGAATTATTGTAACATCGTTGTGATTTGATTGCGGCAAATGTTTGCATCTGCCGCTGCACGGTGATTATTTGTGTTATTGTAAGGCGCCTAGTAACTCAAGGAAGAAGGAGGTGCTCTCCGGCATTGTTAGAGACCTTCGGCCTCGTTCCAGGACTCGATGAACATACGTCGATTATTGCTTCACATCTGCCAAGTCAAAGGACGACGTTTCATAGACGGCTGCTCCAGCTGACTTGGTCTCACAATGGCCAGTTAACATCTCACAAAGAGAGTAATTTTTAAACAAACATAAGGCACACTCTCTTGTGACGTATCAAAGAACATTGCAAATCTGAGAATATCAAAGTATTTCAACGATCAAAGCTACTAGGCGTAGACTAAACAATGCGTAGGGGGTTCTTATAAATGGGGGACCAATACGAAACACTTGCATTTATTAATTATTTATGAATCAGGAAAAGGAGTCTCCATTATTAGCGAGCTAGACCCACGCAGCATAATAGAAAGTTGCAAATGACGTTCATGAATATTTTTTATTGCCAATTCGTATTAATAATCAGGTATTTTCATTTTCCCACAGCAATATATCAATGAAATAATTATTTACAAAAAAACCGATTTGCTAATGAAACATTAAGGCATCACCAGGTAGCATATTTGTCACATCTGGCAGAGATTTAAATAATTTAGCGCTTAAGCGGCGTCTTAATTTTTAGGTATAAATATTAAAAGATTCCCAAAATTATCTTTGCAGATGTAGCACGTTCAAATCAACATGTAGATAAGGACGGTTAGAATTAAGCTTTCTAAGCACCAATGAAGCGGATTAGATCATTTTATCTTTCTGTGGTGGTTATAATAGTCGATCGAAAATATGAAACAGAAAATGAATATTCTACAAATTATTAATAGTAATACACGTCAAATTCATTAACAAAGTACATTATTTCATATCTGGTTTGAAGAAGACAAAGTTCATCGGCAATTCGATATGCAAACCTTGACCGCCTTGAAAGATTTTGCTTTGTACTATTTTTTATGCAGACAGTCGCACAATTTTCATGCAATTCGTCATCATGATCATCATCCTTGATTTTTTTAAATGCAGATTTTAGCTTACAATGAAATTCGAGCCATGCTACATCTATTTATTTCAATGACCACTTAAGTAAGCGAATTGTTGACACAAATTCCCACGTATTCGATGTCACCTCGCTCGCGTGTTTTTGTTCAAATTCATACCTTTACTCCCATCGATTAGTGCTAATTATCTATGATACGGAGCAAATAATCAAGCCTTTTATAATATCGCCCTTATCTAAATTTAAATGATTTCGCTTATCGTCTCGCGTAACAAACATGTTGTTGAGACTTGTAATATCTTGCAATTGTGGCATAAAAACAGCCTGCGCAATGGATAATAGTCGAACATTGATCCGCAAATTCGCTAATTTATATACTTAAATATGAAGGTTGCTTCCGACTCAAACGCGAATATTTTTCCAATGACTTTCGACCCTTGATACGAGCAACAAACATATTTCGACATACTTTTGTCATTCTGCAAGCAATCAAATTTATAGCATTGGGATAGGAATAAATCAATGCAAAAGTAGGCAAATATATTTTTTGCTATGTGGGTAAAAACCAAGGGATTAAAATAATTCCCAGGGCTTTGTTACAATAAGATTCACACTTAAGGATTAGCTTAAAAAAATAATTTATTTAAATTTTTTTCGTGCATGGATTAATTATGCCGTCCTGGTTTTTCCAATACGAGGCACGTAAAAACCACCAAAATTAACATCAAACAACCCTCAAAATTCTACCTGTTTTTTTTTTTTATAAATACAAACATTCATTCGGGGCTTGGTATTAATTGCATATTAAATGCGTTTATGCGAATTTTAGCGCCTCTCCGAATATATCGATGAATCAGCTCTATTCAGGCGGTAATGGTGTATCAACCATTTAGCAGGGGTGGATGTTTACTATTTTTTTTATTCTAGTATAAACACGTGATGATCATCATTGGCGCTCAACCTTTGTACCTGGCGTTCTGTAACGGTCACGAACACCTTCCCTAGCCCGTACGGCACGGGCCAAATGCCATCCGCTTGAACTTTGCACAGTGGCGTCTCGTTATACCTTTTCTTTCTTATTGACACAATAATAATTATTATTAAAGCGATAATAGCGTTGAAAGATTTCATTATCGTCGTAATGTTCATATCAACGCTATTTGTACAGAATAAGTGCTCGATATTTATTAAATACATAATACTTTGAGACTTTGCACTAATATCCCCTATTAACTGGCTAGAAAATCAAAAGGCTAGATTAGATCAAAAGCATTTGATTAAAAATTGTTGATGCTTTTCAAGATGCAAATAATAGAGTGCCCTTTTACTTGGACGGGTGAAAACCAGATAATTATTATCGATTATGTTAAGATTTCAATATTTGCGAAATCGAATTTTATCAAATCCTTGTCACAAGATTGAAAAATCAATTACTTCATATGTGTTATCATCTTCCTTTTATTGCCAAAGGAATAAATTGTACTTAATCAAAGAATGCCCGGCTAATTTGACATCATTTCATAAGGTTTGAGAAAAATACATTAAAATATGTATGAATGGTATTTATGATATTAAAGCAGTAAAATAAATTAACTTCAATGGGGTTTCAATTTCAGTGATTTGAAAAACGATCAGGGCTTCGAACCGGAACTTAATCAAAAACCGATAACCAATAAAACCGTTATTTTTGCCAAAACGAATCAGTATAAATGTTTGGAACTGAACAGGAATAAAAAATAACGCGTTGAAGCTTAAGAACCAATAAAATTGGAGAAAAAATGATCGTTTTGTCATAGTTTTAAATAAAACATGTAGCGTTGATGCATTTTAAAGAATTTGTATCATAATTAATATTGAAGTTAAATCACTTGGCAAAACTAAATGATATTCATCGAGTCACAGGCAGATTTATTGCATTTGAATATTTTTTCGCTCGATTATATTATTATAATATAATTTCGAAATGATTCGAACCTATCCTTCTTTGAGTGTTAAGATTTCTCTTATATATCATCAAAATCTTTATCATTTGCACCAAAAAACGTGCTCTCAAACAACCCTAGATCGAATCAAATTAAATTGGTACTGTTTTATTTAAACGAGGACTCAATTATGCTAAAATAAGCATAATAATATGTGGTTTTATTGAGAATTTTGGATAATTCATGAATAAATTCGCTGATTTTTAACCATCTTGATTTCTTGTGCCATATGTTTATTTGCAACAAGTAACGATGCATTTTCACTGCATTGTTTACATTGAGGGCATATGCTCATATAAAAAATATCAAAAATCATCAGACGTTGCAAAAAATATCATAAAACAATACCTAATTTTTTTTCGTGATAAAAAATGAAATTGGATATGCAACGTACGCCCTTTGGTCGCGAGCCACGCAGATGTTCGCAGATTCATCAGTCACATCTGCAGCGCAGTACATTCAATAAGTGCATTGGATTTCAGCGCATGCCAATTTGATCCTTGTGTCGTCTATCGTAACGATTATTATAGATTTGATATATTATGTGTGTTGAGACTTTATTGTATCGCATTCATCATCATCCCTTATACGGTTGAGATTTTATTAAATGGATTTCAATAAATTTATACACCCAGTTAGTAAAGTTGTTTAACAAAATATAGGTTAATTTGATTTGATATTATACACCCTTGAAACCCTTGAATTATGAATCTTTTTCAAAAATCATTTAGAAATGTTCATTATGCAGATATGCTTTAAGTACGGCCAAAAACATCTGTATTGGATTAACTTATCTGCGAAAAAGCTTTGAGTGCGATACAAAGAAGCGAACCGTAAGTGTCTGGGAAATAACTTAAATAAGCTTAGCTTTTACAAGCTTATGGGTATTATGGGCCAAAACTTTAATTAACATTTAAAGTACGGAGATTTCTAACAACAATTGGTCGTTATAAATCTTTTTGAAACAAGACATACCAAACACCGTGCATTTTTCTGCAGGTACAGATTGTATTGTGCGTAAAAATGTTCACCTGGCACATATGCATATTCAATTATTTAATACCGTTTTGCTATTCTTTTATGACAATGATTGTGTATAGTAGATGACTAGAGTTATTCAACTTTTGCTCTTAATATTAACATATTTACGGTTGCAGTGCATAAAAATCATTCTGCACAATCATAATGCGATTTTTAAATATTTGCATTAGCAAGGAGCAAATATGATATTGAAATTTTATTGAATATGGAGATTTTTGCATAAATATAATGAAAAAGTTAATTGAAAACAGATTAATACCAAATTTTTTACATACTTTCATATATCCTAAAAATGATGATTTTTCACTTGAAAAATACAATAAATATTTTTTATAATAGAGAATGTTCAAAATTTAGTATGCTTTTTTAGTACGGAAGGCAGCGACCAAAATTTAACACCCATTTCTACAAAGCTTATTTTGGTTTCAGACGATGTTTATATAATTTAATTTTCAAAATCTGAATAATTGTACATTCCAGCATTAAATTAAAATCTACAAAGCTGCTTTTTTTTGTCTACAAATAGTTTACGTTAATTATTGTTAAATAAATATCATCTACTTTCGATACAAGGTAGCTAAGACTTCAATAGACATGGCTAAAATTGTACTTGATTGAAGTATGTCAACTTTCAAAGCATTGCAGCTACAACAAGTTTCAATGTTGTAGGTTATTTACAGATCTCAAAATTGTTATAAATGTCAACAAAAACATATATTTTTACAATTTACAAGATCAAAATAACAAATTAAGAAAGAATCATCTTTGTAAGAATAATTATACAAATAATGCCTTTTATACTAGGTAGTCTAGAGTAGTTTTCCACTGTCTCCTGAAGAAAACTACTCAGTCTTTACAAACTTCCCACACTCCATATCGAGACGGTCACGAAAGCGTTTGTCAATACATTCATTCAAGAGATCCGCTAAATGAGCGTTCTAAATGAAACTCGGAGGTTATTCTACCTTCAATATCGAGCGAATGAGGAGGTGAATGTCTGATACAGACGAGATGGATGTAATCCCTTCCTGTGGATGAATATTGAAGAGGTCCATAGCTATGCAGTGAACTGTTTGTGGCTGCACTATGATGATGATAATGACAAGGGATCTAAGAAATTATTCAAAAATATGTTCATCCCTTGAAATACATGATTTCATTTTAATGCAACGTGTAGAAATCATGAAATATCAACCTCGAATTGAAGGATATCACAATAAAGAAATAATAATAGGAAACCATGTTTATTGAGGGCCGAATGGGAATTCAGAGGCTCCAAACAAAAATTGCACCAAGGACTTTTAAAGTTCCAAATCCGCAAACAGACAGTTCTGTGCATTTCTATGAAAAATTATTTTATTTGCGGCCCAACCAAACTTATTTTTTTTATATTGGACCATGTTAGCTTTTGAGTTTGAAGCCTCTGCTATAAACTTTAGAATAGATATTGGAGAGGTTAATAGTTCTGCAGTGAACTGTTTGTGGCTGTCCTATGATGATGATGATGCTATGCATACTATGTAATATTCAGCATATTCTTCACAGTATTCAAATCAGTCAATATTTCATTTGAATTAAAGTCTTACTTTATTTTAATAATTAACACAAAGTGTACATTTTAGAAATCTATGTTTGATCATAGCTTTCATGATTTTAATAGTACTTGTATAAGATAAGATGGAAACGATTGAATAGCACTTGTTGACTGAGTTCAAGTAATATGGCTTTGTTCGTTTGGGTTATTTTTTAAGCAAATCTGGATCAAAAATATCTTGCTTTCTTTTATAGAATTTGGATTGATAGTTATACGGATTTTCGCATTTTTATATCATTTATATAAAAATACTCTCTGTACATTTATTTACTTGGTAACATAATTGAACATGATTTCATTTTTTGCTAGCATTAGTATAGGTTAGTGATTTTAATTGCATTGTCGATGTGCTATAACAATTCAGCTATTTATTTTCTTCAAAGCCCAATGGTGCAATACTCATCGACTACATAATATATGATATTTTTCATATGGTGAAAATCTTTATCGGTGACCTCTGTAGTATGAAATTGCAGCCAATCATTCACAATTGTTGGCCTCTGGCTTCAAATTTAACAAATCTGCCGCATTAACAATGTCAAGTCTTGAAATAGAAAGCTTGTGTTCAAGATCGAAATCATGCGAAACGGAATCTTTAGGTCGAATCTATTTCTGACTCCCTATATGTGGAATTATTTAACATCATCCCATACATCTTCAATAGTGTCAAGTCGTCAGTATTTCTGAATATGAAACCTGGCTACCTGTTATGTGTAAAAGCATAGAGCATGAAACGCCTAATTGAGTTCGACGACAACAATAAGATGTGTTGTCTCTTCCTACAGATTGACTTATGACTTATATAACCCAGATTTTAAGCATCCGCCAAGAGACGTATAATCTCTCGAGCACAAAGCTCCCAAATGTCCTACTGACGATGACCTCGTCTCCAGGACTTGAACCTGAGCCAAACACAATGGTCGACCTGCGACTTGCCCGATAAGTAGCAACGATTGTGTTGTATTTTAAAGAATTTATTTAACCCGTGTACGCATTGTCGGTTTTCACCTTTTTTATGTGCACAAGAGTATACCACCTTCGGCTCGTACTTCTTGCGCCCACATTGCATTTTTCTTGCTCCTTCCGGCACTGAAGATTCCGCCATTGCAAGGAGTGAATTATAATCGCGCTAAAATATGACCGTATTGTGCCCGAAGGAGAGTTGACAAACCCGGCCGATATTTACGACAGCATAATTAACAAGGATAAGTGAAGGCCGAAGTCACATCTGTACCATCGGCAGATATAATTTTAAGGATATAAATAAAGGATTTTGTTTTGATATACGATTGTTTGCGTGCGGTCAATATGTTTGTCCTTGCTCTCTGAAAAATATGGTATATAATCTCTGAATAAAAGTTTTTAAATCCTCTTTGCTCGAATGAAATTTACTCGGAAGCCATTCTTCATTTTTTCGTATCTACTAAATCAGTTTTTACGGAATGAAAGCTTAAAAATTGTGTCGCGGGAGCTTAAGCCATCCAAAGAAATTCATTACGATGACCACCTCGCATCAAAAATATCATGTGCATCGAGTTTTACGTTAATATTTAAGGGCTTGAAATGAAAAAATGGTCTTGAAGAAGAAAGATTTGTTTGATTCTTCGCAAGTTCTTAGAAAATTATAAAAAAGGATCGGCTTCAAAAGGCTTATTTGTAGTTCAACTTATAAGCACATAAAACATTTGCAGGAATTATACACACTTTGAGTATTTATTTCATAGCTTTAAAGTTTGTTAGCTAAAAGGGTAATAAAATAATCAGAATTACCTGTGGGAAAGTCCAATCGACTTAAAGCCGAAATCTTCAAAAAGATAATACCATTGAATATTTGAGGATTCCAAACAATGAATAAATCTGCTTGACCAGATGTTTTGGATGATCTTTAATATTCGACTTATAGTGAAAAAAGGTAATACAATCACCTTTAAAATCCCCATGCCTTTGTGTGTGCAATGTTTTAAGCTGATGATGCCCGAAAAGTAATGTATGGTTTATTTATTCTAATCCTGCATTAAAAATCATATTTTTAGTTTTGGCTAAATATAATAGAATTGATAAATCATAAATTTGCGATCGTTTTATATTTATGTATTCTGGACAGATATTTTTCAAGTTTTTCACATTATAAATTGTTTCATTTCCTTCCATGGCTCATTAATATTCTCCAAAGTATCCGTGATCTTTTAAATTGTCAAAAATATCTTCAAAAAGGTTCAAGAAGCATTCTCTCCGATGGATTTTTTTTCTAATGAAGCGAACTATGAAGACAAATAAGATACTCCATTTGTATGTTATATATCACTAATAAATTCCGGGTTATATTTGAACTGCCCTTGTATATTTATACTTAAATTCGATTTACGCCCGTCATTTTTATGCAAATCCTTGGTATAAAACATTAATGATAATTCATAATCTAAATTTGAGATCTATTGATTAATTGGTAGCTTAAATGATGTTAGTTAAACAGTATTTGATTCCGGTGATGAACTCAAAATAAATATGAACCATTTCATTGATATTGAACTGACTTGGAAGTCATTTATAAAATATTTAGAGACACTTCATATCTTTTGAAAATTTGAGTGATTTGCTGCACAATCGAATTTTTACTTAAGGCAAATATTACATTTATCTGGAGTATTTTCTTGGAAACGATAAATTTTTGACGTCAATTGCTATTGTATATATTGTTTTTGGAATTTATCTCAATTTCGCCGAGTATTAAATAACCAACGCATGACTATCGGTATAGAAATTGTTCCTATACATTGATGGAAATAATTTTTCTTTAGGACGTGTTATCGAATTCGCATAATAGCAACAATGGCCACATTAGGCTACGATGCTCGCATAGGCCAGCCAAAGGCCGGATAATATACGTCTCGTTTTTAGCTGTTGATGTCTTTTGCCGGTTTAGCCGTCACGACGGCTCAGGAGTATAGGCTTATATTTCCGCAGTATCCATTCCACGCAGAAATGGCCGTCGTGTCGATGGCAGGTAATATAGTAGACACAGTCGTAAAGAAGTCTGTCCTGTGTCTATCTACCGCTATCACATGACGCGATATTCTTATTTACTACCAGGGTGACCACGTTCGTCTCATGTGAAAGTGGTACCATTATCAAATTACCCTTATTGACCACCGATCTGTAAATCCAAACATCTATGGTAAACATCCGTGAAAGGCGAAACTTTCAACCCAAGCTGAAAGCTATTTAATCAAGCATGTATATTCAAACTTGGGAATCAAACATATTTATCAAGAACGTTGCAATCATAGGAGAAACTGTTTATATATAATATAATGCTGACGTCAAATATAAGAGCTTGATAACGTTTCTAAGATAACAACGGTATGCGATTTTGAAATAAATAGGCAAATCCAGATCAAATTTGAGCCTTTCTTGATATAAATATTGCAATCCGAACCGTTCTTTGTTTAGAAAATAATCAGACGAACTTGAAAATAATATTTGTATTTGAAGAACACAAGTTGTAATGATTAATTCAATTGAAATCAATATTATTATCGTGGTTCGTAGAAGGTAAACATTGACTTACAATGCATCTACGTATCGCCTATTACATAAAAAAATAAAAAATAGGACACTTATAGATATTTTTAGAATACAGGTAACCCTTGATTTACGTAAAATATTAAAATAAATGTTTAGGTAACCATATAAATAAGAATAAAAAAAGGTTATTATGTCAGATAAAATAATTGCATCGGGGTATCTAAACGTGTTAAAAAGGTACGACAATATGGAAGTAATTCGATGAATAGAAAATTGAAAAATACGCCCTGATATCTGTAGATCTTAGAATATAACTCCATTGACTATTACTACCATTATGAAAAATGCAGCTAAAATTAAAAGCTTTGGTTAACAGTCTACGGCAATTATTATTATGAGTGGATGATGCAAATCAAGTGCGGTGGTAGCTGCTGTTCTTAACTAATTTCAGGGTTATACAGAAGGCAACTATTCTCCAGATCTAATTTTATACGTCAATGAGGCTGGACTTTATTGGAAAAAGTTACACACAAGAACTTTTATATTGTCGCGAAGAACGTTTTGTTCTAAATTTTAAAATGGCGAAAGATATATTAACTCTTTTGTTGGGAGCCAATGTTTCAGGAACATTGAAACTTATATCGATGCTAGTGTTTCATTCAGATAGACCATATAATTTAACGATGCTAAATAAAGTAATCTCGCTAGTTTTTTGGAAATAAAATAAGAAAGTTTGGGTCATAGAAGATATTTTCACAGATTGGTATACGTGTTATTTTTGCCCTACTGTGCTTTGTTTTTGTGAAGAAAATAAATTATCACCCAAGGCACTTTTTCTCTTGGAAAATATTCCAAGATACTTCCAAAACCTTGATAAAATAAGAACATTTTGGATGTCAAGGATATTTAGAAGTGTCCCAATACAATATCTCTTTATTACAACCAATTGATCAGCGGGTAATTGCAACCGTCAATGCTCATTATTTCCGTAATACATTAATGAAAATGATGAAAGTTTTAGAGGTTTCAGACAAAACAGTTAAGGGATACTAGCGATCGATATTTTGAAAGACATTAGCTTGGGATGAATTCTCAGCATAATGCTTAAATGCGATTTTGAAGAATTAGCATATCAGACGACATTATAAGATTTGCGAGTGATGTGGGATTAAAAGATGTTACAGCTAAAGATGTGACAGAACTATCCATTCTCGAATAAAGAAGAAGCGTAAACCAAGGGCTACCTGTATTTTTATTGGATGCAATTCTAAAAAACATGAGATGCGTATCAAGAAGGTGGTGAATCAGTTTCTCATTAACTATTTTTCATGGTTTCATTTATTAAACCGAAGTCAATTTGCCTTTTCATAAATACAGACTATTGAATTGAAATAATCAGAATGAAAATGTTTTGTAGAAGCCGAATTATAATTGCATTTTTTTGCGAATTGGTCCTTGTGAGTTCCGACAATTCGACATGTGCAGTCACCCCATTTACTACTCCATGGCTGCGGGACCTGCCGCATTGTGTTGTTGTAAAGAACTTAACCGAAGACTTATTGCTCGTCTTTGGCCTTCACGATCCAAAGAAAATTTACTGCCCTCATCGACGGCGTTGCTATACGATTTAAATAGTTTACACGATACATGATTTCAGTCATCAATCTTCCAGCAAGAATATATTTAAACAATCGCAAATCATCAGTCGCTGTTCTGTCATAACACTCGAGACGCATGTCACGTCCGCAAATTAGACTAATGCTCATGATTTACAGATATGGATACATCTAAATGCACTTTGTCATGATTTAGCAGCGTCATTGCTGCGTCTAGGATGAATCATCAAAAAATCATAAAAAAAACACCATTACTAATTGCGCTTACTGTTGACAAGTGCATCGAAATGTCAATAATTGGCATTTTTTTTAAATTTGCGAAATCGTCCATTAGAGCTCTTTCAAGGTTATTCTTAAGTCATTGTATTTATATTAAAACAATATGCAAATTCTATTTTTTTAACACTTGCCTGGCTGTTTCCGAGTGGTAATAAGAGACTGCTGCACTCACAATAATGTCACAGTTGTAGGTCACCTGAAAAGTTCCAATAGAGCATGCACTTGCAATTGAATTATAATCTATATTAAATTATACGCATTATAATAGTCTCTTTGTAAAACAAGAATTCTCGACATATACTAAATAATAAATTATATTATTCTGAAGGATTGAATAATCGCTCAGCTCGTTAGGCTTTTACAATCTGTATTGAAAGTAAATCCGGTGGTAATTTTCTACTGCGTCTCTTTAATTTAAAATGATTTGCATCAAAGAGGCTTAAACGTTTTCATTGATTTATCCATTCTTTAAATATATTCCATATACAAGGCGATCGTTGAGTTCCTAACAAATTTGTAGCAATTTCTACAAAGCTAATTTTTGTTTCAGTCGGTGTTTATATAATGTAAATCAGGAAAGTTACAGTCTACCAAGATTTAAAAGTTGTGGAAATTAATAAAAAAAATCTAAACCTAAATAATTGTACATATCAGCATTAAATTCAAATCTACAAAGCTGATTTTAATGTCTACAAATAGTTGACATTAATTATTGTTAAATAAACGTCATTCTACTTTCGATACAAGGTGGCTAGGGCTTCCGTAGACGTGACTAAATTTGCAGTGCGGGAGCTTGATTGAAGTATTGCAACTTTCAATGCATTGCCATGTTAAATACATATAATATTTATTATAAACAGTTACACCATAGTTGTAGATATAAGATATTTATATAATTATGGAATGATTTGCTTGTAATTAATTAGTTCGCAAATTTCTTTAAGACGTATAACAATATGTTTTAAAAGCATAAAGTTGGACCAATTTCCGCTAATAAGATTATGCTTGTTTATCATATTGGCGCTCATTATAATAAATTTCCAATAATATCTGTCAATTTGACACAATATTACAATGACTTTCTATCAATTGGATATATCTGGTTCAATAAAACTGGTACCAACCAGCTACAGTAATACCTTTACAATAAAATTTGATACCGTTGCTGTAGACTTTGATTTATACGATATGTCTATCTGGTATAAATTTATGCAATAAAAATTGATGAAAATATTATGATAATGAATACTTGATAACAAAGAGCAATTATTTGCAAACTAATAGACGTTTAATAATTAATTGTAATATAACTATTGATTAAATCGGAATAATTCCTCAAGCAGACGGCGCCTCTAGTGCATCGCAAACACAAAGATCCAGTTTGTATTTGTCATACGAATCATCATAATTTTGTATCAGCTCATCAATTTAACATGTAAACATGTTTTTAGTGTTAAATTTATATCAAAATGTTAGAGGCTATTGACCAATGCGTCCAAATGTGCATTTAAAATTAATTTCGTGGATTTGCACGAATCAACCTGACGATAATATTGGCGCGTTCAATATTTGATACGGCGCGCTTTGTCGTCTTCTTAAGCCTAGTTTCAGTTACTTTCTCGCCGGCTTTATTGTAATAATAGACCCTCATTACAATATGAGCCGGTATGTTCGTCTGAAGTGTTGAAAAAGCGGTTCCGAACCCCAACTTGCCCATACAAATGAAGCGAAATGAGGTTCACCTGCCCCCTTCGCACGAATCAAAAGAACCACTATGTGTGATTTTTCATAAAAGTTATATACGCTTAGGATTCGATGTAAAAAATGCTGACATTTCCTAAGTAACAAGTACATGTACGCCACTGAAACCAGTTCCGGATATTGGCGAAGGGTTCATAAAAAAGGGGAAGTTGATGGTAACGAAATCATATTTATATGCCATTTGAAATATTTAAAAATCAATTTTATAAATAAATGATTTTGAAACATATTGATATTAATAAATTTTAATATTTTAAATTTGGGGTTGATTTTTTGCAATTAGGATGCATTTGGATAAAAAAATTTGTAAAATTAATTCAATTGATAAACATGTTTGTAAAACGTTTATACTTGATAAATTGCAACCCTTATTTCAATCCACAGATATTTTCATCAACAAACAACATTATAGTGCAATTTTAGCAACCCTACTTTCTACGATGCATACCTGCTATTACCTGCAATAAAGGGAGGTATCGGTATGCTTTGCTGGTGCTATATTGTGTTTGGGGTTGTATAAAACTAGAATTTGAGCGATTAGACTTATACGAAAGGCTATCATCCATTAAATGTGGCCTGGTTTGAGCAGGAGAAAACTTGTTTTAAAGTGGCAAAAAGGTACCGCACCCTATATGGATGATTCGATTAAATTGCGCCAAGCTTTGATTGATTATAAAATGTTTAGCTGCGCTTTCGATGAAGTATTATTGTCATCGCGTCGGGGATATTTCAGAAGCCGCGTAGCATGTCTTCGAGGACATTCTATTATAATCGGCTTTGATGACGCCATATACCTCCCTGAAGAAGAAGGACTAAAAGAGTGCCTGCTATGGCATATGATTTGTGGATGGATAATGAATGCGACCCATTTACATATGAGTCATTCTTTTACGAAGCAGCCGTGCCCTGCTAAGACGGGGGCCCTCCATTCATCCGATCAGGTTTTCACAATAAACGCTATTCAAGCAGCTCCTCTATTCAGCACCGCCTTGTTTCGAATCGCCTTAAGCCTAATAAATGTGGGCCCCAAGAATCCACTTGATTTCCTTTATAATTTTTTTATTATTTTGCACATAGGGCGTTTGTTCTTCGTGTTGACGCGCGAGGAGCACTCGAGAGGTAAATATTTGGCCATTGGTTTTACTTGCTTGGTTGATTGAGGGTGGGTTTCACAGGAGCCATGCTTGGATATTGCAACCTTATGATGTTTCTATAAAAGCTAAAAATGAATCCCTGAACCAAAATGATCCTATTTAAATTAAACAAATGCGAAATCAGCCCTACTCTTTATTGAGTTCTTTTAAAAGAAGAAATTAGTGCAATTCCAGTTGAATTAACACCATGTATTAC
Source organism: Stenopsyche tienmushanensis (assembly GCA_008973525.1). Taxonomy (NCBI): domain Eukaryota; kingdom Metazoa; phylum Arthropoda; class Insecta; order Trichoptera; family Stenopsychidae; genus Stenopsyche; species Stenopsyche tienmushanensis. The sequence goes on from WACJ01000214.1 coordinate 348,984, forward strand.
ACGAGAAGTTAATTATTTTCATGATGTAATTGCTACTGTGTAAATTTATTTTTAAAAGCAGATAAAATATCTAATTAGAATAAAATAGTATATTTGGAGTTAAATATATTTTTGAGTTGCATTTATTAAAACGTCACTCAATAAGTTCGTAGGATGACTAATAAAACAACAGCTTTAAGGCAAAATTCAACTTTATTCATCAACATAGATTTCTTTAAGAGTTAAACATTCATTCCCTTGCTTATCTGATAAATCGATGACCTTTTTGTAGAACGATTTATCTTTGGCCTCAAAATAAGATTCAGTTTCGGCAATTACTTCTTTATTGGATCCAAATCTATTTTTATGGAGCATTTTTAGGTATGCAAACAAGTAGTAGTCATTGGGAGCTTGTGCTGGAGAATATAGTGGATAGGGAGCAATTCAAGGTGCAATTCGTGCAATTTTTCCATTGTTACGATCAAATTGTGACACGGTGCATTGCTTTAGTAAAAGGGGACGTTTTTTCGCAATTGGTTCTATAAAATGCACTAATGATGCCATATAATATTCGATATTGATAGTTATTTCTTTCTCAAGGTAATTATTGATACAATATTGTCCGCATTCCCAAATACGGAGACTAAAACCTTAGCCAGTTGAGATTTGCGTTTATATAACATGTTACTATGATTTAGAGACTTAGATTATTTATAAGCAAAATAAGGATTTAAATAAAGCTTACAAAGGACTGATACGCAAATATGTAAAAATATGGAATTAACAAATGTCAATGATGGATGAAAGTCCCGACGAAATAGTGATCATTTTGATTGATATTACAAAAAGTTTACATGTAAAAAAATAGTTGAAGCTAATGCGCAGTTGGTCACATAAAACACTCTTCTATCAGGCATTAAATTGAATCGGGATTATAAGGCTTACGAAAAAATGTGTTCCAACTGCGCAATATCTTCCATACGAACACATGTTCCTCTCCGATTGTCTAGAATGCTCCGATTCATCATCAGCTTGAATTACCTGACGATCAAGTCGACCAAGTGTGCTTTATTATAATAACACTAATGGATACCTTGCCCTCTTTCATACGAAACAAACAAATGATTCATGCGGACGTATAAATTTAGTTTGCTTCTAAGAGGCTTTGGACCCGAGCAGGCAATTCAGGTTTGACCTCCTCTTGAATAATTATCAATCATCGGGATAGTAATCGCGGCATAAATGCTCATCAGTTATTAAATAAGGCTATTACACTGATCTATCACTCCATTGATTGTATTGACAAATCGCAGATATGCAAAACGGGATGATGGATTCGATCGCGGGGACTTGATAATATCGCAGGCTCTGCTGAAAAATAAACAAGAGGAGGCAATGTATCCAACAATCGATCAAAATGATTTAAATGTATATGTATATAATTTGATTTATTACGCATTCAATAGCAATTAAAATATTGAGAAACCCTGTGATTGTGTCTTAATGCGCAGGAGAAATAAACTCATAGAGGTTTACGAAAGAAAGGTGCTCAATGAATGGAAACAAGTTATTTTTATGTAATCACACACCACGATTAGGATATATATGATACTCTTTAAAAATAATTTATATTTAAAAATAATATTAAGATTGAGGTATAAGATAAACTGTAGCAATGAAGACTTAGCACATCACTCAATAAGTTCGTAGGATTTTTTTTTTACTTCAAACTTTTTCTTCTTCATTTGAGATCGTTTTTCAAAATTTCTTCAAAAACATCCTGCGAACTTATTGAGTGATGTCTTGATAACTACATAATATTATACAAATAAAAAGATTAATTGCTTTTCATTTCCTTAAATAATTATAAATATCCGAGTAAAAATGAATGTTCAGGACAGTAAACATGTAAATTTATTGATAAACTTGGAAGTCCCATCGATAAGATAAAGCTATGTTTGTATAATATATAATAAAACAGGCATGCTACTGGTCTAGTGGTTGATTTATGCTACGTATGAAATGTTTACTTTGACCGTTTTAACAATACACACATCAATATCAACATAATAATTTCATACAATAAAGAATGATATCCTAAAGTATCATTGACTTTATAAACACTGATTATGTTTGAAATTTACGATCGTCCAATTAATTGGTAGGTATGCATATCGGTGAAATCTTTCATTCAAAGGATTGCCCTTACGAACCATGAAATATCAATGCACCTTAACATGATAATATATAAAGTAGAATTTATCTCTTTCTCGCTAACGATCAGGCTGCGTTTATGAAAAGAGACGGGCATGTCGAGTGTTAAATTATCGATAAAGATGCACCCTCTTTTGAATTTCTTATGGACTTGATTATAAATGTTCGTCAACTTGTGTGCTTTACTTATTCATGTGTAAAGAGGCTACGAGGAAATGCATTGTAGTTGTTGTTGAGCGAATTAAATTGTATTTTTAATATTCGAATTAGATCTAAATAAACATTTTTCTTGTGTGCTTGAATTCGATTCGATTTGTGTCGAATGAAATAAAAAAAATATGAATTGAATTCAGTTGGTCTTGTTGTGTAGCGTTGAAATCCACTCGGCCACTGCATCGCATAAGCATAATCAAGTTCTTTTTGAATCATCACATCCATATAGTTCTTTGTCGTCGTCTTCCTCTCATAATGGTATCCTGTCGTGTCTTGCAGCAGTCCATATCTTCCCATAGAACAAATGGATCTGAAACTTCCTCCAGTCGTGGTCCGCTGCTGCCTCACCTTAAAGCTATTTTAGTACACAATCCACACAAAGTATGAGCTCACTTGAGCATGTAACTACCTGATGGATCATACTTCAAGTCGATCAGAGCACCAAAATATCAAATGACGGCCCCATATTGATGGCTTCCTGGGAGTGATTTAGAAGTAAATAATCTGTGCGACTGTCATTATACTTTGAAATTAGTCTTGGTGCATGAGCACTCTGATGCACGAACTTAGGCAATCCGTCGTCACGTGTAATTTCTGTGCCATTCTTTCTTGACACTCCAATTAAAACTGATTTTTGGTTTCAAATTACTGAAAGCATTTATACAGATCAGTGGTGCATTGAGAGATTCGTGGAACTTAGAATTGTACAATATTTATTATAGAATCACCCTTTTGTATTGTCTAGATCAAAAGCAATGGAAATCACATGAAAAATTTGCAAAATACTTTTTAAAAAAATAGCTTGTGCTATTCAATACGAAATGTTTGAAATCAGCTTCAAAAATATAAATTTACATTCATATTTTGCTTACCAAATGAGCACGTTTGAAATTTATGCATGCAAACGATTTGTATGTACTCAATGGTTTAGTGTTCAAGAATAAATGGTTTTGTCTTGCGTATTATTTTGGCTGCAATTGTGGAATAATTCAGCATATTTTGTATTTTTGCATTCAGACTCGAAAAAATAGAAAATCCGCCAGGACAAGTGTTACCCGCTCTTTTCCCCTATATATCGAGTTTTTGATAAAAATGAGTTTTTTTTATTAAATGTTAGTTTATTACATGGTTTATAAATGATAAATGATTTTTATGTTGTCTTGCATTAAATATGTATAGTCTAAATAATTGGCTAAATTCAGCAAAAATTGAAATAACATAGTGGAAATTATCTTTACTTGAAATTTTTTTTAAGAAAAAAAAACCTTTTTTAAACTTTTAATAATTAGGAACAGTGAGTGGCCATGAGAAAACAAAGATAAGGTATAGTCACGAATTGACAATTAAAGGATCATTTGGAGCATTATGTAATCCAGGACTTCGAATTAGAACTGAACTGAAAGACAACCGGTAAAACCATAATTTATTCCGGAATAAAAACTGGAACTGAACCGATTTGATTTTTTTCGGTTCAATACACGTCTTACGCGAAAGAGAGTTTGGTTGATTTTTGTATTGATATAATGTGTGATCTTCCCCATTTTTAAGCAGATTCTGTATGATTGTATTCATCTGATAATACTGGAATTTTTACTTTTTGTGCATCCCGTTAATTATTCTGTTAAATCAATACTTTTGGTAATTTTGTTATCAAGCCAAATTCTAGCTTGTAAATAACAACATCTACTCAAAATTATATAAATGCTTAGAAATGAATCGGAACGAAAACTGAAATTAAAAAAATAACGGTTCAAAACCTTGATTTAATCTAAAATGTATCACTAAATGCATACTGTAGCACTTTTTTCCCAATATTCTCTCAGAAAAAGACGTTTTCGGGAGTTGAGATTATATTTATGGTCTTAAATTGATTAATTGTTGGGTATAACAAATCTGATGATTAATATATAATCGTAAGGATATTTATCATTGTTTTCGATGAGCGTTTTGAGGTCATTGATCGATCACAATTATCATCATGACTGCAGCTACTGGTTTTAAAATTACACAAGAAAAGATAATTACATGCTACCAAGCACTTAATCATAGAGCATTCATTCGAACTTGAATAAATTCGAGCAAGTAGAGCAAAAAAGTAAGCGCTCAGACAGTGCACCGGGTCCATTCAGGATGGTACAAAAGTTGATCACCCGCACCAAAATATGAGGACGCCAACAAAGATGGTAGCAACCAGCCCACGTAAGACCGGATGTTACCATTTGAATGTGGTCCTCACATGTGTGCTTCAGTGGGTTTACGGTCCCGAAGGTTCCGGTCGCACAGGAGCATAAATTAAAAAGCTTCTTCGCATCAATGGAAGGGTAAACCCGCGAAGCCATCATTTCACATGACCGATTTGGATCAACGACCGCGTTCTCAGATTCGATCTAATCAAGGATTCATATTCGAGCGAGCTAATAAGCATAATTTTGAAGACCGATCTAGATCGGCGTTCTCGTTTTGCTACCTGCTTCGTGGCGCCTTTTATTTGTCCATGCAGAAAGAGCGCACCGCGAGTCTGCAAAAGCAGGTGCTTTGCCGTTTGCAATATTCAAAACACGTCATGTTGCATATTTTCTGCATACATATTGCATTAAATACAGCGCACATCGTGAGAAGTGATACACATCCTTCTCAAAAATGTTCCCACGACGGTGTGCATCTGTATTCTTTTTAACAAAAAAGAGGGTTGTTTTGATCTTGTTTAAATTGCACGTCTAGGGAGAAAAGGATATCGAATCTTAAAATCCTCGACAAAAACATTGAGCCTCAATAAGATCATCGATAGCTTAGTTATTTTGCAAAAATATGTAGTTTTCTTGAAATACTTTCAATTATTTTTTTTCTATAGTTTTCAAAAAATAGTATGAATAGCTATTAGGTTGGTGCATAATTATTGCGGCTTTTTTCTTTAAATATTGGCGTTTTTATTTATTAGAAATAATCCTTTATTTTGAGTCAGTGAAAATGCGTATCTGCGTAAGGAGGGCAATCCCTTTAGGCGTCCAAAAATGAGTCGTTTCCATGATTTAGCTCTTTTTTAATTGAACAAATATGAAAATAAGAAGCCATAATATCTTTTCTCATATTTTAAACACTACTTCTGTGTCTTCGATTACTCCAACCATAATATATTGTAAGTTTTTTTCACAATTTTATCCATTAACTTGCCTTTTCCCGAAAGTGTTTTTCTTTTCTTACGTTTCGTTGTCTGGTGCCTATAATTTTTTTTAAGTGGCCGTCACACTGACTTTTTGTAAAGGGATTGCCTCTCTTAAGCGTCACGTACGTCTTCGACCTAACCCGGCAACGCTTTAGCTAGGAAAGGAGGGATTGAACTCTTAGCATTTCAGAAAGCCCTTTCCTTCGATACATTCATCCAGGAAACCCTCTGAGTGAGCATTCCAATTGAAACTCAGAGGTTATGCTACCTTAAATATCAAACAAATAAGGAGATGGATTATCTTCCTTTCCTATGAATATATATTGAAGAGCCTCATAGTTCTGCAGTGGACTGTTTGCGGCTGCACTGTGATACTCTCATTGTTTTATCTCGAAAACTATGAATTTAGCAAAATTTCTATAATAGAAGGCTATATTTTGACTAGCAATTTTATAGTGTTCTAAATTTTTTTATCAATAAGCACGTATTAATAGGTGGACTTCTTGTCATCATCGAAATAGTTGCTCGTTGTCTTGTTTATGTTTTATTTATTGACTTTGTGATTCATCTATACTTATTTGATAACCTTGAAATTGATGATGATTTATTAAAATAATATGGTTTAATCACATTTTTGGCTCAAAATGCACTGCAAAGATTCTATACGCCATTGATTTCATGTTCGAGATTAATTGTTATTGTTGTCACCATATTGGCGAACACGAGTCCTACGTTTAAAGGCGTCGTTATGCATATTTCAACGAACCAATCTCACGTTACACAATAGAAATTTAAAAATGAATTCGCAAGAATTCCAGCATCAGCAACAGACTTGCTATACATGTGTGGAAGTGCTTAGCGAGCTGTTATTGTTTAACGATGATTGTTCAGAAAACTCGATCGGAGTAGTTCTTTGTGTAATGAGGCCATCAGATGTGTTACTCTCCATGCGGAGGTAAGTAAATATTGAAGTCCAGAGTTCCATGATCACAATATACAGCTGGTAAATTGCTGGGGCAGTGACACATCATTGCTGCTCGTATAGGACCTTAGGTGTCAAGTTTCATTCTGTGAAAACAAGTCATAGAATACGATTGCCGGAGAGACTAGCCATTTGTCATCGCTGACGGACCTTGCACCGGCAAGTCAAGTGCATTTGAAATTTAAAACAATGCCATACTGCAGGGATGGCAGGTCGAATGATAGTTCTATCAGCAAGTTTGATTATTTGAACTAATTGTTTTGTGTCGTATTCGTAGATCAAGCGTAATTTAAATGGGATTTTCATGGAAATGGGAGATTTTCCGATGATTTCCTGCTGCCTTGCCCATATATTATCATTTACATAAGGATTTCTATAAGAGTGAAATTTAAATAAGATTCAATTTATGAGCCCGATTTTGTTAATCATTTAAATGTTTTCTTTTTTTTGAAACAGGAAATAATGATAAATATAGCTCGAAATGATAGTTTGGATCTTCTATATTAATTAATTGGAAAATTTTCCTTGGCCTGGATTCAAAACTGAACTTTTACAGTAGAAGTTCAAGAACTAAAGAACTATGCCAACACTTGGTTGTTATCGAACAACTATTTGATTGCTTATGAACAGATAATCATCGATGTATGGTTTTAATGAGCGCAACATAGCAAAATTTTATCAATCATCATCATCTGATTGATACAAGACAACGGCTCAATGATATTCATCGATATCCATGTTTAGACTGTCAGACTGTTGTTTAAAATGCTTTATCGATGTGAAACGTAGAAAAATTTGCATAAAGGTGCTCATTATACTATATGAAATTTCGTTTAACGAAGTTATTTAACAAATTCAATATACAATAATAATGATAAATTATTAATATTCGGAAAATGCCATTTTTTCCATCATCAAAACGATGTTAGGTCTCTTTAGATTTGTAACATATCACTCAATAAGTTCGTAGGAAAGACTATTTTGAAGCCAAAAATAGAGCCTTCTATAGAAAAGGCATCGAAATATAAGAGAAGCATTCACTTTTGAAGTAGACTATATTGTTTATAAAGTCGAATTTCGCCTTAAAGTTGTTGTTTTTTAGCTATCCTACAAACTTATTGAGTGATGAAAAACATACTGAACAACAAAAAATTGTGTTATTTTTTTAATCAAAATCTACAATAGAATTAAATTATTGAAAATTTCGATTCATTTGGATACAAAAGTTTATACAACAACTAAAATTCATTGATAATATACTATATTATATGATTGCTTGATTGTTATATGTAAATACGGATATTTGCGTTATTTATTAGCCTATTTATTAAATCATTCTTTGAATAGTCATCTTTCATTTAAGATTGTAATGAACCAATATTTTGCCAAAGAGTATCAGATAGTAGTGACATTCGGTGACATCACCATAGGGCAACAAAGGAGCGATAATTATGTCAGTTAATCAAATATTCGTATAGCTCAATAAATAAAACTGCTCTTTGTCAATGTCATATTTCATAATTGTGCTCCATTGTCGACATTTAACACATTACGGCCTGCCATCCCTGACGATGCAAAAAGGTTGCATCGCGAAAACTGAATTAAAGATCTGTGTCAGCCTTGCGATGATTATTTAAGCTTGTCTGCACCAGACGAAATAAATATATCTGCATAATTCATAGATTCAACTGTCTGCATTCGAAGGAAATTTATTTCAACAAATCAACAGTGCCATGTAATATGTATAAAATGAGATTAATTATATGCGGTTGCAATGTCGGGAATTTCGTCGCTTTGAAACTTGTATAAACACCAAATTTATAGTGCGATTTGCTACCGTTTCGCTTTTTTTTTTCAATGCAAAAATAATAAAAAGAGCATGTTGATTATCAAAGTACGTTATTATAACATAATTCTAGAGATCAAAATCATTAATGGTATGCAGGGCCGTAACAAGGGGTTGGTAAACCAGGCACCCACCAATACCGACCCAGTCGAGAGTTGCACATGGTTTTTATTTTACTTGATCATTCTACTTTACAAAACTGATTAATTGTCCGTTTTTATAATATATACTAAATTGTCTGATCCTTCTTTTTTATGTTATCGCTTAAACCTTGGACCGACTCCAGCCGGCATAAGCCCGAAATAAAATAAAGACAATAATATTTTCGACTAATTGTAAAATTTAAACAACCCACCCGATCAGTCTTCTTCGGACAACTTCGTTTTATAATGAGAGTTCTTAATAGCTCTGTAGTTAAGTTTAGGTATGGCGCCCAATCACGAGGCAGTTCATTCGTCATGTTAACGATCTGAAAAGCGGACCGGTTGGACATAGAGACATTGTAGCTACTCCATCCTCTTTTATGACATTTTCTATGATCTGTACGATCACGGAAGCTCCCTCAGAGGTTAACTCACATAGTTGGCTTGCGCCAAATGTCGCCACGAACGAATCTAAATTTCTCCCCACTCATAAAAACTATATATTTATCTATATAACTAATTTATGCTGTTATATTAGCTAGTTGTTAAGTTTTAAGATATAAAATCTAGCTAATTTCTCCCTCGTGCATAGAGCACAAGTGGCCACTCGAAGTTGAGAATAAGCTTATTGTCCCGAACAGTGAGACCAATAAACAGCACAAGTCAGTAGAGGCTCCCCGTATTTCTTTGTCTCAGATGTGAAGTGATGGGTCCATGTTTCATCCTGAATCGATGTAAAAAATCGGCCTTATTGCTGTGAAACATCGCCAAACACTCGATTGAAACATTTTCACAACGCTGTTTTTTTTCCATTGTGAGCAAACGCAGTATCCATCCTGCGCACAGCTTTCTCATGTCCAAATTTTCATTTAATATGCGATGTACAGCATTTTTAACTTTCAGGATAAAAGGAGGAAAGTATGGATTCTTGGATCATTACAATTATATTAGCGCCATTGCGAAACGAAATGATGACAAGCCAGATTGAAATTTCTTAGAAATGATTCCGAATGTGGAGCAGCGAGTGGTCATTAAATATTACGAGGTGCTCTGGTCTTGATTTTGGATGCAGTGATCATCACCTCTGAATCGTAAAATAGCCAAAATTTATAAAAAAAGTATTTATTTTAAACTGTTATTTTGAAATTTTGTATATGTCATGCCCTTTTAATTTAGTAACACTTGATCTGGTTATGGTGGATAATGGGTCAATACTATATCTTTGAATGATTTGATTTATTTAATCGCTTTTGTAGATATGAACAGCTTTCCATTAAAATTTTTGTGTAATTTAAACTTAATAACATTGACAAATAGAGTCAAAATCAATACAAAGATATGTTGAAATGTTTCATTTCATCGGATGCATTCATTGTTTAGAACTCTTTGTTAAAAATAATTTTGATGTTATTAAATTTAATTAAAATAATTAGTCGGTTCAATGTTTTAATAATGATGATTTCATCATGAGTCAGGATAGTTTCTTAATAGAAAAGTTTATGTTAATAATATAGATTTAAGATTTGTACTTGTTGGAATAGAATGTCTTTCATCGGACAAGTTTTCTTGGATATGATTGTAATTTATGCTGTAATTTAAAGCTTCACTGTGTTTTAAATACACATTAGTTATCTATCTGTGATTTTGGATACTGAATTTAAAATCCTAGTATTTGAAATACAAATGAAACTACAAAGTGTTAGGTACTTTACGGGTTACCGAAATAAATTTGCTGCTTCTGCACCGACCTTGATGCAGTTTGTTGACGCAAATTCAGTCAAATGTAAAATGCATTAATCACGAGTTCACCGGACCTAGATTACATAAACTATTCGCATAGAAACTCAAATATATCTAGACTAGAGCTCCCAAGATATAGTATTGTTTTTTGTCGTCTGGGTCATAAAGCTTACAATTTAAATTTATTCAATCCGACTGCAAATCGCTGTCTGCTATTCTTGCCATTCATTTTTATCCACGTCCAAATGTACAAATGAGGTGCATTTCCTATTTATATCCATTTCCAAATGCAAGAGTGTTGAAACGACACGTACGACAATGGTAAAAAAATCCGAATATCCTCCGTGCTCTATCGGTTAAAAATGGATCGTACGCAGACTTGTTTCAATCAGTGAACATGGTTTGATGTAATTTATGCAATTTTTATGCATGAACGTAGGAAGTGAGGCATGATTGGATAGTTTACGATATGATTGAAAACATATCAACTTTGTATGTAAATTAGAACGCGATCTTAAACGGCTAATTGGATTAAATCGACGTGTATCGTTCAACTAATATTCTGAATGCTCTCATCAATCATTTGTCTAAATCGATTTTTTTAAATTAATATGCCTGCTTTTTTCATGATCAACATCGGCATACATACAAATTATATTGATTGCTATCAATAATGAGTGGTATTTTACGAAGAAAATATCTTGAAAATCATTGCAGATCCGGGAATTAAGCTCAAATGTATGAGATCATCCTATGAATGCATACAGCAATTTAATCATAATTTAAAGCAATTGATTTTGCAGTGGATAAAAATATTTTTTCGCAGAAGTTTATCCTTCCAAGGTCGTCCATCAAGCATAGTATGAATGCGAACTTCAATCCCAAATGTGCCATTCAATTGCATGCTTAAAGCGCATACCTTCTGCCATTCAAGCGAATGTACTTTACAAACTGCAGGTAGATTCTGCAAAATCGACTCAAGTACAGTGATATATGTGACCCACTAATGATTTTATCGAAAAATTATATAAATGTTTATTAAATAAAAATAAATAAATTGTATTCGATGATATTGTATACATTTAGGGCATAAATATGTTAAAACATGAATTTATCCAAATATTTATTTTAGCGAATTGCGCGTTTATATTCGATTTAAAATGTTATTTGCTTGATATGATGATGTGCATTTTTTAAAAATATAAATGGAGTAATGATCCTGAATGGCTCATGCCGCTCAAATCAAAGGAGAGGTTTGCAGATCATACAAAAGCCGACGCTTCTTCGATTTCACTTGTTACTGGTTCACACAATGCCTCCAAGGAGCTTTTGATTATTGATGCTTCTTCAAGGTTGAGCAAGAAGTCGCTATTCCTGGAAATGCTGATGCAGGTGTAGGATATTAAGCATTTTGAATACACCTGAACTCATGTCCGTGTATGTTATTGCGATCGCTTTAAATTCTTTTACGTTGCTTTAAAATTGTCCGTGACATCCATTTCATGCACATTTCTGACAATGCAATCAAATTGTATATGGATCATATTTCACCGCTATCATTGATCTTAATCAAACATTTTATTAGGCGATGGATGTGCAATGATTTATATGGATAATTTGATTATATATCGGTCCAGACTCCATCTGCATGAAAGACTACGCGTACCCTCCAGATCTTCATTTCATTAACCATCATCAAAAGCGAGTTCAAGTCGTGATCTTCATGCGTCACAAGCTCGATTTTTTTTGCGTCGGTACCTGTGGGCTGCGCAAGAACCTCTGTTGTACCATACGTGGACAAAAACATTCCAATGCGAGATCGTCTCAATGCACCTGTCCATAACTCTTGTATGCACATAAAAAAACTGCATCGATGCTTCTTCGAAATCTTTCGCACACACGTCGGAACAATTTTACGACTCACTTCGAGTGCTCGTTTAGCAACGTAAGCCGAAGTCTGCAGCATCAGTCAAATATTGAAGAATTAATTGCCTGTCAGTTGATCCGCATTTACAACCATTCCTCTTCATTGACATCCATCGTAAAGACAATATCAAAAAAACCGCATAATTTATATCTTAAGCGTTGCGAAATTTATATAAGTGGATTTTTAAAGTGTCATACTTATTATGATTTATTCTCATGGAAGATCCTTAAATTTCATTATGTTCAAACATAAAGAAATAATAAACATTTTTGGATCATAAAAATGAAAAAATGTAGTGAAAATATCCAGAGGATCGCTAAAGACTTCATCTAGGTCAGACGAAAAACATGATTGTTTGTGGCAAATAAAAGACTTTATCTTACCTGCTGTAAGATTTACCTGTTCAATTGTACCTAGCTGTCATGAAGATGAAAGCATACAGGGTTGAGTATCACTATAAAATATTATGATTTATATTTATATCGATCCTTGAGTCAGTTCACTATCAGTTTGTAGAAGATATCCACATATGAAGAAGACAGGGGCAATGAAAATACGATTATTAACTCCAGGTCTTTATTATTACATCAAGATAAAAACCACAGTTACGAGATTGGAGACTGAAGGAAGATCAGACTTTACCATGGTCAAAACGATTGATCGGTCTTTCCTACCGTTATCGCTCTTATCATCTTTGATAACGTGTCATGCTTTCATAAAACCCTATTGTTCATGCTATTTTGAGATCAGACATTTGTTTTGGTAATTAAGCTACGAGCATCACTCTTATCGCTTTGAGGAATTTTATTTACGACCTTGAGTTATCATTATCAATCATCATCATCATCAAATCTAATTATTAAGAGGCAGACTAGATAACTGATAGGTTTTTGCGGCAACCCCATCCTTCTATTCTTGCAAAACCGTTTGCATTTTTTACTTCTAGTTAACAAAATTACCTATAACATTGAACTCTTTGCAAAAAATTAAACAAAGTACGAATTAATATTGATATTTGTAATATTTTTTATTAATAATCAATACGATATTATCATCAGTGGAAATATTAATTATATAAAGCTTTTAGCAGATCCATAATTAAGGATATGTTGAAATATTGAAATAATTCACTATTTTACCTATATATCTTATAAAACCTACAATATTAAACATGGAAAATTTAATTATATTCATTTAGACTTGTTGAAGAATAAAATTGTCATTTATGCAGTCGAGTCTTAAATTAGGCGTAGTATTATTATTTTTATAGATAAAAAAAAATATTTGTGGCAGCCCTGAAAAAAAAATCATGCAGGTGTACGCACATGATTTCTTCTCTTGTTTATTTGAAAGACGAAATGGTTTATAGAAATCAGTGTTTTTCACCCGCAAGACATTTCTCCTCCACAAAGGCAGCAAAGGTAAACATCCTACCATTCCTTATCCTGATGGTGGTTCGATTTCATAGATAACTTTATCTTCAATGGGTAAGATCCTATTTTTTTAAATAGTGCTCACTATTTTACCATCCTAAAAAAATAGTATTTATTTATTAAACGACTATAATAAAAAAAATAAGGCCGAGGATTAAATATCTTCTCGGTATTTCATAAGCGATTTAAGATTTCAGAGTGTCATATTTTGTATTTGCAGATGTTAAATTCAGTAACTCGTGGCATATCAATGTGCTTCATCCAATTTCATTTTATTGTCTCGTATTATATGCTCAATTTCTTCCAGGTTTTATCTTGAGTAACAAGATTACCCATTGTATTGTATGTTGAACAAGTCATTTGTTTCAACTATCGTAAACATTTAATACGAGTATTACAGATTAAAGTTGACATTTAGATCTAAGTCATCAATCTAATGATTGAGCACGTGCCTTTTACTATAATGGTGTAAATGAACCATTTCTTATACTTGACCCACTTTCTCATCCACCTTGATTTTGTTACTCATCAATATAATTAACCCTTTTAATGTCGGCCGATAACATTGTACCTAAGCGGAGAATGTCGAAACAATTTGACGTAATTTAATGATTCTTGAGTTGAAATCATATTTACAAATTTCAAAACGAAACATGATGAAAAAGGGCGAAAAAAATAGAGAAATCTTTAATGTATGAACGTAGCAAGTAAGAATAATGATCGTTTAGTCATAGTTTAATATAGATCATGTAGTATTGAAATATTTTAGCTACTAAATGATAATCTCATGGAGCATTATCTGCTACAAAACTAGCGATTTGTTCAATTAGTACAACGTTCAACGTTAACACTCTGATAATATAATATTTATTATTAAAAACCATTATATATATCAGGGTTTCTTAAGTTATGGTCCGTGGAACACAAAACACTGGTGTTCCACGGAAAGTTAATAGGTATTTCGAGAAAACCTGGAACGGTTTATACAGGTATATTATAGAGAAATGATAAAATACCAAACATAATGATATTCCTGGTTTGCATGAAAGAAATCCGCATAAGCTTAAAAAAAACTCTTCAACAATATTTTCTAAAAACTATTTAGAAAACTATTCTAGAGTTCGGAATCTATTTTATGTGACAGCTAAACTAGCAGGGTTAGCTGCAAATGATTATAAAAATCTAGTTGATTTAAAAGGTACTGATTTAATATAAAAAGGCATTTTTTTCATACAAAACCAATAAAATGATCCGTGAAAATTTCTGATTTTACGAAGTGTTTCAACGTAGGAAAATTTTGGGAAATTGTAGCCAGGTATCCATTCATCTAGGTCAGAGGTTGGCAGGAAGGGCTTGCGAGCCGCATGCGGCTCATTGCATAGATGTTTGCGGCTCTTTGGAGATAAACTCCAATTTCACCTCATCTCAAGGCAACCTTGTAAATTATGAGTTTATGAGATAGAATTTAAATAAAACATCTCGAACTTTTTTCCCCCTAAAAATCCATATTCTATACGTATGTTATTAAGATAGATTTTCGATTATCCGGCCAAATGCTGAGAAGTGGGAGGGGTATGAGTAATTGGAAAACACGGATAATCCAAATCATCAAATTTCTACGTGGTTTCAAATATATCAGATGTATCGAAAAGTCTTTTCCGATCGTTTAACAATGATTTTTTTCATTTTTACTTACAAAATATATTTTCCGTTATTATTGCCTACTATTTTCCACAGAGTTTTTCAATTCCTTTTTTGAAAAATATTTTTGGTATTGAGTCGAAATATGTACAAATATAATTTTCAACTTTAGTTGCATTTCGAAAGCATTTATCCTTTAGATCGAAATAGCGAAATAGTGAATATGGAAGGTGTGGAAGTTCTTCCCACTTTAATTTTCTGATTTTTTCAGTCATCTTTTTCGCCTTATGGGGTCGTACATTGCTTCCCTAATCATCAAAAGTTTCATCTTATAAGTTCCTGATGCGTTTTCGTAACACATAACAATTATGCTTTCTTTGGATGATGTTTGTTCAAGAGTGGATTTTTATTTTCATTAAATTAAATTTATTTTAAGAAAACAATTAATATTTTTCAAGCACAGATAATCCGCAAACCAGATAATCTGCACTCGGATAATCGATAGTACACTGTACATACATGGGGCTCTCTGGTACCTTTGTAATCAGGTTTTCATGACAATTCGGCTCTTCTCACTTGACAAACTGCCGACCTTCATCGACTCATTGAGAGACTTATTGTTTTTTAACTTTTTTTAAAAGTATTTTTGCTACAATTAACTCCATATTCGATATTAACACCTCATGTAATGGCATTTTGATATTGATTCACTGTTGCAATTATGTATTAAAATATTTAACAAAAGTTTCATATAATCAAACATGAAGTCATTTTGAGTTCTCTCGCGATGTGAATATTTAAGCACCATGATACATGATGATATATCGGCGTTAGCATTTTTCGCAAGTTTTGATAACGACGATATATTGGCGCCCGGCATTAGGAGGGCAAATCTTCTTTGGTCTTATAAAATTTGTTGATATAAAACTTATTGATAAATAGGAAGAATGTCATTAGGTAACAAGTATATATTTATTCGGAGTATGATTGTTTTATCGAAATTCCGATGCATTGATCAATGACATAGTTCGTTCTTAGCATAAATAATGAAATTTGAATATTTTTACTAAAATTTGATCGCGTGCCCTCTTCTTCGTCAGCAAATTTCCATCGAGCAGTTGATTAGCAATCATCTTGAGGCATTACTTTATGATGACCAGGATGGACAGTATCGCTGACACGACTCTCGTCAGCGGGTTGATAAAACACGTGCAGGTGGAGGCGCATGCGCTTTCGTTGCGTCATCGTCATCATCATCATCATCATCACTTGCTCAACACCACTGACAAAGGTGTTAGCTGACGGCGCCAAACAGACGCTTTGCGGTCAAGCACTTAAAAGCGTTCTTAGCTCTGCGTGTATTCGCTCGAGGCCTAGTTCTTCTATTGACGGCAACACCTGTTACGGCTGAAATAGCAATGCCTATCGATCGAGAAAATACTATTTACGACTCCTAAGTAAAGGTTGTCTCAATGCCAAGGCTAATCGCCTATTCACAATTGCTTTCAATTTTAATCAAATCATTGTCGTCATAAAGTGCTTTGATATATTACAAATATAGTATTAACCAAATGGTAATCTTAGATTACAACCATAAAAAATCAATGAAAATAACCGCAACTTTAAAATTTTGACAATACACAGATGATAAATATCTCAAACGGTTTTGAATTTATTTGTAAAAATCTAGTGATTTAATTTCATCATATTGTATTTGTGGCATAATTTCACATTTAAGACGTCTTTAATGTTTACATTCATATTTCTTATACGCTCCTGAAAGTTATCGCTTCAGGACATGCGTTCATATAAGGAAGTTTCCCTGACCCATCCTGGTGAGAAGCTTCAAAATTTAATTATCTCAGTGCATTGATCAGAATGGAGGCTACCTTAATGATATATTTTTAAAAACAACAAATAAAAACTTTAAATGTTTAAAACATGAAAAAATAATTGAACTGATATCTCCTAAACAGCTTGTGTTATTCAATTTGAAAATAAGGTAGTTACCTACCATACGCTGAGAGCCATGGAGAAAATGTAAAAATTCAGTTAATATGTAGTAAGAAATTGAATGAAAGAAATTAAGAAATTAGGCTATATTCTGGATATAGTGGTTGCATAATGTGATTTTATAAATGGTAAGATTTATCTCAGCCAGCTTATTTATTGGATTTGATTATGGCCAATATTTCAGTAACAAAAAAATAGATACGAAAATATATTGATGATTTCATATTACTAAATACTGAATTTTTATTTATTAATAGAAGAGATTTTTAGACTCCCTAAGAAACACCTTCCAGACTTTAGACTGCCTTTCGCATGTAATATAATTAGGATTGTTTGAGTTGGAGATAATCTATGAAAGAGTAGCAAAATTATCATTATTTTTAAATCATACTTCAGTTATTTTTGCAAATTTATTCTGTCATAAGCGTTTCTGTACAGCTTTATTAATTAGGGTAAACTTAGATCGAGACGATCGTTTAGATATATTACGTGTCATATCCAGAAAGTAAGTGTACTATTTTTTATATCGATTCAGAAAAAGTGTATTTGAAAAAATATCAGGAAGGTTTAAAATTATGGTTTTGATTTTTTTTTACAGATGAGGAATCAGTGTGATATTACTGTGACTACTGTATATTTGACTCAGATGTGTAATGAGCCACCCACTTTTTATCTCCAGTCACAATAGGGCTGAGAAAATCCTCCCAAGAAAGATTCTTAACGACATCTTTCACGTAACTGGACACTACAACGTGAATTTACCATGTTTCTGCTATACTCACTTTGTCAGGAGATCACTCTCTATCATTCAGTATGGCCAACTCTTAAAAAGCAAAAAAAAAACCACAGCCTATTATTATCTTATTTATGTTACATTTACGTTCGGGATTTTCCTCGTAAAATTTCTGTTCTTCCAAATTTGTTGATACGGTGAATATTTTTTTCTAAGATTTCGATTTGGATCAAAACTTTAATAGTAAAACTCGTGGATCTATTTCAACATTTGGTTGAAATATTGTTTTAAAAATTGCAAAAGATCATAAATTAAAATGACCGATACGAACAAATATTTGTATTTTTTAAAATATGAATGGACATCATATCATATTCGAAAACAACTTTAGCCCATATATAGAAATCTTTGTAAGCAATAAATAAGCACGTGTATAATAGATTCCATTTATGACTAATAAATATGTTGGTCATTTGCGTAATGCATTTCGCATTTCTATGGTGAGAAAATGTTTACAGCCATTAATTTTTTAATTCAAAAGTAACATCTTGCACTTTTATTGACAAATTTTTGACAAACAATAAATTGTGGGCTAATCAAAATCCTCATTAAGCTATATGATGAAATCTGTTACTTTCTAATAGGCGTAATTCTTCGCGTGGTATTTGAGAATGTTGGAAAATATCTACGAAGGGTAGCAATGTCAAAAGGTTAAGAGCCACTCTTCTCGATCGATGAGTTTAATATAGAGCTAAGAATAACGTTTACTTTCGGATCACGACTATTCAATAATTGTTTACAGTATATTAAGCTATTTGTTGATTGAACCATGATATGAAACTCGTGCCGCGCTTTCAAAAACCACTTAAAGACTATTACTGAGGACAAATGAACTGCGGAGTAAGGTTACGACCCTGTTATGAAGGCAGTGATGATATCAGAACTCATTGTGTAAATTAAATATTTAGACCAAAGTCGTCATAATAGTCAGCCAAACTCAACAATGGAGCTATGAATAAGTTTAAAATAATTTATTATAATTAATTTAATCCGAATCTATGACTGACAGTGAATTATGGGCCCGGGCCAATAGACATTGTTGTAAAAATAAAAGAATAGAGTGTATGGATACGAGGTGCATTGAATATAATGCATTTGAAGAGTGTTGCACAACGAATGTTCATATGAAAGTTGCATTTAATCATTGGGAACAAAAAAAATAAATAGGTATATAAATTGACAAATGTCTAATAAACAATAAGATATCATCGATGTTTGAAAAAATTATACAATAAGGTCGATTGTCATGGTTTGAATTTTTAAAATATATATTATATGACTAATAAGAAAAATATTTGTGTCATAAAAGCCAACATCTATTTCTCACGGGACATCCGCAGAGGTGTCCTGCATATAATTAGATTATCAGACGAACACTGAAAAACAGCATTCATATTCTAAGTCCATTGTGGCAGCTAAAGAGTCTCATTCAAACAAATCATTACAATTTAACCGCTTACCTTGTCCAAATGTGAATGTGAATAGCTGATGTCATTGTTGAGGCTCTATCACATATTATCAGGTTTCATTGGGTCCTTTTGGAGGGATTTAACTCCATCGGGAGGCGGCAAAGAAAAGTGTGCGTGTCCAACTGAAGGATCGACGCCTTAACTGATGCTGGATGTGGGATATTAATTTTATTTATACCAGAGCTAATCAGATAATTTTTTATTTAGAAATTCCATCCTAAAATTTAATCTGAGATTAGGGCTCAATAATATTAAAATTGGAAGGTCATATGAAAGGAAGAAAACAAGGTGTTTTTAAAAAAATATGGAAAATTTTGACTTCATATTGATATTCATTGAGAGAATGTGAAAGTTTGTCTACTTTTTTATTTTAATAAAAATGAAAAAAACCGTATAAATAATTTTAAATCATTAGTATTTGTCTTCATCATCATCATCATGGATCTCAATTTAATTTTTTGCTTCATTCGGTCTTAGCTTTATGACAACTTTCATCCACCTTACGATCATTGATCTAGTTATATAACTCACTCACTAATATTATAGCCACAAATTATTTTTGTTAAAAAATATATAAAATTTTAAGTCATTAAGAATTTCTTCTCATTAAAAAATATATTTAAATTATAATGAATAAATTTTTTGGCATTTTTGGATTTCAATTGAAGATTTCAAACTTCGATCCGTTCCCATAAAAAACTACTTCTAGTGTATTTTGAGCTGTTGTTTACCTTTGAGCGGTATTGTTTGTATCATTAAACCAATATATGATAAATTTTACATATATTTTGTATGAGTTTAGATATTTAAGCACGCAAATAATAGAATTATTTGTCAATTGTGACTGTAATTATGTTGATAGCACTTGATCTAGTGATAAAGTCTCCATACTATCAACACATCCATAGACATCATGGATAGATTGATTCTTCATCAAACATTTAACCAACCCCAACTGAAGAAACCATACGAAAGATCCATCACACCCACGTCCCAGTTTAAGTCACCGTGACATATTCTGCTATCAATGCGGCGAAATGTAAAGGAGCAAACATTAGAAAGTGATTGCGCGAGGTGAAGGGGCAAATATCGTTATATAACGAAAAAATCTATTTTGTCCGCCACAAAAGAATCGGAGCTCGCATCCATTATCACTTCCATGATTGATCGCCATTTTTTCCGGATAATAAATTATGCCGCCCGTTTCGTGACTATCGTAGAAATTCTGTCGACTTTCCTCCTCTTGTTCTCTTATTTGGACATCTTTCTTCGGTCGATTGTCGAAAATGTCTATCGGATCAAACGGAGCCGGACACGACCGCGGAAAGAATAGATGTGATGTTTTGACATTTTCATCTGATCGAATCGGCTCGATTATTATCATAAAAAATGTAATTGAACGAGCATGACGGACGACTTGCAAGAAAAACTTTCCAGTTGAGATTAATAAGTATAATGAGTTGCGTCACAGCGTTTTGCAAATTGTTCGAAAAATAATATGTATCTGAAATAGCCACAAAACACTAACAAGGCATTAAGCTCAACAGTACAGACATTGCTGTTTACCAGAGACCATGATTAATGCTTTCTAAATTGGATACGAACAAATGCAGTGTTAACTCTGTCTATCATTAGCGCGTGAGTTTGGGAAAAAAATCAATTTGAAAGCTGACAATGATTGCGTGCTTTGATCCAATTAAAAGAAGAAATCATTTTTTTAGTCTTAACTAACGATTTGATCCTACTTAGACGTAAATTTTATTAAGTCAAATTTTAACCCTTTGATCAATGTGACTACATGTACAGTCATTTTCAATGCCATAGTTTATATTTAAAATAGATAATTATTATTTATTCAAATTAGGATGTGAAACCTTAAATTTACGATATTCTTTATTGTTTTATTTAAAATTCTTCAACATGGAAGATAAACTAAGTAAATCTGGTAGATCTGGTGAACAATATGAATATTTCTTCTAATGAAGATTCACAATCAAAAGAGAACCTAAACTAAGAGGGCTTAATGCCCGATTAATTAAATGGGGATTATTGAATTCTATAGTCAAGGAAACGAATAGTTACACCGGTCAGATAAGACAAAATATTACTTTCAAACCTAAATTTGATCAAAAATGTTGAACAATTTAGTTGCCAAAAATTCTATGAAGTATTGTATCCATTTTCTGGAATGGACACAAAGGGAAGGTAAAATTTTAGGTATTTTTTCAAAATGTTGAAAAAAGTTCTATTTCGACAACCCTGACTGACACTTAGGACATAAAACCTATGTGTAAAACATAGCAAAAGATCCCTCTAACCCCTAAAAAAAATTGTCCGTTCATGTGTAAAACAGCCTGTATAATCGAGAATATATCTAAATAATTTGTCATCATTACAAATTTCTATTGCAGATTTTAGATTAAATTGAGGAAGGAGAAAATGCGGTTGTGGTCATATACAGTCATATTAAAAGTCATAGAATTTACTCTTATATAAAAGTGGTTTGCAAAACAAAGAATATCTTTATCAATGAATCATATTGAAGATGCAACCTGTCTTATTTGCTAATTAAGCAATAGTCGATGATTCAGAGATGACTGCGTAATAAAATACGTGACTTTTGCTCTAGCTCAGCTTCTTAACACTGGACACATGTCATAATTATGCCATACAAATCACACTTTTTGCCCAAATATAGAACACAAAGATATCCACTCATCATGGTGTTAAATTAACACCCAACCGAGAACGGTCATCAGGTCTCGGTGGATTCAGGACAATTATGAGTGCAATATGGGTTCACGTTGGTATAACGGAATGTCCACATATAATATACATAATTTTAACATTTCACAAATAATTACATATAAACTCTTATCTTCCAATGCGCTCTTATATAGGCGCCATTGAAAGTATCTTATGTTAATAAATAGTGACGTGATCATTGCGCGTTTTCCATTTATAATCCAGTGTAATATACATGTTCAACTTTGATGATTATTTATTGAAATTGTTCGTTGAATCGATTCCGATAATTATAATTAGTTGAAATTCAATGCAAACACTGCGCTAATTAGCCAGTACGAGATGTCTCGTTGATCCGGTTGATTATACTTTGCAATTATGTGACACGAATCAGCCGTTCTAAAACCTCATTGGGAATTAATTATCGTTTGACTCCACAATAACTAGAAATTAATACTTATGTAATGTTTTGATTGTGACTTGAAAGATATGAAAATATTTTCTATGCTGTTATAATGCAATTCATCTACTCATATTTTAATTGATATTTTATTAGGTTTATTTCTGATGTTTCTAATGGCTAAAATTTATAAATTTTGATCAAGATGAAAAATATTTATATGATCTATGTAAGTGAATAATAAAATTCAAGATTCAACATATTTTCTAGAGTAAGTAAAATTATGTAAAATAATATCCCAAGGGAGGGATTGTAGAAAATCAATTCGATCTCCAAATTTTGTAATCTAAATATGTATATTTTTAAGTGAATTATTTTTTGTAAAATTTTTTTATGTAAAATCTCTTACACATCGATTATGCAAGATAATTATAAGTCTAAATTTCATACAAATTTCTAATTTGGAACTCTTACTGTAAATGTTCAAATTCAGACTGCAGAAAGATGTCCAAATGTTAATAAATTTAGAAGATCATATTGTATCAATAAGAACATAATTGTTTGACATATATTTATATTATACTAGCGAATATCCGGTATGCGTTACAATCCCATAAGCGCTTAATAATTATTTGAAAATAAACATAGTACATAGATTATTGCTTCAGGTCACGTGTAGCGCGAGCCGAAGATCTGGGATCTAAAAGCATATACAAACTCGCTCTCATCTGGAAGACCGATTTAACCATCGTATTGCGCGCGCATCCTTTCTCTTCCCGTTTTCGCAGCCCAAACTTCATTTCACCAGACTAATATGCGCCAACATGGTGCATCTAATATTAATATGCTTATGTTATCTTCACAAGTGTAGACAGTAAGTTGACAAAGTTTTATTGCAATCGGATAAACGGTATGGAAGCGCATTAAATACGGACAAACAAACATTGATTCATATATTATAGACTATACCTATGTTACTTGCGCAATTATTAGCAATAAATGGACGAAGTTTAATTGCAATCTGATGAACGGTATGGCGGTGCATTAAATACGAACAAAGAGAGATTATTTTTTGCTGCGAGTCCGTGCCGAGGCTGCAAAACCCCATCGATACTATGGGGTGGGCGCTCTCGTCCTTCTTCCATCGTTATTAGCAGCTACAACATAGTTCCTATCCTGTAGGTATTAGACGTTTATATAATATTTATTCATAAGTGTCAAATATGGTTATACATGTCGGCAACAACATCATCGTGGTATACTGCCGGTTTTATACTTATAATATTAAAACAACAAAATCAGAAAGAATCACCTTTCTATTCGTTTCCAACAAGACACCGATAATCATATTACAATATCTAAATAATCTTGAGAATAACAGAAGATATGAAAACGTCTCTTCTAAAGAGCATTACTATTAACTTTTATTGCAGTCAATAAACTTGTTAATTGAAATCGGATTTGAACCGTGCACTCGTAGATAATCCTCCAAGTGTACGCATCGCGGTCCAAATGTCACAAGCGTAGATGTTATCTTTGCATGAGCGATGACTATGGGCACGAGAACAAGTGCTGCTCGACCGGTGTGGAAATAAAATAATTTAATATATAAATATGACACTGCCCAATGGATTTCAACTGTGGGTCGCAAATTCAAAGACCGCAAAAAATATACATCATCAAAATAAGCCGTATTTAATAGCGCGCTGCTTTTGGAGCGCCAGCCAGCCTTAATTAATCACGCAGATTTTATCTGACTTTACCATTTAAACATAAACATCCTTCAATATAATTTATAGGATTGATCCAATCGATCGCTTGGATCAGATATAAATTTGCTTAGATTTTACATTAAATCTCGATGATTGCAAGATCTGTTGAGAAACGCTGAGTACGCATGCACCAGTTAATGACATCATGATGCTGAACAGGTTAATACACTTGCAGGTATCTCTGGTATCTTTTCGTGATTTGAACTTCATTTGTTTGCATAGCGAGGCTGAATCGCATCTACCATTTGATATAATGAATCTTCATCATGAAACATGGCGGTATCTCGTATATATTTCATAATTTTATGATGTCCTCAACTGTATTATAACCTCGATGCAAGCGGAAGGACGATTTATAATAGCCGCATAAATTAACGCTAACATGGAGAAAATTGTATTACATTTAAAATGTCTTCTTCGTGGCTGTTATTACTGTAAATTGTGCCCAGCGTGTATTTGATCAAATGGCTTTAATAGTATTTGATACAACCGGACATTCATCTTGAATTTTCAGACTATTATATCTAGTTCTGAATGTGATACACACATAAACATTGCATTAGATTTATTTAAATTGCTGATTTTCGAGATCTGCCATCGACCGCAGCAGTAATCCGATACTCGGGCTTACTGAGTATGATCCTTCTAGACATAATTATTTTTAAAGGAAATCATTCATATTAGACATTCGTCAATAAAATCATTTAAAAATACCTTGTTTATAGAATAACACCATTAAAAAAGTTGATTCTTGAATTCGTTTTGATTAATATTATCAACAAATTCACGTAATACGATGGATAAATTTTCAATTACACAATAATTAGATATAGAATGGCTTGATTTAACTTGATTAATTAATTATTATTGTCATCCATCTAGTGCAGCTATATACATTCTTCTGCAAGATTAGGATATCTTCAATTTTAATACATATGGTGATTACAATATCAACACTCAATAAGTTCGTAGGAAGGTATTAGCTTCTGTATTTTGAGATGCGCGTGACATTTTATAAATCGATTACCTCAAGAAAGGAGAAACCATTAATAGCGAATATGATATGGCATTTGACGGAAGAAATTATAGAAAAACAATGTCGATCGCAACAATGGTAAGATATATGAGTTGCACTTTGAATTGCTTCCTCATCCACTGTATTCTCCGGATCTAGTTCTTAATGATTACTACCTATTTGCAGACCTAAAAAGAATGCTCCAGGGAAGAGTTTTGGCTCCAATGAAGAAGTAATTGCCGCAACTGAAGTTTATTTTGAGACCAAAAATAAATCATGTACATAAAAGTAATCAAAATATTAAAGAAGCATCGGAAGGAATGTGTTATTCTTAAAGGAGACTATGTTGATGAATAAAGTTGTTTTTTATCAGTCATCCTATGAACTTATTGAATGATATGTGCTCATGAATCCCGGGATTAGTAAACGTAATCCCGAAAAATTCGGGATTGAAGTTTTTATTTTAACAGAAATCGTACACCTCACCAGCACGATGAAGACTATTAAATCGAGACATTCCTGTCAAAATCTGGACGCTAGGAAATAATGGCGTAACTACTAATTGGCAAGCTTAGGCGACGCCTATGGTCAGTAACTGTCTAATCTATGTATACATATATATATATATATATATAGTACATATATGTTTTTCAAATTATTATATTAACCTTTCCCTACCGGTGATGTATTTACTAAACTTCGACTCTAATTATGATAATATTTATATGAAATATAATAGATACGGGACTCAGAATTTTTGTATTCCTCCGTAATATAATTACGAATCACATTAAAGTATTATAGTATAAAAGTATTAGTATATAAGTGAAGATGAATCTTCCGAACCGTCATTATATACTGCAAAAAGTTTAGATGACGCTCTTAACTTAGCAAGACAATTGGAAAACATTGTATTCAAAATTGATTCAAATATGGAATGTGCTCTCAATTTCCAAAGAAACCTTCGAAATTTCAATTTCGAACCAGTTATGAAGAAAATGGCTAAATGATGGAAGACACAGTGAAAATGAGGATTAATAAATCTTCAAATAAAAACAATATTATATTAAATATTACATGTATCTACTACAATTTTGAATCAATATTTTTAATATAAGAAACTGAGGATCTTTTTCACGCGGATTTTTTGGAACGAATCTTCAAATTTAATATGAAATCAAGGTCTTTTTATGCATTCTTTTCTATGATGGAACCTATCTTATATTTTTGTATGAATTCCTTGTCTTTTTACGCAGTTTCTATTTACGTGGGTTTCTAAAGAACGTATTTACTGTGTAGATCGTGGGATGAGTGTATATCCCATGAAAAACCCCATAAATGCGATTGCTAAAAGCCACCATAAAAAATATATAAAATTTCTATGTTCCACTTCAAGTTCAGCTTTGAAAAATTTTCAGGGCATTCCCACAGAAAGTGAAGTGATTTACAAATTAAAATATGTTGTTTAGATTTTTTGAATTTATAAAGACATGCCCTGCAATAAATATATGAATAAAAATGTGAAAAATAGTATACCAATTTTTATCAAAATATTAATTTAGTTTTCTAAAATCCATTTTACGATATTTCGGGAGAAGTATTGGGTGTATTAATTGGTATTTATATTCACAAGTTCTTTTACAAAATAAAATAGTACACACGTATTGGTTTTCTATTTGTGTGACTCTTTATCGGGTATGCATTTTTTTACAAAAATGTATGGTCACCCTAAGCATTTGTGTTTTAAAAATCGTCTTTAATTTTAAAACTGTTGAATATTTTAAAGAAGCAAAGCCTATATGTTTTCGATGAAACGTTAATTCTACAAGAAAATTGGTTGAATGATGATGTATAGACAGATTTTTTTCTGACAATATATCCAAAGAAAATTTAGTCACTTTTATGTCATCTGTAATGCTAGCTCTTGTAGTTCTTCATTCCTTATGGAGGACATCCTATTCATTCATTTTATCGTTTTGCGAGATTATTGCTTCAGCCTACCTGTCTTGGAGGTTCGATTGATTAGTTTTTCAACTAGTCGATTGGGTGTGTGTTTAGTATTTTTTTGTAATTTTATCTGTAATTTTAAATCTATTATTTCACTTTGTTGTCATTTATCACATACAATAGAATGTCAGTTATAATATGCGACAATTTAGACTGAAAGCATTGTAGGATGTCAACATTGGAGGTCGATGTGGTACCCCAGATATGTATCATTTACATTAAATACCAAATAAATTAAGGTATATAAATAAGCTTGTTAGTGAGATATAAAATTAAATTATGGTATTTATTATTGAGATATGGTACTTTGGACATGATGTCTTTTATCGAGGGTCGTTGTAGATTGTCTCAATCGGGCGATCGAAGAATGTGGTCAGGCAAACAATGTCATAAGAAGAGATTATGAGGATATTCTCTGGCCAACAAGTGCTCCTCAAGGTTGTCGGCATGCATTTCCGACAAGCACTTAATTAAAACATTAATAATAGCATACAAATAAGAGCAGGTCCCGATTGCATAGCGGCTCGTTTGCCTCTGACAAGGGCCAAATCGACATCGGAGTAATACAAGAGCGTTTTAGCTCGGACAATAACTTATATGCCCGGGCGTTATTTATTAATTTCACGTTGTGTTATACCGGATAAGTAACATTATTACAGGCCAACAAGGAACATGATCAGACATACAAGGCACCCAGCAGGCTTATTCCGCCTTTTGGAGACCGAAAAATGTACTTGTTGGCGTATGAGCAAACGCAGAGGTTCGTCATCCAGGAAAAGACGTCTTAGAAAAGTAGAAAATCATGCAAATGATTCAAAACCAATAATGAGTCACATTCTATTATTACGTTAAAAAATACATTTGACACCCGAAAATTATACATTCCTTGAAAAGTACTTACTAATATTTGCGATATCGTTATATCCGATATATTTTGATTATCTCTAAGTGCGTTCGATTGAGATATTTTTTTCTATTGTATTTATGATAAAATATAATTTATATGATTTCAAAAGGTTGGTGCTCCAAAAGAAGATCCAAATATCTCCAGTTATATAATGAAGAGCTAATTAATGGGGTTGCGGTCAGTCCGGAACCCCCGTGGTCCACCACCCGGTGGCCGTGCAAATCAAGCCCCTGCTAATATATATATAATAGCTTTTATTTAAAATGACCACCGAGAGATAGTTGTATTACAACCTGTACCTATAAAACATATAATGTTGCAATAAAAGTATTTAATGTACCTTATAACTCATCAAGATCTCGTTCGTCCGGCTACCGTCTTTAAAGCAGTGCTGCCAGATCATTTTTAAAGCGATTTTTTATTGCATGCATTAAGAATATATGTAAAATGTACGCTTTATATAGGAAATCCTTCTGGATGATGTATCAATTTGTTGAAATGTTATTAATTAACCGACGTAAATGGGGATTCATCAATCAAACCCCGCCGAATGATGAACAAATAATTTATGATACGTTTGCAGGTATTCTCATGATTATATAGAAATCTCCCACTGCGTCCAATATTTAAGCTATTTACAGGTGGTTATAGAATCTTTGCGCTATTAATACAGGTTCTGTTGAAAAGGTAACTGCTTATTAAATGACCTGGGTGAAAAACTAACAAACCTTTATGACAGAAAATGTATGGAATTAGAGATAGTTGTGACTTACCCACCTGTCAGTTGCACAATTCATTAGTAAACTGTGCCTTTGTACCGGTCCATCTGGTCAAATTACAGTGGTTCTCAATGTGTTTAAGGTGGCATTGAAGATATACAAATATGATACAAATAAAAGCAATATGTGACAGTTTCAAATAATTGACCTTAATCATCAAGTTGTTAAAAATGTTGGTTTCTTACCAAGGTTCTTCTTATTTTCATTTTAACTACGTTTTTGTTAAATTAACTTATTCTTCTTTTGGATGCATTTTTTATGGGTAGCTGAGGAGGCGAAATAATTAAGAATTTTTAGCAGGAGAAATAATTCTTACAAATAAGAATAAAATAATTAATCTTATGAAAACAGCATTTGAATTCAATGATGTAGATATAGAAAATTACATATTTGGTTTATTTGAACGATTTTTTAATTAAAGCAAAATAAAATTAAAGCCCTTTTATATTAAAAGAGTTTTTGAAAAATTCTTATGACAGTACTTTATTGAAAGGAAAAAAAAGAAATGTTCTTCTTTTCTCTTAAGAAACATAATGATTAAAAACACACATATTATTCATAATTTTTAAAAATAAGTTGGGAATAAAAAAATTAAGTTCGAAGCTAGTGATATGATAGTTCATTAAAAGGACATACTTTAGATAAAAACGATGAAGAAATCTAATATTTCACCCGAAATATCATAAGATTACATCGTATCTAGGGGTTTCAAATATTCGCAAAATCAATTATTTGAATAACAAATATGAAATAGGTAAAATATTCGAGTATTCGAAGCATTTGAACGATTCAAATATAACCCAGATTTTTGCTGTACAAATTTATTAGTGATATTTAATACATTTATTCCTTTAGATTGAAAATTTCTTGATCCCGTCATTGAAGAAAAAAGGTAACAAGTATCATCCTCTTTTGCGCAACCTGAAATTATACGATATAGAAGTAGTAGGAGAATAGTAATAGTAATGAGTAGAGAATCGTAAAGGATAAGTAAAATATCACAACTTTTTTGACGTGATCGAAATTTTTGAACAGTTTTTCGGCGTTTATATCGGTGATTGTGTTGTCCAACTGTTTTTGTAGTGTTTCTGGTTCTATTACTATTTAGTTGCTTATTTTCTGCAATTCTAAATCAGAGTTGTTTTATTTTATACTGTGAAATTTTCAGTATTGTTAGACAATGGTCTAGTTGGCGAAAGTGGCTGGGTCTGGCGAAAAGTCAGCAAGTTTGAGAGACTCTGCAGTCAAGCTCTCGCTGACGCAACAAGTCCCAACAATCGATACAATCGACATTTTCCCAAATGATAGATGATATTTGGTTTACAGATTCGCGGGTGGCATTCCGTTACCAACGGTCAATTTGTAACGTATTACCGAGGCCGGCCCAACATAAATCAACGTAATTATACCCGATGGGCCCGCAACGATTGTGGCCAAATTAAAATGAGTAATGATCCCGATACGGTTGACGACTATCGGCTCACGAAAACAGTAAAAAGCACCGACATTCTGTATATCATAATTCCGATAGTTTTTCAATCGCATGCCGAAATGCCAAGGACTGGCGATCGGCCGACTCTCCGCCGGCACTAATCACTCCCAGCATTATTAATATATAACGATTATTAATTTTTGGGCTCTTTTTATTACTGTTATCCAATTTGTAAACAAACGACATCAGGTATTAATTAATAATGGCGATTTCACTTTCGGGGCACGGATGTTATGAAAGCGAACGCAGCCCATTGTACGATAGAAGGCCGCTGGATCGGACCTGGACGTAAATTAACATCATTTTTTGACACGTTATCATAAGAAAAAATATGCCCAAATGCCAAATATGTTAATAGGTCACAGTCACGTTTATTTTGTTATGAAAGACGTATGGTTTTTGGCTTTTTACGCGACTTGAAAAAAATATCATTTGTTATGCGGTCGTGCTGAAATAATATCATCAATTCGTATAAAATCAATCCCTCGAGTACGTTCCTTTTTATGTTTTCCGCAAGAAAAAATAGCGTGAAGATTAGTTAATTTTTTGAACACGATCTCAAAAAAATAGCAATATTTCATCCGTAATTGTGTTGAATAATTATAAATTGATTTAAGCATTTTCAATAAGCTTGTCAATTACTCGTGACTTATTATGATATTTTTTTTCATACATCTATTTCATATTCATTTTAAATCCAATATCTGATTAACATAATTTTAGCTGATAAAAGCACCAAGGACTTTTTAATATGATGGTTTCAGTTAATAAGGGTGGTTTGTTCCTAAAAAAAAAAAATCTTTACAATTTCTTATGAAATACAATGATTCAAAAAATTGTATACTTGGTGTATTGTCTTTAAAATGAAAAACAGCTTGTAATATATTTTTTTAAATCAACTCCAAAAAATTAATATAACTACATGTAAATAATTATATAACATGTAGTCACATTAATAAAAATATTGGGGCGGAATTACAATGAAAATGGCTATTTAAATTGAAAAATTCTGCTTATTTGAGCTAATTTGCCGTTAATTTATATCTCAATTATCGTTTTTCAGATTGTGAAATGTCTTTATTGCCTTTTCATAGAAGACTAGAACTTAAAGCTCTTTAATATTAATGATTGGCTATTCTATTAAAAATCTTACATAGCGTTGTTAACTGTCCGAGTTTCATTTTGACATAAATTTTTAATTAATTTTTTGAATATCGGTGATATGACTCTAAAAAAATTCTATATTAATCAAATACAGTGCTTTGTTAATCTTTAGATGATATATTTATTGCTTCTGTATTTTATACGAATCATTGATATTTTTCAGGATTTCTATGATGTCTGCTATTTTAAGAAGCCTTTTTTTAAACTGAAACGATACTTTTTCTTTAGTTTTGCTAGAGCGAAGAAAGAGAAGCTGAAATTATGAAAATTTTGTCAAAGCAATTTTTCGAAAAATCGTATATAAATATCTTTTAACGTTCCAAATTATACTATTTTTAGTAATTTTTACCTATTTAAATGTAAGAATAGACAAAAATTTTGTTATTGAAATATCAATTTTGTTACACATTATTAGGCTAATTTGAATTTCTTGGAACTAATTCCCAATGAGTCGTAAATTTAAAATCTATCTAACGAAATATTGCAAGAAAATCTGGATGCTTTTCCAAGGCGTTTGATATCATTATGTGATCATAACTCCTGGCCAGCACGATTATTAAATCTCATTACTGATTATTTTATATGGAAGTTAAAAACATTGATCAAAGATTCTGCCTACATTTTGTAATACGATACATAATAAATAAATGTGCTCCTTTTAATATGTTGTTAAGAACGAAGAAACTTTCCGAACGCACTTTCAGCAGTACAAACAATAAATGACATCACTGGTATGATATTTTTTTCAAAACTAATTAAAGAAAAGTTTTAATTTATGTAAATTTAGACGGTGAAAATTAATTAATTGAGCAGCTTTGTAGAGGGAGTTTTTTGCATTCTAAAGGATGCAATTATTTATAAATATACTAGAAAATAGATTTCTAAGAAAAAAATTGAATAAAGTAATATTGATTACACACGAAGAGCACGCAATGTGTATATTACAGAATCCTTGTTCTTCAGAGTTTCAGTAGTTGAGTACTTACTCAAGTATTTTTAATATATGTATAATTATAAAATTACACAATGGTTCGAATTCTATGCCTAATTAGTTACAAATATGAGCCAAATTAGCAACTTCATACATTTTAACGCTCAAATGTTACGATATAAATCGTATACTTGATTTATTTGGATACATCAGGAAGAAAAACTAAAGATATTAATCTCAAATATTTAATTAATTATTTTTTTAAACAAAATCAATTATAGAAAAGCATAACATTAAAACCAATTAAAATTGTTTTTTCAATTATAATTCTCATGGGGCTAATATGTGCTGACTTAATTCAAGTTTTATTCATTTACCCAATCAAATTTATCGACACAAGCCTTTCAATGTGGCGCTTAATATAGAGCTTTGCGAAAGCTCCATAATGGAGAAATTTAGTCGATTAGTTATTAATTACAAATATTGCGTTGTAATTGTGCAATAAATCAAACTATCAATAGCTCGACCAACAGGTTGAAATATCGCCGTTTATTTTTTAGTACCGCAACATAATAAAGCTATAAATTCTTATGGTATCGTGATAGTTTTTAACCTTTTTATGCACGATCCATGTTTTCGACTACGCCATTCTACATTTACGTACGTTTATCACATGTACTTATCTTAATTGTATGAATATTAATTATGTCTGCGAGATGGTCGTACAAAATGCGATATCTTTTTTTGAGCATATTACATGTGGTATTAATTGTTTTTTAGTATTGTTACGTGGGTGTTGTATGGGATGGTCAGCTTTTTACCATTGCTGACTTCCTCGAATTTAATTGTGCAGAAAAACAATTTATTTCAAGGAAGTCGGTCGTGTTTATGCTGTGAGGTACACAAGTCATTTACAAATCACTATCCGATTATCTTTAGGGCAAATGATGGATTATTTGACATTTTGATTTTGGACCGGTCATTAAAATTATTTTCACGAATAGCATTCGAGAAATAACGATGGTTTTGATAGATGGTCTTATTACGGTATCAAGGATGTTTTTGATATGCGCAATCTATTATCTGCGGCCGTAGAAGGTCCTTTAAATGACGGAGTCTTTGTAATATTGTCTGGAAGTTTAAATAATTGTTACTTGCCAAATAATCACCCAATTAATCAATAATTTAAATGAGTTGACTGGCAATGAGAGCCTTGGTAAATCAAACTGACCAATGCTACAAATTTTAATTCTTAACTATAAAAAATTCAATGTTTGTAAATATTACTTAATATTTTACTAATTTTTTTTCATGAAAATTGGCCTCATCATTAATCTCAAATTCAAGCACAATAGGCAATTATTAAGTGGGGTTATTTTCTTATTGCCAAAATACTATAATTTTCGATTTTATAGAGATTTTCTCAAGAGTCTCTTGGTTTCTATGCTATTTTTAAAAAAAGCACTTGAATGCAAAAAATTTTGACTGAGAAATCTTATTTACCTAAGGCTATCATTTCTGAAGTCCCGTCTTAAATTTTGTGCTTCTTGCAATGAAAGAATCATCATCTTAAAAATAAAACTTCAAATACTCAGTCAAGATTAGACCTTATTTTATGATTTTTTGTAATAAAATATTTAACAATTTTCTTCTGAATTTTGGATTATTTCAGATGCAATATTCATCAATTTCTCATTAATTCTCATAATTTATATCTTCAAAGACTTTCCATCTATGTACTAAGCAAATTATATTTTTGCCTCCGCTTTATTTTCAGCCGATTCAATTAGACACGTATGTTTAACTAATACTGTCCATATATTCTTCTAGCATGCATTTAATGTTGACGGTCTTATTTGCTTTTTAGTACTTGCTATATTTCGCTATTTTGATATTGAAAATAAATAAAACGATAGTCTACCGCGACGATGTTGTTGCAAATATTAATAACAAATTTTGAGACCTGAAAATAAATATTATATAAATTTCTTGACAAGACTGAAACTAGGTTGAAGCTGCTTATAATAAATATTTGGGATTAGCTTTATTTATCAGCTCTTCCAAATTTCTTCAAAATTACTCTATCTTGTGTCAGTCCAATGTAATGTTTTCCAAAATTTGGCGGGTATTTGTCTATTTCCTCCCGGTGACGAGTCTTATTGGGAGATATTTTTGGTAGTTTTCGTTTTTTTCTCTTTTATTATTTACTTATAGTTTTTGTGTATGTGAATGATATAATGAATCAATTTCAAGTGTATCGTTTATGTTTACTTAAAGAAATTACCGAATATTGTGTGTTATCGACAGTGTTTATTTATTTATGTACAAGTTTTATATACCCTGCGCGGACCTGACAGATAAGTGGATTTGTATGACGATAAGTAATGGACAAGCAAATATAGCATCTAAGTAAATGATAATTTTAAATTAGATCATTACTCAAAGAGTTAAGTATACATGAATGTTTTTTTTTTAATTTTCTCACGGACCCCTCATAATGACTTTGCGGACCCCAGGTATTCGCGGACCGCGGTTTAAGAACTGCTGCTTTATTTTATAATAGCCTTTCTGTTCTTCTTTTACTCCAAAGAAAATAATATTTCTTTCCCTAATGTGTTATGCCAGATATTATTTTTTCCTGTTCCGAGCTGGTTTATTTAACTTTTTCTAGTTCAACATTTATTATTTTGAATTTCTGATTCTATTATTTCATTAAGGTTTTCTGTAATTCTGTCTTCAGATATTTTTTAGTGCTTCTTCCGAGTCTTTTTTTATGTCTGCTCTGAAATCTTGTAATAGTTTCTTTATTTCTGAAATCTTTATAAATATTATATGTATTTAATATAGCAATACTTTACGTAAACTACTTGTAGACAAGAAAGTAACTTCGTAGATTTTAATTTAATGCCAGTATGTCAAATTATTCAGGACAAACGATAATAAGAACAAATTTTCAAGTGAGTAAAAATATTTTTTCTTCCACCACAAGAAGGTGAAGTTGAAGGCGAGACATGGATTTTTATGAGCTTTATTGCTTCTCGAGATGAGTTTCAAAAATAAACTATGACGTTCATTACATTTTATCGGATGAAATGATTTTTTACTGTATTAAATTTGTTTTTGCTCCATAAAAACGATCAATTTCAACAAAGATCTGATTATATCGGAATTAAAAGGCGCATAATCAGTTAAGCAATTGTTTCAATTGTGCATTTTTTCCCTAAGCTTTGATTCTATTGAATAATTATTAAGGAGGAAATTTTAATAATTTAATTAAGCAAATCTACTCTAATTTGATTTTAATACATCAAAAAAAGAATATATAAAGTCAATATCGAACATCTGATAGCCTCGATCCATTTTGGGCAATGTGTGCCATCGGGCAGTTCATTGTCATATTCACATTCGTTGATAATCCAACATCTACCTGCGTTGTCGTTTAACGGTAAAATATCACCTGCAGAAGAAGCGAAGGTCATCGAAGCCTTGAAACATATTGAAAAATAGTCCTTGTCTACCACGGATCGGTACTGTGTCCATCAACACATATTCTTAACGAGAGCTCAGTACCTGTGCTCCGGGTTCTTGTGCCCACTCACCATTGCCGACAATGTGATTGATACTGAACGATAAATCATCATCCAGTGCTTGGAAAATAAATCATCTGCACCACGAATACCGACCGAGACTTGTTAAAAACGAATATAATTCTCAGTTATGCCGATTAGATTCACCCACACGCATAAATAACCACAGGATGTCCTATTTCTTGTGGTAATTAAGTACCAACAGAAGATTCCTGTGCGTGCACCAGGGCTTCGATTCGTTATTTTTTTAACCTTTCCCTTACCGTGCTAAAAAAACATCCGCGCGCTACCATGATATGTATTTGATACACCATACGAAATTCTGAAAAATTCTGAAGCCACCGCATCTATCCACCCTCTTAGCTGGAATTCAAATCCCCCAACCTTCCAATTAGTGACTTATCAATATATCGTTCCTCCCAAGGAACGATATATTATTTTATTTTTTACATATATAAGGGAAAACTTATTTTCTAGCATAATTTAGTCATATTTAAATCATAACTTTCGAAACAGTTTTCTTTTTAGAATAAATGGTTTTACCGATTTTTGGATTCAAAACTCTTCAAATATTTTTTTCTTAAAAGTATTTTAACTCTTCATGAAAATGTATTTTAAAAGCTATAAGCTATTACCGATGAAAATCCTGAGCATTTCAATACCAATTGATTTTGTAATAAAATTAGATCTTTGTAATTGAATGGAAGATTAACTTAAGTATGTGCTATTACATGAGTAATGGCGTTCATTATAGTAAATTGAGTCTATTACTATAATAGGAAATTCTTGATCTATTTGCTGATAAATTTGATATCACATTATTTAAAACGAATCCCATTCGATCACCCTAATTATAGTCAGGCCTGCAAGCCTCGTCAATAATTAAAAAACATCCTTTGCAATATGAACGTCTATACTACCATTGACATAAATCTATGCGAGCAAATAGAGACATTTTTATTAGTTATCATTAGTTTTAATACGCCATCAACTCTATCACAACACTTAATAGAGTTGATTTAGAATGACGCTTAATTAAGTATGCCGTTTGTATGGCTAGTTATGGCTGCGGAAAAACGGATCGGGGCAGAGTTACAACAACCCGGCCCCATATATAATATTTCAATATCTTGCAATTTTATTACGGTAATCGGGACTCTGAGTTTGTTTTCTCCTGCAAATCTGAGTGCAATAATGGCAACGATAATTTTGAAGTTGACAGCTCTGGCTCTGTCCGTATGAGATAAGACGGCGGCAAACAAAGGCAATGGCGAAATGTCCGTCCGGCGCTAACAACATAATTTGAATATAAATTCACACGTTTGGCGAATATTTCATAAATCCGAGGGCGAGACTACAGCTGCTTTGTACAGATCCTGTGGTCCATATTTCAAATTTCTATATGGACCCTAAGGTATGGACGAGCGATGAAGCCCGTTATCTTCAATCGGCATCAATTTATGATGCATAGACTAAATGTTTGCACTCATATAAAATCTAACTGGTACTGCTAAAACAATCGATTGTATTTCAAATAGTTTGGATTCAAAAACTTTTGATTTATCTTAGGGAAATCTCAAAAAAATGAGTTTGGTGTTGTAAATATCGAATGTGCTTTATGAAAACGATTTGTCAATGTACAATTTTTAATGTGATGCCTAAATAATAAATGATAGTAATTTTAAAGACTATTGGCAACGCCATTATTATTAAAATGAAGCATTTAAATTAATATTGGATAGGTCATGTAAAGATATTAAAGAATGAAAGCCAGACAAGAGCTTTCATGGAATGATACTAAAGAGACTTGATACTACCAATATATTAACGACATAATTCTTCGTTTAATGCCAAATTTTTAACCAAAAAAATGTATTAATTTGTGAACTTATAAATTTATAAAATCAAAATGAGTTTGTAAAAACGTTCTTAAGCAATAAATGTATGCATATTTTTTTTATACAATAATTATGACAAATTATAGTTATTTTTCAGCAAAATTCTTTATTCAAGCAATATGTACACTTATAAAATATATTTTTAATTTTTTTATGAATTCAATAAATTAATAATGAAAATTTATTACATTCAATTAATTTATTATTCATCTGGATATGGGATTATTTAAAAGGGGAAAACACAGAAAAAAATCAGGTTTGGAATAAGTTTTCCATATAAATTGATATAATTATGCTATATTTAACCATTTACAACGTATGAAATAATTTCACATTACTGAGATTTCATCAATAGAATTGGAAACAAATTGATGATTTTTGATGGCGACCCTTAAATAATCAACCCACTATAAAAATATACTAATAACTGTCAAGGATGTTAAAATATAGTCTTATTATTTAGTTTAATATCAATGAATTTCAATCAATTGTAGCTTATTTATAAACACGTTTTTTGTACAAATAGACAAAGTTTAATAAAAGTCTTGTGCTTTTAACACATTCCCGTCGGGCTATGCATATGTAGGTTTTTAGAGACTCTACTGGTAGACCATTCTGTGTGGGTCCTTTAGCCATGTGATTCATTGTCTTTAACCCTTTGAATAGTGAGCTAATTTAAAATCATTATCATCTTGTTTGCCACTTATCGTCAAACAAATTCACTTATTTGTCAGGAGAATGTTCGATAATTTAGTAACATTATTAGTAGATAAATTTGGGTTAACGATCTATACAATCGTACGATGTACGCAAGATACTCTCTTCGCCTTTATTTCTCTCCAAACTCAACGAGCAAGACACTCTTCGTCTCTGTCTGTCTCCAAGCTCAATTCTTTCTGAGTCACTGGAATTCGGACAAAACATTGTGTCTTGCCTCTTTAAGAGATTAAAAAAAGCATCAAACGCGTTAAATATTTCAATTTTTAAAAACAGATGCTTACACTTATTGACCACACGATAATTTGACCCTGCCCTTACTTCAATATTTTATACCAGACTTACTTTTACGATATACTAAATAAATTCCACATTCCAATTCATCATAACAGTTCAAACATTATTACTATGTTTACATATTTATATACAGTGAGATGTCTTAAATATTTTCTCCAAAATTTTGTAGAAAATTTTTAATCATTAAAATGTTACAACATTTTTTTGTATATTGCAATTATTTGCAAATTTTTGTAAATACACCTAATGTTAGGCGAAAGATTATGCTATGCGTAACCCGATGGGAATGTGTTAATATCACATTCAATTTCGATATGTCTTTATTTGATTGGCGTTCCTGTGGAAATCGTAAGACAGATAATATATACTACAGACGATTGATTAGTAATAAAGGCATTTCAGCGTTGAAATATATTTTACAACTGATATTTTAAAAGCAAATCAGTAAAGTTAATTTATTTAATAGGAAAGTAACAATTTGCCAAGTTAACACTTTGTCTTATTTAGAACAATTCGACGATAAAGCTCTTTGACAACGGAAACGTAATCGAGCTCGAACACGATGTTAGATTGATTAGAGATTTACAAGCACATGCAGACAGGCGTGTGATTTCTCTAATTGTCAATAATAGATTACATTCGATTTGGACCAAACTCGATTCAGCGATTCTCTTAATTGATTCCGTATCGTGTGCTCTATTAAGCACGAGAGTTTCATAATGCACAGAATGTGATCAAACGATCTGGTCAAATTTCAGATCTTATCGTTTCTTCTCGATTGTGAATGATCGGTATGATGAAAGGCGTATCTATTGTGTTTTAGTTAACATATCAATTATAGTTCGGAAAGTAACCCTCGATCGTTTCCGTAACCCGTTCTCTTGCCTGCTGAAATATTTGAAGAATTAATCAAGCGATTTTAAGAAGTATATCTTTTTCGTTTGATATCCGGCCATATAATGAGGTCATTTTTTTCTGTCCGTTCGTGATATATGCGTGTTTCTAGATCAGCTCCGGATATAACAGTAAGCGAAGAGAATGCAAGGAATTTGGACCTGGAATCAAAGGTACTAATGAAGTTCTCTATTCTTCACTCCAGCATTTGGTCCGTGCCGATGGCTACGACTATTTACATTTTAAATTGATATTTGTATTTTCTTTTAACACGAGCCGCCGGTATGATGCAATCGAGAAAGACACAACTGTGTGTGCTTGTATAATAATAATCCGAGCCTTAAAAGTTCGACTCTTGGGATACAAAACAAAAATATTTTCTATTTGAACCTTCAATAAAATTAATTTTTAGGTTGTTGAACCATAATCCACTGAAAACAGTATGGATATCTTAAAAAAATAGGAAATTTTGCTTTAATAGGTCTATTTGCAAAAATTTAGCCCTATAATATCAGCACAAATATGTGATTTTCATGACTTATAATTCTTGTGAATTTTTTCATTTTATTTTTGCATACACGTTCATTATTTCTCAACATCTAAAGTTTTATCATAAGAATTGATTCAGGAAAAATGGGATAATTTACAGTGAAAGTCTCGATTCATACAATACTAATGCATTTGCTGTTATAAATGCACCATTTGTTGTTAATAATTAATGATGGAAAATTTTAAGTTTTTATAATAAAAAACCTTAATCTTACTAAAAGATATATTTTATTAGTCATTTTTTCATATTTAAGGAATATCTACATTCGGTTAATCATAATAAAGTACATTTCTATATTAACCTATTGGTACGCGACTCACAGCTAATTTTCATTAATTTTATCATTATATAATTTTAGAAAAAGTTACTAAAAACTACGTTCTAAATTATCTTAATTTGTTGATTATGGAAAGAATTATGATATTTTAGAAAATTCAAATTTTTTGACCAATATCTTAGCGGTATTTATTGGGGTTTCTTGGCGTACTTCATTTTCATAAGTTGAATATGAAGTTCCATATTATTTATATGGATTTACTTTAAAAAGATTTTATATTTTAACATAAACACATTTAAAAATTCATAAAAATGACAAACTATTTTATGCTTATATGTATGCAGTGGCAGATTTCCATTCAAGTGCACAAGATCTCATAAATTAAGAGGGTTTTCAAAGTTCAATTCTAAAAATGATAAAAAAATATCGCATATTTCAAAGGACATTTTCATCCCTTTATTAATTTTGTGCGACTTTATTTGTACGATTTGGTTTCTTTGCATTTTTCCAATGTTTTAACTTTTAAAAATACATTATCTAAAGGAATTTCCAAAATTCCAATTACTTATGGAGTTATAGCTATTTTAGTGACGCGGCAATTTGGCCGGCTCTACCATAATGAAATCTTTTAACGCGTTTTTCTCGAAACTACTTTTTTCAACGCGGCTAACATATCTCAAGTTTTAATTAATTAATATACTTCAAACTGGGTACGAATCTTTTCTATATAACCTTCTATTGTTCCTACTAGATTTATGTCAAATTTTTGTTTTAACTATTTAAAAAAAAATTAAAACTTACAAAATAAGGATAAAAAAATGACTGAGTTTTTTTCTTAAACAGTCGCCATTTTGTGATTTTTTTGAGTTAAGGACTATAGTGACAATTTTATCACATTGAAAATCGCAACGAAAGTTATAAAGCGATGGTAGCTTGTAATTAAAATAATTAGTATTTCTCTAGTGGATGTCTGACATTTGAGATCTCAGACATCTTTAAAATTTTACCAATGATCTAAGATGCCCTTTAAATGTTACCAAAAATGTTGTTTTTTTATTACCTTATTGTTTTCCTGTTTTTTTATTAATTTTTTTTATGCGATTTTGGATATATTTTATAAAGCTGTTTTAGAGTTATGCGGTTTTTTAAAATCCATACAATGCATCTACTGCACAAAAAAAGTGTATATATTTTGTATTAGTCTGTTTATGACCTTAATAATAAATGGTCAAAACGCGTAATTTGTAAGAAGAATGAAACAACAGTATTTAAGCTTGAGAGCCTTATTGAATCCTGTTTAATATTCTCTGCCCTTTTAAATAAAATTATAATATTTATTGCAATAATAGAAGAGAAATTTAATGAATGCTGAATACTATGTGGTTAAAAGCATCCTCTTGTAGACTGATAAAATGGAATAGTTGGATACGACCTCCTGATTAGGTTGTAAAGAGCAGGTATTATGGAGGACGTTAATTCGTTAATTAAAACATTTTCCAGCGCCGATGAAGCTATTCTTTGGTGCGTGCAGATAGAGCCATTCTGGATTCTGCACAAACGTGGTTCAAGAGACTATTCGCTCGCCCACGACAAAACTAACTCAACCTAATCCCATTAATAAAGTGCAATTGATGGCCTCTCCAAGCCCATTTCCATAAGACCGCTTTGGAAACTTATTAACTCCTTGCCGATGCTCGTGAAATTGTTTCTGCTCTTTGCCGAGCTGCATACTTCAATTCGTCCGCCGTATCAACTATATAGAGCAATTTATCGTTAATTTGAAATAATTATAGTGGAATGATATTATGGGATCATAAGGCGATACTGAAAAATTTCAGCATCAAGAGAGCGCTGATGTTTATCTTAACTTTCGTAGTAAATATTGATTGTAAAAATCTAAATGGGCGTTGATCTGATGAACGCTAAGTGAGTACCAGGATGCAATGATTATGCGTGGGCTGAAAATGATAGCTCGTCTTCGCTGATTTTATTTAAACATTTATTTGTATAAGCATGTCGTATTGTATTGCATTATGGCATATCTTTCATATAAT
Organism: Stenopsyche tienmushanensis; assembly: GCA_008973525.1. Lineage (NCBI taxonomy): Eukaryota > Metazoa > Arthropoda > Insecta > Trichoptera > Stenopsychidae > Stenopsyche > Stenopsyche tienmushanensis. Next base: position 392,026 of record WACJ01000214.1, read on the forward strand.
TTTTAGATGCACTTTAATGGACAAAACCACAAAAACACCTTCTTTTGATAGAACCACCCAGAGTGGGCGTACATCAATTAAAACTCGTCAATCAAACAGATAATTTAATATATGAAGAAATATTTCATGGTAAATATAAATAATTTGTCCTTGGTGTATATATATTTACATTTTGTATCAAAGACATTATTATTTTTTTGTAAATTTTCAGATTTGGAGCCTCTATATTCTATAATATTCTATAAATACACATATTATTTTAACTCAGCAAGTATGCATCAAATACATTTTGTTAAAATATCTACTAATTTTTAAGATCCTGTGTGAACAATCTATAGATCATTTTGTCTTAATTAAAGCGTTATCTTACTTTGACGGCCCAAAATAGGCAATTTTTACACAGTAAATACACCGTTAATACATACTACTAATCAGTAATTCCATATCCATAACACAACTCTTTGGCTATCTCAGCCTTGTCTCTTTTTGTTGATCTGGCGTCTTTGCGAACTGTTCTAGCTTTTTTAAAAGATTCGGAGCCTCGGCGGTTGGTAAGGTGTATAAGACATCTGAACCGATTGTGATCCCCATAACGACCATTATTCTTAAAAAAGTCTTTATTCTTGCTATTTTGGGTATTCGAACTAAGGCATCTTTCTAGTAAATCATCAGACGATAATTCTTCATAAATGAATTTTAAGAATTGCTAAATTTAGCTAGTTTCTGCCACTCGCACTAAGAATTTGCGCCTTCCAGATATTGTGAATGCTAAGAGGCTTCATCAGTCGAATTTTTATGATAGTAAGTGGCCCAAATAGCATTTCTCTTATTTTATATTGAGTCAGGATGTCGTCGGATAACTAAGCCATAATAAATATATAAAACTTTTATCAATTCGTTAGTTTGGTAATCGATTTTGAAAAGCACTTCGTACAGGGCTCCCTTTACTATCCATTTGATTTTTCGTCTTTTTTAAATCTGTCTTCAAATATTTTTTGATTTAATTTGCTCCCATTTTCCCAATAAGAACTTCTAGCCTGCAAACAAAATCAGATATAGGGGCAAGCCTACGACCAAAGCGATCTCAGAGCAGTTGGGGCGCAATCTGGACGTAATGATTGCTTCGAGCGCATTTTGCGAATCTGCTGTAAAGCATTTAAATAATTAGAGTTTCTTCAACAAAATTATTGACTACATTCTTAAAGATATCTACTTTTCAAAAATTAAATTTAAAAAAAGATTTTTTAACATGATAAAGTGAGATATAAACTTAATAATGGTAATAAACTTTCAAGCGAAATTTTGTTAAAAATTGCATCCTTGTCCATTTTATGCTATTTACAATTTGTGTTTTTTTGTTAAATAACCAAGTAATATGCTATATCAGTATTCATTGATGGTTTCACATTCATTTTCTAGCCAGGGCATCATTTGAGGGGTTAAAAAGAGAATTTTCATCGCCGTGCAGATACTTCCCGGTCCACCTGTGCATGGTCAAATAAGTACCACAATGTGGGCATTTGAATCGCGGTCCTGACGTTTTATAATGTTAGCAAATAGGTTTTCGTGATCCGGTAATAACCACCAGGACGGCAGCCGTGGGCCATAAATTAAAGGGACTGTGTGAAACGTCCATGGGGGCAATTCCACATTTAATTTATTGGGTCAGAGTTTCCCGGCGGAGCTGGTCTCATCTCCAAGCCGGATGATCTACGGTCGTTTAAGTGCTCGGTCCGTTTGTCAGGACATGTACGGTGGTGCAGGACCTGCACGATTTGTATTGCAATCTGAATAGATTGGGCAAGGTGGCAAACATACACCAACACATCCATTAAATATTTAATTAAATGGAAACGTCGATGCCGAGCCTTCCCACGTATCTGTGGTGGTGGCTTGAAAATGCTTCAAATCTGCACAGGAACGACGACGAGCCATTCATGCCTTAAATAAAGTCTATCAATTTGGTTATTGTTTTTGCCATTCAATCGATTATATGCAATAAGCTACGATAGCAAGGTCAATCTTCCATATCGACACAAAATCTTTCCGGATAACACGAAACGCTGGTTAATCGATATAAATATCAAACGATTTTAATCTAATTCGTCATAAATCAGAAATATTTAATGCACCGTGAAAATATCGAAAATAGTTATATACCAATTATAGATAATATCTTATTTTTTTACGTTCCTGGCATTATCTATAACTTAGTAATATTGACGCTAACTGCAAAAAAAGTAATCAATTTATTACTTCCATAGTTCATAACCAGGTGATTTCCTATTATTTTTTTTTTTTGCAATTGTCCAATCAATTAATCGATTTTGATATAGTATATATTTTACGATTTTTTTAACGCATATCTGATAGTGAAAGCTTCGAGTAACTGTTCGAGTAAATATTCTTATTTACTCTTCTTATTCTATTTAAATTTGTTAATCTTAATTTGTTTTAAATGTATATGTAAAAGCTTATTTATGATTGAATTATTGTATCTTACTAAAATGATTTATTGGCTTGCGTTGCGATATCGTTGATGTGACTTTTGACTTTGATCCTTATTTTTTCAGTTTCAATTCTTTTTAACATAGCTAATTTTTTGTAAACATACATCTGATAGGAGCAATACATAGTTATATATAGAAGAATTGTACAACATTTGAAGTAAATCGGTTAATTAGTACTTGTTTGTATTCTGTCAACCTGGTTGAAAAAAGTCGTAAATAATTGTAATTTTGGAAATTCCTTTAGAAGATATATTTTTAAATGTCAAAAATTGAAATATGCAAAAAAAATATTTTATCAAAATTCCAGATTAGAATAAAAAATGAATCACCCGGAGCTGAATAGAAAATCGGAAAAACAAACAACGGTTCGAAGTTCTGCTTTTGAAAGACCCACCCAGGAAAAGACCACCATCTTTGAAATTTTCCCAACAATTTATACCAGATCAATATATGTTTTTTTAATTTTATATATTTTGTTGTATTTCTAGTTAAAACATCGCCCATCTGCTATCGATGGTCTAAAAAAACCAGGTTGTTTGCTAAGGGTTATCACATCAGATATATACAGTTGAACTCACATTAATATACTGTTTATTTATTCCATAACAAAAGATCTTATATTTCATCATTTAATTTTGAATTGGATAAAATCAATGGGAAAATCATGGTTAAAATACCTATATTCATATTACTTGGACTTGCACTTAAAGTCAGTCCATATTTTTATTATGTACTTCATATTTGGAATGTTTGATTTTCATTTTGATTTAAAATACAATAAGATAATTTTAACTGAAATTGTTATAAAATATATGAATTTATGTTTAAAGCTATAAAAGGAGTTATTTATGTATCTTAAAAATTTCTATAGCTCGTGATTCAACCCTTATTAAATATCAGGCTTTAAGTCGGACATAAAAAAATTATATACAGTAAAGTACAGTAAGCTGGGTATCATCTCATGTCTGCTACAACCGCACGTTCCTGATGGCCCCAAGTGAACCAAACAATAAAGCACCGAACAAAAGACAGTGATTAAACGTTTTGTTTCGGAAGCGGTAGCACAAGCATTGCGGTTATTGAGTGTGTTGATACATTTTTTTTCTCGACGGTGACCTCAGAAGCCTTAAAATAATATTACAGTTATTTTGGAGAGACCGAACGTCGATCGAGTCACATGGGTGAACACAGCGGAACAATGGCTATTGTTTTTGATCGATTTTTTTCCCTGAGACTGTGGCATCGGTGGTAAATCACAAAAAGGTCTTTGAAATCAGGACCAGCCATTACATATTGATAGACAAGTAGTAATCACGTGGATTTAATTAAAGCTCACATGTGTGAACGTAGGCGATGGTAAGCTTTGTTATGGATAGGTGGAGATTTTTGATGCACATTTACACCTCGCTATACGGCATTTCATTTCACGTTATTTTTTCATTATGGCAATTTTTGAATTTACGGCCCAAAGTGTTTCGTTATACGGCCTAAAATTCTGTATTGTTAGCAATATTGTTTGCTTTCAGCTTCTCCGTTATGCATGAAATCCGCTAAAGCTCCGCTCAAATCTTTGATTGACTGTATCGTATGCAAATTTAAGCGATTTTCGCTCTGAAAAGGCTTTAAATCAATAGATATTTTTCATCATAGATCTGACAGATTTACTTGCCACATTTTGCATACGCAAAGTGACGCATGCGGCCCACTTGACGCGCATTAGTGACGCAAGTCTAGTTCACGACATGCGACTTGTCAATCCAACAGTAATACATGTCACCATGCTCCGCATAAATGTCCTGCAGATACCAATTATTGTCGTTCGTGATGTCGGATATCGGATATTATCGACGGTGACATAATGTAACTAGTTTCATTGCCGATTATCTCAATTCTTGCGGCATTAACGAAAGAAATCCATCAATAAAAAAGCTCATTGCGAAACCTCATTCATGTGTCTCCGGTCACGGCGTGTTCGCATTTCTCCCAAAGATTATGATTAATGATCATTATAGTGGAGATATAACGATAATTAGTATGTCCTTGACACTCTAAGAGCTTTTGGGTCCATTCTCCTTTTTTTTGGGTGGCCATTTTGATTGATTCTCTCAACGATCGAAGTGCGGAAAATTTATACAGTTTTCGTCAGTAAGCTTAAATGAGCCGCTACAAAGTACAAATAGCTCGTGACAAATTTATGAACGAGATCATCGATCACAAAATCAGCAGGCATGCTATTACTTCGGCGAAGAATTTGTGGATAATCAAGCACGCGATGCATATTAAAGATAGGAACGAAGCAATCCGTTTGAAACATTTCACTCAATCTGACACAGAAGTAATAGATAAATTTAGCATGATCCCGAAGCGTGAAATCATTGAAGATTCATAAAAATTGATTTCATATTCTAAGATCCAAATAATTCATCATGATAATCAAGGACAATTTTTTGTTCAGTTTTCGTATTGCGTCTAAAATCATAATATCAACGACAGTGACCGTCGTTTACGCAACATAACAAATCGGTTAGTCTTCAAAACCTTTGTAAATCATCAGATCCATAGTCGCTGGCGATCATTGCCGGTTGATGTTATAATAAAGCAAAAATAAATATTCAAACAACCCATTATTGATCCATTGAGTCTGCGCTCCGGACCGTGTCTAAATATTTCGTAAAGAACTTTTTTGAAGCACTCGAAGCATTTCCGAACGATTACCCAACAACCGATTAAGTTGTTAATTCGGATCCTTTGCCTCTGGTAGCACAAGTCGTGCAGAATTGTTTAATATTCATCGCTGGAAAATGGCAGGTTCTATTGCTACGTGCGGAGTTTTCTTTTCGGCACGATTGCACTTTCAATAAGCCAGGTTCAGAAGCCAAATACAGAGTCACACATATAATGCGGATACAATAATATAATGAAACTATCTTATAATTTGATACACGGGGTGAAAATTTATTTATCTGGTATCTCAAATGCCAGACATCCACTAGAGATAAACTAATTATTTTAATTGCTGTATGATAATTTTCGTTGCGTATTTCGATATGACTCAAAATATCTCTCTTCTTCGGAAGAAATAGTATACTCAGTGTCAATGTCATTATTATTCTGTGCAGATTTTCTCTTTCCAAAATATAATTGATAATTAGTAAAGATTTTACTATGGTCCCTAACTCAAAAAATAAACAAATCACAAAATGGGGACTGTTTAAAAAAAAATTTAGCCAAGTCATTTTTTTGTCGGTTTTAATTTTTTTTAAATAGTTAAAAAATAAATCTGGTAGGAATAATATAGTGTTATTTGGAAACGATTCATACCCAGTTTGAAGTAAATTAATTAATTAAAATTTGAGATATTATGTCAACCGTGTTGAAAAAATAGTTTTAAAAAAACGCGTTAAAAGATTTAATTATGGTAGGACCGGTCAAGTTGCCGCATCACTAAAATAGCTATATCTCCGAAAGTAGTCAAAATTTTGGAAATTTCTTTGGAGAATATGTTTTTAAAAGTCGAAACATTTGCAAAATGCAAAAAAATTAAATGAAATCTTATTACAAATTTACCAACTCCATCATATGTGAAAGACAATCGTAAATTACCATATTAGATTTTTTTTTAATGAAGATCGCCTATATCTGATAGCTGATATGGCATCTTGAGAAGATTTAGTAAAATATTTTGTTGAACTAATTAAAGATCTGGGATATTTTATATTAATCCTCTTAGTGCTGGAAAACTCTATTTTTTTTAAAATTTCAATAATATTAGTACGAATCGTAAATTATTGGACAGACGCAATTGTATGAATGATGTTTCATTGAAAGATGTCCATATATGGGGATGCAGCTATAAAATAAGTATGAAATGCTGCAATGCTCCCACATTTAGTCGGGTGTTGCAATGTACATCCATCAAATGTTAAGCCATTGTCAAACATCTTTAATAAAATGGATCAATGTTGTTTGATTAAAGCCAAGTGTGTATCATTTCGGTTAGTTGCCAATGAATCCAATGGAGATCCAAACACATCCTTCAGTGCAAGTTTAGTGAATGGATGTTGCAAGAGTGCCAGTCCATTTCCATGTCAAGTGGGTAACACCGGGCACGCTTATTTAAATGCAGACCATTACGGTCTCGAATCAGCCACGGTAGAGCACAATACCTTCATGATGAAACCGTAATGAAATACCCACTCGATTGTTCGCCAGGCTAAATTGACATGGTCTATTCAAACAACCGAAATCGCCCTGGCCATCATCATCTTAAGATCGGTGAAAGGTGAAACACCTCCCGACATGATTTTGATCCGCGTTCAATGAGTCTATTTCTCAAAAGGTCTTTTTTGTGCATACACACAACGTTACGAAAGTGCCACAATGTAAACGAATCCGAAATAAGCTATTTATCACAGTCATTATGAATCATTTAGAGTTGTTGTTGCACTTATGAAATCGCATGGCATCAATCTCGGTTCAGGTTCCGTGATATTTGCCTATGCGGGACAATATCATTAGGCACGGGCAAGATCGATCGCGATACCACCGACGTATCTAAGAATTTTTGGTGGCGCAAAGTTAAGATTCTCGATCGGTTGACAGTGATCTTCTTAGCAGTGATTTACTGAGAGCATTCGCTCGGATATGCCAACAATGCGGCTCCGTCGAGGAAAATATTAATTTTGTCGCTTAATCTGCCCATCTGTCTCTGTTTGGATACATCACGACAACCGGTAGCCGAACAATCCCGCTGGTCTCGACTTATCTTGATGGAAGACGAGGCACCCATTCGAGTCCCAGGAGGCCGCATCTGATCTTATCGTCGCTCCCGAGTTGATTTTATTCAGGTTAATCGTTGTGCGATTGGTGAAACTACTTCGCGATTTTAAGGCATGGTCATCAAAGGTCATGAGATTAGACAGATATGATGTACGTACCATTTTTACCGACAAACGGCCCACTCCGCGATAAAAGACGTGTCTCGGTATCGACCAACCTGCGGTAATAAATCTTCTGCTTGTTTCCTTTAATACTTTAAAAGTCAATTTGCAAATCGTGGATTGATATATTTGTTAGAATAGGAGATCCCATTATCAATCATTGCCACGGAATGCGATACCTCGGATGCCAGAAGTATACGACCGAAATCAGATTTGTTAGGCACTTGTCTTGATATCATATCTAGCCACGGGAAAAAAGCTGATGACCACGTTTTTGTAATTCAATACGTCTTGATAACCATCCCATGTTTAAAAAAGATCATCAAAAAATTATTCCAGGGCTTTGAACCGGAACTGAACCATTTCAAAAATATCGGTTTTATCGGTTCGATATACGTCTAACGCGAATGAGAATTTGATTGATTATTGTGTTGAGATAATATGTGATATTCAATATTCCCATTTAGAATTTGTTTAATTGTATTCATCTGATAGCACTGTAAACTAAAACTCCCAGATATCAATTTGTTTCCTAGTGTTATATACTCCAAGCTGAGGCCTTTATTTATATAGAATGATTATTATAAACGAAGAAATAAAATATTCTAAATTATGCGAGAAAATAAGTTTTAATTAATAAGGGTAGTTTTCTTTTCAACCGAGTTACCTAGGATCTGAGGACTTAAAGCCATAGTTATTCATTGCCTACTACAAATGACATTACTCATCATCCGAAGACAATAAAAGCTTAGTGTCAGGGTTGTAGAAATAGATTTTTTTTCAATATTTTGAAAAAAATATCAAAAATTTCACCTTTAGATCATCATAACTTTTTAATCTGTGGTCGAAATAGCACAAAATAACTGTTTTTGAAATTTGAATTGTACAATTTATTTAAAGATAATTACTTCTGAGCATTCCAAATAAAATTAAATATTCTTAAGGAATGAGAAATTTCAACTTCTAAATTTATTAAACAAAAAACTTACAACTATTTTGAACTTAGTTTAAAAAAAATCTAGATTATAACTTTTCTAACGATATGCTACGAGTCATATCAATCATTTAATAGGTTGTTAAATTTGAAGAGATATCAGTTTGCTTTACTATTGCAGTGTTATTTCGTGCTATTATAACTATAGATTAAGAAAAGAGACTAGATTAGGTTAAACTAGAAAATCTGATACTTAGGATAAGTTAGTTAAGATTTTTTAAAAACTTTAAACATCTTCATTTGGGGTTGTTTTTCGCAATTTCGTAAAAAATATCCTACGGACATATTGAGTGATGAATTACTAACAGACGATCACACAAAAACACTTTTTACTTGATGCTAGCTAAAAACAATTGTTCAGAAAAAAAAAACTTATTTTTTTAGAGTTTGATTGAATATATTGCAGATTTTGGAGATGTGTATGAAGATCGTTTTTATCTGATGGTCCTCTTCATGTTAAACTTATAGGAGCGCCTTTTTATTTATGCAATATGGCAATCGGACCGTTAGGGCCACGTAATACGCGGATGCTCGCGGCCAAACAGATTGGATATACGGAATAAAATACAATGGCAATAAAATCAAAAGGATCGTATACCTTTCAGCATTAATTAGAAACTGGTCAAGCGCTCAATTGTTGTAAATTAAACATGGACACGTGGCAAAGAAACGAAGCTGGCCTCTATCAATCCGCGATCTCATTGTATTTCAACGAGCATAATTCGTAGGCCACATAACAATGTACCCCGTGGGCAAAAAAACGTCGTGAACATTGTTCCGCGGATTTGAGTTGCACAACCCGCATACTGTTTAATATGCAGACGCTAATTCAAATCTAGAAACGGTGGAGGTATCAAGGGTAAGCAACGCCCCCGTAATTACAAGTGCTGAAGTATTAACCCTGACGGTTGTTGTTTATGTAGTTGCTGGACGAGTGGGACTTTCACTAAGTGCATTTTAAATAGGACAATGAGGATGCATTGATTATTTTACGTTCGTCCATGATCATATCTTCATAATTGACGTTCTTACAGTCGATACAACATCTCGATTGCCACTCGGAAGACAGCGCGAGGATGGCACGAAGAGATGATGGCTCTCCACCGGTCGCAGACACCTGTCCATCAATCGATGGTTTTGTGTGAAAAATGAGCGATATGCTGGCTGTTGAATGGTGCAGACGTAATGGTTATGAATGGGCCTGGCTGCGTCGCTTAATCACGGCAGCGGCCTGGGTGGCTCGCCGACGACCACCTCTTGCTGCACCACTGCTTGTGGCATTCTTGCGAAATATTTTTATTGTCATTTCATTGGATCTATCATTCATTTCGAGCGGTCAGTCGGTCAAATAGGTTCAGTCGAACGCTTTATTTACGAGAGCTTCGGTTCTCTTGAGTAGCGCTTCGAAAATGCTAGATTGCACAAGATGCCATTTTATCATGAATACGAACAATGAAAGATTTGGCGTTTGCGGCTCTAATAGAGGGCAATTGACTACTGCTTTAACATGATTTTCAAAATGCTTGCATGTTTACGAAATCCACTTTTGTAGACTTGATCTTGTGGTGTTTGAGTCATAGCTAAGTTGTAAAACATATAGACACGGTCTATTTCAGCGGTCTCCAAACTTTTTTGATCGTGTACCCTTAAGACGAAAATAATTAAATGTTGTACATCTATCGACGATCAACTGGAAATCCAATATCTTGTCCATTATTGTTTGAAAAAGCAATATTTTTCAATACAAAATTAAATGGAAATTCCACCTATAATGGTGTGTGCAAATGCAGCAGACAGACACAGACTGACACTGCTTGTTATCAAACCAAAGAACCCCAGATGATTTAAAAATATCAAAATTATCCCAGTTGAATTTGATCATCAGAAAAAAGTCTGGATGAATGGTGAAGTTTTTAACCAATGGTCTGAAAAACAGTTCATACCAGAAGTGAAAAAATATGAAAACTCCACGCATAAAAGAGGGAAAAAAAAAACTAGACTAAAATTTTGAAAAAACCATTAGTAAGTTCCAGTAATGTGGTAGAACCTGATATAGAAGACATTTCAGAAACAATAGCACAAATTTATTTATATGCTGAATACGACGAAGAAGATGTAACCTAGTGTTTAAATTGCAATGTAAACAATCCTGAATTCCAAATTTTGAACGATGAGGGAATAATTAAAGAAATATGTACCTCGGAAGAACAAGGTCAAGTAGACGAAGAAGAGATTTGCGAAGAGGGAGAAATTGGTCCAACTCATTCTGAAGCTTTTCAGTGTTTAGATGTCACCATGAAATGACTTGAGAATTAAAAAAAGGACAACATAAATTTTAGGAGTATTCACGATTTGGCAGCTTCTAAAAGAAGAGCTAGCTTAAAACCAAAATTGATTATGGATTTTAATAATAAAAATTAATTTATTATATGTGTATGTAAATCTAGATAAATAATAATATTCATACTTTCCCTGTCAATTATGATTATATGGATTTTCGTTATCCGAACTACTTTCATCCCCAATTAGTCCGGAAAATTTTATCAGTCCACTGTCATGCCGTTTTGAGACATCGATTTTTCCGATGTTATTTCCATAGGTTCTATGGAAAGATTGAGTTTAGTTTATAAAAGTAAAGATGATGTTATGTAGTAAAAAAATCAAAAAAAACTATAAAATATTGTGACATATTACCTATTGATACAATCTGCTTAATTTGTTCTACATTTACGTCGTTTCCAGAATCAAAATTAAAAAATAGAAACGAATAACTTGGTAAAATTAAAACTAATGTATATTGTTTTCATTTAGGATTTCGTTCCATGTCAGATCCAAACACTTATATCGGTTCGGTATTATTTTAGTTCCTGGAAATAAAATAGTTTTTTTGGTTTTCGGCTTTCGGTTTAGCTCCGACTGATTCATTTTTGATTTTTTTAAAATTTGCATTGAAAATTTATTTTCTAGTATAATTTAGAACATTTTATTCTTTCTTTTCTAATAAGTATTCTAAAATACATGAATAATATTATCAAATTTACTCTCTTTAATTGTTGATGATTCGTTAGTTAACGTATTATTTTCCATTTTTGCTTCTACGTAGGGGTTATGAATTTACAATTTATTTATATAAATTTCTTTCTAGAAAAGGTTTAGAATTTTAGAATAATCATATACATGATACATATAGAATCAATAATAGGTATAACAGAACAAGAATTATTTAATATTATAACTTATTAAACGAAAATTTATTAACTTAAAGCTTATTGGCTGGAAGTTTGGGAGTTCAGGTTGGAGCACACTAAAAAATAATTTTAAAACTGAAATTCCCTGGAATAAGCTAAATAAAATACATAGTAATGACTTAAGATTGAAAGCTGTAATTTGGCTTGGTAACAACCTTATTTTAAGTTCTGTTTTAACAGAACAATTAACAAGATGAGCCAAGAGCAAAGATTACAGTATTATTAAATAAATTCAACCAAGAGTTGTGAAAGTTTCATATTATTCAAATTTAAAAAAAAACAATGTCGAATACAAAATTGATCATTCAAAGTACACGAATATGCAAAATTTGATGTATTTTGTAATAATATGAAATTAGGCATACAACAAGATAATAAATATATCCTTAAATGCATAATACTGAAAAATATAACAAGATTTAATGAATTGTTTTTATTTTTACAACAGCACTGTTTATATCTGATTTACTTGTATACCACAGACTATTTTCAAATCCGCAGAGAAATGCCACTATCAGCTTAATTTAGATCCCTCTTTAGCATTTCAGTGCAATTTTTTTTCTATTGTAGTACAAGTTTTTTTGATATTTAATATTTGGGTCATTTGTTAACAATAGATCGCCTTCGATAATTCAAAAATTCTACACGTTATTTCTCCACACTTTCTACAAGTCAGTGTAAACAATGTTATATAACGCGCGATCGTACAAAACACAAAAATATATCCACGATACAATCAGTCATCGTTGCTAAATACCGCCTGCATTGTTACAGGTCTAAACGAACGATTGTAAAAGGATGAAGAATTTGATATGAACTTTAAATAGAACTATAGAAGAGTTGATCCCGTAAGAGCGCTGATCATTAATTAGATGCTGCAATAAATCCCAACAATAGCCGCGATTAATAATTGATACAATATGTATCGACCTCGTTGCGGTTCCGACTCCGTCTTCAATCATCATCAACAGTTGGAGTGTTGATGTGTGTATTGGACAATCGTTGAAAGCGCGTCAATCTCTCGCAGCCTCTCTCCGAATTAATTATCGAAATTGTTTCATAAATAAGAAGAATAATAGATTAAATTGTTCTCTGACCACGGGGTACGGAGTGACTTATATTATGAGTTGATAAATTATTCTTTAATATGGCCATTTAATGTATCACAAGAGAAGAATGTGGTAGGTGGTCGGGTTGGAACAATGGTGTGCAACCGGTAACCAAGCCGAGCCACTTGAAACGATCCGTTTTGCATGTAAACATACTTGAAGGATTTACGGTAGCAATTGGAGACCAGAATCAAGAATGGAATAAAAAATTAACGTCGTAAAAGCGATTAAGTATTGTGTATGAAGTGATTAAGAATAGCGGAACCGGCAATGCTTGCAAAAAAGCTCTCGCGTTTGATAAATGGTATCAAATGCAAAATCTTAAGCAACTAATTCGTAATATGACAAAAATGCGTTGTGGGTATCAATTTAACATTGAAAATCGGGAGCAGAATGTCTCATAACAGTAGTTTATAAATACATTGTATTAAACAATGAAATGAATTTATTAAGCAGCTTCTTTAACGATCAATTATCATTGCTTAATTAAAACTACAGGCAATCCATTGCAGAGCTTCATATTTCCATTAAATGATAAGATGACATCAAAATCAAACTATTACATATTTAAAATGCAAAAATTCTATAATTTCATTGTGCTTTTAATCGACTCCATCTGAAGCTTTAAGCTCTGGCCATGAATATCTCGTTATGCTCATGTATATTTCATTATTATGAGCATATCTATATGCAAATGCAACTATGTAATAAGCTTTTCATTGATAAAATTTCAAATTTATTCGATTGCACTTTGATCTTTGATGACAAATGGTGGGTGATTTTTTATTATGTTGTGTGTAGCATTAGCGATCACTGTTATCCAGCCATTCTGTTCTTTTTGCTCGTTCTTCTCTGTAAATCACAATCAAAGATATATTAAAATATATTTATAGCTCGGTGGTAATGCTATCTTCAATATCAAGTGAATGAGGAGGTGAATGTATGACACAGACGAGATGGATGTAGCCCCTTCCTATGAATGGATATTGAAGAAGCCCATAGTTCTGTAGTGGAGTGTCAGTGGCTGCACTATGATGATAATAGCAATGCAAATTGACATTGGTATTAATTTGAAATAATATATTAATAAATCAATACTTTTTATCGGCCCAAATTTCAGCTTGCAAACTCAAATCATTATTATTTATTTTGTATCCCCAGATTTGTTTCCTAGTATTGTGTATCTGGGACGCCCAAGCTTCCAGTCAATAAGCGTCGGGTTAAAATCCTTTCCTTTAATAAATTATATAATAATATATTTTTTTAAGCTTAAGTTTAAATACAAATAAAAATTCAAAAATTAATAAACCGGAGTTGAACCGAAAACCGTTATTTTTTCCTGAATTAAAAGTATAATCGAACCGATATGAATGTTTGAACAGAATCGGAAAAATTGATTTGAATTTGAAAAATTGAAATTGAAAAATTCGATCGGGGCTCGAAGCCCTGATCAAAAATACAACTCTTTTCAAAGTGTAGATAAATAAATTTATATCAAGATTTAAATGTAAATCTTTAAGTTATCTAGGTCAGTGGTTCTTAAATTGGGGTCCGTGAAAATTTAAAAAAAACATTTATCTATACTTGAAGAAGATATGCTCGTGGAATTATTTGCAGATAACATTGTAAGATTATCTATTTTGACCAATATTGATCTATATAAAAAATGTGGGTTTGTTAGAAAAATTAAGTCATAAGGGTTGGGATGGGGTTCACCAAAAAAAAATGTTCAAAGGGGGGTCCACGAAAAAATATTTGCTCAAGAAGGGGTCCGCGAGAGAATTTTTGCTAAATAAGGGGTCCGCGAATTACACAAGTTTAAGAAGGGCTGATCTAGGTAGATGCTTTGTATCAGCGGTTCTTACATAGTGGGGTCCGCGAAGCAATTACCTGGGCTCCGCGAAAATATAAAAAACATTTATCTTTCCTTGAACAAGACATTTTTGAGGAATTATTTACAGAAAAAAATGTAATAAGTTCTATTTTTTGGTCCGCGAAAGAAATTTTGCTCAAGAAGGGGTCCGCGAACCACATAAGCTTAAGAACCACTGCTCTATAGAGATTTAAAATTATGATGATTCTTTCTGTTGTCAAGATCAACATCAAATTCCAACCATATGCAATCTATTGGAGAACTAGGATTTCTTCAATGTCCATTCATGGGAATCACATTCAAAAACATCTTTATCATATTTTCACCTTCTCATACGCTTGATATTAAAGAAAGGCATAACCTCTGATTATTATTTCTAAATGTTCACTCAGCAGATTATCTGGAGGCATGCACTTTCGTGCACTAAAATGCATTTTCGTGACTCTAAGTAGTAAGTAGTAAAAACTTTTAGAGTGAATTGTATTGATTTTGCTGGAAAAGACTTTCTAGAGTACAAGAAGTCCAGTCCCTCTTTTTTCTCCAAGGGCTAAGAACTATGTGACGTTAAACTTAAAAACAATACTAATGACAACGGATGATGGTGGTTCTTCGCCTATCATATTCGGTCTCTAGCAGTTAGGATATTGTCGTGGATCCTTATTCTCTGTGTTTTCTGTAATTTTTTCATCAATTAGTTTTGCTTAGAAATCATCATAAGCTCAATGAACCCATATGTATTGAAGAAAGAGAAAGGAACATTGATTGGCGAAAACAATGATCACACCGAATATACCACACGCGTCTGTAGATCAATCACTTTTTATAGGATATATCATACAATTGTGACTAATTCTGTCAAACTACGGTCTATATATATATATTATTTTAATCATTAAAGAAAATCAATAAAAATATTATTTATTGAAGTAAAAGCAGGATTTTAAAAAATATCAAAATCATGAAAATTCACAAGAAAACTTATTTAAAAAAATATTTTAAATGATAAAAATGTTGTGAGCTCATTGATAACAAAATTAGATAAAAGTCATTATAGATTAATGTATGAAATTAAAAAATATATATGGACCGCATTAGATGAAAATTCCTAAAATTGAATAGAAGTAAGCTGAATAGTCCATAGATTTTTCGTCTGAAAAAATAAACAGAAATTATTGATTAGCATAGAATTTAGGTATTGGCATTGACCTATTTAAGCAACAATAATTTCAATTTAGAATTGCATGTAATCTCATGCGCATTATTTTCGTCTGCATCCGGTTAAGGTGGCGCTTATTTCTCCCGGTTAGATTGATGGCCAACCAGTACTAATATTTTACCATTACACGTAATTCTATTTCACAAGTTTATATCGGATTATTGGTTTCTGACTCACAAACAACTATTCCCAATAAAATATAATAAATCACAGATACTTCTACTACCAACCGGATAGTTCACTGTTTTTGCGAGCTGCCCGCGGCTTGGTTCCGCAAACAGTTGTAGCCGGCCACGTGCTAAAGCCGCTTATCATTAATACTATGCCGGGATTTCAACAATTTGCACTCTTTCATCTTGTTCCGTACTACGTCTAGAATGCTAATCGCCAACGTCACAATCGTGCCGGCCAGATAATATGAAGTATCTCGGTCAATAATCTCGAATTTGCCCCCAAAAACGGCGAAGGAGCTGCAGGATTCCGAGATTTGCAATCGCCGTAAAAATGTTTTCATTGAAGTATGTTAATTGAACATGTAGACAGTAAGTTACAGACACTGGAATGAACTGACAGATCGCCTTTATCTGACAATGAGATTTAAACACTTACAAAACGAGTAATAATTGTAGCAGCCAGACGGCGACTTAGTACAGAACGAAATGATCGCAACGCTGTAACTAATTCTGTCGGCAATTAAATTGAGGATTTTATTGAATCAAATCCATGCCATAAATTGTGTCAGCACATATAACAATATATAAATATAATAATATAGGACAAACTATGCTAGATTAGACTATAATCTGATATAACACAATTGTTACTTGGGATTTCTACTGACAGTACACAAACGATATAAACAAAATAATGATAATGCATAAATATTCTAATGAAATGTTTAAGCGTTAAATATTCGAAAGTATTGACTAAAAGGACTTTGATAATAATTTTGATTTTGAAGGCATGAAAAATTTGATGATAATGACGATGATGACTTCTAAAAAAGATAAATTTGAAATAAGTTTTTATGAAATAAGTCTTTGAAAAAAGCACATAAATTAATGTTATGTACACGAAATCCTTTGATGAAAATATTGATTATCACATGAAAAATACTTTGTTTGGATTTCTTAGAATTGCACAGCGATTTTTTTGATTAAGTATTAATATTACGAATAATTCCAAATTAATTTCTATATTATGATGGTTTTTAAATGCAATTTAATTAAAGGATCTTATCTCTCTTTTACAGGAATATACTAACCCAACGGTTCTTAAACAGGGGTCCGCGAAGATATAAAAGAACATTTATCTGTAGTCGAACAAGATATTTTCGTGAAATTATTTACAAAAAACCGTAACCGAACCGATAAACATATTTGTAACTGAATCAGAACAATAACCGAAATGAAAAAAAATACGGTTCGAAGCCAACATTTAGATTGCTTGAATAAAAAGAGATCGATTAGTACCCGCCCCCCCTCTTGAGCAAAATTTCTTTCGCGGCCCCCTCTAGAGCCAATTTCTTCTCGCGGACCCCCTCTTAAACATTTTTTTTTCGTGGACTTCATCCCAGATCTTATTACTTAATTTTTCAAACAAACATTTCTTGGTCAAATATTGGTCAAAATAGATCTTTTCACAATAGTTCTATAAAAAAATCCTTGAAAATACTTTGTTCAAGTATAGATAAATGTTTTATATATTTTCGCGGACCCCCCGTTTATGGCTTTGCGGACTCTAGTTTATGAACCGCTGCAATAGTATAAAATATTTAATTGAATTATTATATTATAATAAGGAAATAAAAATGATTTAGAACAATTTTAATTGCAATAATATTCCATTCCTCATATATAAATATCACTTGAAGTAAAATATTATGGAAAAAAATTGTATTTTAAATTGAGTTTTTATTTGTTATTTTTGCCTTCATAAAAAATAGCTTTGTTATTTATGATTAGCATAATTTTACCTCTATAATAAATCCATTCCTGCAAAATGTTCTACAATTACCCTCGTAATAAGTATTCACATGCATATATAATGAGGTGACCTTTTCAAAATATGCTTTTTGCAATAGTCTATTTATTTGAGAGTATTTAATAGCTTATTTTATTTTAAAAAATATGTATTTGTTGATAATATTAAATTATTTAAAGGGGTTAATAGTTACTTATATATAATACAATTCAAGATGTGTTCATTGAAATCCATGCGCTATTATAAGTCATTCCAAAAATCTTTTAGTTCTCATGTATCGGAGCAGATCAATAAGGACTTGTTGTCGAAGGCACACAAGAGCATAGAAACTCATGCATTTCTGTCATTCACTTCATCCCAAATTTTCCCATGATCCCTTTGAGTACCATTTTGTTTAATTTGTGTACTCCACGTTCACAACAGGTTCATAGCAGCAGGTAAATCTAAGGTGCGTGTGAATGTACGCAATTGTAGCAACCCGTATTACAAATAATGGTGCAAGTGCCATTTATGGCTCCGAATAAAAACTCAAACCATAAATATTCTATCGGATAATTTAAAAAATGTGGCATTTGACAGAGTTTTGATTTATCGGCTAATCTATATGGGGAAAACCACCATACACCTGTAGCGATCAATTCACTTTCGAATCGATCAACCTGTAAATATCAGATATAATTGAATATTTTATTGTCAAAAATGTGCTATTTCGATAAATACCACAAAAATGATAGATTGGATTCATGCCGTAAGATAAACACCGTGGAAGGCTTCGCTCGTGTAATTATATACCCACAGCGAAAATTGTCTAAAACCCCCAATTAAATTGGCGTTATCCACAAAAAAATCAATGAAATGTACTCTTAATATCAAGCATTAAATTCATACATATACAATGCAAAACGCTAGGTTAAATATTATTTATAAGCCATAGGAAGCGTTGTGTTCTATCTTTGCAATGTAAAACGGTGAATGTCTTGCATTTTGCTGACAGGTCCTAATCAATCACAAACATCCGCTTGAAAGGGAAATCCGTCGATAATTTAGAGCAACTAGTGGCCATGAAAAAACAAGGACTTGCTCAGGTCATGATTCAAACAACAATTATCATCGAATGCTCTCTGCTTATATTTTTAGACCAGGATATAACAATTCATTCAAATATATTGAAGTCAAAATTTATACTAAAAACATTACAGTGTGGACATATGAAAATTACTAAAATTTAACTATTTTTATTAATTAAGTACTTATTCATATTAATAACACATCACTCAATAAGTTCGTAGGATTTTTTTGAAGGAATTGCGAAAAAACGACCCAAAATGAATTTAAAAAAGTTTAAAGTGATATCCTACGAACTTATTGAGTGATTTATTATAAGTCTTTTTAATTGACTGTATAAGCCATATTGATAAAATAAAATTAATATTGAAAAATGGCGGGAATCTCTAATTTTTCTGAATTTAAATGACAGCCGTTAAACGATGCATTGTCATATATGCTTTTATAATTCTTGAATAAAAGGAATTTTTGTATGAAGAAAATATTTTTTTCAGGAGAAGCAAAGAATTAAGAACTACTTTGATTGACTATTCTATTCTTCCTCAGCTTAGGACAAAATTAGAAGCACTTCCAGTAATCGTAGAGACTTGTGGTTTGGAAGATTCTATGCATAAAATATTGATATGTAATACAATGCAATTTAAAAAAAACAATTGTTATTTTGGAGGTTACTCCTTAAATAAAACTACTAAGTATAGTTCATATATGAATACAAAAAAAACCAATTCTTCTTCTTCTTCTAATTCTTCAGAAATTTGAGGGATTCGAGGGAATTAGAACGCATTTTTCTCGAAAATCCTTTTTCCAAGTTCATGGAAGTGTTATCACACGCCCTAGATGAGCATTCTTTATAAAAATTGGCAAGCACATGTATAATAAGTGTTTTCATCGTATAGACTACAATTATCCAAAAATATTCAATAGTTTTTTTAATAAACAAAAAACTAGATAAAATGTTGGTAAAAATACTCATTTTTCTTCAATCGCTAACTATTTTTTAATATTTCTTCCTAATTATAGTCAATGCTATAGACAATATTATAAAAAATCAAAATATGTTCAATTTTTTTGCTGCAAATTATCTGTCCAGGATTTAAGACTTCCATGGTGAAGAATGTCATCGCTCGTCCATCGACATATGACATCGGACGTAGGCGATCTCCATAGGAAATTTTACTAGGGAAAGAATTTAATTGGTTTCTCGTTGTCCTCCACACTATATGATTATTATATTTAATTAGTGTTAAGGGTAGAAAAATAGGTTTAATAAAATATTAAGCGAAATTCTGAATGAAATATAAATATTTTTTCAAAATATCTATAACATAATATAAATTCTTTAAAATTTTTGATGAAATTAGCATTTTATGCGTTGATAAGCATGGGTTATTTTTGCTGCTTTAAATTTAATCAACGATCATATTGAGATCATTTCAAAATGTTTACTACTGAATTCTTAAAAGTTTAAATTCATCATCAATGTTATTTATTTATACAGTTGCATTAAAATTGATTTGAGTGGCAAAAATGTTGTTGATCTCTGAATAGTTAACGAAACTTGATCACACAAAGAACAGTTCCGCTCTTCATCATTGGTCTTACAGGTAGAAATGTCGCCATTGTTAATTTTTTTCGTATGCATTAAGGACATTTTTCTCATGATTGACGCCCGAATAATTATTGCTCATGGTAAATGTATATATGAGAAATTAAAGAAGGAGCACGTTAAATTTTATTGTTATTAATGCACGAAACGACGGTCTTTAATGAGTTAATATACGTACAACGGCGTGATGGAGTATTTATATTGTCAATCAATTTACTTGCGGCAATCCTTGCGAAACAAGACTGACACATTCGACTTTATTTGTATGAATCAAGGTTGATGGTGCAGATAAACAAAATCAAATTAACGATAGTGCTTGATTGAAAAATGCATCGTGACATGTTGAATTCATAAAAAGAAAGAAGTCGAATAAAACAAGACCTTTTGAATGCAGCGAATGCATTGTGTGTGCATTTCCTACGGCTATGTTCGATTGTTTACGATAAATGATGCAATTAAATGCTGGCGCAGTAGTAAAATTAATTTTACTCATATTATAAGCATATATATTTGCAATTGTTCAGATCAGGAAACTATGCAATTCATCACGGATCAATGCATAAAATCGATAAAAACAGATTTATCCAATACAAAGATGTCTTGACGGAATCGAATGCTTACTGTGAATTTTGATATGTAAAAAATCTAAAAATGCATATCAACACAGAAAAAATAAATATTTGGAATCGCAAAATCGTGCTTGCTATAAAACGCAACTCATGTTTTCTTATGCATTCTCTTTGTACTTCGTTTTTGTCAGGTTATTGTTTTAAGATAACGGTTCAGAAGGTTAAATACTCTGGCTCCGACGAAAATTTCTTTAAAAATGCATCGTCCCAGTTTTGTCTGCGAGCCAAAAATAAAAGTCGATCCGATGATGCACCGGATGGATCAAAAATTAAAACGATGCACATTATGCAAAGCGAGGGTTCATACCACCCTTGAGAATATATATTCGATATTTAAATACATTTTATTAATGGCATCAAAGGGTTAGGATATGCATGACGAAGATTTATTATCAATAAACTATACTAATTTATGCTCTTGAAGATAATTTATTATTCGGGACGTCGATTAGGATGCATCCGATTGAAATAAAAACTTCTACAAAAAAAAGTGGGATCTAAATCTGTGTTACTTTCATTGAAGAACACCTTTAAAATCATCAAAATAAACACAAATTTACCTATAAATGCATTTGTATAAAATGCAAATTTTAATATATTTTTAGTGATTCATGAAAATCACGCATTCGTAGACACGTAGGTTGCTTCAAAAGCTGATCAGATTTGAATACAGTGTTTGACCCTTGATTTTTTATGGTTGTTAGGCAGACAGTAATGCAAGGTAAGGGCAGGTGTTTTAAGGTGTATGCTATGGCGTTTTGAATAAATTTGATAAATAGTGATTACTAATGATAAGTAACCACCCTGGGACACGTAGCACCATTAGATCAGTATAATTACATGAAATCTATTCGTAATCTATAGGCTCGAACAGTATCGTTTTTCAATGGCGTTGCGTGGATATTTTTTATAATAACTATTATAGTAAAAGGCGATCATTCCCAGCTGACGATTTAACAGTCAATTAAGGAATGGGCATACAAAATATATATTTTTGTATGGATTACTCAATATTGTATCTCGTATCTAAAAAATATCGTTTGAATTCATGAAAAATTGTTTAATAATGAACATAGGTTTAATACATTTTTAGGCATTAGGCAATTTTGCTGTAAAGATCTCAAACTGTTGTAGTAGTTCTATATTATATATATTTATAAACATTTTTTTGAACCAATTCATAAAATTAGATATACATATTTAATATATAAGACATTGAATGTTAAATAAGTTATAAATATTTTAGACTTAAGTTATAAATATTTTAGACATTTTGTGATAAGAAGAGAGAATTATGAAGTATTGCCTCTTATTTTGCAAGAATAATTGCAAATAAGACCTTGATTAGCTTAACTCTTCCAGACCTGAATTATTTTTTTCATCTGATGAATTTTGTAAATTCCATGTGTCTAAAGTATAATAAGGAGTCTATAAAAAAATTATATCTTATGTCTACAATTGTGCACAAGCCTTTCAGACCTGAATTATTTTTTTCATCCGATGGATTTTGTAAATTCCATGTGTCTAAAGAATAATAAGCAAAATATAAAAAATATATATTTATGCCTTAAATTGTGCACGCCAGGTCTGAAAGGGTTAAAATGGTTGAATTGATTGTATTTTTTTAAAAAGTTCTTGAGTTTGGCAAAATTTAGCTTTCAATTTAAATTTAAAGATCGCTTTCTTCTTTATTAATATTCAATTATGCAAAATCTTGTTATACGAGGCAGAAATCACAACGAGAGTAAAATTATAAAAATGGACCCGGGGTGATAAAAGCTTGATTATTAAAACTAACCTGTATGGTAGGATGATCGCGTATTTGCGAGCGAATTCCAGTGATTCAGAAAGAGCACTTTTATGCGTTGAGCTCGGAGAGAGACAGAGACGAAGAGCTTCCTGCGTACATCGCACGATTGTATAGATCGTTAACCCAAATTCATTCAAATTCAAAGAAGTGTGAATGATATAATTAATCGATTTCAAGGATATTTCAAGTGTTCACTTTAAGCAATGACCCAATATTTTGTGCTATCGACAGTGTTTAATACTATACAGATTAACAATGAGCGTTTTTCTTAATAAATAATGAGTTATGTGGTTAAAGCCAATTACAAAATATTATTTCGAGAAATCTTAAGAGTTACAGACGAATTTTTTACATAAAAAAATTTTATTGTCAAAAAATGTATACAGTCAAAATGAAATTCGGACAATTTATATTTAATTAAATCCTTTCTCGTGTGTTTTTAAGTGAAATTTCTATAGGTGCGGTAGGGCAATATGGCTTGAACGTCACAAAAAGTGAAACTTCAAATAGCATTTGGTCGGAAAGAGAGATAATCGTTTGTAGTGCCTCCATATCTGATCATAGAGCACACATCATAGAGACGCTACGCGCATGCGTCGCACCGTCAATATCAGTATCTTACCTCTTTTATTATATACTAGCAAATACCCAGCATGCGTTGCATGCCATAAGCGCCTAATGATAATTTGAAAAGAAACGCAGTACGTGGTTTATTGCTTCAGATCACGTGTAGCGCAAGCCAAAGAGCTGGGATCCAAAAGCATATGCACACTCGCTCTCGTTTGGAAGACCGATTTAACCACCGTATTGCGCACGCATCCTTTTTCTCCCCGTTCCCCGCAGCCCAAACGTCATTTTAACAGATCAATATACGCCATCGTGGTGCATCCATACAATATTTTTACAATGCCTATGTTATTTCCGCAAGTGTAAACAGTAAGTTGACAAAGTTTTATTGCAATCGGATGAACGGTATGGAAGCGCATTAAATACGGACAAACAAAAATTGATTTTTATATATTAAACTATGCCTATACTACTAGCGCAATCTTTAGCAATCAAAATCTCGTTCATTTTTTTTGTTATTCGAATATGGACATCATATTAAAATACTTTAATATTCTTCAAAATCTGTTTCAAATTTTTAGCAAAATTTATTGCATAGAAACATGCCATTACTTTTAGGAATTTTAGATTATTAATATATATTTTTTTATATAAAAAAATTAAACAAACCAGGAAAATGAATAGTGTTTTATTGTATATTATAAAAATATTTCATGTTTCTATTAAAAAAACACATTTTTTTGTCCCAATCTTAGCGGTTTGTTGATTTGTTACAGCTTATTATAGCAAGCGTTTTTTGACCATTTTCAACCAAAATGGTAAGTTTTTACAGTTTAACTAATTGTAGCATTGATGGGCCACCACTGACTTGAATGAAAATGATTCAGCACTTATATAATTGACTGAGCGGCCAATGTTGGGTTAAATATACCGAAGGCCTATACACCGCACTCATAGACTCGACTAGATCAAACAAAAAATAATCCCAGATCAAAGTGACCGCCATTGAGATGGACGCGGCCGCCTCCAACATCCATCATTATTAGTTTTACTTATCAACGGAATCCGCACATTTACTTGCCTCGAAATCGATCTTTCCAAAGATCCAAAGAGCATGAAGAAAGAAAGGACGGCCGCTCCTCCAGCTCCTTCTAATCATCGAGTCATTGCTCGGGGCCTCACTACTTTTATTACCTTAAACTCGGGCCTTGTTCACCCTTTTATCACCTTTTTACACCATAAACACACGCCGACGCTTAAACAATGTAATTTTACGGTGGAAATCATCATGCCAAACCTATAATCTCGAATTCAGGTTAACAGCAGTTTAGTTTCACAAGGTGTTTAACTCGGCAACGATTTTGATGGCTGCACGGAGCAGATGCTTTTTTGTATGGAACGTGGCAAACCACAGTGGAGCTTTCAATCAAAATCGAAATACAGTATTGCACTGAAAGTATAATGGGGCCGTTGATTGAACTATTAACAATGGCAAAGTAGTTGTAATAACATTATTAAAGTCCAGTCGAAAAAAACAATAAATAATTGCATAATTGATGCAGCACTGGAAATAAATTGAACAATTTCAGCATAGTTTATTCAAAGTCTTTCCATATAATTTAAAACGAGGGTTGATCAAATATGAGCTAAATATTTTTGCAATAAACTTCAAATCATACATTCATATTCTTACCAATGAAAACGAATAGGATCAAATATCACCAAAATGCTTTTAAAATTGCGCCAATTAATTTTTTACTCATTTAGTTTTTAACTTTGCGATCTAAAGCAAATTAAAAGCTTTGATTTACGTATATTTCATGAGCTAGATTTTATATAAATACGCTTAAATTGGGATCAAAATGCTTAGATTCACAAAATTTTAAAGAGCCACTTATAAGCAACTTTTAAGCAATGAAAAGCTTCAAAATACGAAGGACCAAAATTTGCATTCTCGTCAATCTAAACCTGATCATCTTGACCCGGTTCATCTAATGGTATGTTCGATTATTTCATCATCAGTCATTTATAATGCAGAAACATTGGCATCGCCATTCTCTGGCGTCTTTTTTATTGCATTTGGTAACTAATAGCATTGTATTTGTGAATTCTTTCATACAACATCATCGTTTGATAAGATAATTATTAAATTTATTAATTTATTAGCATTTGCTATAATGCACAAATACAAAATCGTCTTAACTGCATGATAGGCTGATGTTTTTGTTTTCAATATCAGGGTGTCAATCAATTTACATAGGAAGGAATAGTCGGATGATCTGCAGTCACTATGATTAGTGGTATCTGGCAAAAAATGGCGTTGATGTAATCATATTTTTTAAATAATACCGTATATGAAAAATGATTCATTGATGCATTTGAAGATAAGTGGTCGATAACAGATAAGATCAATATTAAACGTTTTACAATTCTTATACAATTGTTTATGTCCTTGAAAATTAAAATAATTTCGTTAATATGAGTATAATGGCATTCAGTTATTGGAAAGTAGAAGAATACCTATAAAATCCTGTTTGTTTATTTTGCAGGATCGTAGCGAGGGGGTAGCAAAGCAGGCGCCCGCCACGGGCGCAAAACGCAGAATACCGACACAATCGAGAATCAACTTTATCCATTTTTATAATATATACTAAGTTGTCTAATCCCTCTTTTTTCGTTATCGTTTAAACATTGGGCTGACTCAGTCGGCATAAGCCCGCAATAAAACAAAGACGACAATATTTTTGACCGATTGTAAAATTTAAACAACTCACCCGATCAGTCCTCTTCGGATAACGTCCGATCGCGAGGCGTTCATTCGCCATGTCAGCGGTCCGAAAAGCGGACCGGTTGGCTACACAGACCTTGTGGCCACTCTGTCCTCTTTTAGCTCGAGCTTTTTGTGGCATATTCGGGTATAAATGCGTATCTGGGGTCTTCCATGATGATCTGTACGAACACGGAAGCCTTTTAGTTTTAAGTTATAAAATCTGGCTAGTTTACCTCGCGCTCAGAGTGCGAATTGTCACTCGAATTTGAGAATTGTCGTGTCCTTGCAGACATAGATAATAAATTCAGGTTTTGCAACTTGCTGTGTACTTTTGTTGAGCGGGCTGGCGTAGTCCCGAATAGCGGGACCAATAAATAGCTCGGATAAGTGGAGGGTCCCCATGTTTCTTTGTTTCAAATATGAATTGATAGACCCATATTTCATCCTAAATTGATGCAAAAACTTAATCTTATTGCTGTGAAATATCATCACGACGCTGTTTTTATTCCATTCTGAGTAAACGCGGCACCCATTTTGCGCACAGCTTTCTCATGTACAAATTATCTGTTAATATGATTTGATATACAGCATTTTTTGAAAGGACTACCATGTCTGCCAGTCCGCTTATTTACAGTCGCTGGTCATCTAATAACATTTTGTGGATTTTCTTCAACATTTCTGAAGTGGTTACCTCATTTGGTCGACCACTGCACTGTTCGTTTTGGCAGCTCGTATGGCCTTATTTATACTCTGCCACCCAAGATCTTACTGATCCTTTTGATCCTTTGAAAGTTTTTGATCGCTATTCCATTTCGAACGTGTGACAATCGAATATTCTATGAATGGAATTTCATACCCTTTGAAAATCCATTTAAAAAAATCTTGTTAGATGTATTAAAATTGGTTAATCATTTCGTTTTATGATCCCTCCGTTTTTAAGATCGCTGATTTTAATGTAAAAAAAAAACGAAAATACATTTACATGTAAATAAACTTATATTTCAAAGAGCAAATGAAGCTAAAAAAGTTTAAACAAAACGAAATTTTGGCTTGTGGCATTGATAGATCTCAAAAACCAAAACGGCGATTGTTCTGAAATCTTACGAGCTTATTTTACAAAATTAGGTCAGCTTATTTATTTTGTTTTGCTTTTTACATCAAAAATATCCCCCCAAAAAAGATGATTTTTATAAACTTTTCTTCAAACCGCTGCCATTTTGTTATTTGTAAATAAACATCATTAATTGTGGTTCAGAACATAGCGACACTCATACTAATTAATAATCTTTTTGATTTTTTGCTTTAGATAAGCCTAAATATATGGTATATTTACTTTGAAAAAAGTTGTTTTTTTGTCATCAACGTGGGATGATGCTTTAAAATATTAGATAATAAATAGAAGTGGAAGAATTTTTGGTAGTTTATCTTCTAAAAATGTTTTCTTTGGATGCAACTTTTTAACAGCGATTTTCTCGCTAGTGATCTAACAATGTACTTCAGTTGGAATGTTTGATGTTATGCAGCAAAAGCAATGAGTGACATCGGTTTGGAATGTAGGATGAAGCATTGTCGCTGATTTCTTTGGCTTGGTAGTCCATTAGGCTCGTTAGTGCTCGACTGAACATTAATGCGGTCATTTGTAATTCTATCCCTATAGTACGGCAGGCGGCCACAGCGACTACTGGTCTACCAGTTCAGTAATTATTATATCAGAGGGTATGCAGATTAATCGGCTGACACTTTGACACCCTAATGGGACTTCGTAATTGGCATTTTCTAACTGAGTTATCAGACAACACTAGTCAAAGTATCCGCAAGTTACCAGCCTCGCGAAACCAAGCGCTGTCGGCGAATACATTAACACCAATCCTCTTCGACTGGTCTCAGCCAAAGCTCCTAGAAGCTTTAATCCATAATAATACGGCTTCCATGTAATAAATTTAAGATAAGATTTGTGGCGGTTGAGATTCAACCTCCATCGTGATGTAAACAGACTCCAATAACTCAAATGCACAACAATTTCGATGGATAAATAATAAATTTAATGCAAAATCATATAAAATATATACAGTGTTGGAGCTGAATTTGAAATGGTTTTGTATGCAAAAATAATATTTGAATAAATTCAAAAGGAATTTCTTATGTTTCCAAATCAGTTTGCTTTGGCTTTCCCGACGTCATCTTCACAACGTGCGGTTTGGCGCTGTCGCAAAGGAGGATGAGGCTGACGATTAACGAGATAAATCCTTTTTTGGCCTCGACTCCTCAGAAGATTATTTATGTCTCCTGTATAAGCTTTCAAGTGATAATATGGATAGGATTGAATATCCAACCCTTTCATGTCGTCCCATATATAGAACATTGCCTTATTTGTTCCGTGCTTTGATATGCGCTCAATAACACAATCAGAAACTAATCAACGATCATCTTTGAAATGATGCATATTGAACAGGTGATGATTTAGCTACATCAGAAAATATAATTAAAGATCACGGATCGAATTTAAAAAAAAAAGCATGGGGTCTTTAGGCGCTGTTGTGTCATTAGTTTAAGGTTGTTAGATTAAAAAGGGTCAATAATTAATTACCCACCAGCGATATGTGATCTTTGATTTGACTTGATACCTTATATATAAAATGCTTTTTAAAGATACGCTTATATTTGAGAACAAATATGGTAAAAATTACTTTTAGAATATGGAAAGAACCTTAATAATTCAAAATTTGAATTCAAAATTTTCACCATTTTTTTTAATGTGAAGCGTAATAGAAAAAAAAAAAGCAAATCAGCCGTTACACTTCCCGTTGGCAAGAATAATTTTGGTCTAATAGTACCCAAAAAAATACCAAACCAAACAATAGAAACTTCATAGTTTGCTTTATTCAAATACCGGATCTTTTAATAAAAGGGCCAAGGCTTTTAATAACAATACCCGGCTTCTTGCAGTTACACTATTGAGGCAGTTAGGCGATAGTTGCCCTAAAACTTGTAATGTATTCACCTGTAATTGCCGGTTTACCGTTTCGAATAACCAATTAAACGTTTGTTGGAAATGCATAAAGTTCTCATGAGATCAAATCTTCCAATTGGTGTTATAGCTAATGACTTGGAGATCGGCGGACGATAATAACACGTTGCGTTCCCGATCGTTCCCTAAACAGCCGATGAAGTTCTAAATCCGTTCGAAATTATGTCGATCTTTTCATAATGGGTGTATGGGCTTTTTTAAACGGTCGTTCAGATTCGATTTCAATTCGTTGTTGTTGGAGATTTAATAAGCACTTGCAGTGTGAACCCAAACAATGGGGCTCGCAATGCTACCGAACCAGCAAATACTAACTGATTGTTGTTTTCTTCGCCTGGCAGACCAATTATTATTCCCCTTTCGTGAGATTGCAAGTCGGATTATTTAACAATAAGTCAAGATTTCCTTCTAAGGTTGAGCTATTGTCATATTTTTTGAGTGAACGATTAACAAAAAAAGGCGATATTGCATTGGTAATGGTTGAACTCGAATATGATCTTGAAATTATATCGAACGTTTATTCATGGGCCAATGAAACAGATTTTTTATTTGGTAATGGTGCATTAACTATTGTTCCTTATACACAAAATGCTGAGTATTTGTAATACTTTCATTTTTAAAATGCATGATTCTTGCATCTTCTATTATATTTGATGACTACAAGTCGCTATTTGCTTTCAACGACTAATTTCAAATTATAATTTTTTAGAATATGAAATTTTATTACAGATTTTTCATTATGTCAACACAATACACACTGTATCAATTTGCAATATTTCAAAATAGTTGGCAATAATATTCAAAAATGTACTCCAACTCAAAGATTACTTTTATTTTTGAATTATAAAAATTTAGATAGATCTGAATAATTTTATTATTCATACGGCATTAAATAAAAATCTTCAATGCTGCTATTTTGGCTACAAGTAGTTAACGTTAAAAATTATTAAATAAACGTTGTCTACTTTCGATATAAGGTGGCTAGGGCTTCAGTGTCGCTGCTTTTCGTACAATTATGGAGCAGAAATTTGATGAAAATATGCATTTAAAGCCTATTTGAATCATCAAATGATTAAGTACTGAAGGATTTATGTTAAGATTAATAAATAAAGTTTTCTTTATTTTTTTGGATTGCGTTTAAGCTATAGAATTTTTTGTAGAAAAACAAGTTAAATAAAGTTTCTTAAATTGTATTTCATAACGTCTAATATGCATATTAAGCTCAAATTATAAGTTATATATTCAAGCTAATTATTTCGTGATAGATCTTCAATATTAACAGTAAATTTGCTCTAAAATGTTCACAGAGGATCATCAGTTGCCAAATCTTCAAAATTTGATATAAATTCATTAAATATTATTGTATATTATAAGAAATCCATGCGGAATCATAAAAATTGGAGTACACGAAATAAGATGATTCGCATGCATAAAGGCTCGTATGAATCATTCGATTTTTTTTGACTCATTGAATTACACTATCCAGGCAGACGAGCCTCGAAGAGATTTACTGCATCATAAAAATCATAATTAAAAAATATCCAAGACGAGAAAAGGTGCATGCGAGTATTGATGAATCGAGAAGAATGCAGGCGTAAATCAAACCAACATGAATACGTCGTTATTTGACGTGATTTTTTTTTAGTCAGATGCGTTCTTGCAGACCAGGTCATGGTCCGCAGCTGTTGAGGCGCGTGCCCTCGGGCAGGTGGCCAGCTTCCTTTTACCCCCTAACCCTGGCTCAGGCTCCAGGACAACCCTCAATAGGAGCGACATGAAAGGTTGCACGCGTGGGTATGCGCGAGCTCTGCAGGCATGTGCAATATGCAATGGGGCCTCGCGAATCTACCCTTGCGAATTTTAATAAGAACATTTTTGAATCTACAACGAAATAATTTAAATTAAAATATCGCATATTTTTTGATAAATATTTAAATGGCGAGTCAAACGTGTAATTATGGATCATTTTTAAATATTTCATTTCAATATAAGCTAATATTTTTTGATTTATTTTCATAGCAATTGAGTGTTAAATATTATTTTTTATTTATTAAATTATTTGTAAATTAGATCACGAGCCTTCTTTTGTTGCATCGTCTCGTCGCCAAACAAATCAGAGGGTGCAAGTTTCACCAACTGTCACCAGATGATATTTCCCCTTGGTTCTTATCCTCATCAACATAGTCTCATTGAAGCTCAAGTAGAGAAAAGGGAGTGGAAATACCGGTGCACACATCGGAAGTCGACAACCTTTTTTTTAAATACAAATTTAGCAATGAGGATAAAATCATTCATTATAAATTTCATTGATTTTATAAAAACCAATCATATTTATATGCTAAATTTGTCGATGGGCTTGAATAAATGCACGTGGCAATATATATATAAATGCATTTTATATTAGGGGTGCATTCGAAATGTTGTCGACCCCATTAAATCTCTAAAGCGACACAGTTTTTATATCACATCTGCACGAGCTAAATGCATCGCAATGTGCATTTCAAAATTGATGTACACCTATTTGTACAGCCCCAACAACCGTTGCATTTATAGCACGTGTTTGGGCAGTGCAAACATTTTTTCTTCGTCGAAAATTCGCCTAAATCCACATCTTACGCATCATGTTTGTTTTCAGGGATGATATAACGGTATCGAATTTGATTTTGAGATTTAAAATAATATCGATTTACCGCGCGTAACGCTACCAGCCACCCTTAAAAAGTATCGATTGCATCCCGGTCGATTTATAAAATGAATTAATCATCGTCAGACTATCAAAATGCACTTCTTTATGAATATTTTTTTTTTTTGCATATAGACAGGTTTAAAATAATCTAAACCAGTTTGCCGTCAGCATACTTCTACAATAGCAATAATAATACCTTACGCGTTCATTGTTATCAGTTTTCATACAAAAAATCATCGCGGTAACAACACCACGTCTGAAAGTAAATCTGTACATCTGCCTTTCGATGCTTATACATTAGGTACACATGTCTAGGGTCACACATGATCGTACATACACAGTGTGTATGTAACGTGTATGGGTATGTGTTAAAAATAAATTCAAAGCTGAAAGGTGTTAAAATTTTAAATTTTACAAAATAATAAAATATCAAACCTTTTGTTCGCTTGTATTAAAAATGCAATGACTTTATAATATTCTATTAACAATGCTCTTAGACTTTCAAGGTCATGTACAATTACATCCCCCTGTAATATACTGAAACTCGCATACTCCCCTAGTTAAATTTGTTCAAATTTAGCTGTACATTTTGAATTTAATTGATGATGCTAATAATATATTATCGGAATAAAATGATGATTTCATCTAGGGTGTATGTGACATTTGAGACCTTCATTTGATGAATATTAAGCACATCGTGATGGATTTAGAATCACGTATGGCACAATTATAAACTTATATTGATGCCTAATCGTTTTTTGTAGGCTCATTCAATGAATGTGTCGATTAACTACTTACTATGAATGAATTTATAAATAAGGTGCTAAAAAAATCTTCGATCTAGGGCTTGCTTGATAATTCATTTTTACCCTAATTGCTCATTTAGAAACAATATAAATTTGAAATTAGCCACGTCTATTGAAGTCTTAGCTACCTTGTATCGAAAGTAGATGACATTTATTTAACAATAATTAGCGTAAACTACTTGCAGACAAAGAAACAGCTTTGAAGATTTTTATTCAATGCCTGTATGTGCATTTATTCAAGTTTCTAAAATTGTTATTAATGTTCGCAACGTTGAAAGCTTGGTAGACTGTAACTTTTCTGATTTACATTGTATAAACATTGACTGAAATAAATATTAGCGTTGTTGAAATGGTTGCAAAATTTCATTTTAAATATCTATTTGAGAGCTCATGATAATCGTTGTAGCTAAATTTGATTTCACAAAAACATTATAACAGTAAAATTTATACGTATACAATTTAAATTGTATATTTTTGTCAATTATCAAGAAGTCAAAGAACCGTAGAAGGATTAGGTTTAGAGGAATAATCAGAAAATATTGTTTAGTTTGGAGTTATGGGTTAGGTGTGTGGAAGCATCTGTTATCAGTAATTAAAACACAGGATACTCTCGATTATCTGGGCTGATGCTGGAGAGGAAGTACACGGATATTTGGATAACATGGATAATCCTTTGTTCCATGATTTTAATACTTATTTATTAAGAAAAACGCTTATAGTTAAGCAGATAAGTGGCCGTTAATAGTACATACCAAAATATTAAAAAAATATACGAATATATTAAAAAATATCTGTAATTTTTGTCCGTTTTTGAGATTTTTTAACCAAATTTCTAATATAATTTAGAATTTTTCTTAAAATTATTATATCATTACAGTCAAATTTTCCAAATTCTTCACTTGTAGTGTCACTCTCATTTTATTCCTCGAAAGAAACGACATTTGCATCATCAAAACCTGGATCATTTAAATCATGATCGAGTCACTCCTAGATGTTTTCCCTATCCACGTTTTCAAAACATTTTAAAACTTCCAGTGATCCACATATTTCAGATATATCATTTGCTTCATTCTATTCAGAATGCATTAATCTGTTTCCATGCCAGAAATAATATTTATCCACAATCGAACAAGTGTTTCTGGCTTCACTTTTGACCAAGATTGTGTTATTTTGTGTATAATTAATTATGTTGTCATCATCCTCAGCAAGAGTTTTCAGAAGACTGTGATGATAAAGACGTTTCATTGATGCTATAACGCCTTGGTTCATGAGCTGGATCAAAAATGTCACATTAGGGTGCAAAAATTATGCTACCAATAAGTTCATCGCTTGTTTTCAATATGCTTTCTTTCGGACCAGTAGGAGCATTATCTAATAATAATAGTGCTTTATGTGGCAATCCCTTATTTTTTTAAAAATATTATACCTCTGGAACCCATTTCCTTTTGGACCAATCTACAAAATCCCTTAAAAGATCGAGGTTTTTTTTTGCTTTCCCAATCACTAAAAGTTTCATTTTATGAGTTCCTGATGCGTTTCGAGACTCTTATTACCACGGGTCCTTTTTTAAAATCTTACACTTGTTGTGATATTTGTCTCGTGTAACAAGCTTTCAACCTCATACACTTTTCAGGAGTTGCCTCATTATCCGAGTAATATCTCACTTTTTTTTAGTATTGTGTTCATTTTGTTGTGTGCGTCTCATAATTATATAAGATTTTTTTAAAAAACAATTTATATTTTTCAGGCGCGGCATCCGCAAACCGGTTAATTCACATCCGGATAATCAAAAGTACATTGTATTTATCGCCTTAGATCCTTTTTTAAATCAATGAATAATATGGCAAAAGACGCAAATATGCGTAACCCGAGGGAATGTGTTGATATTGAAAAATTAAAAATATTTCTGTTTTTTTCCTACTCATATACAATATAGATTTATTGAATGAATTGGTATTTATCGTTTGATATATCCCAGTTATATATATTTGAAGTACTTGGTATAATCGTGTAATCGATTAAATTCTGTTTGATTAGCGAGACTTCCAATAAAAGCAACAAGTCCTTTCAGTCACCATTTTCACCAATCTTTTGAGCGTCAAACTTTCTTAGAACACGATCAATATTTACAGAGACCATTAAGATATACGATGTTTGAACAGTTGAATTCTTTCAAATACATAATAAGCACCTTTCGTTTTATGGTGTCGTACTATCAAAAACCTCTTCGACTTGTGTAAATATTTATGGTAGTATTTGGCTGTTGCCTCATAGACAATGGGCACGTGCGCCACTGTACCACTAAATATAGTCTCGACTGCTTCCACGGCAATATACATGTCTCGGCAAATAACAAATAGCCAATATAAAATCCTGCAATATTAATAGACTGCCAGTAGATAAAATAAACATTAAAATCTGCATTAAATTAATGACAGAACCGATGTAGAACGCGTCGGACAAATTAACATTTCACTCACAATGGCAACCTCCTACTGATATCAATATTTTCAGTGACATTTAGATTTTTTTCTCAAATATTCCGGTCGGCATTTAGAATTCATCATCATTGTTCGAGCAGGACGATAAAAAAATTGTTGCAAATTCGTACAATGCCATAATTACGAAATTATCTTACAGGTGATCGATCATTTCGTATAAGGTTTCGGCGCGGAATTTAATCGATCCAAGGAGCCTTTTCAATAGTCAATATCGATTTTTTACGTATTCAATTCACTTCAATAACAAATCGAAAATCCATTAGCTGCATTTCCAATCACTTGTCCAAGAAAAAAATCATTCATATTCAAATGTCACACAGGTGTATCTTTCATCATCAGGAATAGACCACCTACTTGGCCTGCGTGCCTTGAAACGCGAAGAGTGATGATACAAATAGATAAGTAACGGATTTGTAAATATATCATTATTTTGCTGGCACAATGATAAATCAACAGCAGAAGACGAACAAGTGACTCATTTTTCCATCGCCACTTTATGATGATCAGATCTCACGCTGCAAAGATCCACAATCATGACCCGATGTGATGATTTATAAAAAGAGGTCTCATCCGCGTTTTGGTCCGATATGGGCATCCACATCATATTTCATAACGTCATGTGTTCCACGTTCTCGCTATTCAAATTTTTATGGTCTAATTGTTGTGATGAACGTCCGATTAGTGCTCTCTCATTTGCAAAAAATAATACATTGCCTCATTTTCTAAGCGTCGAGACCAGGATTATAATGAAAGCGAACTGTCTTTGTATTCGAATGCCGTTCTTGAATTTAATCCGCACATCCTTTGCATGTTATGAATTGGATGAACTTTCTCCTGAAAGGATGCGTTTACAAATAATCGTCTTATGGCACACGTGCTCCAAATACAGTAAAAGGGGTCTTTGAAAATTACTTTATTTTGGTCTCAATTCGTATAATGTTACCAAATGCAGCATTTTCTAGCCGAGGAATGTAACCACGGCCCATTAATGGTTTACGATTTGAATAAGGAGGATCTGTCGGAAGTGAAGGGTGCACACCCTACATTCAAGGAGACTTCCCGTTGGCAGTGCTTGAAATGGACGTTGATGCATTATTAAACGCAATATAGAAGTGCCTCGTGCTTGTTATAATATATGTATTGTATTTATCTGCAATATATAAATAATAATTTATTTTAGCAGTAAATCCATTCATATGTCCATTGTCCCTATTTGTATTGGTTCTATTCCTGGATACCCATTTCTTAGATTATTGGAGAAGTAGTGAATTTTAAAGACTTTAAATTTAAAGATAATAAATCATACAAAATACATTATTTGTATGGTTAAAATAGTCCATTGATTATATTGTACTAAGACATCAAAGCGTTTAATAGTTTGTTTGTGCTTGTACATTTAAATTCGAAATTACAAGCGAATAGCAATTTTAAGCAATTTTTCGCAGTATATTATGACCTGAGCAGATCTTGTTAGTTGATTATCACTCACTGTCCCTAAATTTTATTTAAAACGCTCACCGCAATAAGTATATAGATAGTTTTTTTTGATTTTCAAAGCATTTTGTAAAGCATTCACTTTGGAGATTTATCAGGTAAACAATCTCCATCTATGAATATAATTTATTGAAATTATGATGTATCTCTGCTTTATATATAATAATAAAACGAATGACATAGATTACAATGAATGATTGGGTTTTGAATCTTTATAAAAATAGTCCACAAAAAGACCCATTATTATAATTTATATTTTAAAAACATATACGAAGATTGTCCCAAAAGTACCTGATCTAACCTGTAGATGACGGTTGCTGTTTAAAAAAAATACCATGATAGAAAGTGTCTACCTCATAAAACTTGTATTCTCCTCCTCGTTTGCTCGCAATGGAATAAAAACAGCGTCGTGCTTATGTTTCAATTGAGTGCTTGTCGATGAAGATGCCCTAAAAGAGGACGGAGAGGCGCACAAGGTTTCTGTGTCCAACCGGTCCGCTTTTCAGACCGCTGATATAACGAATGAACGCCTCGCGATT
Organism: Stenopsyche tienmushanensis; assembly: GCA_008973525.1. Taxonomy (NCBI): domain Eukaryota; kingdom Metazoa; phylum Arthropoda; class Insecta; order Trichoptera; family Stenopsychidae; genus Stenopsyche; species Stenopsyche tienmushanensis. The sequence goes on from WACJ01000214.1 coordinate 429,397, forward strand.
GGGCGCCATACCTGAACGATTACGATTACGAACTCTTTTTCGAAGAAGACTGATCGGGTGGATTATTTAAATTTTAAAATCGATCGAAAAAATTGTTGTCTTTATTTTATTGCGGGCTTGTGCTGGCTGATTTCGCCCAATGTTTAAGCGATAACAAAGAAAATAGGAATTAGACAACTAAGTATCTATTATAAAAACGGACAGTCAATCAGTGTTGATTCATGTAAAGTAGAATGGTCAAGTAAAGTAAAAACCATGTGCAACTGGGTCGATATTCTGCGTTTTGCGCCCGTGGCGGTCGCCTGCTTTGCCACCCCCTTGTTGTCTGTCTAATACAAGCTTTTATGACTGAATGCAAAAAAATACAATATTATTTATGATTTTGAATTTATAATATGAGTATATAATATATTAAAACATATTAAAAGCCAATAGATTTTTAAATGTATAAAATAAAATAAAGTATATGCAGTTTTACATCACGATTAACGAACTGGCATTTGAATCTTATTATGATCTTAGCTTAAATAATTTAAAAGCTCTCTTCTGTAAATGAAGCATTTGTTAAGCTTCAATATTATAATTATATGCGATCCTATTGTAATTGGATTTTAAGGCAACCACTGATGAAATATGAGACCAAACGTTGAGATTGCTACGCATTTCGATACAAAGGCGAGTTCATAATAATTACTTGGATGCAAAAAATTAAAATACGTCGGTAATGAAATATTGTCGCTGAAAGTTGACATCATTATATCATTTGTCCTCTTTTTCATCTGATGACATTCAACCCGTTTGTTCCGAGTTCCGGTGCATTATGTGCATTCGGTAAAGTATTGAATTGAAATAATGCGGTCCCATTTGAAGCACGGCTCTGGGCACAATGCAGCGTAGGTACCAGATGCAGCGGGACCGGTGCAACTTACGGAAACACACGTGTCTGACTTGGTTTAGTTTGGTTATTGTTTTTGCAACCGGTTTTCTGCGTTTACTCGGGGATACCTCCGTACCGCTACTTGTGCACTTCTTGTAAGCTGCATTTATCCAATCCATTTTTAGCACGCGACACCATCGGCCATATTGCACCGTGGATATAAAAATAGCCTTCGATAGCGATGGTACCCGAAAATAAGTCCTGGAATCTTGACGGCTTGGCGGGGACAACATGATGTCCTTTGAGCACGACGAAATTAGTAGCCTGGATTGAAACACTGTTTGAATTACCATCAATGCTTAAATACTACGATAATTTGCAAGCAAAATACAGAAAAGTATCAAGATACCATTGCAATCCTATGACATGAATTCGTTTTATCAATGCAATGGATTTTCAATAATGTTGACGATGAATATATAGAAGTCATGGAGTCATACCTTTATCCTTTAAAAAAACAAGATCAACAGCATTGTAAAGCTTACTCTGTACTCTTACTATCATATATTGTATTTTACGGACATTAAGACGCACTTTTTTTTGCGAAAAATTGCCTCCAAAATTCAAGTGCATCTTATTCTTCAAATTTTCATATAAAAATGTCCAGTGTTTGATTTATAATTTCTGCCAGTCGTAAATATGGCTATATATTTGATTTTCAGGAATTTTAAAGATCAGTTCGGTTTTATAAACTGAAATATTTTTAGTCTGGCTTTGCAATCTAATAATAAAAATGTTATTATTTTTTTAAAAAGAGCTTAAAAATTAAGGTGTGTCTTATAGTTCGGTACTCATTCTGTATCTTCGGTATTAGTAAACGTAGTCTAAATTGAGACATTCTCGCCAAAATCTGGACGCATGGAAACAGTGGCGTAACTACTAATTGGCGAGCTTATGCGATGCCTAGGGGCAGTAACTGTCTAATCTATGTATACATATTCAGTACATATATGTTTTTCAAATTTTTATATTAACCTTTCCCTACCGGTGATGTATTTACTACACCTCGATTCTAATAATGGGAATATCGATATGAAATATAATAGATACGGGGTTCAAAATTTTTGTATTCCTCCGTAATATAATTACGAATTACATAAAAGTATTATAGTATATAAATATTTATTTGCGGCAACGGAAATAAATAGTTTGTCGGGAAATCGGGAATTTTGCGAGTTTTAGTCTGGGTCTCAGCAGATATGAATTTTATCAGTCACATTGATGGTCTTATATGACGAAACACTCGATGTTTAATGTTACTTCGGGCATATTTTTAAAATAATATTTGAATTTTTTAGTGTTTGATTTATTTATTTTTGAACTATATTTTCATCTTTTCTATAATAAATAAAATTTTTTCGCCTTCAAATTATTTTTATATTAAACGAAATTTGTGGCAAACTTATAGTAAATGGACAGGTTCAATAAAGTTTCTATAATAAATAAAATAAGAAAATAATAAATTTCTTATTCAAATCTGAATTTGAATTTGTTCATGGCTTTTGCATATTTTCTTTTATCCACGATTCTTGATTTGCAGCATTCTATAGTTAACTGGAATAAAAAAATATTGTCTTGATTTTTCTCCCCCTCTGTTTGCATTTATTCCAGATAAGTCCAAAATGCTTAAAAACTCTTGGAGGGGATCATTTGGATCGTCATATCTATAATAAATTTTGTACTTTTATAAAATCATTTTCATACCAGAAGCCTGTCTTTCCATTGTTTTCATAGTAGCAACAACAGTAGTCCTTTTTGAAAGTAGGTGTCAATTGTTACGTTCCTTCCGCAGCCCGTGAATGTTTCCATCAAATTCAAAACCACAAACTCTCCAAATAGAATTGAATATTTTTTTACTTCATTTTTATTCAAATAGAGCAATCTATTTATTACCTACTTATTATAGATATCAGATAATAATCATAATTTTATTCCACTTATCTGGTTTCTTTGACATGGTAGTGTGGTCAATAAATCGATCCCATATTTATAATAAAGTTTTACAAGAGTGTGAAAACGGTCAAATTGATATGTAGTGGTAGGTTTAGTGTTAACGATATGAATCCCAAGATAAAAAGTACGAAAGTGCATGGGGAAAAGATGACGCTAGTAAACATTTTATCTTAAAAAGTATGAAATAAGGCGTAGACTTGGTGAAATAATTTAAGTCGTATTGCTTAAAGGAGGGACATAATTTAGTTGAAAACTTCATAATTGCCTGCCTTCATGTTAATAAAGTTATAAAAATCTCTCTACTAAAAGCAAATAATCGAAAATAACAAATTTTTGCATAAAATATAACATAGAACTCAAGCTGCCAATAAAAGCTCTTAAAATGATAATATTTTGCTAATAAAAAAACGATTTAATTTAATGACGATAGACTCTGTTAGTTCAATTGATCTCATTTCTACCCACTTTTATATTATATATAGATTATTTCCAAATTTGTCATGGAATTGATTGCGATTCAAGAGATTTTATAAAAATATTCAAAACAAATAAATAATTTCAGACATACAACAATGCCATAAAGTATTTCAACAATTCAAAATCACACAAATTATCTATATCAGCGTTCCAAGAGAAACACAGACATATAAATGCAGCTTTCAGCTAATTTATCACCATTTATTTTGGACGATGGCACGAGTTTCAGCATATTTTATACTATGTAAAAGTTTGCTTAATGCGTTAATATTAAAACGTAAATACAATTTTTTTAATTGATATTTTATTTATTCAGCTGAATTTTTACCTGCATTTATACTGATAGGGTTACCGAGTATCAAATATCTAACCGGACATTCAAATATCCGGTAGCATTGTATAGCACATTGAATAATGTTACTTATATTCTGTATAGAATTGTTATAGGGTATTTATTTTGATGTGAATTACTTGCGTTTTTAATGCAAAAACAATATATATTGTTGTTTTAGCGTTCTTATAGATAAGGAACAGAAATATAGCTTTCATAGTCTATGATGATTCAATTTTTTGCTTAAAAATAGCACCATATCCTAAATTAGGACACAGTTGTATACTGTAGGAGAAATTAGCATAAAATTTATTATTTTAATATATGCTATTGAATGCCACTGTGTATTGAAAAGTTATCATATATCATGCATTAAATACTGACCCTTTCGTCTGAACTCCACGATTCATTTCCACCACCTTGCGGCATCAAATTACAGAATGTACAAAGAGCAAATGACCCGCAGGTCCTGTGCTTGTATTTACAGACTTTTCATCCCTCGGGGACTTCTTCGAGTGGCGGAAGAGGGAGCATGTGCTCAAAGAGCGCGCGGCTGGTCCAAGTCCTTACTTCCGTTACGTTTGTTATATTGAATCCTGTTCACAAATGTCGTATCGGATTTAAAATAGCATTTCCGGGACACGCGCCAGTATTCCCCCGCCCTATTATGTCTTTGTTTATTCTTGTAATATTTTCAACATCCAGCATAGTTGCCAACGGCAGTAATTCATCAAGCCCTAATAAAGATCATATTAGTAGAATTCGTTCCGAAATCCTATTAGACCGTTGATTTGGCGAACAATGCCATGACTTATTGCACAGATTCATATGGAGGCTGTTGATTTTTTTCCTTATTATGTACAGCCTTAAGCATCTCACCCACATTTCCGACTGACCTTCGCTCTTGTAGTCGGTCTCTTAGCATTTCTTCGTCTGATTTCGTCGAAATCACCTTGCTGAGAACAACGTATAAATAAACAATTGCGAGAATAAACAACCTGTCAGCTCATATAAAATATAGTATTCATAAATAGATGTTAAGATTAGCAAACGTGACCTTTCCAGCCACTATGTGGAGGCAATGCAACAAAAGCCTTGCGAACGATTTAATTATTTATACGTAAAAAGGTCATATTTTCACTTTTTTGCATACGTTCGCGTAATTAAAGAGTACAAATACGCGAACGCTGCCGTTGCACAATAACGGCAGACAATCTTCTTTATGATGTCTTTATTGCTTGTTATAAAAGCTTTTAATGTGCTGGCATCGTATAATGCATTTGGGTATGAAATAAAGTAATCACGTTAAATTTCAATGAGAATGAGGCGAAATTATGATCGTTTAATATGATTTGAATGATGATTTAATCCGAACATCTTGCACAATGTGATTGACCAAAATAGCGCTGACTATATTATTCACATCCACACATTATCCATTTAAAGTGAGTTGCTTTCAAATAATACCTAAAATGTAGCTGATTTATTTTTGAAGGTTTTAAGTCATTAACCATAGATTCCATTTGGGATGAAGATAAAGATCATTTGTATTGTTCAAGATATTTTTTACATTTTTGCAAAACGATAGATTATTATTATACATGTCTATTGAATGAGACAAACTCGAAAGTTTTAAACAAAATGTATTCCTATACTGAAAATAATCAATAAACGAAAATCGGAAAAACCGTTATATTTTCTGGAACGAAAACCGTCCTCGAACCGATATAAATATTTGAAAATGAACTAGAACGGTTTCAAATCCTGATGATTATTAAATGAAATTCATATTGACATAATGTTCTTCTTTAGTAGCCCTACACAAATTTTCAAATCAAAATATTATTCTCAGTCAGAAGCTTATAATTTATTTGCACATGTTTTATAGCTCAAATATCCTTATAAAAGAAGTTTGGAGGAGGTTTTCGCATATATCCTTCGATCCTTCGTCCTCCTGATCGATCTATTAGAAGGACATATGCGAAGATAAAAATGACTAACGTTCTTCATACCTTTATGAGCTTTCGAGCTTACGAGCTTTTGTGCATTATGATTATATTTTATATGTATGAAATTACTTATCTACTTCATCAGTACGCAGAAGAAAAACTGGAGTCAAATTCAATACAGCGTCATAATTTGATGAGGATGTATTAAAATATATCTTAACGAACATTTCATTTCGACTTTTATGGTTGTCCAAAAAATATTCTTCGCCAGGGTAAAATCAGGGGTCTTCGGAGAAAACGGATCTTAAACATTGTATCAAAAGGTAAGAATGAAGACAAAATAATGCGTGCCATTGTACTTGCCAAAATTCATTCTTTGTCACCTGGTGCTTGCTCGTAACTCAGCTGGGTTCTTTGTAAAAAAAGTGAATTGAAAAAAATCGGTGCAGGTCCTATACACTTTACTTTTATTCATGCAACTCGTGACAGAACGTCTTTAGTACTTATTAGGGTGCATTTCAAAAATGTTCCTAGATGTGTTCAGATCCCTGATGATTTGTGTGTTGAAATTGTGTGGATGAGCCACCCTTATTTTTGTAGAAGATGTCTGCAACTATTTAAATCTATGACGTTAAGATTTCATAGATGTTCGGGCTGCATCTTGAAAATTGCGACTCGTGATTTTGCAGCTGCCGTTGCTATTATGTTGAACAACAATTGTTTCTTGAGGAGCACGTGTTTGATATTGCTCCTCATCCCTTAAGGAATTATTTATTTTCGGCGGCTAAGGAGCCCTTTCTTGTAAGAAAAGTCGGTGATATATTTTGCATTGCTGCTGGTAACAAAGGAAGAAGATGCATCCATTTTTTTTGGGTGCGCAACCTTTGTGGTAGATTGATCATACAAATAGCACATGCCGATGACAAAAAAACATTTGATAATTAAATCATTACTAAAATATACATTTTTTGTTATCAAACGTAGTAATCAAAATCTGTTGAAATTTTCTTAGGATATAATTGTAATCAATAATAAATATAGATGATTGATTTTCATTTATGCTCTATGCAAACATGGAAGGGAAGAAAATGCATCAAGACTCTTGTAATTACTGAAACTAAAAATAAATCTTTACAAATCCATTAAAAAAAAATCCGGAACCATCATTAATTTTATTGGTATTTGTAAGAAGGGCACGCAAGTCTGGGCGAGTGCCCCTTCACGAAAGAGCCCAACACACCTGCTTTCAAAGTTCAAGAAATGGTAAAGCACAAAAGATGCCATTCAATGCCTTCTAAATTTTTTTTCCTACAAAAAGCAGTGAGCTCGCGTCGAAATAATCACATTTAACGACTTTTTGCAAACACGGTCGCATAACGGTTGAATCATAAATTCTTTCCTTCGGGATTCATAAAATAACATCTCCGATAGAATTCGGCCAATCAATGCATTCTTCGGTGCTTGAAAAATTGATCATCATTTTTGCTTAAGGCTGAAAATAAGCAAAATAATCCAATAACAATATCATTGGTATAAAACATTTAAATAGCTCATTAATTGCCTTTTTCAGCAAATCTGGATCCTTTTGCAATGAAAACTTCTAATATTGTCAAATTATTTACGATTACATTGGCACTGAAAATGGCGATCGGAAATTAATAGCGATTTACTCAGTTCAGAACGTAATTTCTATGAAAATGTGGACTAGTTTTCATCACAAATTTGTAAATTAACTTCATTTGAGACCTTACAGAATTTGTTAACGCGTTTGATTGAAGAAATAATCCATTCATAATTCATGCAGTCCATGATGACGATAATTTTAATACGTAGATAAATATTTTAAGTCCCATAAAAATATATTGATCCTTTGTATTGGAGTTTATTCGATACCGCCTCGGACAATGTAGCTTTGGAGGCAATAAGCCGTCGGGTTAAATAAAGACATAACCGCTGCTATCAAATGACAGGACCGCCGAAGGGACAAAGGCCGATCCAGATCGGAAGATGATTCAATCATAAGGTTCTGGATGATTCTCACAGCTTTTTCCGCAGGACATCCCGCGACGACCCGCAAAAAAAGGTCGTGCGAAATAGTTTTGCAGCGACTTTACACAGAAACAACCTCAGATTCATACATTATTAATGGGATCCCCATTCCGAATCGCGTTTCCGAAACCAGACCGACAGATTTTTTGCTCTGTTTTATCAAATTGTTATGCATAGGAATTTCCGTTATTTTTTCTGTGTTTCTAACATTGGCTACCTGTTTTCGAGGGTTCGTTTTTTGTCCGGATCTCGGGATTGATATATAATATTTTATGGAAATAAGCTCCCGGATTTTAAGGGAGGAAGGTCAACGCACCAAGGCACATGTGATTTCCGGACCATAAATCACAAACGCATTTTAATGTTACATATTATATTATAAAAATATAATTTATTGGATATTGATGTTAATCAAAAAAGTTGTTTGATGTGAAATATATATATATATATATGATAAAGTCATTAAAATAACACCCCTGTTGATATTGTATAAATTGGATGATCCAATAATGCATCTGTTCGAAGCAGCAATGATCAGCGTGAGATATAAAAATGATCCATATTCATATAGATCGGATGTATTGTATCCAGATTCGATCCTTTCGAATTCCTCCGGTTTCGCATAGGATTTTGGGAAATGTATTTGAACACATGTCCGATGTTCTCCCCCTTTATTTTTTATAAATCTGACCAATATTCTCCGCACTGGGAATAAATTAAATCTTTACCCGATAAGCTATTGTGCAATGTCCTTATTGGGGCCGATCAATCGATGCATTGTCAGAGTCTTGGTCGTTCTCATCGTCCATTGTTTGGATGAGAAATCTCCTCTCGCAGGATAGTCGTTGTAAGGGATGCGAGGTCTGGAGGTCAGGTTCAAATCTCACAAGACTATCGGCAAGTGACGGGTGCCGTGAGAACTGAGCAAGTCAGTGCAAGCGTGTGAAGTAGGAAGTGCATCCCTTGCACCGGTAGAAGGTGGCGAACAACCTTTTTCCAAAGTCAACATCCTTTACAACAGGATGACATAATTAGAATGAAAAAAAAAACATTTTTGTGACGACATGACATTTTATAAACAATTTTACATAATTTACAATTTTAAATATTTTTTTCATTGATCAGTTCACTGATATAAAGGATTTATCTAATATTTCATTCAAATGCATGCATTTTATTCATTGAAATCGCAAAAAATAATTTTATTATATAATGATGATATGTTACATATCCTTGATGTTCGTTTTTTGTAGTGCAACTACAATATGTTTTTGAATTGCATACAAAATTCAGATATTTTATGACTTTAAATAGATATAATTCAATGCAATTCATTATATTGATAATTATTTTTGGGTAATCATTTAAAAAAAGTATCATTATTAATTTACGGTGTAAAATAAGTAGGCAAAAACCATGAACTAAACATAGGCAAAAATGTTCAATATATGACAAAATGGATAAGAATTTGCGAATACTTGTGTTGATAATGCACAAAGATCAAACATATAATTTAGTAATTAAAAAAATGTATTCATCAAATTAAATTAATGAAGATCAAGAAAAATAATGGGATCTAAATCTAATATATAAAAATAATGTTTGTTCGTATGTAATGCGCTGCCATACCGTTCATCAGATTGCAATAAAACGTCGTTCATTTATTGCTAAGGGTTGCGCGAGTAACATAAACATAGTTTTATATATAAAAATAAAATAAAAATGTTTGTTCGTATTTTATGCGCTGCCATACCGTTCATTCGATTGCGATAAAGCTTTGCAAACTTACTGTTTGCACTTTCTCAAATAATATAAGTATAGTTTAATTAATTTACAATAGATCTTATATATAAAAAAAATGTTTGTATGTTTGTTTATATTTATAATAATATCAAAAAATAAAATAAATATGATTCCTCTTATATATCATTCCTAATTAAACAAGATAACTCTTTCAAATTTCAAACGATATTTTTAGAGTTATTACTTCTGTAGCAGCAACGTGACGGGTAACAGCTTATTACCACTGAATGAATCTTGAATTATATCAATACTGGAAGCTTCTGTAATTTGTGCTTCAATTCTGCAAGTGTAATTAATATTGTCTTAATGTTGGTTAATAAATGGTTTTTATTTGCATTATAATTCATTAATGTTATTTGATATTTCACGATTGCAACAAGCTCCATCGTCAATGGTTGCCAATATATTTTTCTTGAAGCCATTCCCATATCTCCGGCGCTGAACTCGTTTCCAGGTCACACAGGAAAGACAGGAAAGATCCAGTTTTTTCTTTCATCTCCCATAGATATTATTGTTATTTATTTTGTTGGGTATTTAACGGTTTTCGCAGGCTTTATAAGTGATCGCTTTGTTATTAATTTCCTACCTGCTCTCAGATGATACAATGAGACGGAATTCATTATGGATCTTGTCGTACTCTTTTACGACCGCCGATCCCAATTTATTCCCTGTGTTAAATAAAATTAATTTCATATTCTCCTCATTACGATTCGAGACATGGACTCTGCATTCAAATTTATTGTGATTAATTCAATCGAACAAAAGTACAACGATGCTTCTCATTGTGCGTACTAATAAAATTATAATTTATAGCGTAACATGAAATGCATATGCAATCGACGGAATAAATCTCGGCCTGTAATCGCGTCTGGTCGTGTAGCTATTTTTTTCTCTTTTTTTGTCTAATTTGGGATAATTCAGAGATGCGTTGCCAGATTTGGACACATTGAATTATAGTCCCTTCATCCTTCATCAGCTCTCAACACCCGTTTCCGTAGTGTAAAGGTGCATAAGTAGTTCTTCATCCATTAGTGGGTGAGTTTAAATATAAAAATAGTCGCGGTATGTGAGGGTGGATCACCCTACATAATCTAAAAGACCCCGCGAAGAAGACTCGTATCATATGCCAAGTCACCAAATAAAATCATCTAGATTCTAGAATATGTCAAGCTTAACGAGAATTTTATAAAAATAAGAATATGTAAATTATGATTCCAGTTAAGATTGAGATTTGGCCTAGATATTACCCAAATATTTGATATAATAAGTTGAAAATTATTTGGTTACATGCTATGAATGTTATAATGATATAATTAACTTATTAAAAATATTGCCATAATTATTCAAATAATTAAGATCAATTTTTAGTATGATATTTGCGCCATGTGCAAAATTTATTCCAGACCGAAAAAAATTAAAAGGCATCCCCAAATGTCCTAAAAGTGGCATAGACTTCCACACAACTACCGTAGGCTGTGACACCTTTCATAAACCTGGTGTACTTTCAATACACATGTTCCGGTTAATGTTCGAGGGGGTGCATGGCGCGTGCCTGAGCAGATGCAGCCGCCCCTGCGCTGCATCTCATGCACCCGCTGCACACCACCTTTGTGCCTCTTCAATAGACGATCGACGCTAAATGACCCGAAAAACTAAAACTATTGTTGTGGAGACAATTTCGCATCATCGGCATGCAGCTTCGAATCGCTACACATTATTCGGACTTCTTTTCCGGGACAATTGCTTGCGAAACGCATACGATTCAATGCGATGGACAATGCATTGCCCTATATATAAATGATACAAATGCGATAGACAAATTGTTTTCTTGATACTTGTGAATGAAACGTCTTCAACATAGGGCTTAAAATTTGGATTGGATTTAAATACATTTTGATTAAATTTCTACCCACTTTAAATATCAGATTTTTTGATGGTACATCAGATTCTTCTAAAAACCATTATGAGTAGATTTCATGTAAATTGGTCACATTTTACAAGTTTAAAATATATTTTTGATCAAATTAAAAACACATATCCTTATGATATACAAAGGTGAGTTAATTATTTAAAAATATCCCAAAAAACTACATAGATCAAGCGTTTTATGTTTAAATTCCATATTTATTCTCTTTTTGCACAGGGATATGATCTAAAGACTACCATGGATACGTTAATTCGTATATAGATTGAATGTTGCTCTTATGTTTTGTTCGTATGTTTACGTGCCATTTAATATTATAAGTTCAAATCAAAAATAATAACTTTTAGGATTTATATCAATTTTACGAAAGTAGTAGAGTTTCATGAATTTCTTGTGAAATCACCCGGAAATTGGGCAAAGTTTAGCACAAAATACCCGGATCGTAAAGTGTTAAATTCACTTATTATATTTTTAATTTGTCTTAATAAGCTCAAGGGCTGAAAAATAATGTAAGTTATCCAATATTGAAGATTTAGCTTACATTTGGGATTTATCAATTAATCGTATTTTTCGTAGAGAAAACTCAAAGATAATTTAATGAAATCCATCAAATATTAACACACTGGGACATTGTTAAATATCACAAAATACATTTTATCGTTACACACGAAAGCATTTGTTATCTTCACCATACCATCCATAAATTTAGATTTGTGATACAAATACAAAAATTTGCTTAAATAATCTAGATATTTTAAATCGGTAAGATGACATAGATTTAATCTAATCAGACGACGATAATAGCATCCATAAAAGCCAATCGATATACAGGATATCTTCAATATTTAGAAATATTTGATTGAATTTTTATAAAAGCTATATTGAATAGTCGCCCAAGTAAACAATATGGGTTGTTTGCAACAAGCACACCTTGCCATCGGTATTTCGCCATTGAAAGCGAGTTAAGCCGGCCCACGGGACAGATTTGCGCACCCCCTGGCTAACCGAAGGGACCCTGGGGGACCCCAAAGGACACCGGTGAGCCAAAGGTTCTGGGGTACCCGCCAACCGTCGTACCCACCTGCTCTCACCATCCTCGTCCGTAATTCAATGCACCAGATGTGTGGATAATGTACCGATTAGAAAAACGTTTAAAAGCTACCTGGTCATATGCAAGTAGCGTCGACGCCATCTATGCGTACGATGCGTACGATAGCGCCATTTTTGATCCATGATCCTGTACGATATGATTATTTTTGAGTAAAACTAATCTTAATCTACAAAAAAACATTCACTCGAATCTGTATTTGAATTCTATTGATATGAATAAATAACGTTTATGCGATTTGCTTCCGAATTCTGCAGAGATTAGCGCTGATTCAATATTGAAATAAATAAATAAAACATTTACATAATTGAGCCAAATAGATATGATTGACGGAATAAGTATTAGAAACATCTTTAAAAGGTGAATAAACAGGTTTGTTTATGTACAATAGATTTTCTGATTAGATTCCAACAGTCAATCCATTTAGCACAAGTCCAATATATCAGTATATGTATCAAAACAGCGTAATTCTCCAAAAAAATATTGATTATTGAAAGTGCCATTGAATCAAATGCATTATACTTGTATCGCTAAATCGCATGAACATGTTTACATTTTTTCTTCTATCACAAAAAAATCCTCAATCTGCTCCAGGTGTTATATCTAACAACATTTGTCCAGCAAAAACAGCAACGGAAGAAGATCTATACCACTTTGTTCGTATCTTGGAGCGTTTATATCCTCGAGATAACACCTCCGAAATGCGCGTTAACTTGTTAATGTCTGCACTTAAAAAGTTAGGCTTATCGCGAGCTTTTGACGTTCCGCGAGTAGAGCACAAAAAACTTTGATTCATCAATGAAAAAATGGATAATTGAAGCAAAAAATATTTTTTTGGAATCAATCAATATTAAGTGAGTAGCGTATAAATATCGTCCATACATTATTCAATACAGGGCGAAGTTAATCAATTTACATTAATTTACTTTGTAAATACGAAAATCTGGAAAATCTACGAAAATGGGACATTAAATAGGGGACGGAGTAACTTCACCTTCCCTTACAATTTTTCACGTGATGTTGCATCATCAAGTTATTATTGCGGGTTGAACCTCTATTGGTTTGCCCGTCATTTTGAACCTCTAAGTTGGACATTATACCTCGTGATCACTGTTGGTATCGATGAAAGGGTAAATAAATGGCATAATTGAATATTTCTAGGTTTTAATTGCCTCTCTCTTTAGAGCCTTCAATTTTGACATTGAGAGATGATCAGCAATTACATACAAAAACAGCAGCGTCCTCTCCTCAAAGGGACTGAATATTGTCGCCTGAATTAAGAATCAGGCGCCCTTGTCCTCTTCGTTGGAGACTCCAATGAGGAGATCATTGGATAGGGCCCAGTCTTGATTAAGCGATGTTTCTGTCTCGTTGGGCCTAAAAATGATCGATTTTTTAACATTTTTTATGCAAAAAGTATTAAATATAGAATGTTGATATTTAGTGGGTTGACTAGGCGATCTTTATCGAACATAAAAATATTTTTTAAACTTTGATAAAGTATGGTAATAGGAATATTGTAACAGCCCTGGGGGTGCCGCTGGCTTTCCGAGCCCCCGTGCTGTCACCTTCACCGCTGTCACGGTTGCCAACCGTGACGTGATTCCGGTTTCGAAGACCGCACCGCGGGTCGCACGCAGCGCCGGAGCGCTACGGATACTGCAACACCGGTCTCGGAGACCGATCAATGGCGGACGCGCCCCCACAACAACGGGAGGTGGCGGGTTCTTTAATCCTCTACGAGGACGGTCAGGATATGTCGGGCGACGACAAAAGGAGAGATCCAAGGAAGGATTAGGGATACCAAATTATAGCCTTCTATGTCGCAAACTGGCGACGATCGCGAGGCACATGGCTTCCATCCTGAGGTGGCGATCTGTCACGGGATCAAAATATATGTCGTCCTCGTCCCAAGACGTATTTCTTCACTCCTTTATTTTGCCCGTCCTTCCGGTTCATCCCGGGTCTTGATCATCAAAAGTATGGCAAGCTTAAAGCCGAGCAAACTGTCGACGATAGAAAATTTTGGTCCACGCAATCAATGTATATTAAGAAAAATAATGTTTAAATACAATGCAATATATTTTTGCATCCAAGTTTTGTTTAACGAAAAACGATCATATCTGCTCAAGGGCAGGGCTAACAACAACAGGGCATTAATAAAAATACATGTGTTTCTTCGACTTTTGATGTATATTCCCATCTATTTTAAAATCTAGAATTTGAATTAAGATTTCATTTTTAACTATGTATTTTGTAGAATTTGTTACTCTCATTTATAATTTTGATCAATAAAACATTGTTTAAATGATGTTGAAGTTATCAAAAAGGGCCATATACATTATTGAGTGTAGATGATATTTTTTTTAAATTTGTGGTTTCTCATTGCCTTCCACAAATAGTAAAGTTCAGATATAGATTATTTTAATAAAAATTTAGTAGTATAATTGTAGCAAAAATATCTTTATTAATCATCTCTGTATTTTGTTTTTCAGATCCAGAAAATTAGGGTGAATCGATTTAAAATTTTACAACTTTTTTCTACAATCTGGTTTTGATTTCTAAGCTATATAGTAATAATACTGAATCCAAGCTTTTTTTAAACTAATTAAATTATACTCATATTTTTCAAACATTTCAAACATTAAGCTCGAGGGTCTGCTTCCAAAATAATTTTCCATGTTTTCAAAAGCAAAGAAAATTTAATTACAGACAACTCACATATTATACATATCGGATAAAATATTTGTACATACACAATGCACGCCCATTAATATATGCGTCAGTGCATTGAAAGGATTAAATGAAAGAAAATATTCCAATGATTTTGTGACACCTTGTACTATATTCATACGTCACAAGAATTCATCCAAAGACCCTTCTGTAATTTTGGAACTAATTGATATGAAATGGGTTCAAGGGAGTTC
Source organism: Stenopsyche tienmushanensis (assembly GCA_008973525.1). Classification (NCBI taxonomy): domain Eukaryota; kingdom Metazoa; phylum Arthropoda; class Insecta; order Trichoptera; family Stenopsychidae; genus Stenopsyche; species Stenopsyche tienmushanensis. The sequence continues at coordinate 444,855 of WACJ01000214.1, forward strand.
TTAGAGACTTGCTGCGCAATACGCATCACAAAGAGGATCTTGTGAGGCCACGTGAGACGTGCCCCATATTAGTACACGTGCAAATGCTTACAGATTCAAACTGTGGTTCGCTTCATAGACATTTGTATGTCTATTAATTAATAAAATTTAAGCATTTTTCAAGATTTTCCGTCACCAAAACCATATATTGCGATACATTGGGAATGGTCGTGGAACAATAGTTCGTTCATTTTCAGCCGGTATTAATAAATCGTTATCATATGGCATCGACGGAGACATCAGCAAACATTTTTCTTGACGAATCGTGACAAAGACTTGTCGGTCTAGAATGATTGAGAAGCACATCGTAAACCCCGACAATAATAAATCAATGAGATCCTTTCAGCTGCAAGTCGCACCGGTTTATCAAGAAGGGTTATTCGAAGGAACACGTGTTTGTTTATTTAGCAAGCCTTTGTACCTTTGGCTCGTGTTAAGGACTTTGATAAGCCAAAAATGTTGTAATCGACAACAATCGTGCCTATTAATAAGCAAAAAAAAAGTTTTGATCAGATGGATATAAATTGATTTCGCTTTGATGATAAGAAACATATGGTCTTGTGCTTTTTGCTAAATATTTGAAATGTGAATAGGGGCATTGCAGGATATTCAACAAGTACCTTACATTAATAAGACTGCTACCTTGAGCTAATTTTTGCATTTGGGCTCCACTTCAAATTGATCTATTTAGACAGTGATTTTTATTTAGATACCAATTTCGAATATGTACATTCTATTAGTTTTTATTTACTGCCCTAGTGTAAATACATTTAAATTTTATTTGAGAACAGTCCAACAATTTTTCAAATACAGCTGTTAATATAGTTTTCAATGAGATAGAGAAAGGCTTCTATTGTAGTTGATTTGGACTATTATTAAATAGTAAAAACATACTAAATAGAGTAATAAATATTCGAACTCAGTGAAATCTGTGACAGCGCGAAGAAAAGTGTTTCATTGTTCTGATGACGTCTATTTGTTTCGTGTGCAAAAATAAACTTAATTTGAAGCATTTTAAGATTCATTATCTGTAATTAAATGGTTTTTTTAATAAGCCGAATAAAAATCTGATTAGATCATATTTTAAGACGCTGTGATCATTAAAAATAACTCTCTGTTTATGTTATGGAGCCAGAATAGAATGTAATGTAAAAATATTTGAAACATAGAAGATAATTGAGATCAACTACAATATAGAATAAATATCAACAAAGGATAAAAAGCAGCAAGATGAAGAAAATAATACGCTTGGTGATCGTTCTGAAGGTTTTAACGTATTCAAATTTCTGTCTATTTACTACCGCCTGCATCAACTAATATTTTTTAAAAAGGATTTTATAAGTATTCATAATGCATATGATTGATTGATTGTATGGGATTATCAGCAGAAAAAAATCATCTTATTTATAGTCGAAAATTCAATATTTTATCACGGCATGTGCGTGTCTTATCTTAGATTTATTCACAGAGGCGCTAACGTACAATAAATTAAATAAATATTTTTTTGAGGCCCACCTCCACGAGCCTAAATTATCACCTGCCAAAATATGTCATGTCGAAAAAATGGCATTCTTCGATACGCTTTTACTTTTCATCTGTTCGTCGCGTACGGGCATAAATCAGATCGGCTTGCCTCCTAAGACGCATCTCCTTTTTCTTGCTAGGGACGATCATTGTTCTGGCACCTTGGGACGATGATAGATGCGATTTTTCGTACTATAGCGACATTCTTTGATGAAGATAATGCGAAGATGTGCAACAGCAGCAGCAGGTACATGGCGCTGATTCAATGGATTCTGCACCTCAATACCTGCCGCGGCACGTATGACTAAGCAGGGCTTCTCTATCATAAGCAATTTTGCTAAATTTAGTATTTCATCATAAAAAAAAATATTCGCATAAATTTATTAAAGGAATCTGATCGTGTCAATAATGTATGATTAATAAATATATTTATATTTGATTAAAAAATAATTTTGACAACTGAAACGATCTAGGTTGAAAGTCCCTATCATCACAGTCAAATATCTTAAAGCAGTATGCTCTATTCAAAAAAATGTAGTCTCAATAGAGAAGAGAATGCATCAATTGTCTCCTTTGCCCGAACTCTATTATGCAACTTTAGCATGTGCTGGAGTCGTATAAAAAGAAGAAAATATGTGAGATGTTCAAAATAAAGCTATAATATTAAATACATCAATGTTTTACATCGTATTGCAAAATATGTAACAATTGCTATTGTATAAATAATCGATTGAATTGCCATTTAATACTAGATACTATTAAAGCTAATTTTAGTCAAAATGCAAATTATATTTGTGTAATAACAGGTCATAGATTATCCATAGATTAGTCCGGGAAAATATTTAAACATGTCACCAATCTAGAGGGTCACTTTTTCTTAATTGGTCATCTCAGTTTATTACGCATTATTTCATTTTTCAAAAGGAAATATCTCAAAGAATGTCGTCTATAATTTTGGCGAAGAAATTCCGATGATATCAATGTTTTTTGACTAATTCGCGAAATGCGCTCGAAGCAATCACTTCGTCCAGATTGCGCCCCAACACCTCTGAGAACGCTGCGGTCGCAGACTTGTCCCTATACCTGTTTTTGTTTGCAGGCCAGAGACTCCTGTTGGGGACCTTTCTTATCTTTGTTCTAGTAAAGAAGCAAATAAGGTCAAAAAATGTTAACATAAATTGAAAAAAGGCAAACAAATGGATAGTAAGGGCACAAAAAGAAAAAGCTCTGTACGAAGTGCTTCGAAAATCGAACAGTTAACTAATTAATTAATAAAATATGTATTTAATCATTATGGCTTAGTTATTCGCCGATATCCAGACTCAATATACAATATTAAAAATGTTATTTGGGTGATATAATATCATAAAAATTTGACTGATTAAGCTCCTCAGCAATCACACTGTTCGGAAGGCGCAGATTCTTGGTGCGATAATCTTTTTAACTTTTTGTTTCAGGTAAGCCTGAATGAAAATACTGATGAATGCTGCGAACTTGCATATTTTTTGACTTGCCATTTTGATGTTTTAAAAACGATATAATATATATTCTTTTTAACTACGAATTTATTTTTTTAGTATTATATAAGACTTCAAAAAAATCATTTCATTATACGGTGCATTTATTGTAAAGAAATTGTTAAAAATTGACTATTTTTTGGGTCGTAAAAGTGAGATGACCCCTTTATAGATTATAATCCAAATGTAATATAATGGTGGGTGAAGTTAGTATCACGTTTCCTTAGAAATTTACAATAATATTAGTGAAAACAAGTACAGAATTGAAAGCACGAAGAGTTTTTAAAAGATAGCAGTGTTTAGCTCAAGATATATTAGTGACATTTTTAGCTTTATTATGTATATATGATACAGATGAGCAAACAAATGTTAACGTTTTTATGGCTTAAGAAATTGGATCCTTCAGTTTTTTTGAATACCATGAGTTGAAATTGCTTCAAGGAAATTCTAAAATTCTTGCTTTTTGATAGAAAAAACCAGCAAAACCGACGCTTGTGTGAAGATAAATTTGTTTTCGCATCAAGAATATAGGACACATTCATTGAAAACAGTCAAAATTATTGCAGATCAGTTGCAAATATCACGATTGATATAGGTTCACTTAATTCATGCCGTATAAAGCATATAAATTATCTGATATAAAATGCGAATATATTATAAATATATGTCTTTACTTGGAAAAATGCGAAATACGATCATGATAAATTTACAACAAAAGTCTTAAATAAAGCGGCAAATCACGGTATATTTTTGAACATCCTCCGCTTATTTCTTTCGTCATTGTCAGCAAGTAAATAAAAATATATTTCAAAAGACGCACCTTGTGGACACGGTTATTGTTGGCAGATGAATCGCTCATGGAGGACGGGCTGATCTCCTCACCCGGAGATATCTCGGTTTATCTAAAAACCCAATGTGCGATCCTAATCGTAAAAGCACACCGTGGAATTCTTGCCGAATTTTTCATCCTTTCGCGACAAAAAAGTGCCTTTTTTATCACATGGGTTAGAAAAAAAGGCCGAAAGGACTGATTTTTACGACACGTGTTTTTCACGTCACTTTCGTCACGTATGATAACTGATTAACTTATTTTTTTACATATGCATGTACCACACATGTGGCGGATCGTCTGTCAACAGCATCCTTAATAAGGATTGAGGGCAACGCTTATTAGAATCACATGCTCTGTCGCATAGGTGTTCATAGACTGAATTCCACACGTCGATTTGACATGTAACTTGTATTTATTATAATAAATTAAATTTAAAATTTGTAGGTCTTACCATAGTATCAATATTGCTGCAAGTGATAATTGGTCCAATGCATAATATATTTACAATTAGTGAACATACAGACTTCTAGTGCGTGTGGTGTTTAATTATACTAAAAGTACAAAAAAATGCCAAATATCTGGCAAATCATCTTAGAACCATATTATTATGTAGTTTCACGGTTTAGAATGCATAATATATCTATAATAAATGATCGATTGTGTAATTTCGTGTCTATATTAATGAACAATTACTACTGATCATCTTTCTTATCCTGAGTTATTTTATGCACCCTCTTGACAAAGGTAAGTTCCTTTTGTTTATGATGGTTCATACGCAGAATTAAAACAGCATTTGCCTATTTAGAAGGCTGTGTTTTTATATGTTCACCTGGGGAATCAATTTTGTGTGATTTTACAAATAAAACGCGAACGTTTTACTAACTTTAATATCGATGGCAAGACATGGTAAATGTTGCAGATGATATGGATGTTATCCTTTAAAATGAGAGAATATTAAAAAGGCCATAATTCTGCATTTGACTACGTAAAATATGCGATAGGATCCTTTGATTATTTTACATCAACAAATATATATCCTAAAACGTAAGCAGTATTTTCAGGTTTCCATAACCATTCTTAACTATTCTATCGTAATTAAGAGCATAAAGAAATAGTTATAAGTCGCCTTGTTGGGTGGGTGGGCCATAAAATAATACCTATATGTTTTATGCCGTCGCCTATTGTTAAAGGATTATCTGCATTATAAATTCGAGAGTAAAACTCTAAAATGATGTACGACTATAATTTTTTTATGTTTCGTATAATTGATGACTTGGCGTTATGTTGAATAAGTGGACAACGCTGAAGAATGAATAATGCTGTTAGAACTAAAACTAAAATTCGTCAAGGAGCTCGTTAATCCGGCATCCTGTTTTCGGATGTTGATAATAATGGGAAATTCAAAAGATAATATTTCAACTCATCGATAGCTAACTTCACATATACAGATACACACAGGGTGTGCTAGCATCGTTCAATTATGGTTGTTATAACGATGCTGATAATGCGGTCTCAAGATCTGACACCACTGGATTTCTTTGTCTAGGGATGTGCCCTATTCCGTGCAATGCACAGTCTCCAGAACTGGCACCACTGGATTTTTTTGTCTAGGAACGTGCTCTATTCCGTGGCATGCACAGTCTCCAGATCTGACACCACTGGATTTATTTATCTGGGAACATCCAAAAGAATTAATTTACACGGCAGAGGTGCAAAAAAAAAAGAAATCTTATGAATAATCGCCACCTTTGCAAAAATGAAAGACGAAATGCTGCCCAATTTGAACAAATTTTGTAAATAAATTTAATAAAAAAAACTGACCCAGGAAAACTGGTATAATTAAATCATTCAAGTTTAACTACTTATTGAATGATTTGTGTGATATGTATTATCTACAAATCTAATTATTTGTTTGCAGATTATTGATATATAAACAAGATTTAACTTTGTCTAAAGTCTGCAAAAATATAGATTTACTTTATTAGAAATAATATGACAAGAATAGAAAAATTAGCAATGCTATGAAATATTAGTTTACTAACTTTTCAGTTATTCAATTAAATGAAATAAATAGAAAATGAGAAGTTAACTATAGGAATAATTATTGATGTCGCTTTATGTCAAAATTTTATTGATCTTCAAATAATCCTATTTAAAAGATAATTCTGTACACACTTAAATTCCTATTTAGCCCTATTGAATTGTAATATATGCAGACGGCGTTTGGCGTCTGAAATGCAATAAAAATAACTGTCGGATGCTATATTTCATCTATAAACTCAGTAAAAAATGTAAACACCATTCCCTTATCAGATATAGTTGATAGATCATCCACCGCCTAGATTTCGCATAGCATTAACGATTCCAGCACTCATAAAAAGTTCCACGATTCAAGGGTCAACAGTCGCAAAATAATAAAATCCTGACCCTCTGATACTCGATAGCATCAATCAACCAAGATACGGTGACGATCTTCTTAAGATGTCGTATAAATTGAATGAAAATAGCAAAAATTCGCCGTCTAGACTCGTTCCCTAATGAGACCGACAATTGGAATGGCCTCATATTACGGAACATGAGGATTGCATACTGATGGACCTGATCCATTAAAAGATGAATTTTGACTGCAACAATAAGACACCGAGATTAATGACTGTGGCGACAGATAAATCCACTCGAAGATGGACAAACAGCTTCTCGGCAATAATTGATTTAAAAGCTTCGTGGGTCACCTTAAGTAATCGAGGCTCCAAAGCAAAGGCCCAAAATCGCATATCAGGCCAAAATGGATTATATTGAATATGTACTCAAAACATGATCGAGCAAGATCATGACCTCTCTGCTTTTTTTTAACGAGAAATTGAGATCGATCCACATTTCATTGCGTGGCTCTTTGATAGCCGAAGAAGTCGACGCATGAACAAACAATAATTCGCATGATTCGTAACGACCAAATGATCAATTACGACGGTCGTTATTGCTAAATCTATTATGGCCATTGTGGGCAGATTAGCATGGTTCATAAGGAATGATTCTCGAGCGAGTCAACCGAGTGCTTCTGAATGCAGATTGGAGTGGCGCGCTCACTTCGTGAAGATCAAACGGTTACTTTTTGTTTGCATACAAGAAGACACAGAAATCTCGTCACGAAGCTGTTCCCCTTTTTACGCAGCGACTTCCCAAATTCATGTGGCCACTTGTGATCCTCTTTATACCTGCGGATAAGACAAATCGTGCGAATGCCTTGTGCATCTACTTGACTTATTGTAAATGTAAGCGGAACAACGGTACTCCGGATCACGATGAAGAATTCATACGGATTTTTCTTATGGCTACCAGATTTGAGCTACTGGTGTAGCGAGATGGCGGTCATCTTGTTATTCAATTGCTTGAATATTGCACCCAGGAATGAACAACGGTCGCTTAGTATACATATTATTTTTGGATCGGGGCTTCTAAGCATTGTTTTATTTCTGATTTAAATTATCCACCAAACACATTGATGTTGGGAAAATTTGATATCATCAGCAATGACGTGAGTGTTTGAAATATATGGGCTTACAATCAATGTGCCATTTTTACTATAATTGCTGATTGTTTTTTTTTAAATTAGCTTTTATTAACCCATAGCATACCAATTTGAAAAGGTTTGGACTTGATTCCCATATTAGAATTGAATTGAATTACAAGCCCAAACATTAAACACTAAACTATCTACGGCTACAGATGGATTACTATAATTATTTATTTATGTATAAAGTAAGAATAGAAATTTAAAAATATTCGAAAAAATATACTATAATTTTATATGAATCTATTTTCATGAATCGTTATTTCAACTTGATTGATGTTTTCATGGCCATGCTTTGTGAATTATAATATGTTAAATTCTTGAGTCACCAAAATATGCAAAATAATTCTGTATATTGATACAAAAAAAGAGTAGTTATAGTAGATAATATGACAATGATGCATTATTATAATTGAAGTGATTTTTCCAAGATATAGTACGAAAATTGTGCTAGGTTCCAAATATAAAAACTATAATAATTAAAATTGCTACTTAAAAAAATATTTTTACGTTAAATGAATATTTATAAATTAATAAACAGAGTAAGGTCGTCTCTTAAAATTCATTCTTCTTTCAGTAGAAGGATCTTTATTTAAAAATATAGCTTCAATTATCCAACCAAATTAAGGATTTCCATCCGTGATATCACCCTTTGAATTTTTTTCCCCGCAGTAATTTTGAATATCTTCGTTTTTCATTTTATATAAATACCTGTTGCCTGCTCTTCCTGCAGGTCCACAATATACAGAGTGTTTAGCATATGGACGAACAATTTTTTTTAGGGTTAAGGGAGTCTTTTGCTATATTTTGCATATAGGCCTTATTTCCTAAATTTCAAAAAAAATTATTTTAATTTTTCAAAATTTTGAAAAAATACTCAAAATTTCACCTTTAAATAGTCATAACTTTTTAATCTGTGATTATGATAGCATGAAATAACTGATTTTGTATTTTGTAATGTTTTGTAATCTAAATAAATCATATTATGCAATCTGGTTTAAAGAAAATTAGTTTCTGAGTATCTAAAGTCAAATAAAATGTACAAACCAATGAGAAATTTTAACTTCTTAATTTTTTAACCAAAAAACTAATAAATATTTTGAACTTAATTTAACTTTAAAAATTTTTCTAGATTATACCCTTTCCAACGATATGCTACATGTCATATAAATAATTCAATAAGTCGTTGACTTGAAGAGATACCAGTTTACTAGGGTCAGGGTAAAGAAAATGCTTTTCATGCTTAAGATGTTTTTATTCAATTTATTTACAAAATTTGTTCAAATTAATCACCTTTGTTTCGTATGCACGCATGAAATCTTTTCATTATTTCAACTGTAGTTGTCTGAAGTAGCATTTCCCCTTTAATTTTTGCAAAGGCGGTGATTATTCCAATTAGGATTTCTTTTGTGGGAACCTATGTCGTGTGAATTAATTCTTTTATACGTCCCTAGACAAATAAATCCAGTAGTATCAGGTCTGGAGAATATATTAGCTACGAAATAGGGCTCGTCCCCAGACAAAGAAATCCAGTGGTGTCAGATCTGGACACCGTGCGAGTCAACATTAACATTTAGGACATAGGACCTATATATGAAACGTAGCAAAAGACCCGCCTAAACCCACAAAAAATAATTGTCGATCTATGTGCAAAATACCCTTTAAATTATTTAAATAGTAAATAGTTTATATGAATAGCGCTTATTGACCTGATTTACGCAAATTTTGTAAAATATATTCACTGCATATTTTTCAGCTAATTCTGGTTTTGCGAATTCAATTCAATAATACAATCAATACAATTATTTTTGTAGGTTATTAAAATATTATATCAATATGAACACTATGTCAAAATGAAACTCGGACAGCTGATAGGATATTGTACATTAATTGTTGTACGGAACAATAATTATTTGCTGTCATCTGAATAAGTACAACATTATCATCCTTATATGGAAAGTCGTTTAGCTCGTATCTATTAGAATCCGATTAACGTGACACATTGACGTGATGTATTCAATGAAAATTATCATTGATATAATTCAAAGGTCAGCTTCATTCATTTTAATATAAGAATTAAATCATGTCGATTGAATTTTGAATCTTAATGTCTATTTAAATTCCATCACATCCTTATACTCTCTCGTAAGTATTTCGATAGCTCGCCTGAAATATACAAAATTGAATTTAATGATTGCATAAAAGCAGTATATAAAAAAAAACTTAATAGAGCCAACAATTTGTGTTCGTGTACTTGATTCTGGATGCTTTTTCCTTGTCGTTCATGGACTGGTGGCTAGGCCATCTTCTACTCGATATATTCCTCCCACATTCCTCATTAACTGGTGTTAATCTGATGTGATTAATCGCAAGTATTGCCTATCTAAACTTTCGTTTTTATTAATGCACGACCATCGTACGCTGAATAGAGTTGTAATTGACTCAAGGATCACGGATATGAAGTAATTTAAACGCAGCCTCTAGCGTCGTATGTGGTAGCATCATTATCTAAAAGTTATGTCTGTGGATCCGGTTGCACCATTATTAATAGTTGTTTACTCTGAAAGAATTTAATAAATGTACATTGATAACATTTTTATGGACGACGGCCGAACAACGGTGAAAAAAATTATAAAAAAACGTATTTTCTCGTTTCCTTATGGACGCAGTAAAAGGTTAATCTTCTGAATACGAAATGAGGTAAAAATCTCATTTTAACACTTGGTTTTTAATGCGATAGATCAAAACAGAGTTAAATTCAGCCATAAAGCATTGTAGTAATAAATTTCTTTGGTGGCGCATACGTGGAAGATTTAATCATGTACAGAGTGTTTAAAAATAATTTTGAAAATTCAGTTAGATATTCAATTAAAATATATATATATATTAACCAATCATTGTCATGGAAAACGCTTATTGGATCAAATTTAAATTTTCTGCAGACTTGCGAAAAATCACGCAGATCTTGTATTCAAAGAGATTGTGCATTTGAAATTGATCATCGATTTTTTTTATAAAATAATTTGGTACAATTATAAAATCGTTCGTTAATATAATATTACTCCAAGACCAACCTATGAACATTAGAACAAGCTTTACTCGTAAAATTTACACGCGTTCTGTCAACGTGGTTTTGAAACGATAAAGTACTAAAAAAAGGTGATAAATAATCTTCAAGAAAACACATCAAGTGATTCTACCTGTTCCACTCTTAATGTTTTATTTTTATGATCTTTTATTAGAAGTCATAAGTAGACGAAGAAGAACGTTGAACCTGTTGCTTCATATCGTCTCAGCACTGAGTGATTTGATTTATGTAGCTTTTATAGTAGCCGATAATGTTTACTTAGTGAAAAAAATGTGCGGCACACCGTATGACTCCTGATGACCATAAAAAACCTTTTTATAACCGTGATTTGTTGCTCGAAACGAAGAAAAGGTGTTGTTGTGGCGTTCAAACGGAGGAAAGATTCGTATTTGCGCAAGGTGTTGGCATTGAATTAGGACCATGGACGCCTGCATTCAAACTTTTCATATATCAGATTAGGATTGAAGATCAAATGTTCTTAATTTAATGATGAAGCAATTAAGAGTCACTTTTTTGCGGTATATATCTCATATCATGCAAACAAATGTCAACGGCGTTCGATGACACTTTGCAGTAAAAAATGACTTGAAACAAGATCATTGTGTCGGTTAATTCGCTCATCACGATTTTACTAACTGTATCAATTTATTTCTCCAAGCTGAGATATCATGCAGATTCATCTGCTTTAAATGCAATAAAAAAATAATTAATCCTTCGCAAAAACACCTTCTAAATTAGCTTCCGAAGGATCAAACCCGGACTTTACGAATTACGTCTCAACTTTAAAAGTCCACATTCACACATCCTTGAATACACATTTTTGCGTATAACCGAACAAAAAATTTAGAGAAGTAGCACATTAAGCCAATTATGATGACATGGATGACATTTAATTGCAGAGCATTAGACGTTCCACTTGAAATTGATGATGCCAATCCACCTTCTGTACCAAAAGGTCAATGGCACATCAAACTTGTCTCTGGATGATCTAGACTAGATTTTAATATTGACCTTTAATATGTATCAACATGACCGTTATTCCTATATGAATTCGACTGTAATCCGATACTTTTTTGTAAATGCCAGACTTGTTAGTGACAATTGAGGACGTTATAAGTATGCAGACTTACAAAATTAGAATGATGATCGAAATAGATGCCGGATGACTGAAATATCAAATTTGGTTTATGTGTACGGTCTGGCGTGACGAAAAAAACGAATAATGCCAATGCAGTTGGAAAATTCGACAATATTTTAGATGGGCAATAAAAGAAAGAAATCAAAGAGGGCTGATGATTTATTTAAAACGCTCTTATGGAAGAGCATAGAATTTTATCGATATTTATTGCCAAGTTATTTAAAATTTGGTTTTGCCAAAATTTTTATTCAGATTTCTTCAATTTTCCATTAGATTTTTTAACGGAACCTAACTCTGAATTAACCTTTTTTACGCGGTTCTAGCTATTTTTTAACAACTGTAATCTTTCAACAACTCCTGACTTTTCTCAAATACATTTTTCTTATACTATTTAATCAAAAAATATATAGCAATTCTTCATATCACAATTATAGCATAATATTTAATTTCAAATTAATATTATTTAGATTCAAATGAATTTACATTATGATTAATACGGTTTAAAATTCCATCTACAGTGTTTTATAGATATAGATTTATTAGGCAAATGTTTGTTTTTTATGATAAATTTTCATATTATTATGCCTTAAATAATAATTTTCGTGGAATTTCAAACTGAAAAATCTAATCATTCAATTTTGAATTCTAATTATCCCTTGTGTGTATGTATGCTTATAGCGTAAATTCCTATTAAGGGCTGTTTCTACCTTGTTGGTCTTATTTTTTCTTCGTGTTTCAGATAGAACTAATGTTTAAGAATACGTTAAATAAATTTTAAATCGATATAAATGAAATTCGCAAAGTTATAGGTCGACGAAGAGAGGAGAAAAACTTTGAACGCATTTTTCTCAAAAATATTTTTTCCAAGCTCATGGAAGTGCTCCCATACACCCTAGATAAGCATTCTTTATGAAATTTGACAAACATATGTATAATAAACGGTTTCATCGTATAGACTACAATTATCCAAAAATTATAAATCTCATAGCTAAAGAAGTGCAGGTGCATTATCCGTATTTACCGATAATATCCAAAACACACACATATGCGTAACCCGATGGAAATGTGTTAAGATGCTATATTTTATTCTACTCTTCTTATCTTATTTTGTATCTTCTTATTTGATAAAAGTGATTTTCGTAGATGATAAATATTTTTTATGTGGTGGTTCCTCATTATAATTCGAATATAATTAAATAAGGATTAGATTATTTGAATAGCCATATTTAAGAAATTATGCATCAGTGATAAAACTATCATTATTTTCAAATAATATTTTGATTATTGTAGCATATCAATTACTTTTAGGTGATCTTGTCTGACTTTATTCTGTTTTAGCAGAGAAAATCATATCACTATTTCCGCAAAAATACACATTTGAAATGAATCCATTTTGGAAGATATAATTAAATCAAATGTATTTATTTAAAGGTCATTTAAGGCCAGGTCATTGTTGACCTGATAAAAAGCTGTTTAAGATTTTTTTAATAAGCCATATAATATAAAAGGATACCGTTATAACCATTTAAAGAAATTAAAAGGAGTTGGCTATCACCACTACGGTTCTCTTTCGCTGACAAACTTACATTCATTTTGAAAATCGTGACTTATCGATTTCGCCCGATCCCGATTTCAATAAAGTGCATTAATAAATATTCACCGAGTCATATCACCACAAATAGCTTTCTTTTCAATTTAAAAGGATAAACAATATGTTGTGCAACTAAAATTGCACAAAACAGGATCCATTACGGAGAAGCGCACAATTGATAAAAGCTCGGGCGTCATACGAAATTTCCTCATATGAATGATAAGTATACGAAAACATCATAAATATCAGAAACTTTGTGGTAATCTTCGGCAAAGACACGGTTGTTTCATAATAAAATTCGATAACTTTTATACAACAAATAATTGTAGTTTTTTACGCTTCTCACGTCCTAGTTTGCTACAATTTCAAATGCCTTAATCCCCATATTACGAAAACCCATAATTTAAATGATGATAGATTTACGATGTTTACTCACATGGATACATTTAAGCACATGCGTGTTGATTCAGGATCAAGGAGTCCGCTGTTCAAATGTGATAGTTTCCATGTTTACATCAGAGCGGTGAAGACCATCCGTTCTGTGAAAATTGGGACAGGTAGTTTCGTTAAGCTCGATGAGCGGAATCGGTGAAAAAAGGGTTGGCATTTAGTGAGATTACGCTATAGTGTCTTCTTATCAAATGATTGATGGACGGTTTTGAATGTCACGTAAAGAGAACGAGTTATGTAAAAGAAGCACTTTGGAAGGGAATTTCACGCTCTTTTATCTCTAGGTTCGTTCACATCTATAAAATGGCAGTACGGCTCCGGAACACATTAGCGATCATCATAAATTGATTAATTAACACGTTAAAATGCTAAATCAAGGTGCATAAATCAAGAACGAAATAAATCTTTCAGTTCGATCTAATGGGATTAAATCTTATGCGAGATGAGACGATGGAATGAGCCATTGAGGCGATGTAGACTATCAAATTTGTGTCTCTGAATGAATAATAAATTTGATTTTTAAATCATTTCAAGGATGCTTAAACAGCATAATAAAATTAGCCAGAAGATCAAATAATATACCCAATCATATGAGGTGTTAAAAAACAGAGAGGTTTTTTCTTATTATCTCACATATAATATGGCTTGGATAATTTTACTAAAAAAAACTGTGTTTTTAAATAGGAAATGATCAAAAAATGCATTTGCAAAATTTTCATTATATTAGGTTGTCCCATAAATTTCTTTCGCAAATGAACACAGATCTAATCATAGCCATGGTTGAAGAAAACCTGCGATATACTGTTCGCGAAATAGCTAACAAGTTAGAAATTCCATGAATATCCATCCATAATCATCTGACAAAAATGGGCTACATCAATCGTTCAGATGTGTGGCTTCCTCATGAACTGACTGACTCAAATAAACTAAAGCGTATTTCAACATGCGATCGTTTTCTCCAACGACATAATAGACAACCTTTTTTGAAGAGATTTGTCACTGGAGATGAAAGTTAAATACTCTATGAGAATATTCAACGTAAACAGTCTTGGACAAAGGGTACAAAATCTTTAACTGTAGCTAAACCTGGCCTACATCCAAAAAAAGTTCTGCTATACATTTGGTAGGACTGAAAGGGAGTAGTTTATTATGAGCTACTTCATCAAGGTGAAACGATCAATTCAACAAAATATTGTTTTCAACTAGAAAACGGCCAAAATTAGCGAACAGACGAGGCGTTGTTTTTCATCACGATAACGCCAGGCCTCATGTGTCTTTGCTCGTCAGAAATAAATTATTATCATTTGACTGGGATGTTTTACCTCATCCTACATACTCTCCGGATATTGCCCCTTCAGATTATTATTTATTTCTTTCATTGAAAAATTCTTTACGTGGTAAAAATTTTAATTCAAAAAATGATATAAATTTACCTCGATCAATATTTTGCCAACAAACCTGGAAAATTTTGGCAAGATACCATAATGAGGCTTTCGGAAAGAAGAAGAAAGAACAGAATATATCATAAATTATTCAATAAATTCAATGAAATTCCGAGATCATGGTTTTCAATAGTTTTAGAAATTAGATTGATAAATTTGGCCAAAAAACACTAATATAAGTCCATTTGTTAAATATTAAAAATAGTTTGAAGACGACAGAATTTTTTAATTTAAGAATAAATAAAAATACAATCAAAAAATAGATAAATAAAACACTAAAAAAATCATTTTGAAAATATGCCCAATGTAATGTAAATGCAAACTCAGCCTCTACACTCGTTGAAGGTATCGTCATCAGACATTTAAATGCTTGTTCGAGTTGAAGACCGCGTGAGCCCCCATTTTCGTATAATATCACCAATGTGACTGATAAAACTCCTATCTGCTGAGACACGGACTAAATTCGTAAAATTCCCGATTTCCCGACAAATTATTTATTTCCGTCGCTGCAGATGAATACTTATATACTATAATACTTTTATGTGATTCGTAATTATATTACGGAGGAACACAAATATTCTGAACCCCGTATCTATTATATTTCATATTGATATTCCCATTATTAGAGTCGATGTGTAGTAAATACATCACCGGTAGGGAACGGTTAATATAACCATTTGAAAAACATATATGTACTGTATATATGTATACATAGATTAGACAGTTACTACCCCTAGGCGTTGCCTAAACTCACCAATTAGTATGTATGTCACTGTTTCCAAGCGTCCAGATTTTGGCAAAAATGTCTCGATTTAGTAGCGCTCAACGTGCTGGTGAAGTGTGCGATTTCTGTTAGATAAAAATTTCAATCCCGATTTTTTCGGAATTACGTTTACTAATCCTGGGATTCATGAGCATCTTAAACTGTCCGGAATCTCGGGATTCCCTAAGCGTAAATAATTAATGAAAAAATGCCTTTTTGAACAAAATGTTTGTTTATTCCGGTCGGTTAGAAAGACGGTATGGTAGTTTTATCAGTCGAGGATCTGATGATACGGGTCAAGTGATGAGTTATTCCGTTTTCAGTATAAAATGTGTAGCAATTACATGACATTAGCATTAACTTGGCAAGTTAGTCGAGCGGCTAGGGCCGTCATGTGGCTGACTTCCGGCCACGCGCCGGCCACATTCCGACTACTTCCGCTCACCCACCGAAGGCCTTTCCAACCCGCGGACGCCGATACCATCGTCCAGATCCATAAATTCTTGGCTTTCATATCAAAAATATTTTAATGGCCATCATAAAACACAATTAGCACACGACCGCAACTTACAACACTATTATAGTACAATCAACCCTTATTCATTTTTGCGATTTTACATTATGGACTTAAATACAAGAATATAGCCATGAAAACCAAACTACGATCTGCTAATGAGTCAATGTTACAAACAACTAAAGGAAGATTATAAGGAAGCATGAGATCAGACTTCACAAGCATACTAATATCAAGGTGCGACATTTTAATAATAGTGGCTCAATATTAGCCCCCAAAGGAGTATCATCGCAAGGTCTGCGATCACCTTCCACTTATTCAGAAAGAGCACTCTTGTACATTGAGCTCGAAGACAGACAGAGACAGAGAGAGAATGTAGCGCAGTTCGGAAGACAGAGACGGAGAGCTTCGCCGCATACATCGCATGATTGTTTAGATTGTTAGTCCAAATTTATTGACTAATAATGATTTCATGTTTATTATTTGTTTACGCAAATAACTGATTGAATATGCTGTGCTATCGATAGTGTGTATTCATTTAATTGCTTGCTCTTCATCGCTGCTTGTTGAATGAGTCTTTGTGCAATTATTATTTCCAAAGCAGAAGCAAATGAATCGATTTTTTGTGTATTGTTTATGTAAAGAAATGAAGTGGTCTTGTATACTTTCAACAGTGTTTATTTACAATTGACTCTACCTCGAATTTAAGATTGTCTTACGCTGATAAGAGCTGACAGACAATAATCGGTGTAAAGTGATTATGGCATCAACGGCTACATCGATTTTAAATTTGCTCACTCCTCAAAAGGTTAATATAAAAGCTAAAAACCCTTTATTCAAATTACGGATAGTTAGGGAGGCAGCGACCGAAACTTTATACCCATTTCGATACAAGATGGTTAGGGCTTCGATAGATGTGGCTGAAGTTATAGGGCGGGATCTTGATTGATATATTGAATGATTGTAGCTTTGTTTACTTACAATATCGGAACAATTAAATGAGGAAAAATCACACATTTGTAGGAAATGAAGATTTACTTGGATCGATACGTACAGTCAGGAATACTGATAATTAGAATATTAGATCTAACCCAATACACCAACACTGTCGCCATATATAACTCCCTGTGGATTTATTACAAAGTTATTGTTTACATCTCTTTAGCTTAAAAATTTACGCGTTTTTTGTACAAAATTATACACATTGAAGGCTTGGGTCAGATATAAATTTTTTATACAATATTTTTATTAAATGGGCTTTTTTATAATCATTTAGTGGGTCATATTTGGGGTAGGTTGAGCATTCCTGGTTTTATGTGATGAGTCGCGTGCCCGCATCCTTGTCACGTTTTTAGCTTTACATTAAATGCATCAAATAACAACACTATGCAGTTTGACTCCTTTGAATATTCATTTAACGTAAATGGTGTGTAAATTCATAACGTGTGCCGATGGGTGCATACTAACACTGGAATAATTACTTAGTTACTAGTAACTAGATACCCCAAACAAAACATTCAAATTCAGATCAATAAATTGACAATTACGATTGGATCAGCAGAACCTATGCTGGTCGAGCTCTCACTGGAAGGAAGCAGTTTTGCATTTCTATAATCAAATCAATCTCAGAGGCAGTATACGGAACGGTACTAATGAAAGCAATAGCTAGTGAGATTTACACTGCCACATGGTGATAAATCAGAGGGTAATTTGCAATAATGTGCAAAACCAGCTGCCGGTTCGAGTGCATATCTAAAATTGCCATTATTAAGGATAAGGTCCGACAAATTGACCCAATTCCTGAACCGGCGCCGTTTCAGTGATCAAAAAATAAGTAATTACAAAACACGTCACGTTACAGAATATTTTCAGGTAATGTGCTCTAACCTTGCTTTCTCAAAAAATGCACTACAATGCAAGATTACTGCTACGATTTCAATTATTGTTCCCCTTCACGAAAGCGAATAGGCTTCATATCTCGATGCCGGTCTTTGTAATGGCGCTCTATGCACAATCGCCGCCAATTATATATGCATTTGTTGCAAAGGTCATCACTTGACCACTGCAGCCTCTGGTTGTTACCGTAATTACCCCAGTTGTTAAAATTCTTGTACCGGTATCGATACGACAATTAAAGACAGTATCTGTAATCGCGAAATATGAGAAGGAAATTTATGGAATAATTCCCAACAAGTTGACAAGAATCTCGACACTGGACGTCATAAATTTCATATAAAATATCAATGTTGATGTTGAATGCATTATTCGACAATTTCCTCTTTCGTAGTTTATGCACTTAAGGCAAACATTGTAATTTATTATCAAGCAAATCACAGCACAAATGCAATACGATAAATTTGTCATATTTGAATTCTCTATGGATATTTGCATTTACTCGATTCATATTTGGGAATCTGTTTTCTGTCCTTTTCCAGTAAATCCCAGTAAAAATCATTGTTGTAAATATACATACATCTAAGGGAAGAACGTGATTGGATTTTCCACAATAAAATATCGATTTTCAAAGCTTAAAACATAGCAATATAAGTTCGGATAAAATTGCTTAGTAATATAGTAAAATCAACCCTTGCACTTTTTCTTTTCATCGATTTTTTATTATTATGGGGTAAGGTGAAAAATTTAGTTCATATTCTGAATATAATGGATAAATATTTTAGTACGAAAAGCAGCGATAAACTACTTGTAGACAAAAAAAGCAGCTTTGAAAATTTTAACTTAATGTCTGTACGTTGAAAGCTTGGCAGTCTTTAACTTTAAAAATGTATGGAAATCTTGGTTCGCTACATCCCGTACTTATTATATTTCTGCATGTCGCACATATTTTGCTTCATTGATGAATAATGTGTTAACCCTTAATCCGTAAGTTGCGTGCTATATTTGGTCAATACTTAAAGAATGAAAGGCAAGTTTAAAAGTATATTTGTCGTTGGGTTTATTTGTGGACCAAGTCCGATGCCCTCTCACTGTCCAGGTGCTTATTCTAAGCATTGAGCTATCGAGCTTTTATTTACTGAGATCAGATTTATGCTTAAGAAATTATTAAATTAAAAATCTCCATAGTGTCTCAGAATGGAATGCATTTGAAAAAAAAATCTTCGTTTTTGATAAAAATATCCTTCATTATTTCAATACCACTCAATTTCATTGAGTAAAAATTGCAAGTCATAATTCGTACAAATAATTAATATTACATAATTAGTATTTTTTATATATAATATAATAAAAATGCATTTCATTATGAGACATACTTTAATTTGGAACGATCTTTATTATTTATTTTGTCGCTATTTAAAATAATTTATGCAAGTATTTCTTTGTAAAAATATATTTTTTTAAATTCATTTTTCAAAAGTACATATCTCTAAAACTGTTGTCTATAATTTTAGTGAAAAAAATCAGATTACTTCAATGCTTTACAGCTAATTCGCGAAACTTTGCATATGGTGTTGAAAGAATTTCGAAAAACCAAGTCGCCGATTGATCTGAAATTTTACGAGCTTATTTTACACATGTATGGTTATAATATTTCGCAAAATCAGGTCCAAATATTTATTTTATTTTATGTTTTACATTAAAAAATCCCTTCCAAAAAAATGTATATTTTTCCAAACTTTTTTTAAAACCACCGCCATTTTGTTGCATAAGTTGGAGTCCATAAATTTGAGCCATTTACTCTAAACAATTATGCATCAATTTTATTTTTAAAAATATACATATTGTACATATGTAAATAATGATGGTCGCTTAATAATCGTTTTTCGATCATTTATACGATCTATGGTTATGATACACTTACATTCATCAGGCATTTTCTATTCAAATGACACCATTTGTAAGCTAAGCCTTCGCGTTCTCAAAAATGACTTCTATGATACGGCGCCTTATAATTGTCAATTTGACATTTTAATATTGCCGGAATGCCGTTTTCGGTATCATTCAGCATACTTATATGAGCGGTATTAATGGCACCGGTAGTGATTTATGAATGAAACATATAAATCACGGCTCAAATCACATGTAAACTTACTTTTTGATCTGCGGGAAATGATTGAAAATATTTACAAGATTAACATAAATAACCATTTTAATTTTATATCCAGCGAAATTCGATCTTGAAATGAGTGAGAAATATAATACGTCGTACAGCCTGATGAAAAGCTGTTCGATCCGCTTCGATGTAGCTTTTATGGCTTTCTGGAACGAGTTTAAGTATTAAATGGTCCATAAACATAATTTTTCCATGAAATATCCGTCGAACGAATGGATTTTCTTTCAGCTTCATTGGCGCGATTTTATGCAAATTAAAATATAATAAAGCACTGATAGTTATGGTCCGGTCTATGTCAATAGAGCGTATGCAGGTCAATGTTCTAGAAACAAGTGTAATGCATATAATCAGTTATGGTCTTTGTAATGTCAGACGTTTGTGAGTCGCAGTTCGGACAGCATACTTGTGTTTATCTTTAAAGGCGTAAAGATATTCATAGCACCTGATATCTCGATGAATTTTACTGCAGCACGATTTAAATCAATTATATAGTGCATTCAATATAATGTGGCACGGATGCGAGCAGATCGGTGAAGGGCGTGAAGGTGCAATAATTGCATTGGCGATGCACTATAAAATTGATCCTTTGCTTCTATCAAATCATGCAATGAGGTTACATTTTTGGCATGAATTTGGCACTATGATTTAAATTGTATTTTAATTTTATCTCAAAAATTTGATAAGCTTATCAAATAGCACTACAATATTGAAAGAGAGACAAATGAAATAATCTACAATCACCAATTATTTAAAGAAGTATACTTACATTAAATATTTTTAATATTGGATTAGAACAAAATCAGTGACTCCTTAGGTAGATAGAAGTATTCGAGAATCATTTAAAAAATTGCCTTTGAAACTGTTTTTTTCAAAATTGCGATATGTAATTAACTACATAGTGCGGCAGGTAAACTTCCTTATTTGAAATGCGCTCCATGAAACGAGAATTATTTAGAAAATAATGAAATGGCCTGTATTTAAAAGAACAAAATCTAAATTTTTGCTATATATATTATTTGTGTTTTTGTTGGAAGTTTTGGAAAATAAAAGTTTTATTATACTGTACAACGAGTAACAAAGTATAATTTGAAATAATAATTATTTTTCTACAGAAATAATCAATTAAGATTACCCACCCCCGATGAATGATATATATTTTTGCATTATAAAGAATTTTTAGCAAGTGTTGGTAAACGTTTGAATTGTGTTACATAATTTTCCTATTAAAATAATATCATATAGAAGACGTAACTCTTTCTGGTTTTATGTCTCGCCCGTTTGAGAAATTGATTTTTCCGCTGTCATTTCGATAGGTTATAACACAACACATCATTTAATAAGTACATGGGATATTTTTGAAAGACATTGCAAAAAACGACCCCAAATTAATACGAAAAAAGTTTGTAATGAAAAAAAAAATCCTATGAACTTTTTGAATGATGTGTTTTGTTTGAATATGAATTGATATGTTTATATTTAGTATAGATTTTGATTATGTTCTATACCAAATTTAGCAAATTCTTACCAAAAATGCGACATAAAAAAGGATAAACCATAATAGGCAAATTGGGGAACCTAAAAAATACAATAAAATATCTATATATCTCCACGCCGCACTTTTGGCGGAAATTTCTCGCAAATATATAATGCTCTTTTGCATTTATCCAGTTAAGTTAAATCAGTTGATTATTTTCTTACTCATCGTTTTCAGATAGGAATTTTAAAACGATCCTTCACAATATTTAGTCTATATTCTAGAATTAACAAGGGAGATTAGGTTGTGTATTAAATTGGCACTTGATCAGATTGAATTGACACAAAAAATACTAGTAGTGAATGAGTTGATTGACGACATTGATTATGTGTATGAACTTGACGTTAATATGAAAAGATAAACGGTAGTTGATGGAAGTGAAGATGATATTTTTTGTGCAGTGCAAAAACTAATAAAAACGGCAAAAAATACTACAAATATCGTCCTTTTATTAGACTGATTATGATGAAGAAAATTGGGAAGAAAACCTTCAACAAAATATCTCTCCTCCAATTATCATAGTAGTCCATTTATGGAAAATGATATCAATAGTGATGATAATAGTCAAAGTATATATTTTTTTGTTGGCCAAAAATCAGTACGACTTCAAATTCTACGAACGTGTACTACTCCATTACATTCTTATTAAAGACCACAAAGGGTTAATAATTTAAAAAAATATGTATTTTGATACACCAAATCTGGAATGATTGCCACTGAATCTCAATCATCGCATTGGATGGACGGTTTTAATGACATTAAAATGATTGTTTGCAGGTTCAGACGTGAAGGATCTTATGTTATTGGAGGTTCTTAGCTGAGGATTATTATTTTTTTCAAATTTGAAGTTGGACTGTTGAATAAAAGGGGTCCTTAGCCATGACTTACAGCACGTACAACCAAATAGGCTGCCGCCGAAGGCACAACATTAAGTGAAATTACACAGCGATCGGTTCCACAAGTGACAAGGGCCCCAGAGCCAACAATCAAGCTCTGTCGAAAGCCTAATGGCCAGCATTGCCGATAGAGTCAGGTTGTTAAAAATTCAATTAACCTTGCGCAAAGTATAAGGCTGATATTCTCATGGGTTGATTAATCACCGGCTAATGCTGGCGATAATGAAAGGTTGGCGGAGCTCCTCGGCCACAGTGTCATTAGCGCCGATCGAATCGATTGCGGCGGGCTCAAGTAATGACGGTGATTCATCGGAGCCCCTAACTAGGTTACAGTGGGCTAACCACCAGCCAGCATCACGACTGCCCAATGAAAATCCACCTCGTGATGCTTCAACTAATGTTTTAATAAGAGCTGCATCGGTTTATGGGTGCAATCCTGCCAAATCGCTATTTAATCTCGTTTTAAATTAATTTGCACTGGAATGCCTCGCTTGATACGTCTTAAAGGCTTTGCCCATCAATCAAATGCCGTTTTCCATTCCAAAGAAAGCTCTCTTCAAACACTGCGTGTAAACTAAAACAGTTATGGCGATCGTGACTCGCTGTTTTCTCATTAACAATGTTGTTATTTGAAGTTCATGAGAAATCCATAGCTTGACGTTTGTTTCTTCTTATGATTAAGTCGCATCTGAAGATCAGATAAACCGATTTTTTGAGGCATCGGAGATTTCTATTTTGTAGTCACCTTTGCTTGTTTATTGATATGCTTGAGTTTAAAATACAATATATCCTTTGAAGGGCATTTATTCAATATTATTCCATTGATGATTCCGAGAAAAAGTTTTTTCTTAAAACTTATTTTCAAGTATAATTTAAAATATTTTATTCCTTCTATTATAATAAGCATTCTATATGAATAATGGTGTCAATTTTATTCTCTTTGATGAATTGTTAGTAAACGTATTTTTTTCTATTTCTACTTCTATGTTGGGCTTATTAACTTAAAAACTCTTCCCCATTTTATTGTAAGGAAACAATTAGTACTCGTAATACAAGCAATGAGTAGTATGATTAAGCTCATGTAGTTTTTGATTCAAATGATGACATTGAAAATCTCCATGGAAATCTCCAAGTTTTCCATAGAAAAATTCTTCGATATACGATCATTAAGTCAATATTAAAAGACCGTCACAGTTTTCAAGTGAGAAAGAATTGAATACTTTTGATTGAATTACATATTTTAAATGTATGAAAAATATTAATATGGATACAGTATCCATATTGCGATATATCACGTGTTAAGTAACACTAAAATGCAATTTAGAGCCAACAAAAGGACCATCTTTTAATTAGACCCCAATTCGGATACACCACAATAAAGTATGCAAATTAGATTCAATTAATATAAATCGCCCTCATATGGATTACCCTTATATTTTATTCATTACCCCCAAACCATCAACCACATGTCGCACAACCATCGCACCGTAACACATACCATAGCTCGTACGCTTATTCACTTTCATATATTATATAAAATTATCAAGATTGATCTCTAGTGCGTACCGTGTAATTTAGTAAGGTTTATAGTGTGATATAAGAAAATTACTATTAATAAATATCCTTGTAGTGGCTTAAATGTGGTATCTGCATCCATTAACTTTATATATGGTTGTCAACGAGGCTCAAGAATATGACGCGCCCGACAATGCGAAAAATATGTAAATTCTAAAGAGTTGCATTAAATACGAAAATCTGAACAGGAAGAGTGATGATGATTCCTAATAATTCTGATTTATGATGTCGGAGATTAATATAATAATAATTTCAACGGTCATCTTCTTGGATTGTCAGGACCATTTTCGTTTGAAATGTGCAACTGTCACTTCATAAGCCACTATTTATTAATATTAGACGCTTCAAAGTATTTAAGCCGCTTAGATTGATTTTTTAATGCTATATTTTGACCTTTCGCGTCTTTTATGGATGAAAATGATCTAAATTTATGATGTTTGAACTGTAGGACTGGAAGCCGTTATACTTGTCAGAGCCGTTTGAATCACACTTGGCTTGAGTGTTCTAATTCGTGATAAAATTTCCCCTAGTATTAGAAAATAATTGCTGATAGGAAGTATTTGTATTGTGAATTGAAGTAGTCAACAATCCAATTCACATACGGGATAACCGTTCAAGTGTTATCATTTGAAAGCTCTTCAAAGTTTTGTAACGTATTAGAATATTGGCAATTAATAAATAAATATCGACACAATGGTAAGTATAAGTATACTTAATATATCGACGATTTGTGCTGTAATCCATAAAAGTTTCATATGTGCCTGAGCGTTGAAGTCTTTTAAATGTATCATTGAAATGTCTCGTTGGCGAATTGTACAGGATTGTTTTTATATTTTATTAAATGACTTCTAAATATTCTAATGTGCATTATTTATACTGAAAGTTTTGAAAGTACTGAAATACCTGTACATAAAGAAGTATTGTCATGTGAATTTACTATTGATACAGGTAGATAGGGGAGAATGCAAAGGGTGTGACGCAGGTGTATGACTCCTGAAGAAGGGTGCGTTATCGTCAAATGAACAAGTCGTTATTCCAGTTTTCGCTTGCTTATGTTGACTTAATTTAAATATAAGATTGCTCGTATTCATAGTGTTAAACTTACTAGCTTTCACTGATAGCTCTTTCAACGTTTCTCAAGCTAATATTTATTAGTATCAAAGAACAAATAATCATTTATTGAGTTCTTATTGATAAGTTTAATTCGTGTTTTAAAACCATTTCCTATTGAAAATTGGATATGAACTTATGATCCAGTAATCCATTCAAAATCTAATTTCTTTTGCACATAAGTTTCGTAAATGTTCGCTTTTGCATTTTTGGCGACTATCAAGACTTACAGTAGATACAACATATTTTAATTTTTAGTCCTTCAGCAACTTTTTTTTAATAAAAAGTATTAAATAAGTCCTATAGAATATTTTTAAAAATATTTTGAACGAATTATAATGCATTAGAGGGCTTACATGCTCAAGTGATATACTTAACAAAATTTTGAATTGATAGAGTATTAATAGCTTTAAAGATCCTGGGTACAAAATAGTCATCTTCTTCTGGTGATACTTTTTACTTTAAGTAGTTAAAATATAATCTTTCAACGACTAGTGGCATTTTTTCTTCTTCCGAAAAAAAATACTCTGATCGTTTTATCAAAGTATCGTAATTTTTTTGGTTCTCCATAAATTCAAAGCTTTTTTTTAAATGACAGTTAAAAACCATATTGATTAATTTAAGCAGATGTGTGTTTCATTGTCGCGCAAGGCCAGTACGATTTTTGAGTGCTTTTTTCGATATTTTTCATTTATTCTCTCAAAAAAATAGTAGTATTGACGTTTTCAATGAAATTTTTTAACTATTAAAATATTCCAGATCTTCACTGTTTCGACATTCTTGATATCCATTATATCAATATTGGTACAAATTGCTTTTACTGAGACGCCAATATCATTCAGATTCCTTGTAAAATGACACTTTTCAATTGAATATCTTTTTTTGATTTTTTTCTTGTAGAATTTTTATTTGCGTTTGTATAAAAATCATCACAAATTAAGCATACAATATTCAAACTGTGCTTAAATCACATGGTAAATATTTAACCAATAAAGATATGCAGAAATTGAAGTTCTATACCATGTCTCAAGAAAATCTTAGAGGTTGTTTCAGTGCAAAAATGAACTGTCAAAATCTATTGAAAATTGTATATAGAATTGTTAGAAGACAACAACGAAGATTATAAGCGAAAAAGTGCAGTTAAATACTTGCGTAATAAACATGGAACCACCAAACAAGGGACATTAATAGATTATTTTTTACAAACCAGAACCTAGTGATTAATATTCCTCCGTTGATCACGATCCCCCGTTAATCGCGACCTTCTCCAGAACGTTTCCCCCGCAATCAATTATGTGTATAATCTTTTCAAAATTAAGCTTATATAACATCTTAAAACACGTCCAAATATATATGGACATAAAAAATATACATTATAATGATATTTCTTTACAGAAAAAATATTTTTCATGCTATTGGATTATGTTTGATATATTTTTCAGCTTTTAATAATTTTTCAAATATTGTATGGCAGCAGCAATATCTGCACTGGAATAATCTCACAAAATTGGCTCACATGACAAATAGTAGTGGCACGCGCCACCTATGGATTGCGGCACCATATTAAAGGTAATTGGTTGGTGCAGTACAGTCAATAGGTATAGAGATAGAATCAGCGGCGGCACGCGCCAGCAGTTCATAGCCAGCAGAGGAGAACGGACCGCGTCAGGTGCGGACACGATCCACCAACTTATCTTTATTCATTTTTAACCGAAAATTTTCACCAACCACCAACGCTCAAACACGACGAAACAAGGCACCCAAGCGTGCCAAGGAGCACGCGTGCAATAAGGACACCATTAGACATGCCGATACGATATATTATTAGCACATGCACACATAACCTGTTTAACTAGGCAAATGCGAACCAATCATTGCCGCAATTATTTAGCGGATTATTATCAGTCTTGTAGCGGCTAAAGGGATTGAGCTTTGAGCCGCTCCTACATTATTTACTAGCGACTCGTTAAAGCAACGACACTATAAATCGAGGAGATTTTCGCGTACGCGATTTCCATCTCGGCAGCTTAAAACCGACAGCTTAACTAATGCCAATGAGTGTTACTCATAAATTTTATTTTCATTCGTAATAATCGAGAGATTAATAAAGATTAGCGGACTTGCTAAATTATTGGCTATCGATAAAATTATCTTTTTCATTTTCAACGTCCGCTATAATTGAAACGCCAATGGACGAGACAATCTATTAATCATCGATCGAAAGCTACCCTGTATTTTAAAGTATGATGCAAACTGCTTTCAGCACAGTAATTTAATCGAAAATTATTGATTTCAAGAATACACATGTATATAATATATAAATATATACTTAATATATAATATTGAACATATTCTTTACTTCCATATAACATAAATTTGCTATAAAAATCTATCGATGGTACATCAAGATGTTCATCTTTGGCATATAAATATTTACTGCAATGCATATTTTTGACATTTTCAACAACTTAATTAAATAACTAGTAAAGTAGTCAATTGGTCATCAAGTGGTCATTCCTATACTTAAATATTTTTAAATGGACCAAACATGATAACAATGCGATGATTGTATCGTATTAAATTGAACTTAAAAAATACTAAGGTTTTAAACACAATTATATACGACCGATTGTGTTGCTAATATGAATAACACATCCATTATATGGACGACATGAATAATAGACATTCAAATATAATGCTGTAGGACTATCCATACAAAGTTTAAGGCGCAATAGTTGCTTTTAAATATTAACCCTTAGTGAACGACACAGTTTTACGAAACAATCGCTAAAAAATCGACAATATTTATAATGCAGAATATTTAAACGTGTATAATTTGGATCAATTTTACCGAAATATTCAGAAATAATCAGTTTATTTATCCAAATAAAATGGAAATCTACGTAATATATTTTGTGGAACAAAATTCAAACCTATTTTCTAATGGCATTATGCCCATATTGAAAATTACCAAATTAAGCGAAGCCCAATTTTTTTTTACTTGTAATATGGTTTTGAATTTTCGAGTAAAGTACCAAAAAGGTGTTAAAAAATGTTTCCTTAATTATAATGCGAATATAGATTGCAGCATAAATATAAATCAATTTGGCTGAATAAATTAGTTGGATAAAAAAATTTGAGAATCAATCAATCATTTTGGGCAGAAAGTGGTCATTAGATAACGAAGACTTGCTCAGGTCATGATTCAAATCGATATTTTCCTAAATATTTATATCATGATGTAAAGTGAATGCACTTAAATTGTGAGCATGTTAAAGAAAACTACAAGTATTACATTAGTAACTTTTCGCAATTTACCAATCGCTTATATACACCCCTGATGAACATCCACCATGGGACGTCGCCATGCTTGAAAATCAACGTGTCAAGGTATCGATAGCCTCTTGTATACCCCACAGGATAAGATGAGATCATATTACAATAGTTTGATCAGCCAGTCGGGTCTATCAATCGAACAAGGAAAGCGAATATATTGGGCGCTGGCGAGGATAGATAAATCGGCGGTCAGGTCTGTCGGATCGGCGGCTAAGATTTCAGTATTTCACGCCCAGGTTTATCTGTCCGAGAGCAGGGCCGGCACTGGTAAGTAGCCTGCCGGGACATTTTGTCGTGGCATGGGCGAGCCATTTAATATCTCTGTTTATCTCCGACTAGCTTTATTGTTATTGCCGACCGGAGCTCGTTGCTCATGAAGGTGAGATACGCAACGCCTTCAAACCACCACTGATTCCAAACTTTCATCCTTCGCACGCAATCCGATAGAAAATTGCCGCCGTGGCTAATTGGGGTCAAATAGCACAGGCGAATATCAACTTGATAGTTGCTATCGTCGAATCCAGCATCAGCAGGTCCCCCACATGCTTCTGTGATAACTGATTGAATTTTATAGCTGAAGAGATATTTTTATGTATATGTATACTCGTTTATGTTTTTCCGTAATCGATAAATATCTTCCTTAACATTTCCCCTGAAATGTTTGTGTTATCTCTAAAAAGAAGGTTACTATACTTCTAAGTCTATATAATACTTTATATATAGTGTGATTGAAGTTTTGCTGCAGTGATTTAATAGTAAGACTCATAAATTATTTTTTACTCGTATAAACTTATAGAATTATCTATTAATCACGGGGAATATATAATCTATCGAATGTTTTTCCACAAGCATACTTTACTATTCTTATTCGCTCATAATGTTCATTGTTCCATTCTATTAAAACCGATTCATAAAAAGTCTATAAAAACCGATTCAAATTAGAAAAAAAATGAAAATGTGATTTTATCTGAAAAACTACAATATTTTAATTAAAATATTGATATATTAAATATCATTTAATATGTTTGTAGTATTATTTTGAATAAAATGCTAAAATTGGACCCCAAATAAAGAAAAAAAAGTGAACTGAAAATTATCCTACGAACTTATTGAGTGATGTATTATATTCCGATTTCGTCTTAATTTAATATCGTATATAATATTTTTCGCTTATTTGGGACAAAATAAAGGGAATTTATTGAATATGGTATGATATTTTGCTTAAATTAAAATAAACTTTAAAGATTTAACGTCATTAAAGATTTAGTTTCACAATCGACGATATATCATTGTTCAGCATTTAGAGGGTTAAAAGACATAAGCTTAATACCTTTACTTATTTGATTCGGAAAAATAATAGAATATTTCCAGAAATATTAATAAACGAGTTTTTTTTTGATGTTACAATTGATAGTTTAAGATCTAATTCTCAACTTATGATGGAGATAAAAAACATGTACTCAATAGTGGTCAAAAAGTGTAATATTTTACAGTACCATATATTTTTCTTGGGTATAAGTCTTCATATAAAATAGGATTTAATTAATATTAGGGATGGGGATTTAGGTAGAATATCTATTAGTGAGTAGCGAAATAGTTTACGTTTTTTAGATATGGTGAAAATTTTAAGATGAAAACTATAATATTTCAGTCTTAAAATGTGTTTTTATATGATACTCATGTAAGAACTATTATATTTTGGATAGAAATTGAAGGAATCCTAGTACTGTAATGTACTGCTTGTGGCATGATATTGAATAAAAATCGACATAAATTCAGATTTTTTCCTATTGTATCAAAGTATTTTCAATTTATAGTTAGCTTATGAGTAATGAAGTGTGGGTTTCGTTTAGTGTTTATGATATTTGTGATGTAAGGATGATTTTTAACGTCCTATAAAAACGAATTGTGTTTCGATTTATTTATGACGCATATGTAGAGTTGAGAAACCTTAGAGTGTTAACATAAGAAAACTACACCGCACGATCAGCTTTCTACTTCACGCAATTCCACATCGTAAAAGACACTTTATTAACAACGAAGAACATAAATTCCGCCAATGACAAAATAATATTCTTTTAATAGCAATTGAAATGACATCCTTAATCCACCCATCGAAATAATCTTATGCAAATCGACACAGATCCGTCAGGCGAGCTTTATTTATCTTTTCGTTTCATGTCACTCAAAAATAATAACTGTCATTATCCTCTGCTCGACGGATGTGATTCTTAAATATATGGTCATCAATCGCCATAAACATAAATTAATACTGGCGCAAGATCGTTCGCTTTATCATAGACAACAATGGGGGTCATCATAAAAGTTGACATTAGCACGTAATGCATCAATCGTTTGACAGTTTGCATCCTACACCTTATTGTTTAAAAGTTTTAATAAATAATATGTTGGGCTGTAATTACTATAATGGAGGCTTTCCTAGTCACGCTCATACACCTGTCACCTATTCATTGAGGTCGCAAGCCTTTGCTCAGGTGTCAATCGTGTTCGATTCTAATTGAGAAAATTAAATTACTTAAAAATGTTAATGGCGATCACGTTTAGTCTTATTGGCAGTGTCGAGACTCGAGTACCTGTTACCTTTGCTTAAGGTATTGATCATTAGAATCTTTATCTATTATTAATCACGACCTTAACACGATAGACTTTCGCGGTCGACTTGGGCTTACAGTTAAGCTCAAAATATAGGGTGCTTACAATAAAATATGACAAATTTCACAACATCAAATAGACAATAAATAATATTTTCTCGAGTTGTGTGACATGTAGCACCATTTTGCTGAAAATAGACATCAAACACATCAATGTGATTCAATCGTGACCATAAAAAGTCACTCAATATTAATTGGTTTTGCTCAGGATTCAGTAACAGAATTTCCAGCACCATCTTCGAAGAAATATAGCCCAATGATTCCATTTAGCCAAAATGCACACTAAACAGTACCTTTTTTTACTTAGTGATTTTCATTACTAATGATAATTTTGCTTATTAACGTATCCATTCATTGTAAAATGAACCTCATCACTATTGCTTGAAAATAATGAATCTCTCGATCGTTGTTCAATAATAAAGTAAACGCATTGTTGCAATGTATACCTATCCATAATTAAAATTGTAATATCTTCCACTAATACATAATAGCTTATGTCATTTAAAAAGACATCACATATAAATATTAGACAGTACTAACATCAAGACGTTACATATGAAAGACCCTAAATTACAGAATATTTTCAATAATTTTATTTCCACAAAACCCAAAACAAACCCCAAACTTTTTGGACCCAAAAATGTGTTAAACAATAGAAAAATTGGGCACACTTCTCAAATATTTCATAAAATGGTAGTATATATGTTTAATCATTTTTGCAACAAAAACATTTTTAAATTTAGATACAGCTTTATTTATTGGCTTGACATGATTATTTGAGATTAATATCAATATTACCGATTTATTAATTCAATTATATAAAGCAATTTGGAACATGTGTTTATAACAGAACCAACTTTCTGGCTAAATAATGTCATTTTAAGTTGCCATATCCATGATCGGATGTAGACAATCTCCATAAGAAGACTTCTCTACAAAAATATTTTTTATGTGGTGATTTATCAATATCTTCAACATATGATTAAGTCATGGTTAGAATTATTTATATAAAAAATTTAAGTAGGAGAGAATTTTTTAATGACTTATGAACTTATTATATTTTTTTTATCATGGAAAAACGCCTTTGCCCGATTTTATTAGGGTTACCCAAAAATTAATTTGCGTATTTTGAAACCTTATGTTTGAGCTCAGTTTGTATTCATACACAATGACAGTAACATCTTTGTAAAAAAATTTTTTTTAAGGGTAAAATTTCCAGATCCGAAAATAACGAAGTCAACGTTCAGCATTGTATGTTGCTTTATTTGGGTTGGAATACCATAAAAGCCTGTAAAACACTCAAAGATGTTTATGCTGAAGCGTTAAAAGTACGCAGATACTAATATAGTTTCAGAATTTTTTTTTTTAAAAGTAAATTAGGTAAAATTCTTGAGTCTCTCTTATATTAAGTGTCTCAATACTTTTATGAACCTAACTTAACCATTCACCACTTTTGTTTGAAATTCGCCATTTTCATTTAATCTATTGACATTACTAAATTTTGTATTTTTATAGAAGAATTCAAATATACAGTTATAATGGGACCAATTCAAAAAATCAATAACATTATTAGGAGTAACATTATCGGATTACGTTCTGATAATTTCTTTATTTAGTATTTTTTAATTGAAATCTTAGTATGATTATGCTGTTAAAATTAATTTATGAATCTGAATACATCAGCTCTTAAATGGCTAAAACTGGTTTCTGCGTAGATTTATTTATAATCTTAACTGATGATGGTGGCAGACAGATCAAGCGATTTGGGTGATTTAGACGATAAGGTTTGAATTAATAAAAAAGTGTTGTATAAATTCAAGATTTAAAAACAATATTGATGATTTATTGTGTAATTATATGTGCAATACATTTGCAGTACAAATGTTTAATTTGTGATCGTTTGAACGATAAGCACCCTCATGACCACCCTGTGTGCAAAGCTTATTAAGCGCCATACACACGCTCATTAATTACAGATTAATTAATCGATAAATGCGCTGATATGCAATTTAATTTTTAACCTCTCGATAACGAACCATAAATAGAAATTCAGTCAGTGGTTTAGGAACCTTGGTCGTAATAAATATGTTCATAAAGCACCTTTAATCCGGACTCACTTCCTATTAGAGTTTTCAACGACGTCTCTATGTACCGCTACAAAAAGGTGCAAATCACGATTTACCATAATCGATTATGCGTTTTTTTCTCGTCAATTATCATTTTTCATTCGAGATAAGCGCTATATCTAAACAGGATTAATTCTGAATATAAACACATTAATAACGACTGATGAACGTGATGGACACATCTTCGAAATAGGCACATGTGCTCTCATGTTTATGCATATTTCATATGAACACGCCCACGCATCATCACGCCTCATCCTGTTTTTGCGAGCGAAAGTTTGACACCGGATGACACCTGTATAGTTTGGAATTTACACACGCGTATTATTGCGAAAGGTTCTCGTGGAATAAATCAGGTTAACACCAAGCCATCGGTCAATGAGTGTGGGAAACTAACATGATCGCCATTGTTCCTCATCCGAGTCCCACGGACGCTTCCTGCTTCCCCTTCCGATCCCTTTTTGGCGCTTAGTGGCTCTTTTCGGGAGGCTGCGCAGGACAACAATGAAAAAGCACACAGGACACAAATGCGGAAGAAGAATGAAAGTTCACGGACTGCGAAGGGTGAATTAATTTGGCAGCGTCAACCCTAGCACAACCGGTTTATAACACACCACAGCAATGCTTAAGGACCTTGTATACTGGTATTAAATACGAAAACCATGTAATTTTGCATTGGTTTTTTTCGAAATTATATCCTTTTTAAATCACCGCCTGGGCAATCTAGTACCTTAAAAAATATGTAATTCGAACTTTAGATTGAATGTATATAAGTGAATAAATTATACATTTCATTACATGCAGTATAGGTTTCAATTTTATTTTTAAATCAGATAATTATAGTGTTATTATGCTTATTTATGATCGAATATAATTGAATGTATAGGAAGAAAAAATACTACTAAAAAACCATTTTTATTTTCTATATTAATGATCGTTAATGCATTGAATGCAATTGAAATGTCTTATCAGCAGCTTTGATGCATGTAAAACAGATACAAAATATGCAGATGAAATAGATACCTTGA
Source organism: Stenopsyche tienmushanensis (assembly GCA_008973525.1). NCBI lineage: Eukaryota > Metazoa > Arthropoda > Insecta > Trichoptera > Stenopsychidae > Stenopsyche > Stenopsyche tienmushanensis. Next base: position 479,670 of record WACJ01000214.1, read on the forward strand.
GACAAAATTAGCATATTAATGGGATAGCTTTAATAAAAAAAAATGTTTAAAAAAAGAATGCATAAGCAATATTGAACTCTTTTCATTGACTTGTTGAAATTTTAATTTACGATGCAAAGCCGATATTTTTTGTATATTATTTGGTTGAATTATATTTTTTAATAGAGTATTTCATCAGATGCATTGAAAAACGTGATGCAGTGTCTCATTCAAATTTAATATAATATTTTTATATAATAATATAAGCATTCCTATGAAAATACAGATTTTTTAAATTTATATTCAGAGTGTATTGCCTTAAAAACTCCAATAAAAAGATAAAGAATTATTTCACAGGTCAAATTAACTTAATTTAAAAACCCACCCCTAAATGTGTGAAAAGGGCGTTGGACAATTAAAATAACAGCCCCTACAATTTAACCCTTGTTTATTTCTGATAATTTGAATAAATAAACATTATTTTTTTAATGTGTAACAAATAATTTTACTGCTTTTATAAAGTTAATTTGTTCAGATCCATTCAATATTAAAGAACACACTGAAAAATGATAATGAGGACGATGAGCAAGTCTTTTGTCTGTAATTCTTCTGAGCCATATTTTTCACATAAACGCAAATAAATATTATTTCCCGTATAAATCTCTTAGTTTATCTGATCCCTTCAATTATTATTGACTCAATATCCACTGGACTATATATAAAAACTATTATTATAATAGATTTGAATTATTTCCGCATTGAAAGAGATTGAAATTATTTCCCACAGATACATCCACCCCGAATCATCTTCCTAGAAAATCCCACGCATGCATTTTGTCCATCCACCTGGCTTCCAACTTGTCTCTGTGCGAAATTTTCCACCCACCCTTACACAGATCGCACCCCACATTTACAACGAGGGGTGTTAAATCCAACAATTAAGTGTTCCCACACTCCACTGCTGCAAACCACCCCACACATTGGTTCAGACCATTGTGTTCCGATGTTGAGATTTGATCCAATTGCAGCGTCCTCGAAGTGGATCATGGAATTAAATACACATACGAAACACATATGAATGCTAAACAACCAAAATAAAAACAACTGATTTGACGCTGATATGATAGATTGACAGCTCTTGTATGCAAATTGGTGTTTTAAATATTAGCCATGAATTCCGCATGCAAATTTCAATACGTTTTTTTCTGTTTTTGGAATATTTTCCGGTGAGAGGACGGCTCATATTGTGTATAAAGGTTATAAGTTCAAACGAAAACTCATAAAAAACACATAAATATAAAGAGGGATCATCACTTTAAATATGGTGAAACGCTCCCATCATTTAATGACTAATCATTCGTGCGCTTTTATTGCAATTTTATGTCATCGTGGCATCGATTTTTAATAAATAAATATTGAGTGTGTGTTAAAATACATTTCCATATACAAATTAACTCAGATTGGACAAAATACCATAAATAATGCTGTTTAAAATTTTAAAAAAAATCGAATAATATGTTCTTGTTTATTGTCAATAAATTATTTGAAAATTATGATGTTTGCTTAAGTATTCAATGAATATTTTTAAAAAAATCATCGAAAATCTTAAACAATTTAAATTTGAAAATACTTTAGATTGAAGACTAATAATATCGAGGGTTAATAATATAATTTCTTAAAACAAGTCGTTTGAATATCAGGGACCCTTTATGAAATATTTATTAATTTAATGACCCCCTGCCGAAAAAAATATATGATAAAACCCTTTTAATTCAATTGATAAGAACGCATGTTTAACTTCTTTCATTGTTTAAAATTTGAATTATTTTCCAAAGGGTTCTAAATGTATGCCATTATGTTGTTGATAATATTAAATTTGTATAAATAGATTAAAAAAAAATGTCCCAAATTGATTTACTGTGTTTAAATAAGTTAGAGCATCATCGCTATTTTATATTTAAATTTACACGTTGACATATTATTTACCATATCTTAAAATCATTCATGCAGAATGTCCATCGTAGCATGGATTGTCTTGCTGAAACATCATCGATATCCATATAATTCAGGTTAAGTTAAAGTTGCTTAACATCGATCTGTAATGCTGGCCGTTGATGGTTATGATTATGCCAGTTTCGTTTTGGAAGAAGTTCGGACCGATGATTCTACCAGACCAAAATCCACATTGGTGTTGTTTATTATTGATTGGTATTGTTCCAAATTAGAAAAATTTGCTTATTCACACGTTCATTCATCCAAAAATATTGAAATAGTCTTTAAGTCTTTATTGAAATACCCTGCAAATTTAAAGATTCATCTGCGATTCTCTTATATTTCTCGGATTATAAGGATTGTGAAGATATTTTTTAAAGAAATGAAGTTGATTTTCATCAATAATTATGCTAAAAAAGTCTGTAAACTTATAACAATCTTGACCTAGAAGAGGCAATTTAGTTTGTATTAATATTTTCCCAATGGTTTGCATCTTTCTGCTTCCTGCTCCACCTTTGCTCGTGACTCTACAGAGGTCATTAATTGTACATTACAACAATGTCTTGCGCACTTTAGCGTAATGTCCTAATCTAAAAAAGCCATTCAATCATTATAGAGATGATAAATTTATGCATGTGAAAAACATGGGAATAATACGAGAACTAATTTAATTATGGCGTCGACAACAACAAATGTCCGCATTAGCCTGATACGAAGTTGAATAATAACAGCTGGTGGATTACATTTTGATTTTGAAACGATACTAGCTACAGCAGAAGTGGAATCGAAACCCACAGGCGGTTCTTGCGAGGCGCCTTGCTCTGCCTGACCCAGCCGTACCAAATGATGGAGACTTATGAATTCATTACAATGAGATTATGTCTTCCCATTATGAGTGTGCCCACGCAACTCTCATATGAATTGTCTCGATCAGCTTTTTTTACCATCCTTATAAATCGGTGCTCTTACGGCTTTTATTATACCATTATGCGCATTTGACACTCTTGCCCTTTGTGAAATTCATTATCGAATCGACAACCAGGCATTACGGCGAGTCCCTGGTGATAAACGTCTCGCGATTAACGATTCAAAGGCATCCTTGACTTCTCTTTTTTATAGGACAATCATAATGCTATAGATAATTTATCGGCAATGATTTATAAGCTCATAACATAAAAGCGGTGGTCCAAATCGAAATTTCTGCAAATAGCATTAAATCATCTCACGACCTTCGCACTGGATTCACTTTCCAATACATCCCCCTCACATCATGCGTTACCTAGTCATAAATTCAAACGTTCTCAACATATGTATAATTTCAAATCAATTAAAATATACTGTTGTATATGAAAATTAAATTTAACATTATATTGATATTTGAAAACGAGGTTTTTTCCGCTTACACTGTTTTTTACATATTGTATTTTATAAAGGCTTATTTTATCAAATTTATGATGAAAATGCCTATGAAAGAATGTTTTATGAACTAATTATATCCTTTGTAAATTTTTATTTTTTGCAGTTAATTTTGAATAAGAATTTTGTGCATATACATGCAAAAACGCAAATCTTCTTTGTTGATAATTAATCATGACATCATTTATTAATAAGGGCGTATGATTATTTAAAACAAGAATAATACATTCAACGTTTTGGCTTTCTAATTTCCAGTTTACAGAAACGTGTCTCGATGCAAATATTCTGTAAAAGAGGGATGATTTCAAGAAAAAAATACTATTACCATAAGGTCACATTTATCCCTAAAGGCTTGATTGAAAATTTTAAACTTATTTAAAATTGTATTTGACGTATGTTTCAACATAAATATAATTTATTCAATAAAATAGTATTAATAAGTTTGTATAGTATTTTGTTAAAGAAAAACTAAATTAGAAGGTACAGCAGGGAAACATTTTTTTATTTGAAATCCGGACCCTGAAGCTGCATTTATTCCGAGAAGTTTCCGAATTTCGGTTTCGAAATTACCTGACCTAACCCTGACCCTGACAAACTGGTACCTCTTCAGGTATAACGATTTATTGAATGATTTGTATATTGTGGCATATCATTGGAAAGGATACAATCCAAAGAACTTTTTAAATCTAAACAAAGTTCAAAATAGTTATTATTTTTTGTCTTTATAGAATTTAGAAGTTGACATTTCTGATTCGATTGAACGTTTTATTTGACTTTGGAAGCTCAGAAGTAATTTTTCTAAAACTAATCTCATAAAATAGTTATTTATTTTGATTAAAAATACAAAAACAATGAGTTATTTCGAGCTATTACGACCGCAGATTAAAAAGATATGACGATTTAAATGTGAAATTTTGGGTATTTTTTTAAATCTATTTTGACAACCCTGACACTTAGGACACAGAGTCTATGTGTGAAATATAACAAAATACCCCTCTAATGTCCAAACATTTTTTGTCGGCCCATGTGCAAAACCACACGTATATTAGAATTGGCTTTACATTTTTAGTTTCTGGTATATATTTACGATTTCACGATAATATGATTCTACTGTAAAAGTTTGTTTCTGTTTTTAAGAACAAATTACTTATTATGCTCTTATTTATCCATCGTGCATTTTTAACCGTAACAATGAGCTTTTTTATGCATTGAAAGCTTTTGAGAAATTTAACCATTGCCCAGATATTTTCTTATAATATCGTATAAACCTAAACTACAATAGTATTGATACGATTTACAAATTGGGTTTTCTTAAGCTTCCACTGTGATTTTTAAGTCTCTTCACAATAATTTTGGATCTTATTTAACACACTAACGTACACAGTCGTCAAATCTCGTCATACGACTCCAGATAATACTTGTTTTTTGCGTCAGATAAGTTTATGCATACCGTCTTCGTGGACACTTCAAATCTTATCTCATATCGACGAAACTCATCTAAATGAAAAAATATTTTTTTTAAACTTTTTAACTGTTTGAATACATCTTAAAAAAATAGGAAAATTCCCTGGATTCAAATTTCTACAGTATTTTTGTATTGTCCCTGTAGGTAGCCAAAATGGTTGGCAATTCTCCCAGAAAAGGGCTTGCTAAAAGTCATGTTAAAAAATCAATGGATCCAATGGTGATTACATCACTTAAATATTGAGCATGCATTCATTAAAAAATCCAAGGAATTCAATTTATGATTATGTACAATTGCGTATGATTTCATATTTTTTATCTGTCAGTTTTGAATGTGGTTTAATAATGATTGCAGGAAATATTAATGTGCAGTAGCTTGAGGTATGACAACGCGCTTAATTTAAGGAAAACATGAATTGGCACAGCATGATTTTTCAACATCCAACTAGGCTTGTATTGAGAGTTTTATTAGAAATTAAAGCAAGTATTCTGATATGCGTATTATTCATTCATAAGCGGATTATAATTAAATGCCACACATTCTGCACCATGAGGGTGTCTACTAAAAATGCGGCCAACCCACTCAGTCAGGTAGGCATGACATCGCTCATTAAAGACCGAGACAAAAGCGTGTTATTAATTTAAATTCAATGGTAAAAGGATCAGTGTCGGGTGTCCTAGATGGCGCTAGAGGACGCGGAAGGTGCCTCCGCTAATTGTTTATTGCTCTTGGCTACACCTCTCATTTGCAAGTCTTCTGCACGCGAGGAGGGCCACACAATTTCAATATGCTAATGGCCCCACCTCACCTCTATCACGTTTCGTTTCGGCACAGAGGTGACGACTTCAATACCCTTTTTACTTGTTCTTCAGTCGGCTTTGATACGCCTTTGTGACCCAGGAATAAATTTGTGCTGAAGGTAGTGGTGCAGTGCCAACAGCAACCACGCTAACCATCAAAGAAGTACCGTTTTGCGTCTTAAGCTCGCATAATTAATCTGCCATGTTGAAAAACCCACTTAGTTATTCCGCCGGTGCTTTTATTTCAAGTCTCGAACAATACATGAAAACTACATTTTCAGGAAATCCGAATGGCATGCGATTTTTTAAGCTCGAAATTAGCATCATTTATTCGGCATCTGTACCTGAAGCACATAATATCGCTTATTATTATGCTCGTCTAAGTAACCACCGTTATACATTTCACCAACTGGGCATCCAAATAAGGCTATAATTTTCTAGGATGCTATAAATTCATCACATGTTGACATGTGTAGGTAACGAACATATCACATTGTGTTTCTTAACGGTTTCACAGTACAGTGTCTTCATTGTTTCATGGAAGAACCAGGTTAATAAATTCTGAGTTTCAGTAATGATTACGGTAAAACATGTTTATTGAAATATTTCGTGAAATGATGCATTGGAAGATGATCATGGGGATTCTTATAAGGATCAAGTTAGAACCAACAATATAATTGATCAAATTATAGCTTTAATTGGTTTAAAGTCCTAATTGAATTTCAGCCATCTATCCATGATAGCAAAGTTGTCTAATTGAAGGGATAGTTGATACATATTAAAAAAAATAAGATCTACCTAGATCAGCGGTTCTTGAACTCATATAGTCCACGGACACTTAATCAATAATGTTTTCTGTAAATAGTTCCACGAAAATATAACGGACCCAAGCTTAAGAACCGCTGGCTTAGATATTTAAAGTATTGATAATGCTTAAACTGATTAATCATTTATCGCTAAGTTATGGCTATTAAATAATACGATCGCACTTAAAATCATAGGTTGATCCACATCAGGTCTAAATTTCATCAAGGTATTTTTTCTTGGATACGCATAAATTAAGTCTGTAAGTTGCACTTTACTTTATTAATTCGCTATCATTCATTGTTTAAGATCAACGCATTTTCATCGAGATCAAACGATAATCAATGCTCTATAAAACCTTATTTTTAGAAGGTTTAAATACATATAATACAGTTATGGTCCAAATGAGCAACAATAATGTCGAATGTCAGATTTTTTATTTTTTTAAAAATCAGATCTGCTACCAAGGCAATAAAATTCAAACAAATTACTGAAATAAAGATGATATCTACGGAGCTTTCAAGCAAAAAAATGTTTTCATTGAAATAGGGCGTTCAAGGGTAGGTTTCTTCATCGAATATAAGTTATAATACCAGTCTCATTATTTTATAGCCACGTTTCGTATATGCATTTATCAAAAATATTTATGATGTAAACGTTGTTTATTTCTTCTAAATAATTTTAATGCTCCTAATAATTTGATGCAAATCCTCTTCGACTACGCTTCTAATTGTCAGCAATAAGCTTCTGCAAATATAGTTTTTCCCAGTTTAAAAAGTTCATAATGAATAGCTTCAATCATATTACACCAAACTCATAAAATGACCTATCAGAGTATAAATTCGTATTTGGGTGTTGAATATTACCAAGGAAAATAGATTACAAAAAATATTTATTTAACTTTGTCCGAATACAAATTGAATTTAAACATGCGAACATAATGGATTTATTTCGGGATAACCTAATAATGTAAGCACATTTTTATATAATGGATTTTTTGTCCTTGGCCTGCAAATACTTGAACTGATTAAGTTTGTCTTTGCAGTGGATATGGTGTTATTCGAAGATAATGTGGCATTTGGAAGCCTTGCGCATTACTGATTTAGTGCAAATTGATTATTTGAAACACAGTTTGATTGCTATATAAATTCGTTCTTATTGTCCTTAAGATAAATGGAATTGGATGTAAACACGACGTCCAGTTTGGTTCGCAGCAGCTTTAAAATAGTGCAAATGGCGATATGATGTGATGTTTTTATGGCGCTAACCGAGTTGTCTTTGAAGGCTTTTAGTGTTTTTAGCCATTCGGGAGATTTATTTGATTATTTTTATATTTAAATGTATACAAGAGCCGATGTACACGATAGTTACTCGATTGTGCGAAGCACATTGTTGTTATTGGTACATGTTGTTTTCGCAGCACGCAATAATGACATGTCACCGCTCCATACAATGGTCACCCACGCCAATGAGCCGCAGAGCAAGTGAACCTTTTAATGAAAGCCTTCGTGAAATGGTATCCGACTCTCGATCAAAACCTTTCCATCTATTCATGTTAACACCGAGATATCCAACGGATTTATAAACTTCGTCCAGGATACGATTGTGTGTTTTCAAAGGCACGCATTCGCAAAGGTCTCGGAGCTGCATTCGGTCATGTCGGGCCTCACAATGGTAATTGCATAATCTAAAAGATATATAATTCTTGTCAACGTCGGGTCTGATCCGATGTGTATTCGGAATTCGCGGAGAGTAGGCGAAGTATTGGAGCAACGCGTGACGAAGCAGAAAGACTTCGGCGAAGAGGTGAGATCTCGTCACGTCGAAGGTGGTACCTTCTCGTATTGCAGGACTCGAACCAAGATTTCAATTTGTTAATTACATACCATGGATACTATTGTATTCATGGCGACTTCTTCCGCGAAGTATCGCGTTCCTTGTTAACAAGCAAGTGTTGAATGACACCATCACGACATGCAGAGAGGCTGTATTTAAACTATTTTAAAACCAAAGGGATTCAGACTCAAAAAAACCACTATGAAATAATTATGGAAATATATACATGTTGTTCGCGTATGGACTTAAATAATACGAAACAAATCACTCTAAACCAGAACCACCAAATAAAACATTAGTAAGAAGTTGATTAACAAGCATCAGTCATATAAAACAGGGCTGGCAATTGATTCAATATCAATAATTTTTATCGGTTCGGTTACAGTTTTCTTGGTTGGAAGTTTGGGAGTCCCATTCTGGGTACATAGCAAATATATAAGAATAAATAAGCTAAACAAAATATATAATAATTACTTAAGATTACAAACTGGAATTTGGGTTGATAACGATATTATCTGAAGTATTGATTTAACAGGACAATTATAGACAAAACATTTAACAAGATTGACATTTAATTGACAAATAAGATGATTCCAAGCTGCCTCTTATGCATTTTATAGGCCATGTTACCATTAATGGTTACATTTTTAAAAATACAATTTAAAAGTAAATTATTAAAACGTGCTACATATTTATCAACATCATTGTCTTAGCCTAAGATGGTTATATTGATAAATAAATTTTGATAAAAAACATATTATTAATGGTTTAAATTGATAACACTTAGCTTGGCGTATTATGCATAAAAAAATATACATACTTCACAAAAAAGCATATGGTATCGATATTTCCTTAATTGAATCGAGCTAAAGGATATCCAATATTTCCTAGACGATTTATCGTCAATTAAGATGGATATATTGTTACAAACGTAATCTTAAATATCAGATTTGACGAGATATTTACTTTTTAAAAATGCTGATAACTTGAGCTTATATATTAAATATCAATTATGTATGTTATATGTTATTGGGATATATAGATGAAGTTCTTAGCCCAGAATGGTTCATTTTTCAGCACATATCTCACAAAAAGTCTAACTCATTCAACACATCCGAAATGTATACTCAAAGGAAGCAATTATACTTTTTATTTAAAATTAATGAACGTACGACGTTTGTGATTTGGAAAGTGGTCATCTCCGGTGCAAATATGCAAAAATTTGCATGTATTCGTCTGCAGACAGATAAAGAACGATCGAGATTAGTCTCCGGCAGGTTGAAACCTGTAATCTGGTGTACGCAAGTCGACGTTCTGGTTCACTGGACCACATTCAAATCCTTATTTATTATACGTTACATAGTAATTAGAGAGTGCAGCTTGAATTATGACAGCGAAATCTTACAAGACACTAAGCAATGTTCAACAAGGAATCAAATACAATTGTGCGATATATCAGGCATAGGTGCGGCTCCATTTTAAGATTTAGAGGGTTACCGACTCTTATTAATGGTAACAATTTAATAAGGCGAACAAATTTATTCGCTAAGCAGCATTGTCCGGGGCGATATGATCATGTGTTGATCTATTAACGGTATTGGCATACACATGTATGGGTACTCAAGTGTCCCTTACCAGGAGTAAAAGCTCGCCATATAAAGCTCCGCTACAATCGAACAATCGAAAGCTTGCCCACTCCAGCAAACTGCATTAATTATTTTGTTTAATCTCTCTTTAGATTATCCTGAGGCCTTAATCGTATTCACTGCGGTCATATAAGAAAAAAAAACATGTCTGATATAATTTCCACGACTCCATATCAATTCTATGATCGTATCTAATTGGAATACGGCTGTGTATAATCGATCAAGCGTTGCATAAGCTCGAATCAATATATTTTATTCATCATCATTTTGATATTTTTCATATTTAAATCGGTTTTCGTGCCACCCTATCATAAAAATCATAATGAGTTATCTTTTAGTTCCCTTTGAAATTATGTTCAAAATTTGCATTTACAACTGCAAATGACACGACGTTCTTTGCATTTTAATAGCAAGGACATGCAATTGTATTTAAATCGCAACCCCATGATTCATAACTTACCATCATAATTGTCTATCCTTGTGGTGCAATATTTTAATCCATGGTTTAAAAATTGTGTTCAAAACGTCTATTAATAAAGTTTAAATCTGATTTACTTTAAAAACAAACATTTGAAAATACTCAATATTTAGTAATAATTCTATTTAACATTTATTAAATACCTCAAATGAACTATCAGCCATTTAACCCTTTGAGTAGTGAAATAATTTAGAATCATTTTAGATCCACTTATCATCCGTAAAAATCCACTTATCCGACAGGACCGCCGCAGCGTGTATGAAGCTTGTACATAAATAAATGAACACTGCCGATACCACACAATATTCGGTTATTTATTTGTGTAAACATGAACAATACACTTAAAATCGATTAATGATATCATTCACATATCATTATTAGTTGATAAATCTCTGTTAATGATCTATAAAATCGTACGATGTACGCAAGATACTCTCTCCGTTTCTGTTTCTTTCCAAACTCAACCTGCAAGATATTCTCCGTCTCTGTTTGTCTCTGAGTTCAACGTATAAAAATGTTCTTTTTAAGTCACGGGAATTCGGGATACAACATTGTGTCTTACCTTTTTAAAGGGTGAATTAATTTTTTTGTTAAAAGATTGTCTTCAAACTCTATAGATTAATTTTGACATCCTGGTTTAATGATGGATTCTTCTCAATAGTTATGATCTGAGTGAGTCTTTTCTTTATCACGGTCACTCGTTATTCCTAATGATTAGTTGACTTTCCAATTTTAAAATATCACTCAATAAGTCCGTAGGATTGTTTTTTCACATTTTTATCTTTATTTGAGATAATTTTTGGTAATTTCCTAAAAAAAATCTATGGACTAGTTGAGTGATGTGTTATAAGAATAATTTAGTGAATGTAGATCTACAATGGTAGTCTTTAATATATTTCTCAAATCAAAAAGCTTTAGTAATATTGATGATAATGTTATTTTTTCTAACTAGAAACCTTTATAAAAATCTATCCCAAGCTGATTCTGTTTAACTGGTAGTTTTAAAAATGTTCCAAAATCAAATAGCATATGTATTTTTTGTAATTATTATAATATCTAGGAGCTATTGTTGTAAATTAGATTCTGTGCTTTAATTGCAAAGTGAAGTAATTTATAAAATAAATTGAAAATTAGCACGTATCTGCAAAAAAGTAATTTCAAAACACCTTTATCCAAGGGGGTAAGAAATCTGTTGACGATTTTTAAAAGGCAAAACATATTCTATACTCAAGTAGCAAACATCTAAAAATACATCACAATATTATGACAGTTCTTATAAAAGCTTTTGATAAGGGATGAAAACAAAAACCTTAATGGACCGGAGGCTATATATAGTATTTGAAGGCGTGATTTATCAAATATATGGTATATTGAAGAGTATAAAAATATACTTATTTTTAAACTATGGTTGTTTGGGGAGGTATCACATGAGCATTTTATAAATCGATGTGTTTTACTAATTTCAGCTGCTTAAAAGCTCATTTATCGCGCATAACAACAGCGAATTACGAAAGATTAGCTACCATACTATTTCAGAATTTGATAAATGGCTTGAGATCTGCTCCGGATCAAAATCGTGCCGATTTTAGATCTACTTATAAATAGATAAATAACATTAATCGACATGACAACATAATCGCCATTTTGATATTCGTACGTGCACTTGTGCGTATTTACGTTTCTCCACCGCGCAAAGAATCTAATGGCGAGTTTCGTAATAAATAATCACGGAATCGGTTATTACGGTGATACGTGTGATAAATGGTAACCCATTTTGATGTTAACTACTTTATTTATGTTTTCCTTTATCGATCGACAGATCGGGTGTGTGTAATGGGATCAAGTTAACCCAGAATTAAACCGTACCTGTTCCATAGTTCTCGTTTGGCGAGGAAAAAAATGTGTTTGTGTACTGAAGGCCAAGTTCTCTTGGGAATATGTACATTTATATGAGTGAAGCAGTTGTTTTCAAGTCGAGTTCGAGCACGATTTTCCCATTAAATTCGAAAAAATACGCTTAAAATATCTATCGGCGTCGTCCTTGTGTGGTTTCAAACGACAGTGGAGCTTTTAAATTGCGGACTATCAAAGGTTGTTAAGGTAATAATTGATAATTGGATCTGTGGCAATTGGTTTTTAATTTGTTTTAATCGATTTGAGTCTGATTCCAATCGCCCATTTTACAATATTAGCTAACAATGGAAATAATTTATAGGTGGACACTAAATATGGCGCATACCAGAAATATTGTCTTTTAACTACTATATAAATCGTTTAGTATTATGTCCAATTATATTAAAAAAAGGTTCTGGTTCCAATTCAAATGGTGAATTTATTCTGTACTTTTTCATACATTTTTTCAACGATCAACTGTATTGATAATAAGATAACACATCAACGATCTTGGACCAGATTTATTCCGATTTTTTGCTTGTAAGAGTAAATTAGTGGCGCTAATAGTATCCTAATTTTTTTTTTAATTTGAAAAGTGGTAGTCAAACATAGTATTAAGCCGTCTATCCCTGGGATTTTTTATATAAAAATCACAGGGGGTGTGTTCAGCGAATAATATACGAAACGATATGAAAACCACCTCAAAGTGATTTCACAATACTATCCATGACACTTGCCGATTTTAATCAATTAGTCTTTAATCTAAATAAAGTATTCGGGCAAAATTAATAGGATTTATTCGTTTAATGCAGTCGCATTTGAAAGTATCTGCGGAGGGTATTTTAGGGATAATATCAGCAAGGATCAAATAATACAAAAGGTAGTGGGAAAATTAAAAGAATTCATTTTCGGAGAACCACACAGTAGCAGTTTCGGCAGCTTTAATAATGAAAGCTCATAAATTCGTGTAATTCGATACTTACGGATGCGGATCTGTGAGAAAATAAACGAGTTCTCCAAATAATGACTACCTGACGCAATCACTATATGAATGACGCAAATTAAGGTTTTTTTGAAATACTATTTATACCAAATATACATTTTTTAAATGTGAATTTATTTGTCCTTCCAATCGTCCGTATCGAGCATGACTTCCGTATGTATTGAAACGGATTTCACAGTGGCTATTATGGACATCCGAAAAAATCAATTTGACCTTACGATTAGTCTTGGATTTCATGTAATTGATATATAATCGATTCATTTTTTGTTGAAAAATTTTAGAACTGGATTTGTAAGGAACGCCCATGAATGACGATATTATGTGATGCATCCCGATTTTTATATAGAATGCACCTGAAAACTAATACGGTGTTTTTTGTACTCCGGATGGAACAATATGGCTTAGTGGACTCCATTCATCCTGTTCGCCCACAACGAGCGCAAACAATATTAAGTTATTAAAGGCACAAAAGAACACAAAGATGAAAACCAAGAGGATATGAAAGAGCACGTCTCACCCTCTCCATGTCTTGTCTTGTGGGCCATTGTTGAGCCTCTCTTATATCTAGATGAGATGCCATAAGATACGTCAATGGATGTTGGAAGTCCTTTAGCCTGTCCATCAATCCTTTATGAGCACAATAAAAGCCGTTCGCACATATTTGTAGTTATACATTATTCTTGGACTAATTAGAAAGACGATATGGAATCGCGTATTAATATTTTACATATAGAGCAAAATCCAATAATAATGGCGCAAATTTTATTAGTCATTCAAGCTATATTTGTCATCATATAAATAAACGTTTATATCATTTTCGAGATTCAGAAAATCGATATAAATGTTTGAAACTAAACTGTAACAAAGATCGAAATGAAAAAAGTAACGATTCCAACCTCTGATAAAAATAGTGGCATTTCACGATATACCACCAAAAATCCTATTTTAATCTGATGAGGTGTTAATCTAAATGAGGTGTTTTAAGTATAGGTCAAGATAAATAAACAAAGCTCTTCAAAGCGATAAGGATGATGCTTGTGTTATATCTATTAAAACAAACGTCTGTTCTCATGTCCTTATTATCTTGGTTTTCAAAACAACCGGATAATGGAGTTTAAGAACGCTTATTAGACGAGGCAGATATCACAATGAGTGTAAGATTGTAAAAAAAGGACCCGGGGTTATAAGAGACTGGAAACGCATCAGGAACTCATAAAAAGAATTTTCTGGTGGTTGGGAAAGCAAATAAACCTCTTCCTGTCGATTATTATAGCCAGAAAATGGCACGGACGAATAGAGACATTTTTGAAGATTGGTTCAAAAATAAAAACTCTTGTTGGAGTAGATGACAACTTCTGATTAATTTCTAGAAAAAAAATCAATATTGGATGCTACATATAGAATAGTAAAATCTTGGTCAAAAGTAAAACCAAAAATACTTGTTAGATCATGGAGAATGATTCTTCCTTGTATGGAAACAGATTAATGCATACTAAAGAAAATGAAGCAAATGATATATCTGAAATATTTGGATTACTGGAAAATTTAAAATGTTTTAAAAACGTGGGCAGGGAAAACATTAAGGAGTGGCTCGACTATGATTGAAATGATCCAGATTTTTAATGCATAGATGATGCAGATATCCTATATTCTTTTAGTATTTTGGTAATGCTTAGCACTAACTACTTAACAGTCACTTTTTTGCTTAAATATGAGTGTTTTTCTTAATAAATAATAAGTTTTAAAATTATGTATTGTAAATATGATATTTTATTCAAAACAAAGTAGATATTTGATGATTTGGATTATTCATGTTTTTCAGTTATCCACGACTCTCCTCCTCAGCATTAACCCGGACTATCGAGAGTTTACTGTATTTAGTTATTTTTCTATAGAAATAAATACAAAACAATAAAATATGGGTTTTTTCAATTTAACTATTGAAATAATAATTAATTAGCTTTAAATTTAAAATACTATGGACAAGAAAAAATATACTTTTATATATTTATTAAAACTAAATTATAATTCCAAATTTTATATACACTTTATTGAAGTTTGTTCTTAAGGCTTTGTTTCATTTTCTACTACTAATTTGAGGAAACAATGATCCATTCATCAAATGATGTTTTCGACCTTATTTTTTCAAGAACTACCCAAAGGTAAATACGAAGACTGTGATGGAATTTCAATTACTTTCCGAAATTATTATATATGTGAAATTTGTGCTTTGGATTATCTTGATAATACTAGAAACCCTTGACTTCAATATCGAACATTTTTACAATTTTTCAGAATGCTTAATCTGATTAATTTGAAGTACCTTACGACTTATTTGAAGTATTTCTGCATTTAACGAATAGTTGATTTTTTACGGAATAATCAATTATTAATTTTATAAATTTTATTCTTCAAGAAAGAATAAATACGTATCTGGATGCAAATATAAATGCAAAATTAATAAACGAAGCAATTGACGAGGAATTTCTTATTTTCATTATTTCTTTTTTATCCCATTTGGGAAGTTAAGTACGTATGTTGTATACGTATTCCATGACTATTGAGACCCACTATGTATTGTCTGTCTCTTTTGCTAATTTTGAGTCATACATCCGACAATCGATTTTTATATGGAAAATATGTTTACGTATTGCTCCATCGACGTTTTTTTTCCTTTTGTTACAAATGTTATACGGCGTTCTTGCCGATTTGAATACATTTTTTATCTTCCTTGATATATTGACTTATTGGCGTAAAACTTCCACCTTAAAAACATTTTGAGGCCTTCAAAATAGGTGAATGCTCAGATCTAATATGAGACGTCTGGCAAGTATACATTGTTTCTTACTATGCTTCCCAAGGATATTTTTGTGCTCTTTGATTTTTTAGGGTGATTTAAAAATCAAATTGTTTTCGGTGGTGCGTGGGAAATGAATGTGTTAAGGGCAAAAAATAAAAAAGGCCAACAAGTGTTGAAAACGGCAAGTGTTCCTAAGAAGGTGGAGCCCAACAGGATCTATACTGTCTCAACAAACATCTGTACGGATGCTGGTGAGTAATTCAATATTGAACAAATTTAATGTATGGTAAAAAAATCTTTCTAGGCCCGGCAAGTGGATGCTGACAGGATGTCCTGTCTGGGAGATGTAAGAATATCTATCTCAGCGTATTAGTGCGCACCTCGGAAATTATGCTGCCATAGCGCACTAATATCTGGACTTCGCTTCTATTGGAGATTAAAGCTTAAGATTTTACTATGTTCACTTAGTCAAATATGCAATGTTGTGAGACAAACATATGTCTATTTATTTTTTAATTGCCTTTAGCGTAAATAGATATAACTAAATACAGATACTAACATAAAATTGAAAATATTTGGTCTTTTATAGTCGTTTCTTGCTTGTTTTTGTCTAAAAAATACAAGTAAATCATTTATTCTGGGCCTGGAGAAGATAAAACTCGTTTTTTTTTGACAAATCTTGAAATTTCATGCATTTTAGGCTATTAACCCTTAAAGGAGTACTATCCCAAGGCTTGGGACCCCCCCCTCTTCTTTTCAGAAAGAGCACTACTAAATAGACAGAGACAGAGAGAGAACGTAACGCAGTTCTGGAGACAGGGACGGAGAGCTTCCCCGCGTACATCGCACGATTGTATAGATTGTTAGCCCAAATTTATCGACTAACAATGATTTCGATTTCAAATGTGTTATTTGTTTACGCAAAAAAATTACCGAATATTTTGTGCTATCGACAGTGTGTATTTATTTATTTGTTTGCTGTTCATCGCTGCTTGTTGAATGAGTCTTTGTCAAATTATCATTTCCAAAGCAGGAACAAGTTTATCGATTTTTTGTGTATTGTTTATGTAAAAAAATGAAGTGGTCTAGTATACTATCAACAGTGTTTATTTACAATTGACTCGAAGATTGATTGAAGATTGTCTTACGCTGATAGGAATTGACAGAAAGTAATCGGTGTAAAGCGATTATGGCATCAACGACTTCATCGATTTTAAATTTGCTCACTCCTCAAAAGGTTAATAGTAGATTGGTGTATTTAAAATTTGGCAGAGTGTGACGTTTGAAACTATTTTTATTCCTTTGATGATAGATTTGGCAGTGCAGCTTCAAAGTTTAATTTTATATGTTTATATTGACTGTCATCTAGAGTATTTTTTCACTGTCTTCCGAGGAAAACTGCTCAGTCTTTACAAACCTCCCATACTCCCCATCGAGACGGTCGCGATAGCGCCCGTCGATACGTTCATTCAGGAGACCCGCTGGGTGAGCGTTCTAAATGAAACTCGGAGGTTATGCTATCTTCAATATCGAGCAAATGTGGAGATTAATGTATGACACAGACAAGATAGATGTAACCCCTTCCTATGAATGGATATTGGAGAGGCTCATAGTTCTGCAGTGGACTGTTTGTGGCTGCACTATGTTTATGATGATATTAACTTTGTGATATATTTTTGTAGAAGAATGTTAGCAATGTCAGTTCGGGTCTTTTTTATTTTCAAATCTCTGCTTTCTTTTTAATGATCATCGATTTATTTAGTTTTATTATTTAGATCATTTTTTTTCAGTTAGTTGTGGTAGCATTATTTTTGAGGTGCGTTAGAGCTTTAGAGATCTATACATACAGGTAGTAGCATTTAAGTTCAATATTTTTGAGGATGTTTGAATGAGGATCAGGTGCATGTAGCCTCCCATCTCCTGAGATCCCACATTAAAAAACATCCTTCAATTTTTTTCCCATATTCAACATCGAATTCCCGTAGGATGCATTTTAAAAATTAATTTATTATTAGCATGCTTATTTCATCCTTTGATGCTATTTTGAGCATTTCAATGTTGTGATTTTGGGTGATTTCATGAATGAATCCAAACCAGCTTTAAAATATAATCGATAAGCTAAAATATTCAGTCATTTTTACGTCTGACATTTCTCTTCAGCGATCTGAAGCATTCCCAGATAATATATGCTTGACCGTGAAATTTTCCAGCGGTGATTGATGGTGGCTATTTTAAAATGTAATCGACTGATGAAAAATGCATTAATGTAAAAGCGGTCTGTTCCCATGGTCGGGCTATTCGGGCCTCTTTTCCACGGACCATGGAGATCCTTAAGAATTCAAATATATGCAATGGTATAGTAGTGACAGTAGCATCAATGGCTGTTGACAATGTACTGACTGACACACATGCTAATGACAATGGCTGGATCCCAGCCTATGTCAGATATACAATGGCTAATTTATGCAAGCACGCAAGAGGCTCGCTAAGGCTCCTTAGGCGATTTACTATTCAATTAAAAGAATCAGGAC
This sequence comes from Stenopsyche tienmushanensis, assembly GCA_008973525.1. NCBI lineage: Eukaryota > Metazoa > Arthropoda > Insecta > Trichoptera > Stenopsychidae > Stenopsyche > Stenopsyche tienmushanensis. The sequence goes on from WACJ01000214.1 coordinate 498,313, forward strand.
AAAAGCGACAATCTGACTCATGCTCGTTGGGTACAATTTCACTATAGCATAGTTTCTCAAATTATGCAATGCGAGCTTGAAACGTTCGTCTTATCTCTAATCACGCTACAATTGTATCAGCTATAAATATTTGATCATGGCAGATTAATGGGGGTGACTAATAATCGAACTATTTCGGCAATTTAAAGACTTAAAGACTATAAACTAATTAGTATACAGCGTTAGTCATCAATGTAAGACGTCTCGTTTTCTTATTTATCAATCACTTTGTAAAAGGTCTTTAACGTCTGCTCATATAGTTGTTGTAGAAGTACTCATAGATTTTCTATCAATCATGAATGCAGTACATGACTAAATTTAAGTAAGATAGGAACCCTCGTTAAGTGCGATTAACGGGGGATCACGATCAACGGGGGAATATTAAATAATCACTTGGTTTTGCGTTGCTAAAAATAATCTAATAACTGTAAAATAATCCGTCAAAAGCATACTTTGTTAAACAAATTTATTCCTAATCTTCTTTGTTTTATTTTTACAGTTCCATGCATTGATTGCGAAAATTGAGGACCTTTTCAATGGTGTTAATAATTAATCATCATACAGGAATAGCTTCTGAGACGTCATTTTCTTGAAACGTGGTATGGTACTCCAATGTCAACATCATCTACATCAAAATCTGAAATGCCTCTGAAAATGGCATTAATACTTTATTCTTCGATGATATTTTGAATATCATATTCATATAATAATTGATATGATCTTCAACAATTTTTCCAAATCCCTTTTAATTTCAAATTAAATTGTTTTCGCCAAATCTGTGGGAGGAGTCTCGCATAATTTATGTTGTAATAAATCGATTAAAATTTAAAATAATCGGACGAATGGCGACACTCGAATAATTCGATAAATCGGTGGGGATTCATGGGATCAAATGAAATGCATTTAAATATGTAACATCATAGAAGGGGCGGAGTAATCTTGCCCTTTCTTCTGTATTTATTATTATTATTCGCTGCTTCTCATGCGACATTTTTTTTAACCGCCTCTCCTCCAATCAAACGTGGATTGATTGGAGCACGCGGAGTATTGCCAGGGGTAATGCAATATTCGCGGTGTAAATTAGTTAATTAATTGATTTCTGTCGTTCAATATTAAAGCGAGTCATTTTTAATGTTTTTCGGGCTTTGTACCCGCTGGATGCTGAACGCAAGCAGTGGAGATAGATCCCGAGGGTTATAGGACAACTTGTTTTTCTATTTGTTTTGGAGCGCTTTGGACAGTAGCTATGTTTTGCTGGTTTGTCGAAACATCAAAAAATATCGTACAATAATGAATCCGCATTCGCCAGGATTACAACAAATAATATATGAATTAATCAGGCATTTGTATATTGGATTGTCCATAGGGATCTGTTCTGGAGCCCATGCTCTGGAAAATCTTGCTTGATGATGCCCTTGACTTGATACTCCCGCAGGATTGCTTACTAATAGCATAAGCTGATGACCTTACTCTCACAACATGTGAGGATTCAAGATCAGAACTGGAGGGAAGAACAAATACAGCCTTAAGTATACTTTGGTCATGGAGTGAAACGAATAAACTTACTTACGCTCAACTCATGCGTTATCCACGCATTTGGATGGGTGAAGACCGTATAGTTTTAGATAAAAACGTCGTATACTTGGGGGTAACCATTTCTAAGGGATGCAGATTCAGAAAAAACATTAAAATTGTAACCGGCAAAGTGGCCAAGGCTTTTGGCAAAATGTCCAGACTAGCGGTTGCTGATTGGGGTCTTACTACTTAAAACAACCACATAAAAAAGTCTTCTCCTAGAAAGATTCCTATAGAGATATTCTACATTCGATTAAAAATATGGGATCTTAAAAAGTAGAAGATAACATTTAAAAGAGCAAAGAGATATTTGCATGTAAATAGAGTCTTCCAGAATATTTACTTCTTGAATACAAATACATTTATGTTTCCGCAGATTGGCAATTTGGGGCAACGAGTAGCCATGAAAAATTGAGGATATATAAAGGTCAAAATTTGAGCTACTTCGTTCGCCGAAAAAAATACAATTATATGATGCGCATATTAATTATAAATTCAAAGTTTTTTTTTTTTAATTTGAAGAACTATTTCAGAATTCTACGTTAATTTGCATGCATCACGCCAACGTCATCATTTTTTATTGAAATTGACAGGGATATATATTTTAAATTTAATGAAGATTTAAGAAGTCACCAGGCTGAAATATGCCACGATCGTATGGTTTAAATTCGTAACGATGACAACAATAAAATTAAGCACGTATTTGTTTAAATCCATATGCAAAAGGCAGGCTATCACCTTCACGCCTCCATACTTGACCCAGAGTCTGGAGCTGAAGCTGACGCTCGTCTGTCACTGAAGATGCTCTCATTCATATTAATATGCCGGCGATCCTCATGAATATGGCATGAGTTCCACTCGTTATACAGTCCGTCGTAACATGCGTCTACCGCGTATTATCTGCTCTGAATCAAACAGGACTGATGGGAAAATATACATGAATTACATTTTACGACTGCCATAGCAACACGATCTTGCGAGCTCTTAATCCATCACATTTTTATAAAGGCATATTTAAGAGATAAAATTGATACAAAAATTATTATTCACCTTGATTTTGAGGCATCTCGAGTGAAATTCTGTTTTTTTTATCTTTTCATAATCAGATACACGGTTATAACGAGCAATTCTATAAGTCAGCTATTAAATGTCTAAATATTTAATTAAACGATGGTTTAAATATTATAAAATGGCAAATAAAGGATTCTTAAATGATGTACATTAATAGATTTTCGACCTGTATTTTGATCCCGTGATTTAGCGACTACTATTGTAACTCAATCTGATATCACCCTGGGTTCGAATCTATAAGAATATTTTTAAAACCATATAAACGGTATGATAACTATGTCAATGTGATCGATAATGATTTCATAGAAAATATAATCATTTAAAAAATAACCAAGTATGTAAGTTATACATTATATTGAAATCAGAACTTTGTACAAACGGAAGATTGATCAACTATGTACTTATTTTCTAAGCATTTCTAATGAATCACAATTGATTAAAAATATGTATTGTAAAAAATTTGCAGATGTAAAATTAATAATCCAACATATAAATATATTACGTTCAAGTCAAAAAGTTCAAGCTCTTGATGAATTTATTGTTTTTAAAAATATTTTTATATTATGCGAGATCAATTCGTTAAGAAAATCTAGCAACAAATTGTAATTTATACCGAAAATAATATTTTTTTAGCGCAATAAATATATAAATTTAAAGTATGCTTCATTGTTAACAATTTGAATTGAGATATCAAAAGAAAACTACGAGAGGCTTTATTAGGTTAGTACGGAGGCTGTTACTTGCAATGTTTGATCTCAACAATCTTGAGTGGGTAGATGCGTTCAACTGATGAAATATTTCACAGTAAAATATATTTTGATACATGATTTTACTCGAAAATTATTATTGCAAAAATATATTTCAATTGAATTTTGAAAAAATACAGCGTTATTGATTATTATGATCTAAAGCTCGGCGAATATCAAAGTATTTCGATCTCTAGAATTTCTCTTTAATACCCATAATACATCAACACAGCTCCGATACGTTTCAATATCGACATGACGAGATTATCTGGCACGTCGTTTTTAGCTTTTAGCTTTTCACGATCCGCAATCTACCCTCGGCATCAGCAATTTCTTCAGCATCCAGCAGCTTTTCAAAGGCGTAGACAATGCATAAATCGACTTGAAACGTGTGATTATCCATTATCAGCGAGATCCTTATCACCTCACGAGTAATAACACACAAATGAATATTTAATATTATAGGGTAGATTAATATAAATTGTATCCTAAACGATAGACAGTGCGGCAAATTGAATGCTTCCAACACGTCGTATTTCACGAGAGCTCGAAGTATTGGCTGAGGAAATATTTATTGGCGATGTTTGTGAAAGTACACATGACGTGCACAACATAATGTTGTTCGTATATTTTCAAATTTATAACGATAATTAATATTTGAAGTGTGAATGTCTAATTAATGCTTGGAAAAGTTGTATCCCCTGAAGAGCTTTCAACGCCATGGATAACATTCATATCATTATCAAAAGTATAGATGTCGACACAAATAGATTTAATTTGTGTGATTGATGGCCCTCATATAACGTGGTTATTAAGCTACTAAATAACGCCGTGTGTAGCATAAAATTTGAAAAAAATTGGGTTAATTTCCAAATTATATTTCCAAAAGTCTCAGCATCAAAGTCAAAATTCTATAAATATTATGATTTTCTCTGAAAGCATTTCTAGGCTTATTTTGACGTAACAGCAACCTTCATTTTAATTAAATTTAAAACCGAAAGATTTCTCTATTTTAAATCCTTTTTTTAATGGATATTTACATAGACAATAATAAATATTTCATAGAAAATCGTGTAAAAAAGACATGACATGTAGTGATTTAATATTATAAATATTTAGGTTCATTTTCTGATAAATGCCCACTACTCTACTCTTTTAAAAATGAATGATTAATTATTGCAATTCCTAAATCAAATCTATATGCGATTTTCATATTACATGTACAAAATTTTACATTTACAAAATTATTGAAGAAAATTGATGAAACTTCAATAAATAGCCGTTCTAGTTCATATATTAATTATCAAATGTGTTTGGCTAAAGTCTATCAATTTTTTGTGGTATTTTAGTGGAATATAAATCTATTTCATACATAAATCTCTATACTTAATAGAATTGGTATAGAAGTAGCTACTGAAATTTTGATGCCTCACACTGATTTGACATAATCATTATTTTTAAACACATCGTTTAAAGAGCGGCTAAATGGTGCGGTATAAATAATTCATGAAAAAATATAAGACCAAATTCATACATATGTATGTTTATAACGTCATTTTTTGGAATAATGGCGATGACCAATGATGGTTAACATGCAGGCCAACTGAGCTAACAGACAACAAGGAACCAGATACTGATAAAGATGAAAATTTATACGAATTTCTAAGAAAAAAATACAAATCTGAAAAACAATAAGAAAATACGACTTCCATTTTCTCATGCTGTTATAAAAATGTTGTTCAGGCTTCTCCTCCCTATGAGGTCAAGGTTTGGACGGTCATCAGACTATAAAAAAATTGGATAAGATCTCACTCCTCAACTATTTACCCTTGACTTTTGAAAAACTACTAATTGAAAAAATCCGTTTATGTAGATATGTAACCATCATCGTCACCTTTCGAATCATTATTGTCTTATTGTGTTTTTGTATTTGCAGACGCATAAACGTGTTTTTTTTTTCAACACTAAGCGAACATATCGATTTTTAACAATTCATGTTTGATAATTAATTCAATTAAATTCGACAATATGCGTTACGAACGAATGGCCTCGCCAATGTTACAACGGTGGTCTTTTTTGATTGAACAATTGTTTGAGTACCTTTCACACAATTCGTATGTAATAAATTCGATATTATTGCGAAATCGAGGCGTATTTAAGAAGTGCAACCTTGAATGGGAGAAGAATGCATCTCAGGTAGCAATTGTCAGCTTCATCCATTTCGGCCAAATGTAATGTATACCATCATGTATCAAATTGGGCATTGACTCGCCCAGACAGCATGCATGTGGAATACGTTTGTCTAGGAGCATAAGTAGATGCAGAAGACGATCTGGATTTGACTAAGAAATAAGATGCATAAGACTTTTTCGACCAGACGAGTGACCCAACGATGAATGCACGATGTCAAATGATCAATCTATTAGACGAATGTGATTTCCGCAATCCGATACAGGAATACACGAAACATCATATTGGAGTTTCTAATTCTGAAAATCTATGAACTTAACATATATTAATCAGAATTAGTATAAACTTAAAATAATACATACCAACTGATTGTATAAATTTAAGTAATAACTGATTAAATTATTTCTGTTAAAATGTTATTATTTTGACGTTCGAGGAGATTTTTAACGGATTTTCAGCTTACTTTCTTCTTGTTTCACAATATTTTATATTATTAAAATTCCATCGTTTATATAATACTTTAAGGGGTCTTCTCACTTTGACGGCCCAAAAAATGGCAGTATATAATTTTTTTTCTTAGTAAATACACTATATAATGAAATTAATCTTTTTGAGATTTATTATGGCACTCTTATATAATACTAAAAAATAAATTCGTCTTTTAAAAAAATATATATTATATCGTTTTTAAAACATCAAAATGACATGTCAAGTCCATTGGATGTGGAACAATTTTTTCATTAAGGTTTACTTGAAACAAAAAAACAAAAAACTGGTTCGAAAAAAGTTTGGAAAAAAACAATTTTTTTGAGGGTATTTTTTAATATAAAACGTAAGATAAAATAAACATTTTGACCTAGCTTATCTAAAAGATTCGGTGCCTTTTCGATTGGCAAGGCATATATGTTCTTAGTTTCGTATCTCCACGAATCACAATGATCTTTTTAGACATTATTTTTAAAATAGGTTTAAATGCTTCGTTGAAAATGCAGGCTGCAGTATATGTTGCGATTTCCAGTATTTTTTGCCGTAAAAAATATATTTCGGTACTAGAGACCATACGCACTCGTTGAAACGAGCCAAGGCATCTTTCCAATAAATTATCAGACGTTAATTCTTCATTAATGGCTCTTAAGATTTGCTGAACATCCTCTGCGTGAGAGAGAAGTTGCTTGTACAAATATAACGATATTGTAGTTGCATGTTTTTGCAATTCGCACCAAGAATCTGCTCCTTTCGGCCAATATGAATGATGAGGGGCTTCATCAGTCGAAATTTTGTGATAGTATATGGCTCAAATAGCATTTCTCAATTTTTTTATTGTATCAAGATGTAGGCAGATAGCTAAGCCATAATAATTAGATATTATTTTAAATAATTTATTAGTTAGCTGTTCCTTAATTCTTCTTATTAAAGTGCCGGATGTAGGCAATTTCCATAGAAGACCTTACCATGGAAAAGATTTTTCATGTGGTGGTTTTTCATTTGATTTCCACACGTGGTAAAGTAAGAATATGATTATTTGGATAGGAATTATAATCTTTCCTTAAAGAATGAAACTGATCGATTTCTTGAAATTTGGCATACTGTTTGCGGATCGGTGGAAAGTCTCTATGGCTCAGCACCGGGCCGCGGACCACCGGTTAGGGTACACTGGTCTAGACGAGCATTTTGATATAATAATATTCCTATTCGTCCAAATTGGCTGGTACGGCGATATTTTCCCCACAATCTGGATTTAAGCCCGAACCTTCATAGTAAGGGTCCAGAATCTAAACCACTATATAAACACATTGATATTAATGGTCCGAATCGAATCCGGTAATCAAAGGGAGAGAGAAGTGAATGTTCACATTGGAAGCATGACTTCAGAATGATGGAATAGATATTTGAAAAGTCCTGATCATGTTTATGAATTGTGTGATAATAATGACCCATAAAACTTTGTTTTATATTATATGTTTAGAGGAATTTCATCTTTAAATTGTACTTTAAACAAAGCAAAATTGATTACTGTCATTAAGCTTTGATAGCTTTCATTAATAAAACTTATAAAATACTGTAAAAATAGCACAGGATTGAGGTAAAAACGTTCATCATAAATGTCTCAGATGCTGTATAATTTTAAATGTTTTTAAAACAATAACTGCATTATTCATCGTTTGTGATTTCGTGGGAACGCTCGGAATATTAAATGTGAGCTTTTTAACGTAATAAAATGAAAATATTCACGTTTTTCAAACCTCCTCAACAAAAAGACAATCGATAGATTCATATTGAAAATCACTATAATGTTGTAAAATCGTACAATAAAAGGATCAAAATGCCTTTATAAGGTTTTTTTATTGATGTATATTCAAGTTTGGTGATAGTTGTCGGGATATTTAACATTTTGATACTGATAGTCATAATATCATGAGTTATTTTATATTTTAAGAGAGAAAACATATAATTATTCAGAAAATTATTGACTTTATTCCAATTTTCACCTAAGAATTCGCAATGGTAAATCCAAGAAATCATTTAATTTCTTATATAAAAAAACGATAAACGATAACGATAATCAATTTTGAATCAAACCTAACTAACTTTTGCTTGTTAATTTTTTTTAAGCTGTCTTCTCAATTTACTAAACGTATAAGTTTTAAGCCCCCAATATCTCAGATTTATTGATAATTTGGATTTAAGCCATAAACATATGAGAGATTATGCAATTACATCAGATACAGTATATATTTAAACGAATTTCATTGCTTAAAAGATTGATTGTAAATAGATAAAGGGCTCGTAGAACTTAATGGAATCGGCGTCGTATTGATTTATCGATTTATAAACGGATTAAAAATAATTTATCGCTTAAAAATTAGCCTTAATCGTAGGAGTAAAAATTTATCGCATCATTTGGATGACAGTCTTTTTTAACTTTGCATGTCCAATCAGCAGTATTTCATATTGGTTCCTGACTTGGAGAAAAACTCGAACAAGCTCTAATTAATCGCGGCGCCAGCCGTTGCTGCAAACACTTGGAACATTTGTGTCGAGGATTACTAGAGCATTATGGTAGTTCTTTTCATATTCTCGACTAATGTATTGCCATAAATAAAGCCGTTGGTAATTGTTTCAGGTGGTGGCATGTAAGCACTCCGGTGTATACAGCCGAGTCAGTTATTTTGCAATCGCAATATAAATTGTCCTTTTATTATATTTGCTAAAACGTTTTGTATGCACCTTGTGTCGATGCAGACAATAAATGTCGGATCTTCTTCAGAATGCCATTTTTCTGCTATGTTTTTAAGATCTGCTTCATATGGAAATGGGCAATGAATATAAAATAAAATGCATAAAAACATTTGATACATCTTCAAATGCAATCATCATAAGTAGATTCGTCCCGTCGCATGCATATCTTTTGCAATGGACGAGGATGTATCAGACGGTTGAATATCAATTGGTCTGATATCGGAACTTACGCAAGAGTTTCGATATACATATTTTTAGTTCAGGATATAATTGTTGGTGCACACAAAGCACCAGTAATCTGATCAATCGGGGAGGTATTCAGCAGCACCTGTTAGTGTCCAACAATGAGAAATCTGGTCATGAAGAGGTGTAATTGGCGTTGGTATCGGCGCAATAGTGTGGTCCTTCCGCCACTCCCTCCCTGTGTTATTTGTCCTCTTCTAGTTTATGATTATTGCAGTGCTTACTTTATGCGTGCTGCAAGATATGGATGCAACGCGCCTGTTGCAGGCCAGCGTGCACACATTATTTACAATGCTGTTTTTGCAATTACGGACACAAACTATATCTTGCCTTTATTTATTTATTTTCAAGTGCGAATTTCTACGTCATTGTTGCATGTAGTAAGAGTGTATTTCCAATAACTCGGAAGACAACATCGGAAGTGTTCGAAGAAATGCATTCGGTAAATACACCAATTTCAATCCAATAACTTATTCATACAATGACGGAGCTTTCTTGTGCTTTTACAACAACAACAGTGATATTAAACATACATTACTATTCTAAATTTTCAAAAGAGGATCGTACACTATGCCTAACAATATAGCATTGAAATCAAATGTTAAGGTAAAATTTATTATTTTGATATTTTTTTCCATATTTGTTATGATTGTAGCTGCAAAAATTTGTTTCTTAAGTTTTTTAATTAAGACTGAATATCGTAGGATCATATATAACACTCTATCTGAATACGAGGAATACTGATCCATTGCTTCTTGCTTGTATATCGTTGCCGGTTGGGTGGTGACGCGCAGGAAGCGAGAGTCGGTTATCCTTGGTTGCGGGAAAACGCCCTTCCGAAAGTATATCACAAATTTATATTTATCAGCTTTTAGTTGATGACAAAATACGCATGGTTTATGATAATTTTAACATTGGTTGCTTTGAAAAGACCCTACAATTTCAGCCTTTAAGTCTCGCTTATCATAGCAAGAAATAGTTGTTTTGTGGTTGAAAGTTTTTAAGTGCATTGACATTTGTTTTTCCGGCAAACGCACATTTATCTTAGAGAAAATGTTGGTTTTAAACGAACATAAATAATGTCGAATTGGTAATAAATTTGCAAGCATTCAAATACAGTTTTAATGCGGTTTTCATCAAAATTATAATTTGAAACATGATCCATTCGGACGCATGAAAGTTTTTTAAAACGTATGCAAAGCGCCAAACAGAAAAAGTGGTCCGTCTGCCACCGGCTTCCTCCGTTCGCTTTTTTTTCAATGCTCAAACACCCATGATTGATTTCTAGCATTATGAGTTTTTTTTTTAATTTTGTAAAACAAGTTGGCTTCACAACATTGTTTTAATCGATTTGCCAAGAGGTACCACTATTAATACAATTAAAAAAGCTATTACCGGATCTTGTATGCCACTGACTGGGTACAAGTGTTCGGGTACAAGTCACGACTTTTCTCTTAATGGGACCACGGTGGACACGGGGTAGAGCAAGAGCTGAATGGTACGCGAGCTGGACCAGATCGAATTTCTTTGCAAATCTATAAATTTTCATCTGAAAGGATTTATGTCGAATCTAAGCCATTTGCATGATACGTAAATCAAAATAATTTCGATTCGATATAAATCATTTTTATGTATGAAATATGCAGAGTGCATATTTTAAGTCTTAAAAAAACGTTGTCGATCGCTGTAATAAATAAAACATGGAAAAGGCATCAATATCCTTTATCTTTATATAACGACAATTTTGCTAATAGGTTTATAAAAAAGTGTTTTAAGCTCTATAAATTCTAAAGCGCTTAAAGATTTTCCATCGATAAAGCTATGAAATAAAATATGTATGACATTTAAAATGAAAATGCGACAATGGCATAAAGAGATGGAAGATAAAAGATAAAGTGGATCAGAAGCATAAAACTGTTTTGTAATAAGGATATTCGATTACGTGAAATACATAGGATTAGATCCGTAATAAATTTGCTTAAGGAATAATTTGATTAGGGAAGCTGTGAAAGACGTTTAGAGTAAACTTTTAGACGTTTAGACGAAGAGATAAAATCATTTTTATTTCAAAAGGTCAAATGTTTCAATAATTACAAGGAGAGTTCAAATATAACCCGGAAATTTGCTGTATAAATTTATTAGTGATACATAAAAATACAAGTGGCGTATCTTATTTTTCTATATATAGTATACTCTCGATTATCCGGGTGCGGATTATCTGATCTGCGTGCCTGAAAAAAATCTTTTTTTTTAATATGTTTTTTTTTCAAATATGATTATGAGACGCACACAACAAAAATACTAAAAAAAATGTAATGTTATTTGGATACTAAGGGAACTCCCGTAAAGTACATGAAGTGTTATATACTCAGGTAAATACTAAAGAAACAAATCTCTTCAAAGCAATAAGGATGATGTTTGTGTCTTAACTACCAAAACAAACGCTTGTTCTCATGTCTTAATTATTTTGGTTCTCAAACAACTGGATAATGTGTTTTAATAAAGCTTTTTACTCGATGTAGATGCCACAAAGAGTGTAAGATTGTTAAAAAGGACCCTGGGTGATAAGAGATTGGAAACGCGCCAGGAACACATGAAATGAAACTTTTGGTGATTGAGAAAGCAAATAAATCTCGATTTTTTAAGGGAACTCCAATGAAAAATCTTCCTGTCGATTAATTAAACCAGAAAGAGGCATGGATGGATAGAGAGACTTTTGGAGATTGGTTCAAAAATAATTTTCAGGATTTCAGAGATACAAGATTTTTAAAAAAAATACGAGATTACCACAGAAAGCAGTATTTTTATTAGATAAAGCTCCTTCTCATCAAAAAGAAAGCATATTGAAAACAAGCTATGGACTTATGGTTGCAAAATTTTTACCCCTTAATATCATAGCATCAATGAAACGTTTTTATCTTCTGAAAACTCTTGCTGAGGTAGATGACAACTTCTGGAAAAATATTACAATATTGGATGCATAGAAATAGATTAATGCATTCTAAAGAGAATAAAGCAAATGATATATCTAAAATATGTGGATAATTGGAAAATTTAAAGTGTTTTGAAAAGTGGATAGGGAAAAAATCGAGAAGTTTCTAGATCCCAAAATAATTATTTCTTTATTGTAAACACAATTAATTTAATTACACAGCATGTGGTTTAAAATAGAAGAAAAATGATTTGTAAAAATCTCTATGAGATAAAATTATTATTTTGGATCGAGATCCAGAATTCTTTCCGATTCTAGTTACTCAACATAAAAAAATGTTCCAATTTCGTTGAGAAATAATCCGGATATATTATAAGCTGACCATATGTACAATTCGTTTAATATTATTGCCTTATTCCATATAAAGTGAGTTCAAGGAAATGCGATATCGATACGATCAATAATTATATGTTTTATATGCACATAAATTGTAATGGTTACATATCCAATGATACAGCATTGAATTAGCGCTGATATAACACGTATTAATAAAACAATTATGATATCGTTTCATTAGTAAAATTTCGTATTCACACCAATTAATTTCTGAACGAAATAACAAGGCTCGATTGGGACATTCCTCAAGGTGGGACAGATCGGCCCACAGGAAATTGAAATCGGATAGAATGTCGGTAATATATTTTTTGTGCGTTCCGAAAATTAGCGAAAATTAAATATTTGATCGGGCATGGTTTAAGGATGTTCCATAAATCGTAGATATGTGTAATTGGTCTCGCCGGATGTTTATATTCAAAGTGTTTGTATAAAAATATGAGTAACGGTGCTTTGAGACCCCACGTGTTAAGCTTTACCGTTTCCTCTTAGTCCCCATCTATTTAAAATTTCAAAAGGGTGAACGGTGTTTACCAAACGCAGGTGACAATGATAATCATTGAAATGTGATTGATATCCTCTGAATGGTGGTAACTGTTCGTCTTCTCAGAAGAAACAGCTGCGATCAGGTGGAATAAGAGACACCGGCAGACTTAACCTGCACCATTCATGATAATGGAGCTATTGTGCTTTATTAAAAGCTTCAAACATTTTTTTCAGCATAAATATCACACATATACTGATAATTTCAGATATTGTTGCTTTTTATTAAAAGACGTTCTTGTGATATATTTATTGTGGCGATTGTATCATATATTGTACAATGTATTTTCATATTGTACCTCATGTGCTTAGGTATGCATTGTACGTCCACAAAGTATTTAATTATTCCATTTTATTGCGATATTAAGTGCAACTACCCCAAAATATACCCAATAAGTATACTTGCGTTATTAACAAACTTTTCTAAGAAAAAAAATGCAATAAAATCCTTTTCACATTTGCAATAAGACGATGAGCACAAACCTGTTAAAAATATGTTTAAATATTATTAGACCATAAATATTCACTCAATAAGTTCGTAGGCTTTTTTCACTTTAAAATTTTTTCTTCTTTATTTGGGGTGGATTTACACAATTTCTTCATTAAAAAAATCCTACGTACTTAATGAGTGATGTGTTAATTTTTGTATTATTCAATTTTAATATATATATATATATATTTAGGTGGCTTTTAGCAATCCTTTTTATGAGATCATTACCAACCATTTTAACATGGGTTTTCATGGCATATATATGTTTTTAAAAATGTGCTCGCCAGCCACATCTGTGGGATTCGAAACCAAAATTATACTTAACCCTTACAACTCCTATGGCTACACCTTGTGGCCGAAGATATTTTTCCACTAGCTGCTAAGGCCGCTTGTGGCCGGTTTTTTCTAAGGTAGTTTTTATGAACTTCAAATAAGTTTTTTGTATTTTTTTAAATGTAAGAATCAAGTGTATATTCTAAAAATACTGTCTTATTGTCTGACCATTAATTTATCATCTGAAATATGGAAAATAATTGGTTCAGGGGGATTGAATCGGTGCAGGTAAAGAGCATAAAACAATAGTCTGCGTCGAGTTGTTGCGCAGTGAACATCTTGAAAATTATTTGTGTTTAGTAATTCAATATTATTTTGTTAGTACGTATACTTTTTACGTTTTATTCATTTTTCGTTCTAGACTTTTTTAATAATCTATAACAGGCGAACTCAAACATAAAAGGCTATCATATTTTTACGGATAGGTTTTACAACAATCCAACCCTTGCTGGAGAATTCTTGAAAAGGAAATGTTTTCTCACTGACACGATAATGTCCTACAGAAAGGATTTACCTAATAATATTAAAAAAAAAACAAGATTAGCTGTGGGATGAAAGATAGCATACAGAAAACAAGATTCTTTAGTATTAGCTTGGCGAGACAAAATAATAGTCACAATGCTCAGTACAAAGCATACGTCAACTTCCCAATCAATGAGAAGAAGAGCAAGGACTACCCCATACCGATCTAATCAAGATGAGCTTATAAACAAGCCGGTGGTCATTTTAGATTACATTAAAAATATGAGCAGGGTGGATTAATACGCAACATCATATTGTTTCATGCGAAAGACTGAAGTGGTGGAAGAAGTTATTTTTTTGGGGTTTTGAAACATCGATTGTAAACTCCTATAATTTATACAAAGAATATAAAATCAAAGAAAATAGAAAGCCAATTAATCATAAAAAAATTCGCTGACAATTGTTGATGGAACTTATTGGTAACTCTATTGGTAAATCCAAACCGGGACGTTTGTCGTCAACTGATCACAATCAACGGTTAGATGGAAGTCCTCATTTTGTTTAGAGTAGATTAGGGAGAAATTATAGAGACTGTATGGTGTGTTCAGATCGTGAAACTGAAAAAGGATGAACGCGAACGCTATATTTTTGCGACACTTATGAAAATAAACCAGCGCTTCATTCTGAAGATTGCTTCAAAAATATCATATATAACATGATTACAAAAATTAAAAAAATCAAATAAAATACCTAATATACTTAATAAACGTCCTGCATAACCAAATACTATTTTTTTAATTTATAAACCAAGTTTTTCATTTTATTCCATACAAACATTTTTTTAAGAAATACGCAAAAAATGGCTTAGAGTTGGTGGAAACTTTTATGAAAAAAATTTGGAGCCCAAAGGGTTAACATAATATTTGCAGTTTTTAATTCATTCATCCTTTTACATGACCATATTTCTTCATATGTTATATCTGAAATTTTCGATTAAACTGAATACGATCGATTTAAATTATATACGCTTTTTTGTTCGGAATTTTTGTAGTTAAAATATCGTCAATCTGCTGGGGATATTTTTGAAAAATTTCAAATATTTTTCTAAATTTAAAAATCGAAACACATTTTTCAATGGGGTTCTGAGACCTATTTTCCGATTCGACGGGATGCAACTCACTAAAAAGGTTAAGACCCACTGCTGTATAATATGCGTAATTTTTGGATTCCCTCCCCTTCTGGGTTTTTGAATATTTTCATATGAAATGTCTGATTTGTTTAGACCGAAATTAACCATTTAATAAATTAAGAAGCAAGCAAGTTGATTAATTTTTGGATCTAATACTAGAGCAGCGCTTCTTAAACTTATGTAGTCCGCGGACCCCCTCTTGGAGCAAAATTTCCTTCGCGGACCCCCTCTTGAGCAAATTTTTTCTCGCGGACCCCCTTTTCAAGATTTTTTTTTTGGTGAACCTCATCCCAACCCTTGTGACTTAATTTTTCAAACAAACAAACGTTTCCTGGCCAAAATAGAGCTTCTTATATTGTTTTCTGTAAATAATTTCATGAAAATATCTTGTTCAACTATAGATAAATGTTTTTTTTATATCCTCGCGGACCCCCGGAAATGGCTTCGCGGACCCCCAGGGGTCCGCGGACCCCTGTTTAAGAACCGCTGTACTAGAGCATTGAGTCTTATTTTAATCATGAAAATATTGCTTTTTGGTAACATTTCATGCCAGTTGATTATCGGACATTTCATATGAAAATTAATTTAATTCTCGATCTCTTTCATCTTGGGTGATTTACACCTTACTTTAATAATTACTTTAATATACTATTTTATTAATATCACCAAAGCGTTTTGTATCAACATGCTTCATAAATTGAATCATCTATAGATAAGAAAAATATTAAAAAGTTTATATCAAACGTATTTTAATGAGTAACGAAAAAACTTTTTTCGGGATTTTTTATTTTGTTAGAAACAGAAGTCATTTCTTGATATTATATATTGGCAGGTAACAATAGAGTTTACAATAATATAAAGTCTTACATATTTATACATATATTTTAAGTTTGATATAAGAATAATTTGCAATATTAAATTGTTAATGTATTAATCTCATTCAGATATACTTATATGCGCATGAATATGATTATTGGCTCATATATTTCCATCTATTCAAATATCCTTCAATGTCCAATAATTCACATGATGAAAAGCATACAACTTTCACATTTTTTATGACTATTCTGCTTGAGTGCCTCAATCCATCTGACCATTAAAGTGGCACAGGATATGAGCACTATCAATATCAACTTAAAAGAGCATCTGTATTTATAATATTTGAACCTAATCAAATACTGCGATACAGG
The DNA here is from genome assembly GCA_008973525.1 of Stenopsyche tienmushanensis. Taxonomy (NCBI): domain Eukaryota; kingdom Metazoa; phylum Arthropoda; class Insecta; order Trichoptera; family Stenopsychidae; genus Stenopsyche; species Stenopsyche tienmushanensis. The sequence goes on from WACJ01000214.1 coordinate 514,949, forward strand.
TATAAAGGAGTATAGCCTGTGCTCATTTCCGTTAAAAACCAAATACGCCGTCAATACAATCCATTGTCGCTTCACTTATCGACCCTTGATCAATGTTCATCCTTGTCCGATTTTCGTTTAAGGACGCCGTTTGCTAAGAAACTACTGATATAATATTTATGATACTACTCGAGCATTCTTAAAGTGCATATTAAAATGTTAGGGGGGAATCATAATTTCAAGAACGTATTGTACGTTAGAAACCCCCTTAAATCATATGTTTGTATAAAGGTTCGATATGTGTTGATGATAACTTTTTTTGCAACATAACGGAAGAGATAAGAGCACATTAAAGGGTAATTCATTTTGTGTTGAGCCGTAATTGAAATCAGCTCGGTTATAATGTATAGAATTACAAGCTGGTTTAATGTCGTCAATCGGATGTGAGAAGTCTTAAAGGATTTATTCACCATCTCATTACATACACCTCGTCATATTATAAAAGGCAGGGATATTAAATGCATTGTATATGATATTAATCGAAATGTATAGCAATCGGTATTGATATTGGCTCACTTTGCTATTCATGAATAATAAGGTCAGTTTTATGATTCATATCAAAGATTTTTCGATTGTCGATCAAATCTTATATCAATCGAAGAAACAGTTTTCATTCCTGGCGCGTGCTAGTTGAGACTGGATCTAATTGCAGCAGCCAGATCAAGTGCAGCTAAATTGCTTCGGCATTGCAACACTTTGAGAGATGCATCTGCAGACTATCGGATGCAGCAGGTAACTCCACCCCTGGACCGGTCAGGTAGCAATTTATATTCGTTAGCGGTCGAATTAAATCTTGCTGATGCAACCGTGCAAATTTATATTATGTACGTAATTTGATTTACTAAAGCGCTTAACAACTTTTAAAATTCCAACATGCATTCATACCTGAACCTTGTTAATCCACCGCAGTCCGTGCCCGACTAGTGGAATAAATATCAAAAATCTAGGCATACATCCAATTGACTAACGATTTGGATTGATATCATAATTTCTGGTTTTATCCCTCGACTCGTTGCTTCCAGGCTGAGACCGTTTTTGCGCGTGCGCAGAACAATTAAGCAAGATGGCATCCGACGGTTTAAACGAACCAGATTCATTCGTCTTCATTTTTTATAAATCATAGCTATACTAAATAAGGGTTATTATCATCATTCACTTTTTAACAAATGGTTGCTAATTTATATAGCAGAAAATGATACAGGATGCAATTTATATAGCTGGGATTCAATTTATATAGCTGTAATCTTGTAGCAATTCAAATCCGTTTTTTTTTACATCCAAGCTTATATTTCATATCAATTTTTAAAATATCAGTAAGATTGGATAAATCCATATAGTTTTCAAGCAAAAAACTATGTGATTCTACAGTCATGCTCGTCTTATTGAGATTTATACTAATAAAACAAATATTTGATATAAAAAGTGATATTTTGAATTATTGCATCTATACTTGATCATCGTTGACCATATATAAAGGAAATCAATCACATCATGCAGAAAATATGAGGCAAGATCGTAACCATTGGTAAAATATACAATGACGAAGCAAAATGAAGATCTGACAAATGTTAGGCAGTCAAGGTTGTAATTGTTGATATTCTAGCAAATAAAAATGTATTTTATTGACTCTAAAATATAATTTAAATGCATAAAAAGAATGATAATGTGGATTGCTGTCATCTTCATGTTCCGTATATGTATTGTTATATCCGTTTCTGTATAGCTTTGTTGTGAATGTCATTAAGATAAAATCAGAATATGAGTATAATTGATGAAGAATATAATGTTCAAGATGACATATATTTGACTAAAAAGAGAAATTATGATAAAAACGTATATTTTATAGTTTTCAAGATCTAAATTTGTTTTTGCATTTGTAGTTGAAATATTAAAAACAAGAACTTGTAGCAGAAGTCGTTTTTAAGATGTGGTTTTAAGATCCACCATTTATCTTTGCCTATTTTCGCACGAAAGATGAAAGATAATTGTCGTAAACCGCTATATAGCGATTTAAATCATAGACTTTTATTATAAATGTTTGGGTTCATGTCCAGATTTTAGAATAAAAATCACCGTACGATCCTGGTTTACGTTATTTTTTTATATCTGAAAATGTAAATACTGAAGTGCTTAATAGAGTTATTTAGTTTCCTAAAGTGGTTCCTATAGACTCCAGGGATCTTTGTGACTGTTGAAGGGTTTGTGACAATTTAAGTCGGGAGATCCATGAGTTAATAAAATCCAAAATAATGTCTTGTCGAGGGATTTTTTGCTCAACTTTGTTTAGAAAATGATGAAAATTAAAGTCGTTTGCAATATAATACGGAAGCTTGTTAATTATCTAAAAGTGCATATTTAGATAGATTTAATGGACTCTTTTGATCCGTGTGTTGGAATTCCTGGAACGGAAAAACAATGATTTGTGGCTCAATTTAATTAAATCAAAAATAATACCTTCAACTTTCAAATAGTTCATAATCGCAAAAACGGGGAAAAAAATTACTAGTTTACGGTTAATACTTAATTCTGACTCCAGCCTAATATTTGAAGATGAACCAATATCCATAAATTTATTGAATTATTCACAAATGAGGAGCTAAAACCCATGTTTGAACAAGAGCTCCACAAGTTCTGGTTACAAAAACATATATCAATTGTATATCCTGCATTATACTAGTCAGTGTACAGAAGTTATCGATTGATTCTCCATCTTCTTATGTGGTAAAACTTGGATTTAGTGAAGTTATGGAAGTTATCACGAAAAAATATATCGATTGGAAATTAGTACTCGTGGAAATCATCCCATCAAGTTTATCCATCTCATTGTAAAAAATAATGTATTTTAATATAAAAATTCATGAAAAATATAAGGGATTCATAGTCAGGATTTTGCTATGAGAAATGGTTTATGGGCATAGTAAATTTGGAAATCACTGATTCCGACCAATGATAATATTGTATGATCAATACAAAGAACATAGCTCAAAACTTGAAGTGTTTTTCACACTATGCAAATTTCAAAATGTTTGATCCAATGTGCTTAATTTGGGATCCAAATGACGATAGTGGTATGGTATTCGATTTAGGTACAAATAAAATATATATAAAAGCTGCACAAAGAGAAAGGTTGGCTATCAATATTTCGCTTGACTGTGCTGACAGCCAAACGGACATTTTGACTGACAAGTGAACAGAATCGCTTGTCCAGCTTTACGACATACACTTTTTCGGGGGATCACCGACTTTTTTATACGGAAGGTGCTCTGACGTTATCTCGGTGAGATTTTGTTCCATCGTCAGGCCGCAGGTTGGCACTTATCAGCGTTCACAACACCATCGTGAGAATGTCGAGTTTCGGTGAGCAGCCTGCTCCAGAAGTGACCTAGTGTTAATCTCATTCTGCAGGTGTTAAGGTCTACTATACGCGGTAACGCTGTTACGTTATCAGTAACTTTCATCGGTTACGAATTTAATACCGATGTATACATCACTCTTGACAGATCACGATGTACCGAGGCATACCATTCGTGGATACACATTGTTTTTTTCGCGGCGTTACTTCACCGTCGTGATACATCTATTGGGATTAGAAGAATAGCAGGTGTTTCTTGGACCGAGTGCAGATAAAGCACTGGATGTTATCAGATGCCATCGGATGTAGTCCTCTCCTTCTACGTTGTCGGCTAACATATGAGATGATTAACTGTTTTGTGTTATTAAAAATATCGATTTGCTTATTCGAGTCGACGGATCTTCTCTATACAAGTGTCTGGTAATTTTCATTGTGAACTTATACAATCGAGTGCAAATAAGTGAACTTTGATGATATGGATATACTGTTAGCCTTAATAATATATATTTTTTTTAATATAGACATTGATTTAGAAAAAAGTTTTCCAGAATTTTCATCAGTTTTTTCTAATCCACCTATTGAAGCATCAATTTTTCCAATGTTATTGCGATGGGTTCTATATTTAGTGTGAATTTATATGTTGATATAACAAAATATAACAAACCATAGTGGGCAATATTTCCTAAACAAGCAAATGTCTGGTCAAATTTTATATCAGTAGTATTTTTGTGCAAAAGTGATAGTTTTTAAAAAATAACAAAAATTATAAGAATAAACCATTGATATGAATTAGCTTTAAAAAAAGATGATGTTGAATGTGAATTACGTCTTACAAACTTTGCACTCACGCATGATGTTACATGTTCTTTATGAAAAGTCAACATGAATATGCACGCTTTTTCATATGATAATTTGATATTTAAAGACATTTTTTTCATTTCGCAAAAATTATAATTTTCTTGGTTAATGAATGTTGAGAAGTATATCTTTGGATAGTGGTTTAGAATCAATATTGAAACAATGGCCTTTCACACTCCACATTATTACCGACGAAATAATATAATTAGAAAACAAGCCCCGTTCGTATTGGACAGAAAAACAAAAGTAATGGTACCCGTTCTAAACTGGTCCATTGCCTAACAAATTAGACCTATCACTGTCATCCACGAAGAGAATTAGCGCTTGGGAAATGCTCAAAATGGAGGACACGAATGATAATATTTTCTTATCAGGGCGATCGAGACCCGAGAAAAATCTGGGTCGTGACCCCTAGCCGAGAATGTACATGCTGGAGCACTATGTGACCATTGACACGATAAAGATCTACAGATATACGCATGTTTGGATCAAATAATACGCCGATTGCGTCATGATAACTTACGACGTGGCTGTCGAAAGAGGATGATTTCGCACTTCGAACCATTGTAAAAATGCGCTCATTAAAGGCGTTCGCAGGATTTTTCTAAATGCACAGCTGGTGCACGCGGTGTCATTCTTTGATGATATGAAGAATTCTGGATTTTCAAAAAAATCTCAGATGCCTTTATGAGCGCGCCGTTCGATGTCTTCTACATAGTGTTCCTTTGAAATCGGAAGATGCCGATACGCAGACTCCATAAAAAAGGCAATGTTCACATCGTGATGTGCAACTACCAATCTGTCTCGTATTACACAGCTGCTCTTATTGTGAACACTTGTTCCCATGACAAGTACCAGTTAGTTGCATTACTGTTAGTTTTGGTCATGATTCGAAACTTAGCGGTTTTTCCTAAAGATCGATATATCGATTTGTTCGACAGGCAAAAAAATTAATGATCCCCTCACAAAATCTTTAAATTACGGGCGGTTCAAAGGATTTTAATTTGATCATGAATCTTCATTGACAAATGTATGAATCATTGATATAGAATTATAAAAATACAAAACTTTATCATTGTATAAAATCTAACGATATAAACGATTAATCTGTCTGATTATTCAATGCTCGAAAACTAATTTTTAGATGACTTATTGTTATTAAAATGATTGCTTTTAAAGGCATAATAAATATTAAAACAATAATTAGAAAAATATTCATATTTGTCCTTGTAGATCATGTTCAATTTTTTTTTGGTTCACATAGTATAATATATGAAAGTAATTCATATGAAAATATGATAAGCGTTTCTCATTTGCCTTAATTTTTTAAATTGATACAATTTAATGTACATTAGGAGTTACAAAAAATAACATGAATTATAAAAATATTATATCCTTTATTATAACATACATTTTGTAATATATGTTTACTAATATATATATAATTTATTACAATTATTATAAAAGCCGAATTACTGCAATCTTTGACACTGTATTTCGTACAAAATCATCAAGGTAAGTCAGTTGATCATTAGTAAATTGAGATCTGATGACGTAATTATAAAAATCTTATTCAATTCTCAAGGTTTTTTCTTGAAAAAGTTCTGCTATAGATTTGGCAGTTTAAAGGACTTAATGGATGTTTCTACCCTGTTGCTCCTAAAAAAATATTTTTTAGGCCCAACAAAGTAGAATCGTTCCTTTAGGAAAGAAAAAATATAGCCACGAGTTCGACAATGTTAAATATTGAAATCTATTTTTAAACTATTCAAAAAGTCTTTTAAGACGAACAATAAACAATGATAAAAGTAAAAATGATTTTTCCCTTTTTCATTCTTGGTAAGTTTATAAGATATTTTTCGACAAATTATTTATCCAAAACACTATTTTGACTTTGGTTGCTTTTATAGAGCTAATCTTTTCAATCTTTTTCTTAAATGTTTATTTTTTTATCTGAAAATCCAGGTTTAAACTGTTCAGTTGTTCACATGTCAGTTAAAGAAGCCAAGTTCATCGACCATTGTAGATTAATTAATTGTTCAAACGTTTCAACTTTTGAATTAAGGATTCATTTCATCTCTTCCAAAAGATAAAAAATGCCAATTACTTTGTCTTTACTTAACTATCTTATACCTGTATGTAAGATAAGGCCATATTGGCAAGATTTGTTCTTATTTATAGGGGCCAAGATAAAGGATTTGCTCGGTTTTTTATAATTATTTTAACAACAACATTAATAACATGTTCAAATGATAATATTTTGGTCACATACTTATTCTTGATGTATGATGTAATAATAATAAAGAAAATTCAGAAAGGTCTCATCTTCCTTGTAATAAGAAACGAATCCATTAATGCAACCCACCATTACTAGTATTCAGTAATTATTGCTGATAAGCTTGTGTAAATACATATCATTTTCTGTTATGTATTTTTTGAAGATACTATGAATATCTTCATATTTTGTTCGTTCTTACATTAATAATAAATCTAATAGTTTTTCTTTCACACAATTTTAAAAATATTTTCTTTAATATTTCTACACTTTGCTTCGGGTACAAAGTTGAAAACCCATGATGTAGAGATCGAAATTCTTATCATCAATTGACTCATTGCAGCTTCTTCTATTGTACTATTTAACTTATTACATTGATACAGAACTCTTAGAATTTATATGATTTTAAAAATGTGGTCTCTAACCTCATCTCATCGGTACCTATGGAGTAAATACAAATACTCATCCGATGATTTGTATTTATATAAGTCTTATTTGATCAATAAAACACATCATCCAGCATGGTAAACTAAGTCAACTGCGCTGTTTTATATTAATAATATTATCTGATAGATAGATTGGTTGAAATATACTCATTTGATTTGATAATTAATATTTTTATAACGAAAATCCAAGTTAAAAGAAATTTTTGTTATATGAAACTATGAGCTTTTGGGTCTTAAGCTTTTTTTATTTCATCAAATAAAATGCTTAAATACTTATTTTGTATGATTTTATCTGAGTATTTTGAATCGGTACGGCATTATATTACATAACTATGACATATTGATAAAAAATCAAATATAAGGATACAATAGTGGCACATAAAGCTTTTGCTGATAACACTTGGAGATTGTGTCCGAAATATTTTCCTCGGTCACGAATCGAGTGACATTGATAAGGGCACATTAATTAATGTTGCTGAATTCTACAAAGAGTCTTTTAGCACCGACAAGGCTATGGTTTGAGATTTCCGTCGACATTTCGTATCTGGGAGCTTATGTACGCAGGGTTGTCATACTAGGAGTAATGGCTTAACGATATAAGGCTCGATACAGTAAAGGCTTAATTGCATTAGAGATCGCTAATTCTTTCTTCCCGATAACGGATGTTAACGCCGATCTAAATTTATTAAAAGCGTCTACACCTCTCTTGAGTCGAACAGGTCGATATTATCGACTTCAACGTTTCTTCATGGATAAGCTGAGATTTAATCATTGCACAACCGCAGTCCACTCGGAATGACCATTAATCTGTATATTGTGAACAAATGTTATATTTCATAATGGGGCATTATTCAATTTAGACATTATGTCGGACTTTTTGGTTTGTTTGGAAATTAGTTAATTTACTAAGGCTCGAGAAAACCTCGATGGCTAACAGCGTTTGATAACACCTCTTACTTCTGGCCATAAAGCTCTATCTGATATTTTTCTATGCAAACAGTATCCTTTCTTATATTTTTGAGTACTATTATCTTATATCATTCAAATTTACAGCAATTGTCCGGGAAAAGAAAGAGCATGCTTAAACATACTTTAAAAGTATTATATGAGTTTTTTTATGTGGTAATTAACCACATTTTTATGAATAGATTAATAATTATGTATTAAAAGTACAATCATATTTTTTATAATGCTATTAAATTTTTTTATAAATTTTCGTCGAATAAATACAAATTACGAACAAAATTTTTCGCTTATTATGATACATCCAATCTTCAGTTTCTACGGAATATACGATTAAAAATACATTTTAAAAGATTATGTTAAATAGATATGAAGTTCATACAGAATCGTATGCATGTTTGATTAAAAGTTACATAAAAAAAGACGTGTAATACATTCAATTGTTGGAAAATGATCCAAAAATACCGCGTAAAAAGAGCCATGATGCACTGCAGGGATTCTTATACATTACATATTAAAAATACTTTTAATTTTATTATTAAAAATTGGACTACATATTAAGAAGTATAAAAAAAAATAGCATTGTAAATAATTTGTTCACAAACATTCATTATAAGGTATTATTTAAAAAAAAGCGTAAATCAAGAAATTGGTCTATTTTTATTGCATAAAGATATCATTGATGTAAGAAATTTTCTTACAAAAGAAAGAGATTGTCTTCAGGAATTTATGAAAATCGCTAATGATTGATGAAAAATGTGGTACAGGGTCTGTGTCATTAGATAGTTACCGTTAGTGGAAGCTTGGCATATTTATTGACACACATGCTGTGTCGTCGACTACTATAGTAGTAAATTAGGACAAAAAAAAATGTATCAGTTAGTTGTTTTAAATAGTAATTAGCTTACTTAAGAAGTCCATTTGTTAAATTAGATTTAAATCACGACTACTGCATTGTTCAAAACCTTGATAAAAGTGTGAAATTTGTACGTTATTATACAATTTCATATCTCCATTCATATTTTTAAAAGCTCAAATGCATGCTATACTAATTATAGTTATTTCAAAGATAATCTAGAATAATTGATTGCCGTTTATGAGAGATAAAATCAGTATACAGGAGAACAATACGTTATTTGTTATCAGTGTACCCATATTACCCGTAATGCTTCTACAGCTGCTTGAAAGTTCGGTTTTAGCGTATAGCCAATATTGAAAGTCTATAACTGTTTATTGAATTAATATATTTGTATTCTGATTGAATAATAAAAACAAATTAATCTAATTGAATGGTTGTTTGAATAGCGGTTCTAAAACCAGGATTGAGCTATCAAAATAAAAATGAACTGAATAAATATTTTGGTCACGTCTTTTGGCAAGATGTATAGTGTTAGTAATCAACAATGGCCTGCGACTAGAATTAAAAAAGGCTTTTTAACCAGGCTGCCACTTGTTGCGGCGGGTCGACAAAAAAGTTATTACGAGTGGAAAACAACTTTCGTAGAACACTTGGCTTCATAGTAAGTCGGCTCCATATTCGTTTAACGACAGTTCGACCAAACGCGGAAAATGCGGAATAATAGTTCCAATCAGATATCATTGTAGCGTTTGTTGTACACAGAAAAGTATAAACATCCATTTCATTTGAGCTCCATTAAAATACTCGGGGGAAATTAATGCATTTACATATCTATACAAACCTAAATGGACGTGTTTATGACACTATTAGACGTGTTTACAATGATCGATGATATTTAGAAGTCTAAAACACAATCAATTTTCATCCATTTGGTTGATATTCTGAGTAAAAGGTGTTTTTGAAAATGTAAATGAATTTCCTGCATTGACAAATACAAATTAGGTAGTCCATTGCAAAATTGCATTGCAATTGCTTTTATATTCATATATCAAATATGGAACGACTTTGTATTGGTAAGGTGGACTTAAAAATTTAAAAAAGGGGCATTTCTAAAGGTAATCATTAAAGGAAGAAGTTTAGAATGCTAAGAAACTATGATATACTCCGACGAGGAATCATCAATTTATGCGAATATATAATGTGCATGATTATGTGTATGGAATAATAAACAGATAATGCTCTTATAAGGCAAAACAGCTATCGCTTTTACATTATAAATTAAAATTTCATATTTTCATACATGTAATCCAATTAAGAGTATTTTTCAGTTAAAAAGGGAATACTATCGAATTGAATGGCGGATAAAATCGTAAATTTATGGGAAAAAATTGATAGAAATTAATGAAATATGGCTTTATTTTGATAAAGATAAATTAAATGATTGTTATAAAAGAGGATTCGGTTTACGACTTTTGGTTCAATAAATATTATTAATTATTCTATTTCTGCTTGTACGTAGGGGTTATGAATTTACAATTTATTTCGTAGTATAGTATAGTATAGTGTATCGTGTGTGGTTGAATTTTCGAAACAAAAATGTCAAAGCTTGAAGATCTGACTCCATTTCTTGGCCAAGAGATAAAATAGCATCTCTTACCAATTTATAGAGATTTTTCAGGGATGAATTACTTCGAAGATGCTTGGGTGGCAATACCCAAAATGCTAATGAATGTTTTAAATCGATGGTTTGGCGATTGACTCCAAAGCACTTACATTCTGGTGTTAAAATCATTGAAATATTAACATACATTGCTTCAGGGATATTTATTTATGACTACAGCTTTATTTTAAAGATGATGAATACATTAAATATAATTATTGGCACCTACTGTAAATTCTTTGCTGAAAATACCGATGAAGCGCGGGTAGCGAGGTAGAACTGTAAGAGTCTTTCTAAGACAAAAGCAGCTCGTATAGCACAAAAACATCAATTAGTCGAAGAAAATCGACTTTTTAAGAAAGCTGAAGATCTATTATATGCACCTGGAATCTTGGTTGATCGATGAGATACTAAAATTGATAGTTTTATTGCATTGAAACTTTAAACGAGATTATCTCGGAACTATATTTTCAAAATGTTCACTAGTTGTAGCTTAAAAAGTTGTTGATCGATCTGACTGAAATTTTTGAATGTTTTTTAATATAGTATTATCTAGTCAACTAAGCTAGAGTTTTAAGGTTTTCGCGTAAATAAATATTTTTTTGGGGTAAAAAATATCAAGAAAATGATAAAAAATATGAAATAAACTAAATTTTTAATTTTATACTTTTTTATAGCTTAGTTGACTGCCTACATATATTAAAAATCAAAAAATATTGCCATTTTTTATTTCAATTCAATAGGAAACCTTCAACAAGTGGCCAGCCGTTTGATATCACGAGAAAAGGCGCCTAATGGAATACTTTTTTTTATTTATTTATTTTGTTTCTTGTTTTTAAAAAAATAAAATAAATTAGCACTTTAAGGTTGTAATAAAATAAGCTCAACATTTTAAAATGATACGATTATTTAATCAACAATAAAAGAAACATGAAAAACGACTCATTTTCGAGCATTATAAGGGATTGCCTCCCTTAATAATATTATTAGAAGTATTGGTTTACCATTAGGTTACGGTAAATTAGGTCAAATAATATTTACATTATTTAAAAATATTTTGCTGTATTACAAAGCTGGTGTATTTTATTTTTTATTTATGGATGATTTAGAAGTTGAATTATAATTTACAGTTTATTTTTTGATTAAAAATGCCCAAAGAATTTCCATGTAAATTAATCTTTTAACAGGGTTTCATTGATTCCATACCGACGGTTGTTAATTATTTTTTAGTCCAAATTAATTATTGATCTTAATACGTTGGGTTCGTAAGTGGAAACATTGTAAGCAGCCAAAGCTGGAATGCTTTCATTCATGTTTTTTTTTGGTTCTTCGTGCTATGATTCATATTCGCTCTGACCTTTGCTACCAGGCGTAAAACTCTTAATTAACACGAATATATCATTCTTCGGCATCCCTCCTTACAGTGCGATTATACAAATATTAATATTTCAATGTCGATTATTAATCGATTGCGTTCGATGTTTTGAAATCAGAAGCACGATTCAGCGCAGAGGTCGAACGCTTCTGTATTCTGTTTGCGTTTTCGTAATTAACCGGCATAATAAGAAGGATAAAATGTTGTTATTGATGATGAAACGTAAAAAGCGACTCGATGAAGAGGGTGAGCAGTGGGGTGAAACGTCACGACGCGCGATATATGTGACAGTCGCCTCGGGAAAAATTGCATTTTTTCATACGCGTCACACTTGCGCCACAATTGCGCCACTAATGCGCCAGCATTTGGGGAGCCTTATATCTTTTTTAATCATCACGCCGCAATCACGTTCCGCGCGAGTCAGACGGCACTTAGCAAAACAGGATATAATTGTCAACAATACACTGGGAGAAATTGAAGGAAGTTATTATTTGTAACATGATCTCAATGTCCATGACTTATATTATTGGCAAATGGCTGCCGACCATGATTGACACTTGGACTTTTTGAGGGATTGATCACGATTTGTTACGGCACCGGCTTTCGACGTTTTTTGTTTGGGCTATTATCGATAACAATGATATTAATTTTCTTAGAATGCGGATTGTCAATGCGCAAAAACAATAATTGAGTTTAATTGTTCTTGTGTCAGATCGCGTTTTGATTTCAAAGATTTGTTCCAGGGCTGTGCAATACTACCTGTTTCGATTAAATCATAGTTATAATTGCATAAAATTGCTAAAAAATTATAAAATCAATGTCCAAATATTAAATGGACAGAAAAGTCATTAAAATTCGATGAGCTCTTACATAGCTAGTTTGTGTGGAAACGATCCATTAAAACACGCAAATTCAATTATTTTGTTGAATCTACCAAAACCAATAATAGAAGAAGTGCAATTGTACTATTGTAAAACACTGAAAAAAATCACCGATACTTACGAGAATATTCTAAAACTAAACAAGTGCCATCATTGGTTTAAACAGTTTAAAAATAGAAATAGGGAACTAAAGGGCATAACTCGTTAAGGACGACCCCAAAATTAGATAATTTGGGTTCCCCATGAATTTTTTCAGACGACGCTTGATCTACAGCGTACAATCTATGCATTTCTTCTATCTCGGTATGAAGACGATCTGTTTTTACGGAGAATTGTAGCCTGAGACAAGAACTGGATGCTATACAATAATCTTGTATGAAAAGTATGATTGCTTTCTTCCGGACAAGTACACCTGTTTGGACCCTCGAGTGACATGATAGAAAAATATGAAGAAATTATGGGTAGAATACAAATGATGGTGATGAATAGAAGTAGAAACCGTTTCGAAATTTGATCATTTCATCTGAAAAATCATTTAAAATGTATCGATTATTTAAATGCTGAAAAAAATAGGAAAACAATACAATAGCAGCAAGATAAGAGAAAACAGAGAGATTTTCTCAGCTTGTAATTGAGTTCACTTTCTGCATATATTGATTAATTTCCCAATTAAGTACAAATCTGTGATTTTCTCTCAATATTGTATTGATTCGGTCCAAATGATGATTTTGTGGGAACTTCTGCGTTTTCACACAAAATAAACATGTCATGTGACACGCTATTTATTAAACTATGCGAACGATACGGATATTTAGCAGCCCGATCGTCTTCAAAAGAGTGAGATTAACGAGTGGCTTTCTTCTTTTCTATAACACTTGATGATGGTACTCACGACGTTCGTGACAGAGGCCATCCTGCACGAGAAATAATTTTGTCTTGGGCACGACCACCGGACTGTCTCTCATCATCGACTCTGGATTCTCATGCCACTTGACACAGAGGCCAGATCTTAGATCTTAAATCCAACCCTGAGTCAAGCTATTGAAATTTATAAAATTAATTCCAGGAGACTAGCTACATGCCTTACAGCACCGAAGATGAATATCCCATGTCTGTAAAAATTGACATTTATTTGAAATTTTAAATCAATGATTTAATATATATGACTGCTATTGTTAACATAGATAGTTGATGATATATTTGCCAACTTACCAATTTAAAATTCATATGAATACCTTTTTTTGTTATATGAGTATTTAATAATAATATTTTAAATAAATTAAATTACAAGAATATTAGCATTTAAAGAGATAATAGACTAATACGTATTTCGTTTTAAATCACAATACATTTAAATTGAATCTTAAACTAAGCCCGTGTTAAGCCTTGTGATAAAAGACTTAAATAGACGGATTATCACATTTCTCATGTTGATGTAATACGTCACAAACATGATGAAAATAGTTATAGATACCACAATTTTTTCCTTAAAATATCCTGGAAAAAAAATTTAATCCCAAGCATTCAATCAATTATAACCTATCTCTATTTTTATTCAACTAAATTGATTACACTCGGAAAATTTCATTGAAAGCTTTTTTATTTAGGTAAAATATTACTGCTTGATTTTTTAAATAAAATTAGATACATACAGAAACAATATTCAACAACATTGTCATAAGAATTTCTGAAATGTTTAGCAATTTCAAATAACGCCATCTTTCCTTGAATTAAAGGTTAATTCAAGGATTTGATGGTTAAAAATGAATAAATGAGCGATTGATGCAATTCATCGACTATGTATAAGATAATACATAGGAATCGTGTTAAAGATAACCGCGTAATATGAGGGACATACATTATGTTATCTAGTTGTTGCTATTTATGAAGCTATAATAAATCATCAAGTGCTTTAATGAAATTTTATAATAAATCAGTAAATTTTCCCATTTGAATTATCTGGTCGAAGACAAATAACTCTTTTATGGAAATTTGTTATGAAATTAAAATCTGTGTTTTGTTAAACCAATAGACATGATTTCATAGAAAAGAGTGTCATATAAGAGTGATTTATAAGCTTATAGCAGAAAAAGGAAATTTGCTCGTTATTTTTTCATATTACTGACTCCGTTTAAGGATAATATTATCAAATTAATAATTGATTTAAAATTAGGATGATAGTGGCATATTGGCTTTGAATTATATACTTTAATGTCTCCAATATTCTTCTTTTTGAGATGTCCTTTGAGATTTGGGTCATTCCTCGACCCTAAGGTTAGGGATGTCTCCAGGATCTTGGGATATTTTTATAGTTTATAAAGACACCTCGATAAGAAAACTGAAATTGTGAAAAAAATGTTCCCATACATAATGTGTTAATAAGACATTTATAAAGGGAAAAGATTTTTTCATGTGGTGGTTTCCCCTTTGCTTTCCATAAGGTGTTAGAATAGGATTATTTTAATAGGATATAAATCATTTTAGTATTACCGTTTTAGATCTAGGAAATCTAGTAAATCTGCGTATATCAGGATATAGAATCTAGATGATCATTACAGGCTGAATCTTAAAATTGTACATCACAAAACTGCAATATAAGGTACATATTTTTCAGATTCTGTTAATAAAAACATTATTTTTATGAATATCAAAGAAGATTAAAATCGCTAATAGTTTATATGTGAAATTTTATGATTATAATTTTTGATTATTATCATGACAGTTTGAGAATCAAAAAATGTCAACGAAGACAAATATTGTTCAAAGTTATAATTATCCGACCGACAAAGAAACTGAAGATGCTTCTCAAGCACGATGGCCAAAACACCATTCAATTTTTCTCACACATCCATTGAACCCTAAGCATCAGCATCCCGTCGAACAGTATTGATCCAGCGGCGTTATTAGCATTCTTCCTACCGACCATGTCGACCACTATTTGTCTTTCGTTCGTCTCCTATCCAAATAGTCCCCCGACTTGGACGATATGTCGCTGCGTTCAAACAATCACTTGTGCGTGTCCTAGATATGGGCTTTCAAAAGTTGTCTCAGGTGAGAGGACCTGTTCCGCCCTAACACCCTAGGGTTATGACCAGATACAGGTAATCTCGCAGAACTTTTGCTCGCAATAATGGACAAAGCATTGTGCAACCGGGTTTAGAGCATAAATACAAAAGCCGCTAATGACAAAATAAAAACGCCCCGAGCTGAAGTAAGCGTTTGCTAACAACTCGTGCCTCTAACGATCCTGACTTCGAATTAAAAAAATTACGACCGGGTAAGTAATGCAACACCAACCTGCAGCGCTTGCGGTTCTGATTAACCGAACCGATGAACTTGTAGACTTGTCTAAAGACATTTCAATCATTAGTGAAAATTACGAGCGCCGTTACATCGTAAAGCCCATTTATGATGACCATTTGTGGTGTGCTTCAAGCCGAAATTAGATGTCAAGTGTGATAACGTTTGAAGAATAGGATATAGCGAAAATTGGATCAAAGCTTAACACCGAACATATGTTGCTAAAACAAGAATTCTCATTAAAATCACATCATCGGATCAAGATATGCGTAGGCTTGATAAATTAAATCATTCCACTTACAATCACATGACAATTGATATCTCTGGTTTCCTTGTTAATCACCACCAGGAGGCATTTCAATTCATTCCAGTAATTGTCAAATGGGCACTGTCAACTATTTTTCCAGGAATAATAAACAATATAAAATCATATCATATATAATAAATAATATAAAATCAAAATGCATATGCTTTAAAGATCCTCTTCAATCGATTGAAAGTTGATAAAAAACAACAAATTTCATTGAAATCATGCAACTATTGATCAAACGCAATACTGATTTTAAAAATGTAATTTGATATTTTTTAAGCGTTGTTCAATAGTAAAACCTTCCATGATAATTTGCCACATACTACTTAGTAATTCACAATAAATTTGATTGATGTTGCTTTAAGAATACGGCCACTATAACTTATAAACTGTGAGTTATTGAATTAAAATCCATTAATTGAATTTGGGGGCTTTTTAGTATAAATACAACAAAATCCAATCTGTCGATCTTGAATAGTTATTATAAAATGAATAGGGAAGTGGAATAAAATTTATTTTTAAAAAAGGAAGTGTTTCTTATCATTTTTTATTGTGCAGAATTAATTAAATTTAAAGGAAATGCGTGATCATCCATCAGGCCCACAAAGACGCCGATCATCAAAGATGCTTATCGTTAATCAGAATAGATAGGTAACTAATAAGTAATCGCTAATGGCACTATTAAAATCATATAACGGATCAAAACACATCGTGCTCTCGAGACGATTATTCGGAAGACCAGGCTCGAGGTCTTCGTTCTGTTACTTCACCTTTGGCTCCGTGTGAATCCAGACGCACCCGTAAAAATATGAACATGTCAAAAGAACGATTTAAACATGATGTATCGAGATAATGATCCGAGCCCAATTAGCGATGGACTCATTTGATGGATCCTAAACTGGATGTAACTTCGGCCGTTCCATCACCAGCTCTTCATCAATCACCTGATCGCCGAGATGGATCCTTACTGCTCGGAGCGCCATTAACAATTTTCATTAGGCAAAGGTCACAAATCAAATGTGTTTCATTGCCAACAAAAATGACGTTCGTGGAATTGACTCATCTCAAGCCGAATATGAAGTCATTAAAGAGTTTTCCTTAAAATCATAAATTCTGATGGCGATCAACAAGTAGTCACGAGTTGCTTATTTGTATAATGAATGACGTATAATGCCAACGGTTTTTATCAAGATGGTCTTAGCCGGTCGTTCGTTTTTAAATTGGCTTTGATTAAAAATCAAATGACCGGCAAAAAATGCTCTAGAGTGAACCTGAAAGATCCATGAGCAAATTATTCCATCACGTTAATAGTGATTTATGACTAGGATATATTATATGGTTTGACAAACGCAATTAAATCTAATTTTAATATGATAAAACATGATTTAGCTTTGGTTTTTTAAGATTGTTTTTGCTATCTTGCAAAATTAATTTCAAATTTGATCAATTAGAAAAATTATATTTCTATAAAAAAAATTGCAAAATTTGTATTTAATCTAGCAATAAAATGTATTGTATATTTACGCAGTATTTTCAAAACACCCAATATATAGTTAATATTATGTCTTGAAATACACAGTAATTTTACTTTATTTCAACAAATATTTACATTCGATTTTTAATAATAAAATAGTGAATGTACGTAATGTGCATTCCATTATGAGACAAAATATATATCTAACATATCACTCAAAAAGTACGTAGGATTTTTTTTCAATTTAAACGCTTTTCTTCTTCATTTGGGCTCACTTTTTCGCAATTACTTTTTTAAAAAATACGACCTCGTTGAGTGATATTATATTAATTGATTAAGTCTTAGAACTGCAATTTCTTTGCATAAATTTCAACAATAATATTTATTAATAAAGCCTATCTTTATTTATAATTAGGATATTATATTTGTGTAATGCCTAATGTTTTTAGATCATGTTATAGCGATTATTGAACATTTTATTAAATACCAAATATATTTCAAATTAAATCTATTAAACTTTAAGATATTATGCTCTGTAGTCCAAATATTGTAACTTTCAAAGAATAAAGTATTTAGAGCTAAATGAAAATATCTGTGGCAATATTTTTTGGTTGTTATAGTACAAAGTCTTTATTTTTTGACAATTTTATTCTGGCACTCTGTATTTTGCCCCAAATAAATAAATTTTAAAATGCAAATAATAGCCAATTGTCTATGATGTCGAAAACTTTTGAATCGACCATGACGCCGTTTTCAATGAAAAGCTGACGTTTGATCTTAGAATTTGAATCGCAGTATATTTCCAGAATGCTTAGAAAACCCCAATCTCATCTTTAAATTATGTTATTTCGACTTCGCGGACCGTTATTGCCGAAAAAGAGGACATGACACATTGTGAGCTTTCCGCTGATTAATCGATCTTTACAAATGGAAACAAAATAGGTGTAACTATATGCGGAAACGAAACCGGCAATCGTGCATGGAGAAATTGCTCTGGTAGCTCCAAACGTGCTCGTGTATTAATGATGGATGAGCGAAAAAAATCATGGGACTTGGAATGTTAAGGTCAGGCACGATTATGGGCACTAATGGTACCTGACAAGTCAATCATCGAATGGTTGCACAGAAGTCAGATGATACAATGTAAATTACACGTTTAGCATCAGAACCGGCAGGTAATTAGGAAGCCCAATCTTTGGGAGCCGTAATTATATTGTTAGCAGCCAATATCGAAGATTGGAGTCGCGTGATGAAGCCCAAAATATACGTGATCGTCTTTGAATGCTGCACCGGCTGCACGACCCACTATTACGTATTCGGATTGCAGCCGATGAAAGTGAAAACGTTTTTCATACTTGGCATTCATTTGAATCAATACTGTGTTGTAAAAAAGTATTAAACGCATTTTCCAAAGAACTAAACCTTGATTTGTCAAATTGATTGACATTGTTCGTAAATGTGGGCGAAATGACATAAACAGCTCTTAGCAGCCAATTTTCCTATCAAAAGCATAGCAATTTTCATTGAAAATGAAAACATTGAATTGTTTTTTCAGGGAGAGGAAAAGATGATAATCTGATGGCTCAAAGTCAGGGGAATACGGGGGGTGGTTCAAAACTTCCCAACCAACTAAATTAAAGAGCGCCTTGGTGGCTAAGGCTGTGTAAGGACGAGCGTTGTCGTGCAACAAGCACACTCCTCTCGTCAGCACTCCCTTCCTTTTGAATGCTTCTTTTGAGTTTTATTTGGGGTCTCACAATATCATTGTGCATTGATGGTCTCTCCTTGAGGTAAAAATTCGACCAAAATGATGTCTTTTCGGTCCCAAAGCACAGAGGTCATGATTTTTTTGCCCGAAATTGTAGCTTTGAATTTTTTATCACAGTACACTTACTTTCGGTATGTGGGTAAATATTATGCAAATATCCGGTTTATAAGAGGCTATTGATTTACTATTTACTATGGTAATAATTTTTTTCTATTTTTTAATCATATTTCATATCTTTCTATCTACCTGTGATGTATTAGCTTGACATTATATTAGGGCATATCACACAAACGTTCAGAATTTGTCAATGAAAATTAAATCGCCTTAACGTATTAAATCAAAATAATCTACGTTAGCTTCAATAACATTTCGTCAACGAAAAACTAAATTGTTTAATCCATTTTTATAAAGGTCCACACTTTTAGAACAAATAAATTCTTCGAAACTTTTTATCCCTTAAATAAATTGGATATTTATCCCATTTTATTCTTTAAATATCCCAATACGATTTAGCTGTAATGGCTTCCCGTGGTTTTAAGAAGGAATAATATATTTTGCCCTTATTTGTCCACCATACAGTAACCATGAGCTTTTTTGATGCATTGAAAGCTTTGACAAGCGTCCTGGAGATTCATTGGCATTCAAGCACTGTGCGGATATTTTTCTGCTGTCATATAAAATTCATTATTCTCATTTTTGAATTGTTCTCTCTCAGATTGATTCTTTTCCGAGTCTTATTGAAAGTCATAAAAATATGTTGAATATTGTAAATAATCTTCTTCAATCACGATAGATTTTTTACTAACTGAAAATCCGAATCTTCATGTGTAACTATGTAATAAGTGAATACATCGTGCCTACTTCGTCTATATAATTTAAATATAGTATAATCATATATTTTATCATAAATTTCATTAATGATCTCTCACTGAAAAATATGAACCATATAGCATTGGAGCTTTTTTTTAGCAATGAACAATAAATAGTTATGCGTTGAACAAATCTTGAGGGAGTGTGCAAAAGTCAATGATGTCTCAACCCAACAATAAGACGGAAGATTTTTTCTTATGCAGACCAAAATGCGGTAATGTTCCGACGTCGAAAGAGTGGCGAAACATCTTGTAATATAACGGATAGCGTAAACAGATCATGATCGAAACTAGATCGTTGTTGATCACGATTTAATTGTTGTACCGTGAAGTTAGTGATGATTTGATCTGGTACGTAGTGTAACTTTGATTGGCATTTACAAACACATCATTCTCTCGGTACGAGTATTGTTCGTCGAACTGATCATTGATGCAATCAATTATACAAGCACAGATCTTGTGATGACCCCGACTGCAGCCTCCCCCGTCTGCATCTCGAGTGATGCAACACCGAAACAGTTCTCTTCCGATGTGATATAATTCCGAATGCTGGCAGCACAGCGACTACAAGATCGGAGATTATTGTTAAAGAAATATTTTCGGGTCCATTAGCAATGCACCAGGGCCATAAGCGGCGATATTCCGACGAGATACCCTAGCAAAACAAAGAGGCAGGTTTCAATGAATATATGCATGAATCACTGATTGCATCATATCTGAATATTGAATGTAAATTATCGAATGGTACTTGACCCTCATTTGTTTACCTAAAAAGTTGTTTCATTTGCATATTTTGAAGCGGATGTATTGATATAAATGACTAATGTTTGAATCGACAGTGATAAACTGCGGTCACTCTTGACAAACTATGACAAATAAAGCTTTAGACGAGTTGCATTTGGAACTCGAAATCATTTCAATAAAATTACATGAATTCAAGTTCAATATATTTATAATATTTATGGAAATTTTCGTTATCTTATTGCATTTTTAAAATAAGGCTTATTAAATTAAAAAAAATATTCGTTTCTTACATAACATAATGATTTGAAAACTTATTAAATATGGCAAAGTCTAGTATAATTTAGCTGCAATCTAGCTATAATCAGGTGGTCAATTTGAACAAATTTTGTAAATAAATTTAATAAAAACATCATAAACATAAAAAGTATTTTTTAAACCTAGCAAACTGGTACTTCTTCAAGTTTATCAACTTATTGAATGATTTGTATGATATTTAGCATATCGTTGTTAGTTGAAATTTTTTGTGACTTTAGATGCTCAGAAGTAATTTTCTTTAAACCATCTGCATAGAATAATTATTTATTTAGATCAAAATACATTCCAAAATACAAAAACAGTTATTTACATATACCATAATTGTGAAATTTTGGGTATTTTTTCAAAATGGGCTTATCTTCAACTATTTGTGAAAGTTTATTGATTTACTATCCATAAGCTTTTTTCGTAAATATATTTAGCTATGGAGGAATCAAATATAGGTGATCAAAATTTTAGCGAGAATGAAAACTTTCAATGGCTCTAAATTCACTTCAGCTTGGAAAAGTCAGATCAGAAAAATTGTAATTGAAACATATATTCTTTGCTCACAATTGCTCTAATATATCCCTTAATGAATGCGGCTTATTTATATATTTTTTATGTGATTTAAATTTTAACCATTTAGTGGGCTCAACCCTATAAATACCGCGCGCATAAATCTGTGCGTTTCATCTCTTCTACTTTATATACAAAAAACACGCTAAATTTTATTTTAAATCAGACTTATTCATTTAAGATGATATATAATAATGTCATCAATATCAATACCCGCGGTAATCCGGCCCCGGTCTAATACGGACACTCGTGTAATCCGAAATGCCAATACAAATATAGTACATATATAAGGTAAAGCTTCGTCAATGTATAAATTCAAAAGTGAGATTCTAGACCATCTAAATCTTATTGAATCGATTTGTAAGTTGGCATTCGAGAATATTCAAAAAATTGTTTCCATCACTGATTGTGTACCAGGCAAGAGACAAACTTCCAAAGAAGCTAAATATCCAAAAGTTGAGGAAGCTTTGTATATATATTTTTTTTCAGGAATTATACAGGTATACATCTATTTATGTATCCATATTAGGAGATAACAAAACCAGAAGACTTTGTAGCTAACATGGAATGGTTGGAACGCCTTAAAAATCAGGTTTTTATATTTTAAAACTACTATGATCATTGTGTTTATGACATTAATTATATAAACTTTGTATTATCTATGTATATTATATAATTTTACGGAATGCAAGTACTCTATAGTCCGACAAATTCGATAATCCGACACCGCCTTGCAAAATATTTGTCGGACTACCACGGGTCTGAATAAGGATACAAACTTGTTTTCGAATCAAGATGGCAGTTAAAAAATGTACTATTAGGCAGCTTTTGAATAAATATAATGAAAATATACAATCGATTGAAATACTTGCAGCATCAAGTTAATAAATTATTCTAAGAGATTTAAATAAAACCGTTTTCAATTTTATATCATTATAGTACGGGAGGTGGCGATAGTGTAATAATTACTACAAATCTTACATGTTCCAAAAAGTGTTATATTTAAGATCTAGCCAAAGAAGTTTTTATTCGAAAGAGGACCTGAATTGTATGTAAGAATTTCAGTAATAATTCAGATACTGGAAATATCTATTACAAATCGTATTCTGTCAATATAAGTAATTGGCGAATAACGTTCTTTTTTACTATTTTTGGATTGAGGTATAAAAATTATAATTAATTATCTTCCAGAGAGCCATAATTGTATGGCGTTTGACATATTCATCATCAAATTATAAGGTCAAATAATGATTTATGGGATTTTAAAACAAATTGGAAATTAAAGTATTTAATATTAATTGGTTGCACCTGATGTGGTGGACCCTGTATAAATAATATTATAATAGATATCTCTAAGGCGAATTTCATTCATAAAATGCATTGACATTCTTCGTATTTTGCAGTGCTAGAGGTGTTCTCCATCAGGTATAGCTTCGACAAGATTCAGTTGAATATATCTTCGAGTGACAATAGACATCGGTACTTCACGTGTCAAATGGGTGGGTCCTGCACATATCTCAGGTGTGGTGGCCCTGACTATCCACGAGGTGGAATGTAGGTGTGATCGCCGGTCCAACCGGCGTCAGTGCCAACACTCCTCGGGACTATTTATCAAACGCATTATTGCAATCGCCCATGTTCTCGTTTCCATGTCCATATTTATTGCATTATTCCGGTTGGACATAGAACGATGGATGCCACTGCCGCAAGTTACACCCGGCTCCGGAGATGTGAAAATTCTTCACATTCGCCATCAAGCATGCGCCTCAAAGGCTGCTTTATTAATAAGCAACATTTATCAAATTGTCGATAGGCTATAATTTATAATCCCGACGTTCATTTCTAATATCTTACCGTATTACGAATGAAACCGTTTCCAAGTCACTCCAAACTTTCATTTCAGATGTGAAAAATTGCCGCCATTAATATCGGGCAGCGTATGGATATGCGAATCGTGTAAATTTGAATTAGAAATCAATCAAAGAGCCGGCTGATATATTTTAAGCTAATGTTCAATGACTATTGTGCTATAGCGTTCATGAGATTGACCTCGTTAAAAAATTAATTGAATTGCAAATTCAATTAGTAATGTGGATTGATTGGGTTACAGAAAGCTTAAATAATGCATGTCTCAAAATGCAATGCATTTTTTTAATTATTATTTATTTTAATTTTATCCAATCCTCTGTCTCAATTGTTTATGATATGGTTTTTTCCGATGTTTTTGTCATTGTTAAGTATGAATTGATATGTTTAACTTTAGTATAGAGATTAACCATTTGAGTGCTGTACAAAATTTAGAAATTCTTACTAAAAATACGACGCAAAACGACAAACAAAAATATATATATATATGTTTAAAATGGCTAACGTCTATATATCGCCATGCCGCATTTTTGGCGGAAATTAATGGCAAATGTCAATTAGCTGATTTTTTTTTTACTTTTCATATTCAGATTGAAATTTTTATAGGATAGAGTTGTGATGAATTAGATTTTCGATCAGATATATTTCCTCTAATTTCCAATAGTAGTCTATTATGGGAAGATGTTACCAATAATGATGATTATAATCCAAATATGTATATATTTTTTTGTTGATCAAAAATCAATAAGACCTTAAATTCTAGGAATTCTAGGACAAAGATTTGCAGGTATAATATTTCAATTTCGCATAATTAGAAAAACTCATAGTATTCGATTGTATCAAAGCTTTTTAATTTAATTTTAATACCAATAATATATTAGTATAGATCTAAAACGATTAGTCACAAATTTCTTATATATATATAAGTCAATTACAATCTATTACAATAATTTTACTAGTTCAAATGTACAAATTATACCAGATAATACTAAATAATACCAATAAAAAATAACGAGCCATATTTCATTTTATATGTGAATTAAATTCGATTTTATGCGCCATTTGCTATGGAAATGAGCAATCTAATAGTCAATCAAACATGCGTAATAATTTGGCTATAAATATTTATGAAAAATTAATTATTTGATCAAACAGTACTGATTCATCAAGGTGTTAAATTCTATCTGAGTCACAAATATCTAGTTCAGATGTATTATTAAAGTCTTAAAATAAATTGTGTCTTCCATTCAATAATCATCAGAAGTCTTCTAAGCTGATTATAAATATTGAGTTCAAATCCCCTATAAGTCTGATTGATTTTTCTCGGCTAATATCATTCAATGCAGAGACGAATGATACGCCGATTGTTAACGATGCCGTATTCTATACGAAAGAAATCTCCGAGATATTCCACATCTTATCGATTAACGTGTCAATATTAACCTAATACCAAACATGCATCTTCTATATTTATAAGGATAAACGGTGTCAGACAGAATACTATTCTTATCGGCAGTAGACAGACAGATAGGTCAAGTGTCTGTTAGGCTGTATACCGATATCTCAAGGTCTATATCCGGACCAATATTGCGGTAATGTTGCCAGAGAAGAGGTGTTAAATGTGTGGCATGGGAACAAAAAATATTTTATACAAATCTTATATGTGTACATTATCGACTTATCAATGTTTGATCACACACACAAAAAATACTGATTAATATATTAAATCATGCTGTCCAACCTGCTTTTTTCAAAGAAAATATTCAATGTTTGAGGATTAAACGGAGGAAATTGAATGTATATAATAAAAATGCTTTTTACAATCAATGGTGATTATCGTGTTATAATGTGAATCTTACAGGGAAAAATTACTATCGTTCGATACCTAAATAAATATTTATCCATCGATTAAACCCTGACCTATCTTTAATACACTGACCTGAGATTCTCACGTGAATTGTATTTTTTATTTAAATATAAGGTTGTTAAGCATGTTTGATTTATGCTACATTAAAATAAATTGATGTGCGTTTTGAAATCACGCTTTGATACTAAACGGGTCGAGTGTTGCATTTCATATTTCTATGAAGGATTCACCTGTCTTCGCTTAATTCGAAGAACTTGAGCTCTTCGGAAAAGTATCCTCAGTCGGAGGTCCGATTCCACAGCTTCTTCTACATAAATTAGCTACCACATCTGTCTCATAAATAAGACAAGGAAAATTTTATTCGCCGATGCGGCAAATTACACGTCCTCTGTAAATTGCCTACAAAGTCGATATACGACAAATAACCTATCTGATCTTATTGATGTACGATCCATGATAAAATATACGTACATGCCACAAGTAAATCGTTGATTAAATAAATGTTTGCTTAAATAATTAAAAAAAAAATGTTTTCTAATATTTTAATACAATTTAAGAACGGTGTATTTCAAATCTTACGCGTTTGAAAATTATATCCTTCAAAATACGTAAAAAAATATCTATTTATCTAATCAAATACTTAAAATATACAAATTGTAGCTATTTGTTTCTTAATTGATGCTTCGTGATGATTGGAAATATGTGATCTTCGTATATCTGTACATAGTAGTCGTGAACAAATCTTTGATTAAAATTTTACATGTAATCATCAATATTATTTTTTTAAACATTGTTATTAAGCAATAATTCAAATCAGATTGATAAATAATTCATTTATACACTGGTATTGTTTTTATTTTGCTATAAAGCCTTTGAATATTTCTAGAGCTTGGATTGCTTGTAAAATTATATGAAGATTGCAATAATATGTAAATTATTGTTATAAATATATTCAACAACATATATATACACTTGGGTCTGTTTTTATGCAATAGATACGTTCCACGGGGAGTCGCATAAAAAAACTTGAACTACATAGAAAACTGAGGAATAAGTTCCATTATTTTTAAAAACCGCATAACTTTAAAATCGCATAAAAATAGACCCAAGTGTATATTTAAATCATAATTTAAATAATATTAAATACTGATATTAAAAATTGGCGATAAATGATTGAACCAGATGATTGATATCAAATCTTCTTAAGGTGTCATATTCGAATGAGTGACAAAATAATCTTTATTTTTAAGTGGTATTTAAATTAAAGGGTTATAACATAAGCCATTTTGTTTTGGAATAAGGTAGTACAATTTCGACCATTGACAGGCAGACATTTCAACAGCATATTTACATTATTATTGAATAACAAACGAAAGATCCGTTATTTTCGAGCAAAATTTTATTTAGTGATGAAGCTCATTTTACAATGTATGGATTCAACAATAAGTAAAATGATCGTATCTGGAGTAATTAAAATCGGCTTGTATTTTGAGCAAATGGAATCATTGGGTCACATTTACTAATAATGATGTCCATCAATATGAGTGACTTTATTGCCACAATTGAGTCATATTGATGTGTCTGATGTTTATTGACAAAATGGCGCTACATATCATACAATTCGAAAAAATATTACAAAATTATTAGATACATATAAAATAATCTGGATTTGTAACCAAAACTTTATAATAAAAATTCAAGAATTAATCCACTCTACCATTACAGACGGACAATAAGGGACAAAATATTGATATTAGTTACCTTTTTATAACGAATTCTATCGATTTTGGCTGAGATTATAGAAGTAATATTTTATATATTAAGCTTATATAATTTTTTAAATATTTTATAAATTTAGAACAATTTTATTATCCAATCAAATCGTGAATGAATTTTAATTATGTTTAAAAAAGAGTGTATATTTTAAAGTGGATCAAAGGATTCTAATGTTGTTGAATAGTTCTTATAATTTTTGTACCACAGTTTATCAGTTAAGCAGTTAATCTAATAGTTTTTTTAAGCCATAAACGACCGCACAAGACAGATATGTTGGGATCTATTTATCAATCAAAAGAAAATAATCGGATCTGATTGTGTTTCAAATTGAATCACTCCATAGAATTCATAGGCGCAAAAAGATATCAACGCGCAGGTAGAAAGGAAACCCATTAAATATTATTACATACAATTTGAAACGCATTTCAAAATAAATAAAGCACTCTTAATGCCCATAATAAACAAGAGCTTTTTTCGATAAATCGAAAAGCCATAAATCAATAGAGTAAGGCTTTGATGTCTAAAATAACTATTAATCCTCAGATATATTGCAATATCTGATATCGGCGGATTAAACGCTCTGTTTGTGTTTCACCCATTTTCCACAGTCTTCCGTGATCGGTTAATCATTGTCGAGCAGTTAATCTTCTCTTACACAGGTAGCCAGCCCCAGGTTCGAAACCTAATTAACAAACCACTCCATTGGTCTTATAAACCCGGTATAGATGCCCTGTAGAGAAGGGCAATTCCTTTCCGTAATGTATTCCAACATAAATTGCCTCCGTTTTAACACTTGCAAGATGTACGCGTTGTAACATAATGTTTACACGCAATATTTTGTTAGGAGATTTAACACGGAGTAGAATCGCACTCTGGGTTGTGTACGAGCTGGGCACTTATTCATTCTTAATGAGACGGGGGTGATCAACCCTGGAATCAGAGCACACGGAAGTCGAAGGGTTGAAGCACCTGTTTTTGGGCTTTTAATCAGCTCATAAATGCCCACAGCGGCATGCATCGTCCACAAGACAAAAATAGAAGCCATATATATGGAGATTAAAAAAAATCCATCCGCCAGATGTGTTGAGAACGACTGCCATGACGATTATATAAATATAGTCAGCATTATTCAAAGGTACTCAGATTACAGAGTTGTAAAATTTATCTTAATAGATTCATTAAAAACATATTTAAATAAAATGCAATGATATATATCATAAATTGATAATGGTCATCAATTCGTACCCTTTTCAATTAATATTATATTTATAATTATTTTTATGTAAGGATTTTAGGATTTTCAAATTTTACAAACGTTTTCTCAAAATTGCCTTCAAACTCTTCTTCATCTTCGAATTATTTTCATCAATTGCACCAAATATTTTTGTTCAAATTTATATTTTCTATTATGAGATATTTAGATTTCCTTATGGATAACGATTTTTCTGATGCCTATTTTCGTATAAGATAAATATACAAGATTATTTACATAGAAATTTTTAGATAGGATCTTTGAGTAATTGGAAAAATTATCATTATTTATAAATCATTGTTAAAAACAGGTCATTTATAAGCAGTCTTGTCTAACCTTAATAATCGTATCTGTACTAACTTTTTAAATTGAAATTGCATGAAATAGCTGATACTTTAAAGATATCAAAAGGCAGTATATTCACTATTTTGCATCAATATTTGTCTATAAGTCCAATATCAGTGTCTGTATTGTGATATTTTATTCACCAATTACTTTGAGAAAGAAAAAGCTATCAATAGTGAATATATATGACATTATTGGAACATTTAATGGAAGGGATTGCGAAAAAACGATTCCAAACGTAAAAGTGTGTAAAATGAAAAAATCCTATGAACTTATTAATGTAATGCAAATTATAATTTCTTAGTCATAATTATGTGAGTTTTCATATTTTTCTGTTCACAATAATGAATTTTACAACTTTAAATTGAATAGAGACACTCTAACAATTAATTATACTGTAATTTTCAAAGAAACCACGAAGGACCTTTGACTCATTTAAAGTGAACCAACCCGACAAACACTAATCAAATGATATAAATAGCTCCAACCCGACAAATAAAAATATACATTAATATAAAAGCAGGATATCATACACTTCCTTTGAGCTTTCACAAAAAAATGTTTGAAATTTTTTTAAGCAAACCAACTTTTTAACTTCTCGACATTCATCTGCTTCAACCATTTGTACCGTCACAATCGATTTTATGGTTTTTACTGTTGAGATTAATTTAATAAAAGGGTTCCATATTCGACGGTCACGCTCAGTTATTCACCCTGATTGCATTTAAAAACACCTGCCCTTTTTTCGCATTGTGAATTAGATTAAGACCTGAGCACTCATAGTCTCTCGTTATGGATTTAATTTAAACTGCTTCTTAATTAACAATTAATCGATAGACCTATTCATTGATAATTGTCGCGATAACCACGGCTTATTATATAAATTCTCCTTATTTAGAAAGTTGTTTTAGCATTGATATCTGCATAAGTGACATGCATCCTAAAATATGTGAAATATTCCAGATATTAATAAAAATTATTCGAGATTAAATACACCATTAATACTTGTCTCGGTGGATTTGCGTTATCAGCGGACCACATATGAAGGTTTTCTCGGATACCGGATTTGTCAACATACAACATGTTGACTTCAGCATGAGGAAAAGACAAACAGTATTCGAACAATAAAAACTTACCGATCGTGATCCATTTACGACAACAATAAAGCCATATTTTTAAAAGTTATTTACATACATGTCGAAGTTTCTATGATCTAGATTTCCACACCGAACTTGATATATATGCGCCTCATTAAAATCGTATTATATAGAGCGGATTTTTTTTGGCATATCGAATATTTGCAATGTTGGTGATCCGGGTAATGAAACAATAAAATCTTATGACTTGCTATCGGGAAATGTATGAAGAAATTCATCGACTTTTAAAAACATCGATGGCATACGAAGATTATTCCTAGATGTATTTGTTATAGATTTTTATTATAATGATAGTTTGCAAATAATTACTAAAGAGCTTTTATGTCTAAAATACGAATTTTTTGTCATCACAATAAATCACCATCGAATGAGAATCATTTTCATAGGCTAAATATTTTGATTTTTCTCGAAAATCTTAATTTTAAAATATCTGTTTTTTTTCAATAAGGGTAGGTTTTTTAATGGTTATCTCACTTTATAACGTCAAAAAAATTGTCTTTTTCCGAATATAATATTTATGTTTCTAAGATTGTCTTTAATAATTTTGCTGAAGAAATTTGGATTATTTCAATGCTTTTCAGGTAATTCGAGTAGTGTCCTCGGTGCTTCACGTTAACAATTTTTCAGTATTTTAAAACTTAAATGCACTTTTCTCGTACTGACATTTTTGCATGCTGTTTGAGAGAATCATAAAAATTAAGAGGCTTATTTATCTGAAATTTTACGAACATATTTTACACATAAATGGCCTTATCTCTGACTAATATTCAGACAAAATACATAAAAAATATTCCCAAA
Organism: Stenopsyche tienmushanensis; assembly: GCA_008973525.1. Taxonomy (NCBI): domain Eukaryota; kingdom Metazoa; phylum Arthropoda; class Insecta; order Trichoptera; family Stenopsychidae; genus Stenopsyche; species Stenopsyche tienmushanensis. Next base: position 546,056 of record WACJ01000214.1, read on the forward strand.
AACTGTGTTTTTTTTAAACTATTCTTTTAACTGGCGACATTTTGTCACTTTTCGACAATAATTATTAATTGAGGTTCAACGCATAGTGAAACTCATACAGAATAAGGATCTTTTTGACTTTTTGTTATGTGGGAGACTTGCATATTTTTTGACACGTTTTTGATGTTATTAAAGGTAGTCTAGCGATTAAGTGGTCGGACTAGTAACTCAATCATCATGGATTCAAATCCCACAGGAGATGTTGCTGGCAGCCACATTTTTAAAAACATATATATGCCATGAAAAACCATGTCAAAATGGTTGGCAATGGTCGCATAAAAGGGATCGCTAAAAGCCACCTCAAAAAAATTCAGGTTTCAAATTCAAATTCGGTCAAATATTGGTCAAAATAGATCTTCTTACAATTTTTCCTGTAAAAAAAAACCACAAAAATATCTTGTTCAAGTATAGATAAATATTTTTTTATATTTTCGCGGACTCCCGGTAATAGTTTCGCGGACCTCCAGGGATTCTCGGACTCCAGTATAAGAACCGCTGCTCTAAAAATACATCTAATGTCAATAAAGAATTGATAAATCTTGTTTATCCTCTATAATCTTGCATGTTATGTATCAGTGCTCTTTCAATGGAAATTAATCCCGACCATCACGACATCCACTTCCAAATTTAATACGTCCGCAAAGGGTTAAAGGAGATTGGGAAAGTATCCAAGCTGAGAAAGTGACAAAAAGGTGGCAAAAAATGGATTATTCATCATAACATCATAACAAAAAGACAGTGAACAAATAAAGATAAACACCCACTTCCAGCAGCAAAGGTGATCTTTACATCCCGAAAATAAACTTTAAGTGTTTGGTGAGATATGTATGATTATTTTGAACTGTTAGAATCAAATTAAACCATCAATGCAAATGTTTACAGTGTCATTTAAATATATAATTGATTAAATAACGCCCAAGATTGTCGAATAACAAGAAATCGTTGTTTCATCATGATAACGCTAGAACACATACGTCTGCAAACAACGCTGCAAAAACTTAGTGAATTTAATAGGAAGCTTTTGCTGCATCCTGCTTATTCCCTGGATATTGCACCGAGTGATTTTCACTTATTTCGTGCCTTATTTTTTTTTTACTAGAGAAAATGTTAAATTCTGGACAGGATGAACAAAATGGGCTTTCATGTTTTTTGTGTTTGAATGTGTTGAAGTGGTTGAACAAATTTTAACCTGTTACGTTTTTTTGCATTTATTTAATTTTTATAAAAATAATTAGCTATATCAACAACCTAATAAATTTGCATTCAATAAAAAAGAACTTGAAAGCAATTCCACTTATCGATAAATCATGAAGTTTGGCAGTTACAGCTATAGAGCAATTTAAAGGAGCAGTTGCTTCGCAGGTTCCATTATTGACCCAGCCTCGTAATCTTTTAGGAGCATTTTGATAACACCCCCCGGCGATGATATATTAAAAAAAATCATCAGCTTTAAAAATTTCAAATTGAATAAAATCAGCCGGAAGCAACTGGCATTCTCGCCACGCGCCAACAACCATAAATAACTAAGCAAAAACAATTGGACAAGTAATCTCCACGTTCGCAGGTTGGCCCCTATACTTCAGCACCATAAATCAACAGTTACAGTTATCGATGTGATGTTTCTATTGACCGCTGTAAATATTATGAAAGACAGCCCAGCCTCTGATCAATCTGCTACTATGATCTATTGAAAATTCCATGAAAAGCAACAAAATATTTCATTAATCTTTGATCCGAGATATCGATCTCTCGCCGCCGAGGAATTTTAATGGCATACGCAATAGCGCTAATTTCACCATTTACGCAAATCGATCCTTTATAATAAGCACACGATCTAATCCCGCTCAATATTCATATTGTACTCAAATATTATAAATCATCGAAACAACAGGATAGAGCCTCATTAAAAACGCGATAAGTCGTTGCGCGTTTAAGAAAATAATTAATAAATTCTAATCAGACAGGGCCGTATCTTTCCGATCAATCTCGGCCGATTCAATTTGATACGGCGCTCTAATTTTAAACGCCATAAAATTACACAAAATACTGACACCTTATTAAATAAGCTGGCATTATTTTACAATCGCTTAATTAAAATCGAGACATTTTGTATCAATTACATTAAAAATACAACGAGTTTTGTACGGATCATTGCGTTCTGACTCTATTAAGAAATGTGTACAATTATACGATATCTAAATTATAAGCCAGAAGTGATCAATTAAATACGAAATTGTACGCTTTTTGACTCATGCATTGGCAAATATTAGTACATAAAGACTGTTTTTAAGCAGCTTGCCTAGCAGCAAAAATCAATATTTATACATTATATAAACACACACAAGCTCTGACATGAATAAATTTACTAGGAATATTGCAGAGTAGACTATCGTTTTACTGAATTTTCCGGGTATTTTTTTTTGCATGTATGTACGAATTTTACAAAAGAATACCTGTCTAAATTTGAGTGTCATGGCGCCATGATAACAGGATGTAGACAATTTTTGGCTTGTATGAATTTTGTAATGTTCAATTTTGCAATTTCCACAGTTTGTTATATTAAAAACCGTTATTCAAAATTTTAGTAGATACACGTAACATTTAACGTAATATTGATTTTATTCAAATTGAAGATTTATTAATCCTCATTTTCGCTGCTGTCTTCCATCATTCTAACCATTTTCTTCATAACTAGTTTAAAATCGCCTTCCTCCAAAATGTCTTTATTTATTTCTTCATATTGTGCACAAGTATTTCGAAGCTTTCTTTGGAAATTGAGAGCACGTTTCGTGTTTAGATCAATTTTGAACGCAATATTTTCCAATTTTCTCGCTGGTTGAGAGCGTTATCTAAATTTTTGCAGTAAATAATAATGGTTAGAAAAATTCATTTTGACTTACATTATCCGTTTCGGATATTAAAATAAGGCCAACTAATTTCCCTTTGGTTGTAACGTCATCGGAAAATAATTCTTCGATATCCTTAGATTATAAAACCCATAAAAAAAATTAAAAAAATTCTCTACCGCGTTAAAGTGAAACCGCGCAAAAAAGTACCGTGTGAATCGTGGGTGAGTTAAATACGTTTATTTTATCTGTTTTTTTGAGTTAAACACACTTAAACCTTGTATAACACGGTTTTCATGCATCACAATTGATGAAGTTGAATGTATTCATTTAAGTGGATTAAATCAACAGTTTTTAGGATAAAAAGATTAATGCAAAAATAAAAGGACTTCTAAAGAATATATTTTGTATTAGGAATATCATCATCATAGTGTAGCTACAAATAGTCCACTGCAGAATTATGGGTCTTTTTAATATCTATTCACATGAAAAGGTCACATCTATTCTGTCTGTATGATACGTTCACCTCCTCATTCCCTCGATATTGAAGGTATCCTCATAACCTCCGAGTTTCATTTGGAACGCTCATTCAGCGGGTTTCCTGGATGAATGCATCGAAGGGCGCTTTCGGGATCGCCTCGAGAGAGAAGTGGAGGTTTGTAAAAACTGAGCAATTTTTCTTGGATGACCTTGGAAAGCTATTCTAGACGATCTTGTTGATTTTACTGGAAAGGGCTTTCTGGATTGCAAAGAGTCCAGTCCCTCCTTTCCTCGCTAGGGCGTTACCGGGCTAGTGTGAAGACATATGCAATGCTTAAGTGCATCTTGGATTCGTTCCTACACCAACTGAGGGTGTCTTCCCGTCCACGTGCAACTTGTTCGAGCATATTCGAGATTAAGCGGTTTCCTTTTTCAGGTTGGTCCTCTCATTTCGGCAATTTTAAAGCGATATAAAAGGAAGACGTCTCCCTTCGATGTCCTTTTTGTCCTTGTTCTGATTCTAAATCTTCCTGAACCGATTGTTTTTATAGGTAACTAGTTTTGGGCCTTGTCGATGGGATCTTTTCAGTTGAATAACCTCTTTCATGCGGTGTGGTTGAGCTTTGCTTAAAGCTTCTTGTTGACCGTGGCATTCCTTTCGAGCATTTTCAAATGTACCATGTCCTTCCAGTCCCACCAAACGCAGATTATGGCCTTCTTTGGATGTAGGTCAGGCTTGACTCTCGGCTTTGGCGTACATCCTGGAGCCACCCATTCCTTTGTTGATTCGTCAACATCAAAATCGCCATTTTTGAATTTTTCCGTGCTGTAGACTTACCTATAACACCTTCTCTGTAAAATCCGTTGTATATGTCTCGGGCTGCTTCAACACCTTTTTACCTCGATGAAAAGCGAAGAAGAGTAGGCGTTGAAAATATTGCTTTTTACCTCCTTGATATTCCATTTTTAAGACTCAAATGTAATAAAAATTGAATTATTCAAAAAGTTGATTAGCACAGATTTCTAGAACAAAAAGAGCTCTATCGAATGAATTAGTCAAAAAGCAAAAAAATGTTGTTAAAAAAATATATATAAAAACGCTAAGAACTTATTCCCCAACCCAATAAGATGAAAGGTAAGGTTATAAAAGTATAGTATTGCGAGAGATCTTTCATTGATATAAAATTTACAATACCATACAATACCAAGTTGCACTAGTACAAAAAGTATGGCATAACTTTCACCGACAGAATCTTTTAAATTTGATTTCTTATCATTGGGACCTCTTTTGACCCGTTGCTCATTATAAAGACATAACTCAAGGTGATGCAGATTTAACATTTATTCGAGCTTATCCGGGGAAATATCTAACACGGTTCAGAATAGCAAATACATAAATATACGTCGGAATCGATTATTTACGACCGTGGGTGATCTATGCAGGGAATGGTCAATCCTCACGAATTTCCGTCTTTATCTTGGCTCCGTGACACTTGCATCGGTATATCAAATATTTGAGAACCGTTTTGATTTAGTAGTGGGTCGTGGCGCCGGTGACAAGAGACCATTGCATCCACCGAATGCACCATTCGATATTTGCAATACATCACATTAACATTTAACGAATTTCAGCCGCGTGATGCAATCGCATGAAAGCGCTGAGGTATCTCTTTGATCCGAGCGAACTGATCACGTATTGATCCCGAAGATAAATCAAAACGAACAAATGCAGTAATGCACTGCCAAATATAAAATATTTCTGATGGAAGAATAGACGAGGTGAGTATTGCGCTTTAATCTTTAATTGGAGAAAAAAAACGCTATAAAAACAAACCTTTTGTGCGATAATTATATGATGTCTAAACAATGTACAAGATGCTTCAATATATCATATTTTAGACATTTAAAACTGTGTTTTTTATTTGATCGATGTATGCATAATTTCAGTGATGGCAAATCTTTTTGAGGAGTGGGTCAAATTTTGTCAATTATTTTTTTAATACGTTCCTGTAGGTGGAGTTACCGTTTCTTAATTTTTGCGATATGTAAAATATGGCAAAAAAACTCGGATGAATCGATTATGTAATTACTAGGGAATTGACCCTTTTTTGGGGAACCGATTCAATAATATATACGATAAATCGTATTGTTCCAGGTTTGCCCTTATTTTCTGAATCTGAGAAACATAAATACACGATTAATAAAGTGAATCAGGGACGCTTATGTGTAACTAAATTTGCAGTTAAAATTTAAATAATGAAAATTTTGCTATTCAATCGCAATTGTTCTTCTACTTAAAAACATCCCATTCAAAGAATCCTATCCTAATTTTACCACGTGTGGAAGGCAAAAGGGATAACTACAACAAAAAAATCCAATGAAAATTGCCCACATTAATTAAAAGAAAGAAAGGACCATGTCATCAAGATCTATAACCTCATTTGATGGTAAAATTTCAAATAATTTTCACACATCGGTCTAAAAGAAAAATACTCTTTGGTGATAACATTTGTCCTAATAATCTTCTCATAGTCACATGTTGTTTCAGGTCATTGATAGACTACTCATTCAAGCAAAAAATGCGAGTCACCATTAGATCGATTAATGGTATGATACAAAAGCTTTTTTATAAATCAGATGTTGCAATTCACGAAATATAGCCGGTAAAGACTTGCCTGCCAAATTTAACAATCAAACTATTGCGTTCGTTAGCATCGATATGAAAAAAATGAAATGAACATATTAACACATCACTCAATAAGTTCGTAGGATTTTTTCATCTTAATCGTTTTTCTTCTTCATTTGGAGTATTTATTTTGCAATTTCTTCAAAGAAATCCTACAGACTTATTGAATGATGTATTAGATTAAATTGCCTATGTATTATCAATTGATTTTATTTAAATCACTTTCTATTTGCCATAAAATCACAGAAATTCATATGATATTTTGTAATAATTCTTAGAATATGGAATACGTGACTAAAGAGTGCCCTCTTAAATTGAAATGCATGTATGATATCGAAACATTATCATAACGAGAATAAATAGATGATAAAATTGATAGACAGTGTGTCATTTTTATAAATGGGAACGTTTGAAAAGACTGTGGGCAGGTCATGAAGCAAGGCAAAAAGGCGAATCTAAAAAACAAGTAAGCCCAAATATTTAGATTTACGAACTATATTCACAAATTAACATGCATGATGCAATTAATTTAAGAATGTACGTATTGCAAATTAATTTACCTTATGTCGATATATATTAATTATTACATGTGGATGAATTTTATAATTTCCCTGAATGATAAAATATAATGACTTAGGCTAATAATCTCTTGAATTAGTTGCCTAAAATATTTTTATATTCTTGAATTTATGAAAAGATTTTAAGTTAGTTAAGATGATTTTTTAAAAATGCCATTTTATTATTATTAAATATATTTAAAGAAAGTCAAAATAATAGTTTACTTATTTCTTCACCTTATAACATCAACACAATGTATGCTAACATTGCGAATTTACAATGCTATTTTAAATTGTATACAGTTTATCCCTGAAAGCAAATATATATTCGATATAGAATAATCTCTCGTCTAGGTTTCTGAAAATAATTTAATACACATTCAGTACAATACATATTGAACGGGGAGGAAACAAACTAGGAAACATTCGAACGGGTTTCTTGAGGCTTCAGATACCTTAACCCACACAGGAGCAGTCTTCCGGTTAGCAGTTCAGCAGTTCTTACAAACAATACCATCGGCTCTTGCCGCATTTCTAGCATTGTCAATCCAAATGCATTCGGTTGCAATTCGAATGTCGCCATTATTAATGCACATTCATTTAAAGTGGCAGGACAACAAAGCAGACCACCAACTTGCACCGCAGGGAGCCTAGACCGAGAGTTAACGTTAAGATGCAATTCAGACAGAACCGTATAAACATTTTTTTAATTCGACCCACACAAGATAAGATATGCATATTGGGGGAGCTTTTTACCTGCACTAATATGTTTCGAGCGGGAGAAATATCTGTTTGAATTCGATCAATTAACATCGGCTTACATTATCGTGTTTACAGAGAGGAGATAAGTCTTGCTATACATATCGTCGGTAAATTATCGCCTTGTACACGGTAAGAAGTATTAAATGCCATCCCGATTAAGTAGAAACACGGCTTATGTGTAAAGATGAGCCTCCATAATAAATATTTAGTTAAGATGTAGGCCTTGGTAAGAATTTTTTTTCGACTTCATCGACACTTGACTGATTTGTCTATGCGAGATAAGAATAGTTTTCTGTTTGATCTGGTCGCTCATTTTTATCGGAATCTATGCATTAAATCAATATTGGATGACGATATAGTGCATGTTTGAATAAATTCCAGATGAACAATCGATGAAAGGATCTCTATTTTCAAAGTCGACTATAGTAAGCTGTACCAAATTATTTTTACAATCGTGGTTATCAAATCAATTTTAAGACTTAATATCATGCTGATTACTTGTTGTTTAAAAATAACAAAATGGTGCTGTTTTGAAACAAGTTTGGAAAAATATAATTTTTTTTGGGGGTATTTTTTAATGTAAAACGTAAGATAAAATAAATATTTTGATCCGATTTTGCAAACTACCATAGCTATACATATTGTAAATTAAGTTCGTAAAATTTCAGATCAATCGATGACTTGGTTTTTCGAAATTCTTTCAACACCACATGCAAAAATATCGTCTCAAGAAAATCGCGTTTAAAGCTCTAAGTACTTAATAATTGTTGAAAAATAAAACATATTACTAATCAGTGAATCCAGCTCCATAAAACAATCCTTCAGCTATCTCACAATTGTTTTTTTGGCTGATCTGACATTTAGAATTTTTAAATTATTTTGAGCCTCGGCAGTTGACAAGGCTTATAAGGCATCTGAATCGATGACGACCATAATTCTTAAAATAGGTTCAAATCCTTCGTTAAAAATGCAAGCTGCAGTGTATATCACGATTTTCGCGCGTTAAAATTCTCTTTGTTATTTTGGGTATTCGAATCAAGGCATTTTTCCAGTAAATCGTCAGACGATAATTCTTCATAAATGGATCTTAAGAATTGCTAAACTTCCTCATTGAGATCGGGAGGATGATTGTACAAATATAACGATCTTGTAGTTGCATGTTTCTGCTATTCGCACCAAGAATTTGCGCCTTCTGGATAGTTTGAATGCTGAGGGACTTCATCAGTCTAAATTTTATGATAGTATGTGGTGCAAATGGCATTTCTTATATTTTATTCTGAGGCAGAATTCTTGGCGAATAACTAAGCCATAGTAATTATCTGTTCAATTTTCGAAGCACCGGCAAGGGCCGGTGCTTCGAAACCGGCGTTGGGCGCAATCTGAACGAAATGATTGCTTCGAGCGCATTTCGCGAATTCGCTGTATAGCATTGAAATAATCCGAATTTCTAGACCAAAATTATAGATGACATTCTTAAAGATATGTACTTTTGAAAAATGAAATTATCAATTAATCAAGTAAGATGACCCCTCGTGAGAAATTCCATATTAGCAAAATAAATCTTAATTTATTAATAATTACAATATAATTTACTGCATGATTAAAGCCTCCTTATTATCCATACATGAGAAAATATTACATTCACTTTATCCTTAAAATTGCTTTAAAATATTCACTTTTTATATGGATGAACTGTACAGAACTATTCATGATGCACTCAATGCATCATGCGATGAACACCGATGTCATATTTTTCTATCGCGCGACTATTTGTCTTTCAAAGGACATGCATTTTACAATTCCTAAGCTGCCAAATGCAGCAGCATGAGTGCGCTATTCTCATAGATATGTTTAGAAGCTGCAATGCTTAAAATGGCTATTTTAGGGCACACTCTTTTGAAGTGCGCCTTGTATTGATAAGAAGCGTGGACAAAAAATTATGCAGGGTGTTCTTCCCTCGTTTCTATTTCCGAGTCTAATTAGAATTGTCTCCGATAGGGTCTGAGAAGAATTCTGTTCCTGACATCAAACGGTCCAATCTAAATGTTGTGACATCCCCATATTACTGTTCTATTTATATTGCTCCCCTTCGTTTTGTCTGGAGATATATCGGAGGGACAATTCTGTTGACTTTCCGCTCGACGCCCTTACTCGTTCCAATTGGAATAAATGGAGTGAAGAAGCATGCAGGTGATTAACAAAGACACCTTTCACATATCCATATTTAGAAACAAATCCTTAGCAAGTAAATTGGAATCGTCTTAGACATTTCTATTCGGTTCATGAAGGGCGTCTTATTGTTATTCCGTCTTCGGTTTCCGGAAATGCGCCCAAATATAGACTAAACTTTCCTTCAAACAGCATATGAAGTCCTAAGCATCCATATAAAAAATAAGAGCGCATAATTCAAAGATAAAAATGTGAATAAATGAAGATGAACCTCATTCAGGAGTAAGTATTGTATCGTGCGGCATCTCTGTAAGCCATTACCAGCGCCACTCAAGACGCAAGAACCAGATAAATCCGTTCACCAAACATTACTTAAAGGCAACCGATAACTTATTGTAAATACCATCATTTCTTATTCAATTTTATTACTTTTAAATTCCATCAGATTAAGCTTGGTTAACATATAGAGCATTCTATTAGAATTCGTAATTTTCTCAACAAAAATTAAATATTCAACCATTTTTAAAACGTTCAATCTTCTTGTTAAATATGTAAGTGTTGAAAATGTATTCGTAAACATTGAAAAATGGCGATGTTGAACGTTTGGTCACAGTAAAATACTTCACATGTTCACACGCAGTTAGTTATATCAACCACCCACTTGTGGCACGCCAACTTAACTACCATAGATTCTTCGTAAAATAACATCACCACAAAAAACAATAACTTCCACATTCTTTCCTCGGATAGAAACTGCTTCTTAAGCCTTTGATTGTAAGATACATATAGAAAGAATTTATACAATAATCCATTTATGTCACTATAACTATGAAATACAGCTTCGTAAAATAGCAAAGCTGCTTATGGTGTTGTTTTATTAAAATATTTTTTAATAATATATTACATTTTTTAAAGTAAAAACGCGTATTTTAATTAATAAATATGGAAATTTTATATAATATAAAACATGGAGTTTTCAGTAAGAAAAGCTACGTAACCATATGGTCACGGTTTTTTTTTAATTTGGTCGCTATTTTGCAAGTTGTTCAAGTCTATCCGTTTAATCAATTGATAAAGACAAATTAAGAAAAAAATCCCAGGATCAATTTCAGACTTATGATACCATATGACTTTGATCCTTTTAATGGAGATAATATAGACTCCATGTAAATAAAGCCCAATGAGATCAATACGGAATAAAATTATATTGAGTATTAATGAAATTGATTTTAAAATAATATATCAGAATTAACACATAACTCAATAAGTTCGTAGGATTTAAAAAAAAAATGCGAAAAATCCTACTAACTTATTGAGTGATGTTGTAAGATTATTTGGATAGAGATATTTAAACCACTGTTGATAATCTAGCTTCTAATAGATCCTAGATTCTTATATAAACACTATAAATACCGTTCACGCATATTTATGCGTTTTATCACTTCTGCTTTGTACACAAAAAAAGGAGTTAAACTATATTTAACAATTCAACAGTATTTTATTGATCATTCGCATAGTTTTTATGAATTAAATATAATATAAACATTCGATTATTTTAGCAACATTTTTTTAACGGTACACGAGCCACAGTTTAGTTTTCATCAATTATATTTTAAATTTGAATTTAATACAAAGGCTGCAAAATGGAATTTTATTTGTCCAAATTATTTTAATCACTAGCGGTATTTATTTGGTTAAAATATCGGGTTTATGTTATTTAGGATTATATAGGGAATATCCACATTAGAATCCTTTATCCCTAAAAATCCGTCTGATAAAGAATTTGACACCTTATTAATACATAAGATATTAAGATAAAATATTACGATAATAATTTGAAATAGGAAAACAAGACAAAATTACTACGATATGATGGATCAAATTTATTATCACAATTTGAATTATGATATTTGGTTTTGCAGTACAAAATCATATAGTTCACTGAAATCATCATCATCATTAGTGTTAAGGTTCGGCTCACCCTATACTCTGGCTATGAATTATAATGTAAGACGAGGCAAGTGCTGGCCGTAGTCGAGTCCGCTGACATCTCGTATCAGTGTTTTCAGCATTTCCTGCAGCAACAGTCCTTTTTTCTTGGCACAGCACCAAAGCCTCACCGCCAGCAAGTCTTATCTGCCGCTTTTGTAAATGGGATCTTAGCATGCGAATGTTGCCACTACCAGATAATGGGGTCGTAACAAGCTTCTAAGCAAGCAGTGGACTCACTCCGTCTCGGCCAGGACATCTCCGAGGAAACATTACCTTATCCCTCCATCGGGGCCAGCTTCATTGAAGAGATCACCCTACCATATGCGACATGCACCTTCATCTCTTCATTTTACGAGCGTCGCCAAAGCCACGAGATGCTCGATTATAAACTCGTCTCACGTGTTGAAATGTACTCTCTATGTCAACGTATGCTTCATTTCTTCTATGAAAGATATTTCAGACCATTTTTGGCTTGATTATTTTAATCAAATAAGGCAATACGGGATTGGCTAATTTCGCTTTAATTAAAGAGATCCCGACTCGGAACGGCATTCTTAAAGAAGATACGGCCTGCCTCTGAAGATGGTAAGAAGATGTATAAAAGCTTATAAATATATGAATAATGGACAGTGAAAAAAGCTACTTGCAACTTTCTTCGAGCAATTAAAACAATGTTCGCCAGATAATCAAATTGGTTGATGACGATTAAGCTTTGATTATATTCGGAGAATTGGAGAAAATGGGCGGTTAGCTTCAAAGCACCTGCATTCTGATCTAAAAATAATTGAAATCTCAACCAATATTGATGCTGGGGCATTTAATGAAGGTTTCAGTTCCATTATGAGTGCTTATAACGAGGAATAACCCTAAGAGTCTTTCTGAGACAAAAACAGCTCGCACAGCCCGAAAACATAATTTAAACAGAACTCGAAGATAATCAACTTTTTAATGCCAAACATCTATTATATTTGCCTGAAACTGCTAATTGATCGGTAAAATACTAATATTGATTAAACTTTAAATAGATAATAAACATTAAGCGAGATTATCTCGAAAATGCATATTCAAAAGTGTTTTCAGTTATAGTTTAAAAAGTTGTTTGAAGTTGTGCTGGCTGAAATTTTGGAAGGTTTTTCTCACTATAATATTATTTATTCAAAATACCTAAAGTTTTAAAGATTAATTTTCTATAGGAATGTTCTTATTTTTGGTTTCAGTTCAATAGGAAACATCCGACAAGTGGAGACCCTTTTGATACCAAGAGAAAATGCATTTAATGGAATATCTTGGAATACGCCGCCATTTTTTTTAGAGAAAAAACATTAAAAAAATTAAGACTAAGATTGTAGTAAAATATCAAAATTTTAAAATGATACGATTATTTCACCACCTTTAAAAAACCATGCAAAAACGACTCATTTTCGGCCATAAGAATGTTGTTTCCATAAGAAATTGATTACAATTTATTTTCAGTTCTCTTTAAACACGAAAATTAATATAAATATTAAGTTGCGTTTCATTTTGAGACACGCCATTTACTATATATTTTTTTAATTTATTGAAATAATTACTTTTAATCTTTTTAACATTGACCTGCTCTTAAAAGCTCTCTTTTTTATAAATATTTCAATATACGCCAAAAGTGCTTCTTTATCTTTCCAAAATAGTTCTTACGGTCTTTGACTTTGGATTAAATAGTTCTAACTGTATTCGAATGGCTTATTGTTAATGCTCCAGATTCGAATTTTTGTAAATAAAATTACAATTATTAGTCTAAATTATGAAATCAATATAAGTACTTCTCCACTTACGGCTCATAGGTCGTAAGTTGAGTTAATCTCAAATCGAGGTTTGAAAAAAAAAACTCAGACTTTCAAAAATATTGCTTTTTGTGTGCATATTTTTGCTTCCAACGAAAAATATCTATACATTCAAATCTCTTTTTGTGCGACTTTTTTTGTGCGATTTCAAAGTTATGCGGTTATTTTTAAAGCATTTTTTTCTTTTTTTATAATTTCATAAAGAGTACGTATCGAGATAATTTGGATAAAATAGGAAATAAATCATCAACACTAACCGAAATTTGGAAAAATTATAATTTGTCCTTTAAATGTTACCAAAAATGTTATTTTTTAATTGCCTTATTGTTTTTCTATTTTTTACTAACTTTTTTTGTGCGATTTTGGATATATTTTATATAGCTGTTTTTAAATTTTGTTAAGTTATGCGGTTTTAAATCCATGAAACGCAACTTCACTTTTTCTATGTAAGTCATAGCTTTTTTTGTGTTATTTCTTTTTGTGCGATTTTCGTGCGAAAAAAGATTTAAGTACATAAGTTTAAAGTTTTTTCGATAAAATTTATATTTACAATTTTGCAATCATTAACAATGAATAAAATCTATATGGTTATTGGTAAAACAGTGTTAAAAAGTATTCATTCATTTGCCAGGATGAAAGATTTATGGCTATCGGAAGTAAAATTCTTTCAGCACATAATCACGAGCATGTGGATAAAATATCTCCCCCAAATGCGTTATAGAAAGCGATGACAAGAGATTTCGTTTTAGAGCGCGGTTGTGGTTATCTCTTAAAATTGCAACAAGGAGCAGGCTGCATCTTAAATTACCACGTGCACATCCTACACCTTGCAGATGTGGAAGAATTATTGCGAGAAACGTAGAACCGGCGAGATAAGGTGCCTTATTTTTACATCACTCCTCGCTGTGTTCTTTGCCGACATTCCTGCTTCCTTCCTAGCGGGACTACGAAGGTGAGTCAGGGAAGGCAAACGCGTTCGAATATGGACAAACATTGTTCAATTAGGGATGCCGCCATCGTGTGCTGTCTTCAGATACTATCGCCACTTGGGAAGCAAACTCCTGAGAAACGCATTCTTCAACATCTATTTCGGATCAGATCGGCATCGCAAAGCATAGCCGGTATATCACGCAGCTGAGAAGAAAGTTGCACGAAAATCCATCGGCATTAAATAACCTTGCACCATCGAGCTCTTCTCAAATGCATCAGACGTAATAGAATTTATTAGAGTCATAAATGGAGTTCAAGAGGTTCAATGTAGCCACGAAGCATCAATTATGATGTATACGTTGACATATTGAACCTGTTCGATCGAATGGCATATATCAATTGCCAATGTACCTGTTTGTTTTGTAAGAGATGAGACGAAACCAGGTACTCAGCAGGTGATCGAGAACGACAGCCAAATTGAAAAAGGAATTCTCAGATGATGAATATGCAAAGAATTGACACGATCTTCATTGATGGTATTTATTTGCAAAAGTCATTGCATCAAGAGGATAGAGCTCTTTGAGCATCCCGACAGAATTTGAAAATCAACTAATCATCCTAAACCAAAATTAAATTATCATACTAAATTAAAATTACTGCAAGCCATCAAAAGTGAACTTGAAGCGTTTCATTCAAGTACATTTACGATGTGAAAGATTATCAAGTCGAAGCTTTTATAATTTTATTACCCATTGCACGTAAAATAGCTTAAACCCATTATGCATAATAACAAAAATTATTATAGATAATAAAAATATTTAAGTACTCATTTCTGCACAACTTTAAAAGATAGCCTTTGACTTGTTTTAAAATTCATTACCTGTAATTTATATTTTTTGTGTTCAGATGAGAAATGTATTTATTTTATCTTTTTGCTGTTAATTTTCACATTTTTTTGCTATACAAAAATATTGGGAAACATCTGACCCTTTTAACAAATTACGCTTATTATATCTATTAGCATCCTTATGAATAATACAAAAACTATAACTACTATTTTTTGAAGATGATTGACGAACAAAAAAAATTAAATAGCAGAATTGATTTTGTTAATAATTTAAAAAATAATAATTAAATGTATTGGGTGACTATTGGTTTCCGCGCCATTTTCAGTAACTCTTCTTCTGAATGTGCCATATCTGTCATCGGATGTAGGCGATATTCATAGGAGATTATCTTGAGGTAAATATTTTTCATGTGATATCCTAACTATAATATTTGTTTATCATATGTAGTAAAGTTAGTATAGAAATTTTAGATAGGAAAGAATCTACGAGTAGCGAATTTTCATAATTTTATATTTGTTGAAAATTCAGTCTTTCATAGACGAACCTACATGATTTTATTCATCATCTGTTTGTGATTTAAGATTCAACACATTAAAGGAAGTTTGGATCGAGATGATCTATCAGAAATATTAATATTTCCGATCTCTCCCAAATTTGTTGGTATTGTAATTTTTTTTCACAATATATACTTAAATCTTAACACAGGATTTCCCAAACTTTTCCAGCAACGGAACACTTCGTAAATTACGTAAATTAATATAACTTTGTCCAAATATAATTTCTATGCAAATTCAAATAATTGTATCATATGGATAATTTACGAATGGTTTCAATTCGTATTTAATTAAATTTTAATCGTTAAAACATCACAGACTTATCTCCTTGTGGAATAAGTAATATTCCCGCAGACTTGTCTCCTCCAAAATTTAGTTTGCTGAACTTAAAACAAAATTTAAAACAGTTTTGATCAGATTTCAGAACACTAATTGTCAGCAAGTCCAACCAGCTTCACAATTTTGGCATTTGTCGATTTGATTCCATCGAGATCGTACAAGATATCATTAAGTTTAGTTATTTTATCCAAGAATTGAATCCAGAATCTAAGACACTATTTAGTACCTTCCTTGTAAGTAATTTAAGAAGTGAAGATTTTATGTATTTTTGCGTTTAAATGTCTTAAGATGTATTGCTATCTAAATGTTTTTATCAATTTTACGTCACTTATTTACTTGAATACTTTCAGGATTCAAAAAAATTCAACCTTAACGAGTGTTATGCTCGTGATACTATAATATATAAGTTCAAAATATGAACGAGCTTGAATATTTAATGTATAGGTAGTTCTTTGATTGCTGAAGAATTTCTTACATGAAAGCGTTCTGTCACGCTTTAAACCTTTAGCATCACTCGATTGACTTTTGAGTGTCATATGAAATTATCCCTCTGTGAGCATTAGAAAATTTAGACAAAAAAATACTTCAAAGCACCAACTGTAAAATCCGCTATGATAATTTGCCATATCTCACGATAGAGGTGATGAAGATTAATACGAAAATTTATTCCGGCATTATGTTCACCTGTTCGCCAACCACGACGCCCCGGGACTGTTTCCCCTGACCGGTCAACGTTCGTGACATTTCAATCAACGGCCAGCAAACAATGGCTCCGAAGAAGAATAACTCTTCAAATGGACAAGTGTCGAGTTGGTCGGCTATCCGACAATTGATCATGCCACAGACTCAATTGTGTTCACGGCTTGTTTTGATCTGCGATCGCGCATTCCACAAACATCGTCTGTCTAAATCCACCCGACCGCACGGGGCCCGTCTTCGACTCTGATGAATCTGTCATTTTGATAACAAACTATAAAAATACCGACAATTTACTTTGCGGCGACGCTCCACAGATATTGGAAGAGATATCTTGGGCTCGTATCGAATGAAGTTCAAGCCTGATTTGCTTAGACATTGTGGCAGTTGCCGTTTTCGAGCGTGAGCAGAAATTCAAAGCTGTGATCTTAACTGTTGTTAAAGTACAAATAAAATGAACGACCTTTTCAGATTAGAGTCTTAAGATGCCTATCTGCTAGTGGACATAGTCGATCTTCATAGGAGATAGGAGACCAATGGTAATTTCCCATTGCCATCCGCATATAGTTAAATTAGGATGAATATATTTTTTTTAAATAGGAGATAATTAAGTATTAATTTAAAGGATATTTTTATGCAAACAAAAAATCGTGTAGAAATCGTAGCTAAAATACCATTCTTCAATTGAATAAATACGTTATCTGTCTACATGTCGCGTAATATTTAAATCGTATTAGAAAACCGTGCATATCGAGAGCCGAAGGTCAGAATTTGAAGATGTAACATTCCTAGGGTTGGGATGGGGTCCCCAAAAAAAAGTTCTTCAAGAGGGGGTACGCATAAAAAATGTGATCCAAGAGGATGTTAGCTGAAAGATATATAGAAAATGTATATCATAGATTAAACATTTAAGCATAAAAAGCGAAAAAAATAACTTAATATATTCATATTGATATTTGTTTAATATATGGTGTCAGTTTTTATTGTTTAAAAATGAATCTCGTCCTAAAATAAATTAAATCTAGTTCATGTTCAAATCTTTAGTGAATGCTCGATTTATTCGTCAATGAAAAAAGTATACTTATTTACCACTTTCAAAGGTTAAATGGCAAATTTCTATTATGATAGAAAAGAAACTTCAACCTTGATTCGAAAACTATTCCGAATTTGGAAAGCATCTTGGAATTCCACGAAGATGAGCAAAGTGGTGAATCCAATTTGTCATCATGTATTGTTCTGGTCCGACGTCGTTTCTTCCCAATTGCACGATCACGTCTTTGGGTTGACGCGTCGTGCTGTACGAAGCTCACTTTGTCTCGTGGGCTTTCACTTTCTATCGTCTCTCGTCAATCTTCCATCCGGCAGAAATGATCTTCACGAGATGGTGTCGCGGATTTGTCGGAGAGCCAACAATGCCGGTGCTCGTGATCCAATTTTCCATTACACGTTTCCGTTTCCTGTTTCGGGGCTACGAGTGCTTCGTGCGGGACTGTTGGTTATGCTAAATGGATTAAAATGTTAGTCACGGAGATTTCTCACCATTTCTTTAAATTCGCTGCCTATTCAATTCTTGCAGTGTTGAGTGAACAAGTTGTTATTCCCGATGAATCAATCAGCTCGGTACAATCGCGCCATTTCCAATTTCTCTGCTCGCTTTTGGAAAGCTCCTACTTGAGTTTCACCTGGTATCCATACATATTACTTCAATGCACAATATTTTATTAACAAACAAATTATATTATCGACATTTACACAAAAACTCTACAGTATTACTATTATATGCTGCTTTAGTCATTTGGATAATATTTCAAAGGTAATAATAGCGAATAGTAAACAAGTGATCGAAATTTTGCGTCCATTTCTACGAAGCTGCTTTTTTGCCTACAAGTTGCTTACGTTAATTATTGTTAAATGAACGTCGTTTACTTTTGGTACAAGATGGCTAAGGCTTTGATAGTCATGGTTAAAGTTGTAGCCATTAGTACCTTGATTGAAGTATTGCAATATTTATTATAGTACAAATACTATTTATAATAAGCAGCTACAACAAATTTTCAGTCCTGTAAATTTAAAACATTAATATAATATTTATTTACAGATCTCAAAAAATGTCGACAACAATATCATTATAGTAGACTGCCATTTTTTTGACTTACTATAACAAAAAAAGTGAGAAAGAATCAGCTTTGTAAGTAAAATTACAACAAATACTATAACTGTCTTCCGTACAAAGCTGTCCTTCTAGGACACCCTTAACATACAATACTTATCCATGACCTCCCGATCTGATCTTATGGCTACAGTTTTACATTGGATGTAAATATTATGAAATTAAATTTAAAGTTTCCCGTTACCAAAAAAATTGAAAATAAACATTTGGATTTCATAAAAAAAATATTAATAGTTAACCGTAAAATTTTTAGTCTAACGTTGGTATGAAGATATTCGAAGTTTCTCTTACGGTTTATGAGTTGTGTAGTAATATTTTTATTACAACAAAAAACTTTACATGTGATTTATGCGATGTTATATTGGAAATGATCACAGCATGTAATATTAACGTATGTGTTGCAATATCGTTGAAATTTTCTCATTATGGCCATGCGCAAAAAAAGTATATAAATATTTATGTAAATTTAATGGTACAATTTAAGAAAATATAATGCCGGCGTATCGACACATAATGAATGCAAAATAATGCATATATTTTCTATCAGCTTATGGTTAGTCGGTTGTTGTTTAGCTGGAGGCTTGTAAAATTTGCTACAGACGAAAGGATGGAGTTTGTCGGAGGCAGCACGCCAATGATTTACTGTCAATTGCCCACGTAAATTCTTCCTCTATTGTAGAGGATCATGAAGACCATGTAGCCATAAATATCGTGGCACATATTCCAACTAGAACTATTAGCGAATGCTTCGAGCACATATGAATAATTATACAACTGGCACAATTTTGGCACATTTTTCGCAAAGCCATTAAATGTACGGGGCTTTCTATTCGTGAAAATAAAATTAAGTATGGTAATTTGCGTGGCCGATTAACATATTAAAGCATTTCGCGGAAAAGCTCTCGCTCTTCGAGTTGTCGCACGAGTGTGTGGAGGGCTTGTTAAATATTATTTAATACTAAAAACTGGTTGGATGACTTGTTCTTCAGAAATATTCTTGCCACCTCTTTTTTTCCTCGGCTGTTGTTTTTCAGCTTCTGGCGTATTATAATGAGCAAGCGTCCTTAAATTTATGTATTCATATGAGGATTGCGAAACCATCCAGCCAGCTACTGACAAATGGATGTCTTAATACTAAATTCAACACGGGGGTGCATTAGGTAGTTTTAGAAATACACCTTAAAATATATTCTAAATGCACCTACGTAATTGAACAAATTTAGCTAAAAGCTTTATTACGAGTGTAAGTTATATTACCACTACATAAATTGCACAAATAATTTATGGACTATAAAATTGATGTTAATATTATGACTCAAGCACTGATTTATTTTAGAGCTCAATAGCTATCATTAAAATCAAGCTTTAATTTCCATTCAAGTTAATTTAGTATAGTCACAATGTTCAATATTTAAAAAAAAACAGTTTTTTGGAATATTTTGGTTGCTATAAAATGTTTCAGAATGATCGTAAATGGGTCTTATCTTTCAAATAAAATTATTATACCATGAAAATGATTTCAACACTTGGACTAAAGATTTTGTTCTGATACCAAGAGGTGGATATAATCAAAATATTTTGATTTACATTTACAAGTATTAATAATACAAACTAAAAATGTATGTCAGTCTGTTCGTTTAACTTGTATAATAGTTAAAATAAGTTTTTGTAAAATATGCGTAATATAACACGATATTCCAAAAAAACGACTCGAAATTATGTCGTATAGTTTCTATTTCTGTTAAAGAAATAAGACACTGAATTTTAAATGCTTACTGGAAAATACTGTGGCCAGAAACAACCCCTAGAGAAAATGTTGTACTATCAATGCAAGATGAGTACCAAGTTAATATTTGTTGTGGTATTGGTGGAAGAGGATTTGATGATTTTGCTATTCAAGATATCCAGGAAAAATTGAAGGATCATATAGTGAACGAAAAAAAATTAGTCAAAATGTTAGATGAAGCTACCATAATGAATAAGTCAGATAGTAATTGCAGTGAAGCAGCTACATGTTTAACATTGAAAACATAATAATAGATTAAAACATTTTTTTTTATAGAAATTAATCCCATATTAGAAAGAGGGAATAAATTCAAAAGGGGATTACAGAATTTTAAAGACTAAATTCAAAAATAATCCTGAGTCTTCCGATGATGAAAATTCATAATCGATCTCGAAAAAGAATCGAACATATAGAATTGTTACGATATTTTTTGGAATGCAATGACTACTTTTTAAGAATTTCAAACCTCGGAATTCGAATTGGACCCCTGGATCTTGTTATGGTTGAAGATCTTGATCCTGGACCAATGCCTTCTTGATTTTGTATTTATGCCACGTGTGGCGAGCAGTTTGTCTAATGTTATACGTTGTGTTGATGTTTGAATTGTAATAACACATGGAAAATTTTAAAAATAAACATATAACATGAAAAATTAACAATTAACAGGAGAGATAAGACTAACATAATTAACAGAAGATATAGAACTGACATAGTAACAGTAGGGATAGAACTAACATGAAGAAATTTAAATAGGCTAAGAAATAATTAATAGACTATTGAACTAATTGAAGTAAGTCTAGACTAAATTTAACTATCCTATGCTAAACTGTATATTGCATGTATACACAATTATACATGTTTTGAAGAGTTTATACACACTTTATTCAAGCGAATAAAGAAATATCTAGGATGTATCGAGAGAAGAGGGATGATAAACCGTCGATGCTTCAGTTGTGGAAATAGTCAGTAGTCATCCGATACCTTTTTTGGGGTAGTTGTATAACACGACATTTTTGTAGAACCATATGAACATGTTATACGAGGCCCAAATGTATTTGTATATATTTCAGTTTTGGGTAATTTATCTCAGAATTGTTTCAGTAAAAGTTGACAACCCTATTCCCAATAGTTTCTTTGAAATTATCTTAGAAGCTGCATTAATTTTGTTACATGTTTTATAAAATATATATAGAATACTTGGTCATTGTATGGAAAAGTTTAGGAATGACTGACTGACGGTTTAAGAAATATGTTCATCACTAATACTAATCTGGAAAGTTATGGACATAATGGCAAGTTATCTTATTTTAAAGCACACGATCGCTTCGTATTTTTTTTTCATATAAATTCGATCAAAATGTATTTTGGAATATAATATAATTGATTAAAAATATATTTGGATAGGGTTTTACACCTCTATCTTGGAAAATCAATGCTTAAAGTATGAAAATAGTTTGCGTTTCACTTGTCATCTAAAAATACCACATTTGGCAATAATCTCCAAGAAAACCCATTCAAAATAAGCGTTCGACATGCTTAACATATTTGGTCGAGCCAGCGGATTTGCTTTAAAAAGCGTCCTTCTTAATTGAATCAGGTTGAAACAGTAAACATCGCGAAAATATTTGTCGACCATCCCAAGTAACCCAGTTCGTTAAAACCTCCCACGTTCCGCCGATGGACGTCGATATTTATGAACGAGTGCATTTTTATGCATTTTTATTCAGAGCAGTCCACGGTGGGACAGCGATTTCCACTAATTTCGACAACGCTTTGCATTCTGGGTGCATATCGTGCAATGGCAATAAAGAGAAATAAAAAAACGGTAGCAACAATTACGAGTGCAGTGGAAGCGGAACAGTTACAAATACGGTGCTCGTAGGTAACCTGTTATCGTTGCACCATCATATTTATTGCCCCGTTTTCGTATTCAAATTGGCTCCTCCTCGCAAAGAACTTGTCTCAATTTGGACAATTTAAGGGATTATTTGTCATCGAGGCTCGTTAAGTGCGATCCTTGTTCGCTCCTGGACCTTCTTTATGATCGTCACGTCTCGCTGATCGTGCCGGATAAAACGCACCGATTTCATAGCAGCTTCTGGACATTCCTACCGATAACGTTGTATCGTAATCAAGATCACGTGGCAAATTTTCATAATGGTTTATATTTTAAGAATATGCATACCCTAAAAAAATAAGCTGTGGGAAAGATATCTGGAATGGGAGTTGGCGGTAACATCAACAGTTGTCAAAGGATAGTAAAGATACAGCAAGCATTTAACGTCAAGCTATGATGATAGTCGTAAAGAATGCAAATGTCAGATTTATTTGGAAGATACTCTTTTATGGTTTACGTGGTTTGTAAAGTAAATTTTGCTTAACAACACATGACTTATAAAAGCGAGTTTATAAAAAATGTACATGGATTCTAAAACTTTTTAAATGCATCTTCTCTTACTAAATGTATATAAATATCAAGAAAAATTAATAATTCACAGCTTTAATTCGAACATGCACCTTGATATGCCATGAATTTACAATACTCATCTTGTGGGTCATCGAATTGAAACTGTCGAAAATTTGCGACATTTTTAATTTCAATCCAGTGATCATCGTGATTTTATTGTAATGATCCTCTTCGAAAACAGGATACATTAACAAGAGCCAGGATTTTAAAAGCACAAAGAATGGATTATTTAATTTTTAATTAGCAATGCCAAGCGTTTAATATTTCTACTTTATTTCAATAAAAATAAGAACTTATTGACTTAATTTTGCTTTCAAAATAATATGTTAATACAATCATACAGTTTTAATCAGATATTTACGCTTAAATAATCACGTATGCCATCGTAGATTTTTGTTCTTTCTACGCATGCGCGAGTTGGGATGCAAACGTATAGGGAAGAAGTCAAAAGAGTCGACAGAAAGCCTTGGCCGTCGCAGCTATCGTTCAGCTAAAAAGTTTGTCTTTTCAAACGTTGATAATGTACCAATCCATTTTTTAATTTTGTAGTTTGAAGGATGTAAAATAAAAGTATTTTAACACATTTCCGTCGGGTTATGCATTATTTTTGTGAAAATTTATAATGTCATAAAAATGCTGTAACTTTTAAACTAGCGAATAGTTTCTGGAATAACTTTAAAAAATATATTTAGGGCATTTCACTGACTATATAAATATGTAAAAATAGCCGTAGTTTTTACGTTGTGATGTGCATATAAGCGTGATAAAAATATTTTATAATTCATTGAATATAATTATTAAATCTATCTTTAATTAGTGCATAATACCTAAAGCTAACGAGAATGTCGATTACGCATATGTGCGTCTTTTAGGTATTATCGGTAGACGATGAAGACGCACCAGTGCGTCATTAAATAAGAACCAAATCTACATGACTTAGCCAAATCATCGTGTGGGTTATGTGCGTGGAGACATCTATTATCAGAAATTAAAATATGTTTTTTTTATCACGTTAGACCTTTTTTTAAAACCCAATGGATCACACGAAGCGCACACAAAAGTCGCACATGTGCGTAATCCGACGGGAATGTGTTAATTCAAGAATGAATGCTATGACTGAGCAATCTAATGCCGGGATCCCGGGAACCCAGACAGTTTTAGGGTCTCATGAATCCCGCGATTAGTAATTAGGAATTTTTTATCTAACAAAAATCGTACACCTCACCAACACGATTAAAGCTACTAAATCGAGACATTCCCGCCGAAATCTGGACGCTTGGAAACAATGGCGTAATTACTAATTGGCAAGCGTAGGTGACGCCAAGGGGTACTAACTGTCTAATCTATATATAAATATATACAGTACATATATGTTTTTCAAATTGTGATATTAACCTTTCCCTACCGGTGATGTATTTACTAAACCTCGACTCTATTAATGGGAATATCGATATGAAATATAATAGATACGGGGTTCAAAATTTTTATATTTCTCCGCAATATAATTGTATTTTTATCTTTTCTTAAATAAATAAAATTCTTTCGCCCTCAAGTTATTTTGTATATTAAACAAATGGACTTGTTAATAATTTTTTTATCAAATATATGAATGTAATTTCTTAAACTATTGAAAATCGCGATCTCGGGATCCCAGGACTGATCCCGGGATGGTCTAATGCAATCCTGAAATCCCGGGATCGAAATTTTGGCTCGGGATTGGATTCCCTTGCTGTGATTATAAGCAATCGGATAAATTGCTCTTTAAAATTTTAATGAAAGACTTCTATATATCTATAGATCAGTTTTATCGTAGAATAAATTTTAAAAAATATATACAATGAGATTAACATTCAACTTTCAAATAGAATACATTGTAATTCATTTTAAGCATCTGATTTATTGAATCTGGTATATTGAAGTATTATTTGGAAATGAAATAGTTGTATTGTTCTTAGTCAATGATTGAATATATGTCACAGATTTATTATCACTTAAGAAAAATATGACTGATTTATATTCAAAGAAATTATTTTAATGCACAATTATCTCTATACATTGCATATTATTCTGTATCTTTATCTGATTCAGGCAAGCCTGCCAACTGAGTTGCTAATAAATTTAAATTTGTCAACCTGTCAAGATATGAGAGTAGGGCGCGCACTTAGCAAAGTCCTAAATAAAAAATAATATTTAGATCCATATTCAACGTCGTGATACAGATGCTTCAGGTCACGAGCACCTGCAGCACAGCTTCTTGGAGCGTTGACCCAAGTGGGTGCTTTGCCCAACCCGACAAGAGCGCGAAGCCGCTGAACCAGCATTTTATTGTTTCCACTTTTATGTTCGTGTGAATGATGGTGCATTGCGTCGTAAAATGGCCAAAAGAATCCACCGACGGTCCATCATCGGGGAACGAATCGAAAATAAATGATCTTCTGTCATTCTTCTCGCGTGCATATCGAAGATTGTGTCCTTCCAGAGGGCCCAGGACGTTAAATCAATATAACTGCTCCGGGAGAAATCTTGACAAGATATTTTTGATTGATTTATGAACATTGGAGTCTCGAACGCACTGAGTTAACTACCACCGTGCTACGTTCGAAAGACATGCCTTCAAGGATAATGGACTTAGGAAAATGGCGTTGGAAATGCCAGAACGAATTGATCACCATGCTTTGGGACTATTACCATATAACTTAACTTTATAGACTTCACATCTCTTTCAATGCGGGCAATTTTCAACCACGATATATTATTAGAGCCGTTCACTCTCATTTACGAGTATTTATATTATATTTTATTGAATTTTTAATTCAAATACCAATTTTCTTATAAAAAATCACAAATGATCACACACACAACGCATGACACAAATTATTTCTATCCGAAATTGGTTTTAATACTAACTTGAATTGATTTCATATATTAAATCTTATGGGCATGATCGCTAATGGAATTTGATTCTATAAGCATTTTTATTTTTTACTTTACTTACTCTTAATCAATTTGAAAACATTTATAATTTTCCATCTATAAGATTAACTTTTGATATAAAATTAGTAAAAGTTTTTGGCAAAATGACAGTTTGGGTATCCAGAAATGATTAAATTAGCTTTTAGCAATCCTTTGATATGGTTTTCTAATTTGTATGTTTTTATAAATATGATCCCTAACTGCATAGATATGAACTTAATATGATAAAAAACTTAATAAATCATAAAAATAAATCATACAAATATTTTTTTTATTATGTTATCAAAATGCATTTGATGAATTTGAATCAATGAGTGCCCAAGAAAAAGCGATAACCTGCTCAGATCATAATATTAGGGAGACCCAAAAATATTCGCTTATTTTGTGACCTTATTTTTGAGATCAGTTTGTTTCCAGACACAGTTACGAATACATCTTTGTACGTTACTTTATTGCAGAAATATTATTTAAATCTATTTTTATGTGAAACAGATTTCTTTAATTGTTAACAGTAAATTGAAGGACTACAAAAGTGATGAGAAAATATGTTGAATAATGACAGATATTACATTTTATAACATTTTTTAAACTTTTTTACTAAATACGCGAATATTTTTGGGTTCCTCTTATACGATGCACTCTTATTTATGGACCAGATAAAAAAATATCGTTCCAAATATGCTATCAAATAGTGTTAAAGCATATTTATTGAATGTAAATAATTTGGGTACCATTTTCATATCCACCAATTTAGATCCACCAGATAGAATCATCGTCATCTTAACGTTAAATAACTAACCTGTATCGTGTAGAAACAAGAGAAACAAGGTCCAGTTGGCATAAACGATGATCAAAAATTGCTATAATTAATCTTGTGGATATTTTTTTGCATATCTATTGTTATAAGCATTATAACATTTCAATAAATGCGACTTAGCATTGTAATACATTTTCACTGAAGGTAGAAATTTGATCGTGATTTATTGGTGGAATAAATCTGACATACATTAAAATTTCCCAGTATTAAATTACACATTTATTATTCATAAAGAAGTAAACCACGCATAATCTGCTGCATTGGTCCAAAAAGTCACGTCGCACAAGAGGACATCATTTCGAGTCCAAGCTGATGCTATAAGGATTCTGCAAATTTTGCATAATCGCGTCCGAATTAAAGATAATGGTTACATTTGCATGTCCGCATATCAAATGTTATCACGGAAGCCATATGCCATAAAAAGGTAGACAAAGCCTTCCAGAGGCATTGTCTCCAGCCGCCCTACATTTTAATCAGTTGGCAAATCTCTCGGCCATACAAATGAGTTCCTACAAGCTGGTATTGTTCAGCTGACCTCACCGGCTCCTTTCACGTGAGATATTTATCAATCTCCAAACGTAGGAGATCATGCCAAGATACGACAAATAATTCAGATGCTTTCCTTTTGTACGCCACTGAACGATTCCGCTTATTCTGCTTTGGCGGCACGTACTACACCTGATTCCGATAATCAGCCTAATGGAACTTCCTCAATCTCTTGCAATGGACACTTCGGACTTTTTGTCTGATTTTGATGCTCGTCGGTTGAGTTACGAGCGTGCTTTATTATGAAATTAAGTGCAGAAGTAATAGGCTTGTGTAACGGCATCGAAGTATAAAATCTGATGAAGCGATGCTCTTTGAGGAAGCGATGATTGTTAACATTCATTCTGCATAGAAGTCTAAGGAATGTATCAATAATATTAATATTTTCATTTTAAAATCGGCATTTTGCACTAATTTCGATAAAAATATTACAATTAATTATACATCCTTATCTCATTATACATCATCCCAGTCAAACATAATTGATCTTGATTTCCATAGGGCGAATTGTTATTATTTCATCCATTCGTTCACATGATCTGACTATAGACGAGCTAACCAATTTCATCTTTGAATAATGCCCGATAAATTTATTTTATTATCGATCAATGGCTTATAATCATATGTCAAAACTAACTAAAAATCAATCATTTTCGCAAACATGAAAATTTCAATGGTAAAAATGCTTGAATTTATAGTGTATATTAAGAATATCTTTATTAGAAGTATTAGAAGATAAAATATTGATAAATAGTTTTTGATGCTTGTTGCCTAAATATTGCGTAAAAATTTTATTTTAAAACAAATATGTCTGAGATTACAAATTAAAATGAAATCATCCCAATTGAGGCAAAGTTTTTGAAGTGAAAAATCTATAGGCGTGGTAGGGTAAATTAGCCTGAACGTTACAAAAATTAAAACTCCAACTGGCAGTTGATCAAAAAGAAAGTGTAGCGTAAACAAATTATCTTCTGTCTCTCTCTAAATGCAATGTGTTAATTTAACAGCGCCATCTTCTGTAACGTTGCGTCTGCAATCGTCGCCGGTTGGGTGCTGACCTGCGGGAAGCGGAAGTCGAGGGAAGTCGTCGAATGGCCTTGGTTGCGGGAGGACGTCCTTCCCACAGCCAGATCTCTCTTTCTTATGTTGAATAAAGATTGATCTTGAGAAGAAAGTCTTTAAGTTCGATGCCTTTTTTTCCTGTGGGAGGGGAATCTTGCATAAGACACCCTGTGTTTGATCCCACGGTAGTGTCAGACTCTTACTGACTAAACCCCTCCCTTATCCTTCTCTTCCCTCCTGGTATTGTTTTCCACGTTGCTACAGGAGGACAGGTAGTCTGGCCTTGATGGATATCATAAAAGCTCAGCTATGCGTGTATCTATACGTAACATAGAGCAACCACTAGACCAGTAGTGCGCCTAATTTATTATATACTACACAAACATAGCTTTATCTTTTAGATAACAATTTCTGTTAAAAAAATAATAAAAAAGCAATGGTTAAAATCAATTTTTCTTAGGAACATAGGAGTGAACGGGACATCTATAGGATCAACATCGATCACTCTAACATAGTTTTTATAACGTATGAACTGTTACTTTATTTCTGGATTGGCAGTTGGATTAGAAATTCAATCAGCTCGAGATCAAATTTACAGGAAGTATGACTGTTGACCACATTTAAAAAACATATATATATATATATATATCCTATGAAAAACTACGTCAAAATAATTTACAATGATCCCATAAAAGGGACTGCAAAAATCTATTTTAAATAATATATTTTTACTGTGAAGTTTTACAAAAACACATGCAAAATATATTTCAATGTCATATTTTTTTTGCAGTTTTATGAAAAAAATTTAAACAAAATCTTTCTTTTAATTTATAGATACAATAGTGTTAAATCTGCCAAGCAGAAGACATTTCCACTAAAATTAAATTTATCGAATTTGTGTCATCGAGATCATCAAGTTGAGCATCATCTTGTTTTAAGAAAGATGAGATAAATGGTTACATATTCAGACATCGATATTATGCTTACTTGTATTGTATTTTTGGATTGGATATTTAGATTTGCCCATCGACCTATATATAGGACATCTTATATGCTTGAGCTATTGCTGATATGTAAACCGTGAGCTGTAGTAATTTAGTATATACCAAATGCGTATTAATTTACATTACATATGATTCATGGATGCATTCAAATAAAAAATGACCACACTGTGTTTTATATTGTTATTGGAGCTTAAATTCTAAATAAATGTAATTTATTCATTACAAAAATATTAGATCTTATGTCATATTTTATCAGCGTGTATATTCAAGCGCCATTAAAACTATTGCAAAAAATAATCGAATACATGTCTCGACTATTTGTTATATTTTTTTGTGAATGGCATGACTAAAAGAGGTTATGATAATAATGTGTTATTATATGTAATAATTATATATAATAAATAAATAAATACCAATGGACGTGTTACATTATTGACGTGATAATTTTATTATTTTGACATACATACTCGTGCCGGTATTTATTATATTTGACTTTTTTGCAGTGAACAATCGCAAAAAAACACATTATTTTTTTGTGTTTATCAATATTTACTGAAGGCCCCCAATCAGAAATAAGCAACGACTGGATAAAGCCGAGATAATCTGGCGCTTAATTAATCTAATATGCACGTATATAATCGATGCAATAAATTCAAATATGCACCGTCTGCAGATGAAAAAATGAATTACGTGATTCACATGCACCAAATTGCATGCTGGTTACAACAATAGATCCAAACAGGTGATATTTCACTCGGGCAAATTATACGGTTCAACGCGTCGCCGCATAAAAAGGCGACCCGGGGCTATGGAATTGCTTGCCCAATTGCGAACATAATATGTTGTTCTGTCTATCATGGACTGTTGGTCGTTAAGGCATGGGATTTTCGAATATCGAATTCAGATTCTGCACAAATCATGCGGTGGGCTTTGCTCTTAAAATATCATTATCGGACCATCTGAGATCTCAATGTTAATCGGTTGGGGCAAAAACGTATCGATAAATGCAATTTTATTTATATCCGCCATGTAATTTATTAACTCGAT
Organism: Stenopsyche tienmushanensis; assembly: GCA_008973525.1. NCBI lineage: Eukaryota > Metazoa > Arthropoda > Insecta > Trichoptera > Stenopsychidae > Stenopsyche > Stenopsyche tienmushanensis. The sequence continues at coordinate 576,646 of WACJ01000214.1, forward strand.
TGATTAGAGATACGTATAAGGAATTAATTGCTTTTTAGATAAGCTAAATGTGTATTTTTTATGGCAGCGAAACAAAAAGTGTAGAAAATAATCTCAAATTGGAAGAGTGATTTATAATAGATTGAATGTCTGGACTAAATCTAACTTATTTATTTAATTCAAATTCCTCTGCATACCACAAAAATTGGGGTAATGTATAAGTTTTTACACAATACTAAATAACAATAGTAAATGTTTAATGGATATTCAAACACATTCCAGAATTATTGATCAGATATACTGATTAAAGAATTTGACAAACTTTATTTTATTATATCGTATCAATTTATAGTTTTTTTGTTATCCTGAATGACATTATAAAATCCAGTAATCAACCCTCTGTAATTAAAAAAACAATCAATTACCCAGTTATTTATCTTTTTCAATGCTATTTGTCCTACATTGTCGATTGATGGATCTTTAGGCAATTAAGACGCTTTTTTCCGGGAGGGGGGGAAATATGTAAGGACTGAGTAGTTTTCCTCGGGAGAGAGTGAAAAATTATTCTAGACGGCCTTGTTGATTTTACTGGAAAGAGCTTTCTGGAGTACAAAGAGTCCAGTCTAAGGAATCCAATTCCGAGCCAAAGTTTCGATCCCGGGATTTCGGGATTGCATTGCATTAGGGATCTCGGGACTGGGATTTGCAATAGTTTAAGAAAAATGTGCCCGAAGTAACATTAAAGCATCGAGTGTTTCATCATTTAGTCGGGATCTGATTTTGGAAGCTAGGCAACTTGCTGCAGAAAATGCACGCTCAGCCTCCACACTCGATGGATGTATCATCATCAGATATTTTAATGCTAGTTAGTTAGTTGATGACCGCGTGAGCCCCCATTTTCGTACAACACCATCAATGTGACTGATAAAATTCCTTTCTGCTGAGACGCGGACTTAATTCGCGAAATTCCCGATTTCCCGACAAATTATTTATTTCCGTCGCTGAAGATGAATACTTATATACTATAATACTTTGATGTGATTCGTTATTATATTACGGAGGAATACAAAAATTTTGAGCCCCGTACCTATTATATTTCATATCGATATTCCCATTATAAGAGTCGAGGTGTAGTAAATACACCACCGGTAGAGAAAGGTTAATTCAATAATTTGAAAAACATATGTACTGTATATATGTATACATAGATTAGATAGTTACTGCCCCTAGGTGTCGCCTAAGCTCGCCAATTAGTAGTTAAGCCACTGTTTCCAAGCGTCCAGATTTTGGCGGGAATGTCCAGATTTTGGCGGGAATGTCGGGAATGCCTTCATTGTGCTGGTGAGATGTACGATGTCTGGTTAATAAAAATTTAAATCCCGAATTTTTCGGGATTTAAATTTCAATTCATTCATTACTGTCCCGAATTTTTCGGGTTTTAAATTTTCGTTCCCGGAAAAATGACTATTTTTCAATTTTCCGTTCTTAGTTTTTAGTCCTTATTTTATAACAAACATTCTACATGAATCATTTTGTGGATACTTAATTATTAATGATTCGTTACTTAACGTATAATTTTCCATTTCTGCTTCTACATAAGTATATATTTTTGAGGTGGCTTTTAGCAATCCTTTTTATGAGACTATTGCCAATCATATTTACATGGTTTTTCATGTGAAATATGTATTTTAAAAATGTGGTCACCAGCCACACGTCCTGTAGATTTGAACCCAAGATGATTGAGTTACGAGTCCAACCGCTTAACCGCGGGATTACCTACAGGTCAAGGGTTATAAGGATTATGGATTTACAATTTGTTTATAGAAAATGTCTATAATTATCTGTTCTATAATCACGTAAGCGACAAATATAATTTAAATAATTGATTAAAGGTAAAATAATTAGGACTAGATGTATATAATAATATAACTTATTAAATGAAAGGATATTGATTTGATGCTTTATGGGTGGATGATGGGGAATCCCAGTCTGGGTATGTAATAAATATATATAAAGAGAACTTAACAAAATAACTTAAGATTACAAATGTGTATTATGTGTTTGTATTGACTTAAGTATTGATTTAACAGGACAATTAATGGAATTTAACAAGACAATTATTTAGTGTTTCTGATAGTATTTTAGACGATGAAATTAAAACATATTATTAAAAATAAATGTATAGCTCTATGATTTTTTCCCCATCACATTCATTTTTAATTGCATCCATTACAGCATTTGTCTTTCTTATTTCATCATTTTATCGGTAGTACTTATAAATTTTTGATATAGCTTGTGCGCTTTTATGACTTGGTAATAATTACAGCACTTCCAAATGATCAATCCTTGGATCATCATGTTTTTAATTGGGTTCATTAGAATTACTCATCGGCTTAAATACGTCAAATTACATCGCAATTTGTTTGATATCAATGGAGCATCATGCAGTATTTTCTTATGTAATTGGTTTAGGTAGCGAAATGCTAAAGTCGAGGAAGTGTTCCCATGCATTTCTGCAATATCTGTTGGCAAATTGACGAGACCTGGAATATCGTCGGATGAAAATTGTGCAGGTAGCCAAGGAGACGGGTCTCGGGCCCAAATAGCTAAAGCACGACTTCCTGCAGAGCCGCTACGTGATGCTACCGCCGCCTCACGTTACCCTTTCGGCCTCTGCAGCAGAAGCACGAGAGCCCATCGGCTCAATGGTAAAAGCATCTCGTAAAAGAAATTCGACATATTGGATCACGACAGCGATTTTATTACTCGCAGCCCGTGCATCAACCTGTGCAACGGGATGCATAAAGCATTTACTCGCCGACGTTTCACGTGATTTATCGCGCTCAGTTTCAATCGAACATCCCTTGGGCGCACCGAACCACTCACAAATATGTTATGAGCTGCATGCCGGTTTTATGTGTGACAATATTGCTCCCGACTTAGCAGTAAATCGTTTTATCGTCTTTTTGAGTAGATTTAACCCTTAAACTGCCACGGTTGAAAATGTATTTTTTTCTCTTGACAATCTGCTTCTGAAGGACATTTAGACGTTTTTATGTCGTTAATAGTGCTAACACGTGTAGCTTTTCATTATTTAATACGGACCTTCTATTTCATAAGCTCCCAACCTTATTTGGGTGGCGAAAATGGATTTCATATCAATGTAGTTTTTTTTTCACCTCAGGGAAGCAACGCTGAAATTTATTTTCAAGGGATTCGAGATGGCCAAAAATCTCCCCCTTCAAATTTTAATTAATTTCGCCTTCAGATTCATTTAACACACTGCAGAGTTTCTCAAACATTGCAATGTTTGCAAGATTTATTTTTCTTCGCCAGTTTTGCAGCTTGGATAAAAATGCCCTGAGATTATCGTGACATGCGATAATGTTCGTTTCCTTTCCCTGATGTTCCAGGATAAGCTTATTTTGTCTGTCTAATATATTTGTTAGATATGCTTCTCTTTTCAGCCAAGCTTTGTCGATAAAGTGTACCAAAATGTCATGTTTCTCTTGCACTTTCAGGAACTACTCGGTTTCATCTTTCAATTCAGACACGATTCACAACACTTTCTTTCGACAAGCAGCGTATTGCAGTGTAGAAAAGAATAATATCGTGATCAGAATTCAGAGCTCCAGTTTTGGTGTAATTTACGATTTTTATCAACGAATGAAGTACCTCTTGCAGATGAGTTAGAAGAGTCTTACTGAAAAGGGTATACTGGTGAATCATGCAGATTGCTTGGGGAGCTACGTCTTTTAACTTTTTCTGAGAGCCCGACTTTGATCCCCAAACATAGATGGTACACAATCCGTATCGTATCATCTGCAGTACTTTGGACTGAAAGCGTTGCAGGTATTGTTTCTTCTCGAGAATTTCTCGAGTTATCAAGAATTCTCATTTCTCGAGAATACAATCGTCAATATGGGCAAGTTGTTAATATTGGAAGTCGATGCAGCACCCCCGTACGTTTAAATAGGCTATACTCGAAATATAGTTTTGAATATCAGTATTTTATTCTGTAGGGATAGTTCTGATTTTAGTCCTATCAGCCAATATAAAATTTTCATTTAAGGTTCAAGTAACTTAATTTCTTTTCTGATATGCATTTACTAAATTAGACGCCTGTCCAAGTGCATACCGAGATATGTAACTTCGTTTACTTGTAGTAGTCATTGAGTGAAACAGTAGAACAAGCTCTCTTCTATTATTAAACATGATATACATAGATTTGCTTTCGTTAGCCTTTATACGTCACTTGAGACATTTTTGAATACTGTTGAGGTCATGATGAAGTATTATAGTTGCAGGGTCGTTATATAAAGTAAGAAGAGCCGTGCCTCCGAAGGTGGCAGTTGTTATGATTTCTGTTGTCGGGAGGTCGGCTGTGTATAGAACTGGAACAAGTACACTACCTTGGGGGATTTCGAATTTTATGTGATGCAGTGGCTTCATCTTCGTATTTCACATAAAATGTTCTATTTGTCAGGTATAATTTGAGTATGGAGAATAAATTCATGGGCAATTGTTTTCCAAATTTAAATAGTTGAACCAGGTGTTACACCTTATCATATGCCTGGGTTACATCAAGAAATGCAGCTGAAGAGGATCAAGGAATCTGTAGGTAGTCCCGCGATTAAACAATCGGGATAGTAACTCAATTGTCATGGATTCAAATCTACAAGAGGTGAGGCAATAGTCCCATAAAAAGGACTGCTAAAAGCCACATTAAAAAATGTTGCTGAGCAAATTTGTTTGTGTTCTAAGTCCTATTCTATTAAAAATCGCAAGTTGTTGGTGGAATTCAAATTGATAATTGGTTATTACGTTATTTTTTCAAAAGCTTTGGAGATTATCAGAAGCAGGTTGATAGTCGTGTCTATAGTCTATAGACTAACAGTATATTTATTGTTTAAAATATCAATAATGCCTTTTATAACACATAAAGTTAATAACTCGCGTAATAAAATAATATTTTTAAATTACAAGACTGATTTCCAGCAACATTAAAAACACTCTCTCATATTAATTTGAATGCTACTCATCAATACATATGTATGCTACTTACAGGTTTTACGTCTTCTTCCAATACGTAGGAATTAAATAATTCCGACAGAAAATATAAACGCAAATATTTTTTGACTTCGTCTACGTTCATAGTTTATTTTATCTTTTAATGTATGCTATAAAGATCGAAATAGGTAGTAATCAGAAGGTGTTATGTCTGGCAAATATGGATGCAGTAAAATTTCCCAGTGTAATTGTTTTAATTTTTCACAAGTGATTTTCGTTTTATACGGGGAAGCATTATCATGCCGTAAAATAATTTCTCTTCGACTGAAAAATACTGTATTGTTTAATTGTATCTAATTGTCGACATAAACCTCAATGGTTTAAGTAGTTAATAATAAATAACTCCAGTGATATTCTGCCAAACACATAAAATAACCTTTTGAAGTGTCAATCCCGACTTAGGCGTTGTTTCTTTGAAAGCCATTGTTTTTTTACATTATCGTATACAGTTCATTTCTCGTATCCAATGATAATTTTCTGGAATAATGGTTGTGTTCTATCGCTTTGCTTATTCGGGGATAGTTTGTGCGGCATATAAATATCTATCCTTCTAACATTACCAATGTGTTTTGAATGAACGATTAATTTTGAATATGAGATAATTTAAAATATATGTTTTATTGATGGACAAGGGTCTAATATAATTGAAAATCGCAGCATATTTTCATCAAAATTTGAGGGTATTCCTGATTTAGATGAATTTTCTGTTGCCAGATTCAAGTTGTCTGAATCAATATTAGATTGTCCAAATAAATCATGTGCTGAAAAATTTGTCAAAATAAATCATAAATATAAAAGAAATGGAATGAAGAATCGAAAAATATTTTATATCAAAACTCATTGAATTTTAATCTTCAGGAATTAAAAAAAAATTAAATAGATGGGAAAATCGTATTAAGTGTCGATGAAAATGATTGTTTAATATTTTATATAAACGACATTCCTAACTGGACAATCTATTATTTTCAATTTTTTCAATCAATTTTTATTGCTAAACTGGTCTATATATTTAATTGAAAGCTGATGAATTGTACAAAGACGTTTTCTTCGCCGTGTTTGGACACAAACCGAGTTCAAAAAAGAGTGAGTGAACATAATGGATTTCTTTCGGGAGGACCTAATATTTACAGCTTTTATGCTTCGTATTTATTACTGATTCACCTAAATACACTTTTTTATTGACAATCTAATTGGCATGAATTTAAATACAAAATATTCAAGCAAAATGCCTATTAAAAGCTTAAGGTGTTAAATTCTTAATAAAATTTTAGAGAATGCAAAATCAAATTATGAATTTATACCAATCATTTGATTTGAATAGTTGTTTTTTAGACTGATTTAAATTTAGTTAGGGATGTAAATTAATTAGTTTTACTGATAAGCAGTTTTTTAGTATCATATTATGTTTGGCGAATGTTAAATAAAATTAATTATATGGACAAAAAGTTTTGAGGACAAAATGCACTCACAAGAACCTGTAACATGATACAATTTCTAATGCGCTAGTGTGCTAATTTTTTGCTTGCAAAAACTGTGATTGAATTGTATAAATATGTTAATGGCATTTATGAAAATAAAATATCTACTTCATATCTACAAAACAAACCAGGATGTAAAACTGTTATTAAGATCAAATCAAAGACTTGTAAGTGATATGTTATTTGTATACATCGATTATTGGTAATTGAGATATGGTATTTTTAATTGATTGTAAACTTTTTAAAGCGATTAAGTTAATAGTATCCAATTCTTAATATGCATCATTTGTTATATATAATACAGTTCGTGGAGCAATTTAAGACATATAAAAGGATTATGATAAATGAGTCCATTTAGCTGAATGAAACGGACGGCGATACACTTGTCCTCGGTCGTGACTGGAGCTACTGCATTGCTCTACTGTTGGAAATAGTAGAAAAAACCTACTATGAAGGGTACTCGAAGATATGGTTTATCGATCCATTGAAATAGCTCTGTCAGTATGTCTGCAGTTATGAAAAGGTTAGAGCAGAGAGAGGCAACGATTTAATCTCGACCGGTCGATTTTCTTAACAATTTTACTCAAACGCTCCAATAAATTAAGCTCAGATGATACAATCGACTTTAAAACGCTTCTATCGGACGCTTGCAACGTTAATGATCTGAAATATTTGCGCAGTAAAAATGCTTAAATATGAATCCAATTATAGACTTCCACGCAATACGACCGCTTTTAATCCTTTCTAGAGCACTTGCGTTTATCTCCCTAACGACTCGATACAGCACAATGCAAAATTTATATTATTAACGCGGATTAGAAGAAACTTCACACTTTGCAGCGTTACAAAATAGCAGCTCTCGAAATTAACAGCCGATTGAATATAGCATTCGGCCATATTGGTTATTGCGATTATTTATGAACCTATCACAATTTCTGCCGTTAATGGAGTTGCAGCGGCAATTTCACCTCGATGCAGATTCGCTAATTGCGTTGTAAGCGACATTGCGACACTGTCTTGTGTTAATTGTTACATTAAAATCCTACATTGTTTAAGAGAAAACAGACTTCATAACGCCGCACGCGTGCTAACTTGAAGGTGCTATAAGCAACACGTCAACAGTGGCTTCCAACTGCAGATCATAATTATCTTAATTTGTGCTAAGAAAATTAATTTTCAATGCATTCCCATACCATATTCAAGTGCTGAATTCCATTTTATACTATTATCATGATTTTTTCCAACTTATTTTCTAAAACCTGCATAGAATACCTTTTCAAAGAAAGTAGCTTTCGAATGGTAGTATCCCATTTGTCTTCCACATATGATGAAATTAAAATATTTATTTGAATAGGATTAATTTTAAATAATATTATAATTATTGCTATGAATGCGAATTCAGTCAAATCAAGACGATCGATCAAAAATATTAACACTTTATTGACCGAGCCCGAGTTAACGCGTGATAAGAATGACATAGCTTCAGCTTAAAAATAACATCATAGGAAATAGATATTTAATTATTTTTATAGGGGTAAAAGTACACACATATGTGTTTTATTATGTTTTAAGTTTTGATCAAAATATTAAGTATTCTGGGTAAATAAGAAGTGGAATAAAGATAATAATTTGGCAACTGAAGATCTTGATACGTCTTCCACATCATCATTTTTTTTTCTAGAATACGTCTAATTCAATTGATCGTCTTCCTTCTGGTATAATAAAGCATCAACTCATAAGCATCCTCAATAAAATAAATAAAATGCAGCAGAGAACAATCTGTAGATTTTGCATTTCAAAGATTACTCATAAAGAAAAAAACACCAATATGCAAACATTTTAAAACTCTTTTAGATCTGAGAACAAGGACTCAACAAGGAATTTAATTTTAAATTTATATAATAAATAGCTTAAAAAATACCCTCGGTCTCTAGTATATTTTTATATTTATTTTATGATTCAAACAAGTATTAAGTGCAATGGAATGACCATTCATATAAGTAATATCATAAAATATCTTTTTTTCCACTTTAACACACTGATACTTGCGCCATAGATTGTAAACCACTAATATATTTACATATATGAATGCAATAAATAGTTTTGAAGGTACCAGTGAAATTTCGATTCAATCTATATGCTGATTTAAGAATTATATCATCATCATAGTGCAGTCACGAATAGTCCACTGCAGAACTGTGGACCTCTTCAATATCCATTTACATGAAGGGGTTACATCCATTTCGTCTGTATTATATATTCACCTCCTCATTCGTTCGATATTGAAGGTAGTATAACCTCCGAGTTTCATTTAGAACGCTCACCTAGCGGGCCACCTAGATGAACGTGTAGAAGGGCGCTTTCGCAATCGTTTCGATAGGGAGTGTGGGAGGTTTTTAAAGACTGAGCAGTTTTTCTGGAGACAGTGAAAAACTACTCTAGAAGACCTTTTGAGGGGCTTTCCAGAGTACAAAGAGTCGAGTCCCTCTTTTCCTCACAAGGGTGTTGCCGAGCTAGGGTGAAGTCATATATGACGCTTAAACTTCTCGGATTTGCTCCTACATCAATTGAGAGTGTCTCCCCGTCTCGTCCGAACTCCAGGCGAAGTTTAATGTGGAACACTCCAGACTATAAAGTGTTAATATACCAGATGTCCCCAAATTTAATACGATGATATATTTTTCCACAATCTGGATTTGAATCCAAACCTTTATAATAAGAATCCAGAATCTAAACCACAATTCCAACGCTTGGGCGATCTAAATGTTTTTGGTTTAAATATCTAAACACATAACATATAACCTAATATGAGAATGTGAATTGTCATAATGAAATATGACAACCAAACAAAATTATATTTTTCAATGTTATGTTAAGTTTAAGGGTTGCAATTGATGCATTCTTTAGATATAAGCAATAATAATACATTTTTTGCCATAGTTTAGAACCTGATAAGAAAATGGATCGATTTTCTATGGTAATAATAATGAATTCAGCCAGTTCAGATCACATTACTAAACATTATTAAATAGTTCATGATGTTCCATATTTTTACAATAAGTCTGCCATGTTTAGGGCGTGAATCTGATTCAATTTGTGATTGGTAAAAATTAATATAAAATTTTGAATTTATTCCCGATCTAGGTGCATCAGATCAAGTTTTTATCTCTTGATTTAATCATTCGAATCCAACTTTGACATCTGTTTGATGTTATCACTTTCCTGTAAAAGTCACCATGTTTAAATAAAAAAAGGCTTTGATAAAAGTAACATTGAATGCCTAATATAGCTAATAAATTAGTCGGAAGATTTTCAGATAAAAATTGATTAAAGATTGCTTTTTTATTCAATTTTTTTTTACTAAAAATATATTTTAAATAATGTTGCTTTTAATACATATCCATTGTATACCATTTTAAAGTGTTTTATATTATCTACAATGTCTTTGTTTTTCCTTGGTATTGTAAACATTTCATGCTGGATACCTCCCAGGTCGGCGTTTGTTCAATGCATATGATTTTGCTATGGCAAATTGCCCATAAAAGAAACGATGAAGATATCTCCACATCTCCAGAGAAGCCAATGAAGCTGTATCGGGTGGCTCAATCAGATCAAGATTAAGCTATACGGCACCAAGCGGGCTTGATTTATAGAAAATATAATTTAAAATACACACGATATTATATGATGGTATTATTAAGTTTTCATTTCTGCAGAAGATTGTGAAGCTAGGCCGTTGGCTGGGAATATGCCAAGGCGAGGGAAGCATTACGATGGCTATCAATTTTAATTAATACACCCAGGCTACCGAGTACCATTTCTAAGGTAATTTTTAGCTTACAGGTGCCCGATCCAGTCACGACTCGCATTAAACACTCAGACATATTATAATTGTTGATCACGTAGCTAATTTCATTTTGTATCTCTCTGAGCATACATCATAACATTGCCCATTAAGTGTAAATGAAGACCTCGAGCTGCCCGACTAAATGCGCAAAAAAACCACATAAACTGTGCCTCGAAATCCATAAATTAAGATTCCAGAGCTCGCATCCGAAAGATTTCTATTGAATCGATAAAATAGTTTGGGAAATCATTTCATTAATCTGCATGGGTTCTATTAATTGTTATCTTGCTTTAATAACACTTCTCTCTGATCAAAAGGAGCGACTTCCGCAATCCACCAGCTCAACTCGAAACCGGCATATACCACTCGAAAGGACTCATTTATCACTCTTCTAAGTATTCGGGTCATCCGAGAGAGACTCGTTGGCTTAACGAGGAGGTCAGCCTCAAGAATAGGAAATTGGTCGGAAAGATCCCGATCGAAAGTGAGCAGATAGCATTTTTAGCCCAGGGCCTGAACAAATCGACAAAAAAGAGCTAATCGCGACAATAAAAGTATCACCTGTTCGGTCATAATATCATGCGGTGCTTGAATTGGACTATTAATAATTTATGGACCGTTGGTCGAACCTGATCTCTGGTCTCCCGTGAGGTTCCCAAAAGGGAAAGTTACTCAAATTGTGACACAAGAAATATGAGACAATGCCCAATGGAGACAAACTGCGACGGCCGTAAATCTAGTTTCATTAGAAGGTCAGTCTTCTTCATCGAGCGGTCGCTAATTGACGTTATAAGTGATCGGAGAGTCACCGCGAGATTTTGAAAACAACAAACAAACGCAACGCGTTATTTCAATTGGCCATTGTATGAGTTTACACAGTGTGGAATTCGTGTTAATGTTCAAAAAAACATAATAATAAACTAATATTAAAACATTAAAACATAAACTTAAAACATACCCACCATCATGTAGTGAATTATGTAACAATTCTGTACAAACATAGTGAAGTAAACATTCTTTAAAATTCACCGCTAGATACATTTAAAATATCAGTAGTGCCAAACATTTTATATAATAAATTCTTAATCAAAAATCAATCATGGTCAACTCATCGGACGAGTCGTCAATCGACATCCAATACATGGACCAACCAGAACTGACAAAAAACCAATCCGAACCAACGAAAAACCAATTTGAGGACGGTGCCATAGAGGACGATAACAACGACCCATCATGGAAAACTCAAAACAAAAAGAGACAACGAGCTAGCCCCAGCCCAGACAAAGTCTTCCAGAGAAACAAGCAAACACGAACAGAAAAATACTGGCTGGCGGCACAAACAACAACATCCAACAGGTTCTCGTCCTTAGAAAATTTTAGAAAACAATGACGATAGACCAACCGAAAAATCAATAAAACCACCCCCTATAATTGTAACTGGAGTTAAAAATGTAGAACCTCTTACCAAACTGCTTGATTCCATCGCTAAAGATAAATACATACTCAAGGTCTTAAGCCTAGACCAAATTAAAATACAACTAACCGACGGAACCAAGTACGACAGCATTATCAATGCACTAAAAGAAAAAAATACAGACTTCCACTCATACAAAAAAAAGGAAGAAAGAAACTTTCGAGTGGTACTAAGAAACCTCCATCCCTCTACTGATAAGGAAACTATCAAAACGCAAATAGAGAATCATGGACATGAAGTGGAAATTGTCCACAATATTCTCGACAGAGTCACTAAAACCCCGCTACCGCTTTTCTTCATTGAACTAAAACAGAACTCAAACAACAAACAGATATACGACATAGAATTTATAGCGAGCACGAAAATCAAGTTTGAGCCACCTCGCCCAAAAAAAGAAATCCCGCAATGTACCAGATGCCAAAACTATGGGCATACAAAGAATTTTTGTTGCAGAAAGCCTCGTTGCGTAAAATGCGCAGGAAACCACGAGACCGGACAATGTCCGAGAAAAAACCGATCAGACGACGTCAAATGCGTTCTCTGCGAAGGCAACCACCCTGCAAACTATAAAGGGTGCGCAACGTACAAAAATCTACAGAAAACACAGTTTCCTGCGCTAAGAAACAAAGAGATGCCACCAAGCCAGCCCACATACCAACAATACAGCCGACCAGCGGGAACAACAAACAATGCCACGAGCCAAAGAGCACAACCGGACATCACCTACGCCCAGATCATGTCTAGAAACCAAACGCAGGACCAAAACCAACAGATTCCGCAAAATCAATCAAATGACATGGCAGAGTTAAAAGTCATGATGAAAGGGCTCATCGAACAGGTGAGTACCATGCTCAACATACTATCTACCCTCATCGCCAAACTTTCAATTTCTCAACGCTAAAAATAGCAATATGGAATGCCAATGGCTTGTCCAAACATGCGCTTGAAATTCAAAATTTCCTGAAAATGGAAAACATTGACGTTATGTTGATATCAGAAACCCACTTTACGGAAAAAAGCTATATAAAAATCCCACAATACAATATATACACAACAGAGCATCCAGATGGGACAGCTCACGGCGGAACTGCAGTTATACTAAGAAAGTCCATTAAACATCACGAAGCTGCAAAATTTACAGAGGAACACCTCCAGGCGACCAATATCGTCGTAGAAGACTGGAGAGGGCCCATCACCATTTCAGCCGTATACTGTCCACCGAAACACTGTATTAAAAAAGAAAACTTCCAAAGATTTTACAACACTCTTGGAAATAAATTCATCGCTGGTGGAGATTATAATGCCAAACATACGCAATGGGGCTCGAGGCTGATAACCACCAAAGGACGAGAATTACACAAGGCAATCACTGCGTTGAATCTTGCTACAATATCATCAAACCAACCCACGTACTGGCCAACTGACAGGAAAAAAATCCCAGACACCATTGACTTTTGCGTTATAAGGGGAATATCAGCAGCCTACTTCAAGGCAGAGTCCAGTCTTGATCTGTCCTCCGACCATTCTCCCGTCATAGTCACGATGAGCAGTCATGTGAGGAAAATACTAAAGCCCTTAACACTAACCAATAACCGCACAAACTGGAACGATTATCGCGAACTAATTGACAACCACTTGACGGCAAATATACCCCTTAAAACAAAAAAGAACATCACGGACGCAGTTGAACTTTTTAACTCTACTCTGCGGGAAGCCGCAAAGAATTCAACTCCGGAATGGACGCAAAAAAATAAAAAAGAACAGTTAAGCACAACAATCAAACAGAAAATTGCAGAAAAACGCAAAATAAGAAAACTTTGGCAAATAACGAGATCGCCAGAAAACAAAAACAAACTTAACCGAGCTATAAAAAACCTTAAAAATGCCATCACCAAAAGCAAAAATGAAGCAATCAGTGACTACCTCAACGGGCTAACCGCCACTGAAGCCACAGATTATTCACTATGGAAAGCTACAAAATATTTAAAACAACCCCAAGTAACATCACCACCTATCAAAAAGAAAAATGGAGAATGGGCTAGAAATAGCAAAGAAAAGGCGGAAATATTCGCTAGTCACTTGACAGAAGTATTCACTCCACACATAAACATGAATACTTCAGAAAGCGAAGATGAGATTCACCGGCCACCAATTACAAAAAAAACAACCATTTGCATCAAAAAATTCACAAAGCGAGAAGTCAGATCAGTCATAGCAAAGGTCGACATTAAAAAATCGTCTGGCTACGATCTCATTACGGGAAGAATGGTAAAGGAACTCCCTACTAAAGGATTTAAGTTCTTGGTACAAACATTCAATGCGGTACTAAAAATGGGCTATTTCCCCCCGCAATGGAAAGTGGCTAAGATTATTCTAATCCCCAAGCCCGGCAAGGATATACATGACGTCAAATCATACAGACCCATCAGTTTACTCCCAATAATTTCCAAACTTTTTGAAAAACTACTACTGAAGAGACTCAAGCCATTGATCGAGGAAAACAATCTAATACCCAATCATCAATTTGGATTTCGTCAACAACATGCGACTGTGGAACAAATACACAGGATCTTCAATAGAATACACAAGGACTTAGAAGACAGAAAATATTGTTCGGCAGCATTCCTGGACGTAACTCAGGCTTTTGACAAAGTGTGGCATCCGGGATTGCTATATAAAATCGGAAAACAACTGCCCACAAACTACTTTTCCATATTCAAATCATACCTGACCAGCAGAACATTCTACGTCAAATACGAAGATGAAGCCACCACGCTCCACGACATAAAATCCGGCGTCCCACAAGGCAGCGTACTTGGCCCAGTTTTATATCTTATATACACAGCCGACATTCCGACAACGGACACCACGACAACGGCCACCTTCGCGGACGACACAGCTCTTCTAACCTCGCACAACGACCCGGCAATAGCGTCTCAACTGCTCCAACATGACCTCAACAATATACAGAAATGGCTCAAGAAATGGCGTATAAAGGCCAATGAAAGTAAATCTACGCATGTCACTTTCACTAATAGACGAGAAACGTGTCCACCTGTCTCACTGAATGATTGCGCACTGCCACAGGCAGATGCAGTTAAATATCTCGGTATGCACCTAGACAGACGTCTAACATGGAAGACGCACATAAAAAAGAAGAAAAAGCAACTGGAAATCAAAATGAGAATGCTGTATTGGCTAATGGGCCGAAAATCGGAACTGTCCCTAATAAATAAAACACTAATATACAAAAGTATACTAAAACCAATCTGGACATATGGGATACAGCTCTGGGGAACCGCATCGAACTCCAATATAGAAATTCTCCAACGCTTTCAATCTAAAGTGCTACGTACCATAGGCAACATTCCATGGTACGTTACAAACGAAACAATACACAGCATATTGAGCATACCAACAGTGAGGCAGGAGATCGAAAGCCATAGCCAGAAGTACAAAAGAAGGTTAAACACACACCCCAACCGCCTTGTTGAAGAGCTGATCAGCCAAAACTCCGGAACGCGCAGGCTGAAAAGATATTTGGTTCATGACCTGGACAAAAGATTCAAATGAATGAACATTAGGTCCTCATTAACGAATGGGGACCTACACGAGACAGAAACGTCATAATAAGAACTGAATGTCCCCCAAAGGATAGATTGTTCAAAAAAAAAAAAAAAAAAAAAAAATTAGAAGGTTTCATGTCGACAATTAGAATTAATATTTAATTAACAACCATAACAAAATCTAGTTGTTTGATCAAAAGCGTACAAATTTGTAAAGCTCTTGATTTATTTGCAAACACTTCATCCATTTGCACAGACATAATATCTATCTGCTTGCACTATTTTTTTAAAATAATTCAATTTCTAATAAATGTACAATTTTCATTGACGCTTATTTCTATCGTCAGGAATTCAGCAAGGCTATAAAATTGATGCAGTTTTACATTTTATCTCATTATTCATCAACATTGATATAATTAATACTTAAGTTACGGAAACGAATATGTCGAATAGATTAAAGAAGATATAAGTTCCGAATCTAAAATGCTAAAAGGGGTTGATACAGGCATTTCTGGAATGTATATTTTATGATGAGCAGTTTGTTTGAGAAAAAACCTATGTAGGATTATCAGTCAATTAATCTTATCATTGCCACCCCATTCTTCAGAGTGTCTTTTTTTCAACTTATATAATTTAAACAAAGTAAAATTTATAAAAAATTAGCTCGCCACCAGAAAATAAGCATCCTTGTATTAATAATTTATATTTATTTATTTGTATTAGGATTTGTTAGAATAAATTGAATTAACAATACGCACGTTTGTTCCAATATATTCTTAACAAATTGACCATATATCATTCATTATGATTAATTGCTATCTTCTATCAAATGACAGTAATCTTAAGCTATTTTAGGTGATCTTTGATATGAAATATTGCCTTAAATGCTTCAAGATTAACATTATTTTTCTGTTTTATATTCTTAGACTGTATGTTTTTCATTTCGGTTTTCGTTCTGTTTCAGCTCCAAATATTTATTTCGGTATCTAAGACTATGGATATTTTAAATTAGCTCACTACTCTAAGGGTTAATGATTGATGATTGGTTAGTTAGCGTGTTATTCTACATTTCTAAGATTATAAGTTTGCAATTTATTTATAGAATTTTTTTTCTATTAAATTGTCTATAATTTTAGAGCCATCATTTAGGCAATAAATAGCACTACACTCAATAAGTTTGTAGGATATTTTCACTTTAAACATTTTCCTCTTCATTTTGGATCTTTTCTTGTAATTTCTTCGAGCTGTGTGATTGATTTTGCTATTCTATTCGGGACTATGTCAGCCTGCTCGCAAAATCGTGAAACTAGGTAAAGATTATAATTTTTCTTTGAAATTCTTAGGCTAGGATAAATATATGGATAAATACTGTTTAAAATTGAATAGATGAAAATAATTATATGAAAATATATTGTATAGGATAAGGAGGAGTTTTGAGTCTCACTCGTGGCCCCGAATGAAAAAATGCGAGCCCACTAATTGTTACCGGCCGCTAAGACCCTTTTACAAATTTTTTACTAAAAGCCCTAAAATTAAAGGGAGTGTCCACAAAGTTTCCGTTTCCAACCGGTCCGAATTTTGAACCACTGACACAACGAAGGAGCGCTTCGCGATCCGACGCCATGCCCGAGCATGTACACAGAACATGATCTCCGTCATGAGTATTTTCAAATCAGTTCAAGCCCGGTTTTTATTCCAGAAACAAATAACAGTTTTGCCGATTTTCAGTTTTCGTTACAAGTCCCGTTCGAAGCCCTGCAAATAACTCATGTAAAAAAGATTAATCTATGCTCAAATTTTTATATTCGGCCACCGCAGAGTTGCGATAATTTTTATCATATGCTAGATTTCGTAATGATATATAGTTTCTATTGTTCTACTTACATCCATATGAAAGTATCATTACTCAATACGTCTCACTAAAATATGACTAAATTCGCTATTACCAAATATGATTAAAATATTATTTCGCCAAACAAGTTTTCTCGCGCAAATGGGCGTTTCCCGTGATTTATTTGCAGCAGTTGCTTTTTTCGTTGTCCATTGTTAAACAACACTTCACGGCTTCATCATGCGCCACAAACTGGCTACCAATTAACCACCTCTGGATTATTAAACGCCTGCTTCTCGTCCAACAACAATGGGTGTCTTAGACAATGGCGCTACCGCGGGCTTCGAACCCGGCCACTATCTATCTCATTACGGTCACTTTTACCGAGCCGCCAGCGTTTTTCAACATGCATGTGTGATTTTGGACCTGTAGAAATTTATCAAAGTGGAGAAAGAAAATTTATTATACAAACAAAGCGTCCTTGAATCATTTAAGATTGAACGTTTGAAAAATCGAATTTCGTTTCGAGAAATCGTTTCGACGGCGGAAAATCGTATGGAGCTGAATATCTTTGCATTCGAGTATATCTTTAATAAATCTGACATTGCTACACAATTGACCACACCCTCTTCTATGCACAAAACTACACTTATCACACTTCTAAACTAGATTTACAGTTGTGCAACTGTTAGCGTACATTTTGTTTTACATATCCGCATTAAAGGCATACAACAGGAATACATAATATTTTCGCCGTTCGTAATTCGTATCATACATCATATTTTCTAACGCCACTTCGTCGTATAGCCGAGACGATTTGCCGAGCAAATGTGGTCGGTCTAAGCGACAGACGTTTCGATTATTCACGGTTGTCATCATATAACGACCTCTTTATGGGGAGAGCTATGAACCTTTAACCCATCACAAAGCACGCGAGCACGCACCCATTGTACAAGAATAGTCCTTCATTTTAACCATGAACAAACAATATCAAGCAATTCGTTAAGCCCAATGCTGCTCGTAACATGTGGACGTAAAACAGACGGACGGAAGCATGAACGTGCTCAAATTTATCTTAATTGCAAACGTGATATACGATTGCCGAAACTATAAAAGAATCAAAATAACGGTCAAAACATATATGATATAAATATAATATATAATAACACATATAATTTTAACACATATAACATATAATTTTTAAAAAAAGCTGATATTTAGCTTTAGCAGACATATTAATTTGAACTTTATGGTGCGAAAGCTTGCCTTTTGAGAGCTTTTATGTGAGCAGAAATTGTGTAAGCATGTATTTTTTTGTTGTAATAGTCTTTATGCAAAAATCAATTTTTTACTTAAAGATTTTTTAACGTGAAAAGACGTTGAAAAAATGTTTTGTTCCCTCATTTGAGCTGTTTCTGGTTTTATCCTCAACAACATTTAAACCCTTCTTTTGAAAAGAAGTTAAGAAGACGAACTTCATTATACTGTTGAGAGTGCGGGACGTATAAATACGTCCAACGTAAACTGCATCGAAATTGGTTAGGACGTATATATACGTCCTAGAAATGTATGTTGAGTCCTAAAGCAGACGAGACTTTTTTTTGTTTAACGAATGTGTGAGTTGTCGATACATGTTTTGACATGAATTTAAGATAAGTAGCAAATTGGTTACACTTCGTTATTGTGTTGAAGTGGACGTGTACTTAGTAAACGGTGACTAGTAGCATGAGGTAAGATTCAAAGGCAAACTTATAGTTTTAAAATGAAAAGACAAAAAAGACACATTGATGCTCAGTTCAGACAGCATAGTGAGAAGCCAACCTATGCCATCAAAAATTGCATTACACCTAAGCCCTCATGCTTAGTTGAAAGGCATTTTCAAAGAACAAACGAAAGGGAACCAAAGCCAGGAAATGTCGAATTTATTACAAAAAGGGAAAATAAACTATATACTGGTGTTCGGATTGTGAGATAGCACTACATGTCAAAAACTGTTATGTTTTCAAATTTACGTATGGATATATTTTATTTTTTTAAGCTCAATGTTTCTATTTTCTTTATGTGCTTTTGTGTATTGTTTTGTATTTGTTAACTTCTCTATATGTTTACGTATCCAAATAAATTTAAAAAAATATTTTTCATTGATTTTTTATAAATTTTAAGCATCGTTAAAAAAAATAATAATATGAACTCACGCCAGGTGGGCAGGACGTATATATACGTCCTAATGAAAATGTGCGCACCCACTGTGTGTTGTGTTGTTAAAAAGGAACATTCTAGCTTAACAGGTTAATCAAGAATAAGAAATTTTATTAAGAAGTCAGGTCATACAAGAGAAAAGGCGTCAAAAAGTGGGACATCATCAGAAAAGTTAAAACAGTTGGTCTTTTCAGGATTTTTATTATATTTTAGCTGTGTGACTTCATAACGGTGAGCCTTTAACCCTTTGAGTAGTAAGCTATTTTTAAATCATCATAAACTTAGATACTATATTCGTATGTCTGCCACTTACCGTCCGTACAAATCCACTTATCCGTCAAGATGTAACTCATCATTGTTCCTGTGAATCATGAAATTTGATATTGCATTTATTGTGAAGGATCATATTAAAACCTTTATCTAAACACAAGGGGTAAAAATGATCACCTGATTTAACTATTTAAGTGCAAAACTGCTGTAGTTTTGCGGGAAATTTCCACAAAAAGTGCGGCATGACGATAAATAGACGTCGAACTACAAGTATAAATTATGTACTTGATGCGGCGGCATATTTTGCATTTTGTCTTCATATATTTTATTTTGAGCTTGATAGTTTAATTTATGATTTATAATATAATACCAATAGAGCTAAGAATTGTGTTTATGTTTTAATTTTTTTTATCGGAAAGCTATAAATTGTACTATAAATACGAATATATATAAATACGAATTTTGGAAATTTCTTTTGATTCAATATTTTTGAAAGTCAAAATTTTGAAAAATGCAAAATTTTAGACTAGAATACACCTTTAAAGTATATGGTCGTAATTCAGAAATAGCAGATGGAATATAATACAAACAGTCCAAGATTGTAATTTTTTCCAAATATCGATTAGTGTTGATGATTTATTTTCTATTTTATTCAAAATATCTCGATACGTATTTTTTATGATTTAAAAAAAAAACGCAAATTTTTGAAATCGCACAAAAAAAGTCGCATAAAAAAAGTTTGAGTGTATAAGGTTTACATGAATTAAAATTAAATTATATTGCCTTGCGGCAAAATTCAAAAGTGTTTTTTAAGAACATGTAAATAAATTCTCAAAAGATTTTCGTTCAAAATAAATATTATTTATTTGTGATGCATCGCAAAATAATTTTAAGCTAAAAATTTTATACATTAACATAAAAGCAATCCAATTTTGGTTTTATTGGAAAATCAAACAATTTTAAAAGCTAGTAAAAAACTCTATTTACGTGATATTTTTAAAGGAAAATTTGCACATTTCTCTGCGTATTTATTCCTTGGGGGAGCTACAAATAACTCTCAAGCTAAAAATATATTTTTACAAGCTTAAGTTATTCTGATCATTTAAGCGGCAGTGTGTACACTCGTAAATCCGGGTGAATGGGCAAGTCACCCAAGCATTAGTGCTCTACAAGTTCAAGACCATTAGCTGCACAGTGGACATTTATCATAAGCTAAAGGCCAAAAATAACTGCAAATATATGCACACGCGGCCCGGTGCATTATTTCATTAGGTGCGTCATGTGACGCAAGCCGCTTGGACGTGGCGCGTGCCGGTGACGCGTGCCGCAGACACGTGACGCTCCCGCCGGCCGCCTGCGCATGCGCACTTCCTGCACTACCATTCACCAGGCCTTTCAAACCGATTCTGCCAGACAAAATAAATAATTTATACAACATCCTACGTTTGTAGCATACATCCAAGATGAAAATGACATCCCCTGAATCACCATTACCAGATACAACAATAAAAGCCACGTGCCGTTGATCATCCTATTGAGTAAAAGCGATGAAAATTGACGGAGTGGCATCATTTTAATGCCTTTTCAAATATTTTTTCAAACGCATCGCCTAACATAAATGTCTCTCGGATGATCTGAATATTTTTTTGAAACATCATTCAATTATCTCAATTTCATATCGGCTTTCTCAGACGGTCCATTGTATCGCTATATCAATATTATCACGCGTCAATCTGAAGTAGTAGCGAGCTTCAATCAAACTTTTTTCCCCGGTGTACCAATAGGTCGCTTTATCGATCCTCATTACTATGATTACCTTAATGGACACGAACACGATACAATAAATTAATTGAAACGATCTGAATAGACTGCCGCTGTGTTTAATTACGAGGGATTCGAGTCGTATGGGGATGATTGCAATATGGTGCCTTGGATGACGTGCAGGTTATGATGACTAATTCTGTCAGACAGATGACTGTATACACGATTTAATTACATTGATGTAATTGCTTGTAATCGTGGTCGTTATCGATGCATGTCGATCAATCAAAATAATAATGCACTCTGATGAATTGGTGATTGAGAGCTTATTCATTAAAATTTCGTTAATTCTTCATCTTATTGCTGGACTTAGGCGATCTACGTAATAGACTTTTCCTGGAATAGGTAATTTTTATTCGGTAATTTCCCATTGACTTCCACATACGATTTAATTAAGATAAAACCATAACGAACAACCTACTTTTTTCGAAAATTGCCAGCAGATCGACGATATTTATCTAAAAGATTGCTAAATAAGAAAATGTGTATAATCTAAATTATTTGTATTACATTTCATCGAAATGTTCAGAAATAATAAATAGTATAAAAACATTATGGGGGTGGAATTATATTATTAATAAATATATTTATTTATAAATTTCATCCACACCACATCCTTCACTATGGAAGTCCTAAGTTCAAAACACGTAATTTATAACAAAAAAATTAAACATTTTTTTACTTTGTACAATATTGTGTATAGTTTGACTTATAATTGAAAAGAAATATTAAAAAATAAAAATAAAATGAGCGATCGAAGAAAATAATGTGTTTTTACCAAATTTTTTTGTAGTTTTTTGTTAATTAAATATTTTTTTTGAATATTTTTACTTTATTATACGTCAAACTTTGAAAACATTTATTGTACACTTGTCTGCTAAATTTTATAAAGAATGCTCATATAGAACCGATAGGAGCACTTCCGTGAGCTAAGAAAAAGTAGTTGAGAAAAACGCGTTTAAAGTTTCTCCTTTCCTCAGATTCGTGTAGCGCAGCTTTTCCTTATCGGTCTATAACATTGTGAATTTTATTTATATCGACTTGAAATTTACTGATAATTTTCTTAAGCATTAATAACAAGGCAGAAACGTCCCTTAATTCCAAGTTTATTAATGCAGTTAAATTTTGCAAGTGAATCCTGAATATTTGTGATTCTACCAGTATAATTCAAATTATATGTATTTTCAAGAAGACGGGAATCAGAATGAACTTGACCCAAAAAAAAAATCAAATCAAAAATCTTTATGCAAATTTATTACCATTATGAATTTTAAAAAATCACAATACAGATTTTGACCCTTTTTGAAATAAATGCCGCTTCAGGGCACGCGTGTCAAATAAAGTAGTTTCCCTGCCGCATCTGTATAATCAATCAAGGATTAAATATGCATTTTCTTCTAAAGGTTAGAGTTTTATGGATGAATATAGGTCGCATTCAACACTGTGCTAACACATCACTCAATAAGTTCGTAGGAAAGTTTTGGCCTCCGTATTTTGGGATACGTAAGGTATTTTATTTATCGATTACCTTAAAAATAAGGAAAAACTATTGATAGAAAATATTTTATGCCGTTATTGGTGCGTTTGATGAAAGAAATTGGGAAAAAACAGCCCCAAACGAAGAAGAAAAAAGTGTTCTTTCACCAAGACAATGCATCGTGGCACAAGTTAACAATGGCAAAATTGCACTTTTAATTGCTTCCCCATCCACCGTATTCTCCAGATCTGACTTGCAGCGACTACTACCTGTTTGTTGATGTAAAAATAATGCCCAAGGAAAAGAGATTTGACTCCAATGAAGAAGTTGTTGTTTTTATACTCATCCTACAAACTTATTGAGTGATGTGTTATTTCAATTTCAAACAAACGCACTCTGAATAATTACTTTTACTTTAAAAAATACATAAATTTGTATTGTATGTGATGTTATTAAATCACAGTTTACAATAATTTAACCGAACTTCATTATAAAACCGTGTATTCAATTGGTTTATACAGTTGAATTGCTGTTTGCACAATATCAGATTTCATTTCCAGTATGATTTTTATTTTGTGAGCGTTCCCACATGCGCACGACAGACAACAAGTTTTTACGTCGTAATGGATTTTCGACTTATGATCTCTTCATATACGTTGCTAGAAACGCAATTAAGTGTATGTTAAAGGCATTGTAACAAGGCATTAACATAAGACGTGCAATTCATTTCAAATCCTTTCTCTTCGCGCGGCGCTTAATCTTCATATAATAGTTTCTCTTCTCCTTTTGGGTAGATTCATTCATCAGCACAAGTCAGATTATCTATCGCGGAATAATCATTCGATGCACAATTTGCATTACAAAGTAGCGTTCGAAGTCTGGGCACGTACTGCAGTTTCGATGTGAACAGGTTGGGTTGGAAGGCTGCATCTGCAGAAGAACGAATTTAGAGCGCTCAGGGGTAAGACATATCTTCATATCTCAACAGTTAGACGGTTAGTATGCAGACCGAGTCCCATAAGTAACCAGCATATATCACCAGCCCTCAGACAGCCGATGACAGATTCATGCAAGTAGCCTCGGCAATTATCTATGCACCGTGGCATGCGAAGCACCCCGATGCACTTTATCATCGTATCATAATGCACGTTAGTCCGATCGGTCGACTCGAAAAATTATGGCATTGAACGAGCCATACATTCAATTGTGTGGTATTCAAATATAAAGAACCCCATGCAACTTTCGTCGATTCGATATTTTACCATTTTAAGTCAAATGTTGATGCGTCTTCGGCGCCTCTTGATAATGCATGCAAAATTGGGGGAGGATAGGTGGTTTACGGTCAGTATACACAATCAGTTTGCAATATACGAGCTTAAATAGTGATGATGCTTCCCTACGTGGGACAGTACGTGCTGGGAGCATGTTAATCTCGGTGGGACGAGTGGGCGGCTGCTTTGTCGCAGAACGGTGCTCTCTGCCGTACTGTACCGCATTCTGTTGCTTAGATAAGAAGTAAATAATATGCAATCTGTAACATCGCACTCTGCACCGCCAACAATTGCAGCAAATACCTGAGATACTCTGTGCTAATACATGCTGTAAGGACACCTAACCATAATTGTACATCATTTTATATGTACGAGCCGCACCGACGCAGACTGACTTAGGAGTCTGGCCTGCGACTACAATACGCTCACTTGAACTTAGGTCGCTGAATTATGTTGTTATACAAGCTCATTTTATTATACTTTTTGAAATAGGTACCTAGACTATAAATAAAGCCAGACGACTATATGATACACGAAGACAATCCTTTTGATTTGGATGCATATTAGGTGAACCGGAAAGTAATCAAAATTTTGAGAGGTATCCATCTGCAGTCAATTTGCATCAAAATACGATTCAGGACAACATATATTTTATTATCATTAAATAGTTAGGAATTTGAATTTGGTGTTTGTGCTTTGAATCACTTTTTATTAGGAATTCGAATCGAGATTGAACCGGTTTGAAAATATGGACTTATTTCGGTTTAATACACATCTTATACGAGAGAGAATTTGAATTGATTTTGCATTGAACTCTAATGATGTTTATAAAATTTGAAAAAGCATATTATGATTTACAAGGAAAATAATATAATATCAATGAATTAATTTATAAACAATAATTATTAAAATCTTAACCATATTAGAACCACAGGTCTATGCATCCCAAACACGTATTTTTAATCTACCCTTGTAATTGAGATATTGTTTTAGTGCATGCGTCACTGATAAAATTATTGAATTTGAACCTTTTTTTTACTACCCTTATTTAGCCGGTGATATTATTTAAAGTCGTTATAATAGGCCTCATTCGACGGTATTTAGATTTTGGTTGACTCTCGTAATGAAGTATTTTGAAGCAATGTTATTATGTGATGCGAATATTAAAGCGCCATTCCGTACTTGACGATATATCGACGTTGGCACTTTTGGCAAATGAGGATAACGACAATACATCGGCGTCTGGCACTAAAGGGGTTAATCAATAGACCCTGTATACTTGAATCCTGCATACATCAACCGCGTGAATTCGTTTCGTTTAATAAATCATATTATACATTTATCATAAACTTATAGTTTTTATTATCAAACATTTAATTATTAATTTATATTATATTTTTCGTATAGTGAAAGTGACGGGTTTAAGACGTTTTCTATCCAATGGATTTTTTTCTGATGAAGGGAACTATGTAGAAAATAAGATACTTTTCAAAAAAAATTCGGCAATTTTTTTAATTTATACAGAAAATTCCGGGTTATATTTGAATTTATACAAAAAAATCCAGGTTATATTTGAATTTATACACAAAATTTCCGGGTTATATTATGTTCCTATGAATTGCCGCTAATCAAACTAGAGCATCTCATAACAATGTATACTTTTGGAGAATTATAACTTATAATAATCCTACATCTAAACTATGATCATCAATGAAAGATTTTCTTCACTATATATTTAAGGGAAATCATCATCAGGGTAATTAATTTTAATTTGCTTGAACTTGGTCATAGATCACAGTAGTAAACGAACAACAATCATCAATTGTAAATGTTCAATGTTCAAATTGTCGGCCTACAGTATTATTGAAATTTCTTCTGCTTATTCATAATATTTTCTAATGGATCACCATGATTTTTTGATACATTGATCATTTGGATCTAGATTCACCCTTATTTGCTGAAGTTGAAATTATAAATAATTAAGCCTGAATGCATATGTAATCATCGTGATCTATATGCATCACAGATCATATCTATCTTTGCATCAAGCATTCATATTTATCTGAGCATTCCCATGGAAATCTGGATGAAATATGGTTCCATAAGTATTTTTCCAGCCAAAATGCATTAATATCGATGAAATAATATTGGATTTTCAAAATATTCAAAGATGCAGAGCATTGTTTGAAACCTTAGCTCGCGACGTTTTCATCATTGCCATTTAGAGCTTGCCGAAGAAGCCATACGAAGTCCCAATGAGCAACATGTAATTGTACATCTTCGACTATCTTTACGCAGACAAATAATCAATGGAATACCATATGTCTCCCAGCACAAGACTTATGGCGTGGTACACGTTAACTATGAGGCGCCTCCGGTAAACTATGAAGGCCGGTAACTCTCGTTGTGGCGATGGAGTAAGATAGGGACACAAAACTGGGATTGCTTATAGATTACCTTGGGGATCCTGAGTGCCCGACCACTTAAACAATTTATTGTTTGCACAGATTCCGTCTGCGAAAATTAAATTCACCATACATGGCGATTGTACATCTCCGATGTCATGCTTTATTGTCGTGGTGTCTTTTAGAGCTTTTAAGTGATTTTCGAATGTTTGCAGGTTGATTCTGAGGTTATTGTTTAGCTGGCCACTATTAACTACCCCTGCTTATCTTCAGCTCGTGTCCAGGCAGTAACTGTCGGGGATTATCGACTTCGCCCACGTATTCTACCAGCAGCTAAATAACCACTATCACAAACACGAGTATTACTAACCATCGAACGATCTACGCCTCAATCCATTCATTCATCTTCCATTTAGAGCAGGAGGATGATCTTTTTTCAATGTGCATAAATATCTTCAGACTTATATTATGATACTTAGATATAATTCGTATTTATAAATTGAAATTACAATGCAAACATGAGCGATCTCTATTTTATTTTTGATTCATATAACATCAAATTCTGTAAAATATAGCCCTTTTCATGATAAAGATCAATGATAATTTGCTTGCGTTTATGATCTAAAATACATAGGTCTTATGACTTCATCTCTCCGATTATGGACGCTCAAATACAGAGCCTCTTGTCGAATAATTGCCGGAATGATTCTAAAACTTCACATCACGACAGTAAAACACTGTGATTACGAACATCTTAGAGGCTCCAGAGGTGGCTCACTGCACTGAGAATTTATCTTTATTGCACCAGGCGAACGGTTACACTTGGATGCAATAAAGTGCAGTGATATAGGCGAAGAATTTCGTGTAACAATATGCATAACCTGTCTTGGATTCCATAGCACTGCACAATAATTTAATTTATCATGGTGAAGATTGCTTTTTATGAGTCTATTCCAGAAGGCGGCTAATTGTCTAGCGTTAATTGAGGTATTAAATACAAATGCCAATTTTGCCTTGGCAATAATCAAAATGGAGAAAAGCTCTTGGGATGCATCTAATTACTGCCATCATGTGCTGTTAATTTTTATTAATATTTTGCATAATTATTTCTCAGAATTGAATGAGTTTGTATATATTATTTCAAAAACGATATACCTAAAAAAATAATATACTCCCGATATGCATTTAATTTATACAGTATTTTTTTTAAATTATTGCGATCCAAATTATGGTCTGAGCAAGTCATTGATTTCTTATAGCCACTCGCTGTTTCAAATTACTTGCCTCAATTTTGTGCTTAGTTTCTGAATTAATTTACTGTGACATGTGTTATAGTGACATAAAAATGAAATAAAGAGGCTTTTAAGACATAAATAATGGAAATATGATAGCATTTAGGAAATAAAAATTAAGATATCAAACATTTTTCCAAATACAATTGGATTATTTGGCATATATACCATAATTTATATTCAGTTATCAATATCGTTCAATCGGAGTTCATTTCCATGGTTTTACAATCGACAACCACCATCTCCCCATGCGGTTTTTCCCACAGGACATCAAAAGATACAAATCAAATTCGAGCACTCCGAAAGTAATATCGTACAAATAAGTAATTTAATATACGCTCGTCTAAATTGACGCACAAAGGACGAAAACCGCCATTTATCTATTGATGGGCGCATGCAACCCTCATCCCGCACTAGCAAAATAAACACGACGACCATATTGTTTGCCACTCATTGGCATCTCGCGTGGAGTCCTGTGGGAATCAGCATCCCCCGACTGTGTGTGGGACCTGCCGCCTACAATAGGGGATGAACGTTCATAAATAAAACCACCCCTGTGGATTAGCAACGGCCTGGCGCGTGCACCGCAATATGCGTTCTGTCGGCGCACGGTGCATCAAGTGAGTACTTGTACCACCCCTGCACTGGTGCATCAGGATAGGGGTTGATATTGTACGGTGAACGAGCCATCGATTCAAATGTGTATTGTAAATATTTTTTAGATCCTAACCATAAAATATTATTATCAACAATCGGAAAAACAAATATTTTTAAAGTAATCCAAATGTCATTTTCAACTGCTCTAGGAAACGTTTGAATTTGTATAGAATCATCTATGTATGCGTTAATATATTTTTAGATTTTATTGACTTTTAAGCAAATTATTATAGATTATTTTACAACAGAACGATTAGTATGTATACAAAAATGCAATATATATTATAAAGTATATTTTAAAATAATATATGAAGATAGTCCCAAGAGTACCCGATTGCAGGGGAGAAACTAGCTAGATTTTTTAACTTAAAACTAAAAAGCTTCTGTGATCATACAAATCATAGAAGACCCTGGCTACGCATTTATCCCCGAAAATGCCGCAAAACGTCTTAAAAGAGGACGGAGTGGCCACAACAAGGTCTGTGTATCCAACCAGTCCACTTTTCGGACCGCTAATATGACGAATGAATGCCTCGCGATCGGACACATGTCAACACGACGATTAGGAACTCTCATTATAAAACTAAGTGGTCCAAAGAAGACTGATTGGGTGGGTTGTTTGAATTTTACAATCGGTCAAAAATATTGTTGTCTTAATTTTATTGCGGGCTTAGTTAAAGTAAAATAAAAACCATGTGCAACTCTCGACTGGGTCGGTATTCTGCGTTTTGCGCCCCAAGCCCAGTTGCGCCCGTGGCGGGCGCCTGCTTTGCCTCCCTCTTGTTGCGGTTCTAATTTGTTGTGTATTTTTCTAAAAATAATTAATACTATGTTCATCTAAATATTATTTAAGATGGTAAATTCGGGTGCATGCCTTAATTGGACGCACTTCTTAGAGAAGATTTGCATCGCTTAAACATTAAAAAAATAAAATTAATTCATTGTTGTCAACTTCTATGCGATTGAACTCGACGCTTCACTTTATTAGTACGGGGAAATGGAAATGCATTGTCAAGCCCTATTTGATATTTTATCTTATATTATTAGGGGTTGAATCCACTACCAGGATCATAATCGTGTGAACTGCGGATTGACACTTGCCCTAAACCAGTTACTTGTACCACTATGCACCCTGTCATCAAATAATAGACGGCAATATGCACTCTAATACAATTGAATTAATTTATTGCACTGGCGTGTGAAAATATTGTCCTACTACAAAATATTAATAAATAGAGAATATTTAATAAATACAAATACTTACTAATAATCCTAAAATCCTAATACATAATAATTTTATAAAAAAATATTTAAGAATTGATGGATTTTCGCTACATTGCTGATGATTTGCTTTAATTAAAAATGCGGCACGTGTCCTAAGAATATCCCATATAAACGAAAGCCTATTGAGTCTCATAAATGCGGGATCAAAATCTACAGCTCAAATTTGTTCTATTCAATATGAGGGCTTATTATAATTAATTTTGAGCAATATTTTCAATACAATCTTACTCTGAATAATAATTTTGATGTATATAAAATTAATTTTATTGAATTTAAAATATTGCTTTGGTAAAATGATATTGGCTGTATAGCGTGAGCTAAATTTTTTTACGCTGGAGGGTGATTTCGTTGTACAAAAAGGGATGCTGTGCTTAGAATTCATTCTGCACCCCCACCTGGCGAATCAATTTAGCACCCCGGCTATGAATAGTGTTTACAAATGGCCGTATAGAATTTCAAATTAAAAACAAATCGTTCAGCGTTGTGCAGCCCCGTTGTTTGCGAACACTTGCGTGGTTCCCATAGGATGAATATTGCTTTCCCGGGATGTTGTCTATCTTTTCCCATATGAATATTAGATGGCATGTTTGGCAAATAATGATGAAGAATGGATTTGAACACATGTTACACGACTGGATGATGGGGCATGCTAATCAAATACGAAATGGAAAGTATCAATAACACATTCTACTCCCTGTATTGATAATGTCTTATTCTTCGATAGTTTTTAGCCATTGTCGGATAAAAAAAGACAAAGAAAGGATAGAGAAAAACCAGATGTAAACATTTGTTGAATTTAAGCAATCTCTATTAGTGCTTAGTGATGAATACCTTTGGAGATCAATCTGATATTTGTGTTTTATTCATAAGGTTTACATCCATTACCAAATAATAAATGTGCACAATTAAGAAAGAGGATAGGAAGGACATCTTCCCGCAGCCAAGACTATCTTACTAATCTTTGAAACTTTAATTTCAACTCTTGGAATTAGTTTTAAAATTTATTGGATAATTCTTAGTAAAGATCATTAATCATTTTGGATGCATCAAGTGCTTTCTTGTAATGGCAAAAAACCATAAAATACCTGAACATGGATTTCTTCAGTTCTGAGCTTAAATTTTACACAAAAATTGTTTACTATTCAATATCTCGATTTCCTGGATCTGATAAAGTAAATAGTAAAAGTTCACTCATTGGTATTTAAGCAATTCCATTATAACTTAAAAATGTATGAAAAGCAATGTGCAGCAGCCTCATAAAAAATCCTTTCTCTTATGTAAGTTGCCTTCATCCGATAATGGATCTAGCACTTTAAAGAGAAGAAGAACATTTTTAATGTATTCAAACACTTAAAAATAAATTAATTACTGTCGCTTTATATTATAAGTCTTCATAAGCATTCTCAGGAGCATATAAGGCTCGATCTAATTACTCGATGGCTAATAGGCACTTGGAACATAACTCATGAAGTTGAAATACCTTAGCGGGATGTATTGGCCAGAAGCCTTAACACCGTCTAGTATTTATGTTGAAGGTTTATTTAGCCATTTAATAAATATAAACAGGCTTCATAAAAAAATTCAAGTTAACACGCCACGAACATGGGATAGGTGCAGTCGAAAATAATAATAAATTATTGTACGAATATGATTTTAATTAGCAGATTTAATATTTACTGTAGATGCATGTTACATTGGAGCTGTCAAGAAGTGCATAATGTCTATTTTGCGCCGACAGGCAGTGACCTTCACCTTAATGCAACTGGCAACTATCGAAGGCGGAAGCTATCAGAAACTTCATCCAAGACAACTTAATTATGAATTGTTCCAATTTTATTAATTAATCTCCATGGAATGCCAATTTTCGAGCGGGAGCGGGTTAAAAATCGAAATTGAATTGATAAAGAATTTATTTGTCGGCCATGTTCACAATCGTGACTTGATTAGAACTAGAGTATGGCAATAGGTAAATAGATACCAGGGCAGATAAGAATATCTGGTACTTTCTACCTTACAGGTATTTTTGTTTCGAATTCGCTTAACATAACAATCTATTCGGATCTCCAGGTGGACGCCTATCGTCGACGATGATAAGCTCTCCTCATAAATTTCTACGGCATGGTGTTGCTGGTAATTCCTATAAAATTGTTAACAAGGTGCGTTATGCCAATTTGTCCAACAGCAAAATTGCAAAAGACATTGCCGTTTTAAATATTGTTTAATGCTGCAGACTCCAAAGGCGTACAAAACAGAACATCGCAATCCACCTGTTAAATTTTAATTCATATTACTTTTAAAACCATGACTATTAAAGCTATAATAGTCCAAAATATTGCAAATTTAAAATCTGTGAACTCAAATTGATTCTTGCACAAAAATGATTGTGCTGAAAGAGTATATACAATAAGCTCTTAATTAAATACAACCAAATTTATTTGCTTGAAGACGTATTTCATAATATAAACTAGTCAACTAGTCGTTGTTGCTGAAGACAATAACACGGCAATATGAGGCGAAGTTCAGTTTCGTGGACCAAATTAAGCGTGGCGATGAACGAACGAGCAAAGTTCGACCCGCTAGACTTTCTTCAAATTTTAGTTTTCCCGGACTAACGAACTCTTCCCAAACTTCCCCAAATCGCAGAGTCCTAATAACAATTATTTTGACCAGATTTATATTCACGCTAACAAATTTGTTTTGACACTACTCTATGCTACAAAATATTAAATTAAGTGTTATATAGATTTCATGGTGGGATAAATACAATCCCACTTAATTTTGAACCTCACAACAGATACAAAACATTTAAGCCTTTATTTTTGCATAAATATGCCACAACTCGTGTTCTCTTAAATATTATTATATTATGTCACCAATCATAATTGAGTGGGAAAATGTGGGACATAATTGATACCACCTACCTTCAAAGTATTAAAAATTAGACGTCTCTATTATATTATTAGCTATGTAGATGTGCGTTTAAAAATTCATAAATTCGAATGAAGAACTTTCATTATCCAGGTGTTTACTTATCCATTGAAGTGCCCATTCTAATGTATTTATGTAAAATTTAAAAACATCTATATATAGATGTTTTTTATATAAATATAAAAACATCTATGAAGCTCTTTTTGGCTAAATATGTGTTAAACAAGATTTTTTGTCATGTGGTGAAATGGATAAAAGTGGAGTCGTCAGATAGCCTTGGCTGCGGAAAGATGTCCTTCCCACAAGCTCATAGATGTAACCTCTCTCTCCGTAAATATAATATAATAATCAATCCCTCAAAGAGATAAGACACAAAATTGTATCCGAATTCCAGTGACTCATAAGGAGCATTCTTACGAGCTGAGCACGGAGACAGACAGAAACGAATAGTATCTTGCACATTGAGTTTGGAGAGAAACAGAGATGAAAAAAATATCTTGCAGTTCGGAGATTGTATTGCCTATGTTTAGTTGAAGAAATTACCGAATATTATGTGCTATCGACAGTGTTTATTTATTTAAATACATGCGTATATGAAACGCTATTGTGGTCCTGATAGATAAGTGAATTTGTATGGCGATAAATGGCAGACAAGCAAATATAGCATCTAAGATTATGATGATTTTAAATTAGCTCACTACTTCAAGGGTTAAGACGAAAGGGTTTCTGCCAGAGATCGAACATCTTCATCCTACCACACAGCTTCTTCTCAGCCCAATAAAAGAACAAGCCCACGTGCGAGAGCGGCCGTCTTGAAGAACACGAGGAAGTGGAAACGACAGATATCAGACATCGACTCTATTCCTTGCGCTGCTGTATAGTCTGTTTAGGGTTGCCCCGGACTAGCCACACAAAGAGTGTCTTCCACTGATCTTTTAGCCTTACGAGAAACGCTACGCGTGGAGCGTTCAGATCCCCAGCCCTTTTGCTTCACAGGAGGCGAGGTTTCCGCGATAAAGAAGAGCGATGGAGGAGAAAGGACTAAGGCTAGCCTAGGCTATTGAGGATAGTGGTAAGCCTTTGACACAGTCTCCACCCACTACTGTAATCGGCTATTCCACACACCCATTTATGGGTGCGCAGCACAGGGTAACCTGCGCACCCAACTCATGTTAGCTCGACTACCCCAGCTGCGTTTGATGAGAAAACCGACGAGGCTACTTTCGCGCACCTCTATTCCACATCATTACCCAGGGGTTCAACCGTTTCCCAAGGGCGTAGGGTTGGCTCCCCCCCCCTGGGGTTTTATGGGTGGGGATCATGGAGTCTAACACCCACCCGAGAGAAAGTGGGGAGTGATCAGGGCCACTCTGCCCACCTCACGTTACATTGGTGTCAGAAAAATGCATCTGAGTTTTTTTAGAAATATTTTTACATATTTGTTAATAATTATTCAATTCAATTTAAGAACTTCCTATTTTGATTTTAAAATTTTTTTTACACTATAATATTTGGAAAGTATTCCCATTCAAAAAAAATCAGGTGTATATCTGTAAACATTGCACGATCTTTTAAACATCATCATTAATTTTGAATTAATTATTAAACTCAGTTTTATATCCATGAAATATATTTACTATCTAAATTAGGGTTCTTGTGAACATAATTTCCAATCATCTAATATTCCCATATTTATGTTTTTTGTATATTTGTTTTTAGTATAAAATAATGATTAAAGATCATGATGAAAATTTTCTCTTTATGTTTTCCCTGGTGTTTTTGAAAGTTTAATAATATTCCACTAAATCGTTAAGCTCCCATAAGCACTATAATTAATTTCGCATATAAAATAATCGAAAGACACGTACGAACGCGTAATCACGACGCACATATTATACAACAATATCTAAAAAACGAATCTCAATTCATTAAAAGCAAATAATATTTCCGTTAGCTACGTGTTTAGTCTTATTTATTGATGACAGTGCGGCTAAGTAGGTGAAGTCGTGACCGAATCAAAATTTAATTGCTCCTAACAGGTTACATGTGCCAGCAATAAAATGCTCACGTAAGTGTTAAAACACACCGCGCCGTTAATGTGTTAATCATGATCTGTTGTGTAAAGCTGTTCCTTCCTGCTTGGTTGGATGGCAAAAATGCGAAAAGCTACACCCAAGCTTCGTGGTCAAGTGTGATCGCCAATAACGAGCTGTTAACATTGCCATCACAACCTGCAGAATCGACAATCTAACGAGCCTGCTGATTGTGCTAGATCCATGGAATTCTAATTAAATTATTATGCCTCTCAGGATGTATCAAACAAACCAGAAATATCATAAATCTGAATGAATGCAAGATATCGGAAGCCCCAACATTTGTATTAAATTTATTTTTAAAATTCCAAATATTCAAATACATTTTATCGCTACTAGTTATTCGATGTCATTCAATCATATTGATATTGGCTTTGAAATGTTGTTATGCTATCATCCCAAGTCCATCGTGATCCATAAACAACCTGCTGGTTTTTTGTATTTGAAAATTAGTCGACGCATCTTGGCTTGTTAAGTCCCATACCATTTAAAAATCCTCACACATAATATTATAATTCAAAACCCACAGAAACCAAAAGCGACATAAATAAGCCACATCACATAGGAACCCTAAAATTTAACATAAATGAACCCGTACGACTATTTTGTGTGATTTGTTCCTACGACTAAATGAGCTGTCAAAGAGCAGGCTGTTACATAAATAATCGCAGCCGCAAGTATCATAAGTATCAGTTTAAAATTAAATATTACTTATTGTGGCACGAAAAACATAAATATTTAGCAGCTCTGAGCAACACATTTATTATACTATTTTTTATTTATTATTGGACAAAGTGTTAACGTTGCATAAATTAAGTAATTTTTCCACACACAGATCGACCAACTTAATGTATTTTAATTTTTACGGCGAAACTATATTAAATGTATGCATAGAAAATGTATAAAAGCGACATCGATTAATCATATTAAGATGTGCCGTTGGGTAAATAAACAAGTCAATGATGAACATCGATTTCGTTGGTAATGTAATTACTCTTTTATTGGGTTCATCAATCATTGGCCGATTGGCAAAAAATCAATGTCATGGCACACAACGTAAATATTTTGACAGGTGGCATTTAATTCAAAGAAGAGCCAAAAGTCAAAGATATGTATATTTTTATTGCGTTTCGACAATGGTTTAATTAAGATGATTATATTCAAATTAACAAAAAATATGTATTTAATAAGCTCCTGTGTGAAAAAAATGTTTAAATAAATGGCCACTATATTTTAAATGTAAAGATATTTTTATGTATATTAATGTGCTAATTGGCGCTCATGCTTTAAGGGCACGTTCAATGAAGAGCTCGGCTCGCTTAAAAGAGAAGAAATCATGTGATATTAATGAGTTAAAATCGCTATCGAACACAATGATATTTTTGTGCGGTAGATGCGTTCCGCGAAAAATCGCACAAGAAAGCGTAAGAAAAAGTGAAGATGCGTTCCATGGATTTTAAAAACCGCATAACTCGAAAACAGCTATAAGTGTTAAGGCTTCTGGCCAATACATCCCGCTAAGGTATTTCAACTTCATGAGTTATGTTCCAAGTGCCTATCAACCGTGTTGAAAAAAATAGTTCCGAGAAAAACGCGTTTCAAAGATTTCGTTCTGGTAGATCCACCTTAGAGTTTGCATCACTAAAATAGTTATAGCTCCGTAAGTAATTAGAATTTTGATTTTTTTTTAAATATTTTTAAACGTAAAAACATTGAAAAAACAAAATCGTTTTATATAAATATAAATATATATACAGAATAATATATATAGGGTGTGGTTATAATTCAGCGTTCAGAGATATGTACATTTTATGAAATAAAAAAAATGGTTTAAAAAAAACCGCATAACTTCGAAATCGCACAAGAAAAAAGTCGCACAAAAACAGGTTTGAGTGTATTGTGTTTTACATGTATTTAAGTTAAAACAATATTATTTGAATAGTTAATACAATTTAAAGCCAAATTGAGTATAAAAATGATTTTTTGATGAATTTAAATGAGTCGTAATCGCTTTATTAAGTTGCATAATTGACCTTCGTACAACACGGTTTTATATTGCACGATTTTGATTTAACACAGACATTTTTTTAAGCAATTTTTTTCTATAGCATGGCGTTATAGCACGATTTTAAATGTTTATTATTTATATATACACTTGAGTCTTTTATGCGATAGATACTTCCACAGAGAGTCGCATATTAAAAAAAAATGCATAAAAAAGACTTGAACTACATAGAAAACTGAGGAATAGGTTCCATTATTTTTAAAACCCGCATAACTTAGAATCGATGTGACCAAAAATCGCATAAAAGAAGTTTATAAAATATTCATATTAATGAAAACACAACATTCTTATATGAGATTTCATATTTCTTGATTGCTCTTATAATAAATTTCCCCAGGTAGAGAAATTTGCTAATCTCGGTAAGGATACTGTCCATTTGCCAAGAAATCCAAAATTGGCAGTTTCTTATCAAAAAAAAAAATGCGTTCCGTTGGCGTTAATTTTTATTCTCCGTTTGGGCTAAATGAATATGAATAAATTATAAACAATTAAATAAAGTAAATATTAACAATCGTGGTCAATTTTTTGGCCCTATAATTTAACGGTTGTAACTTACAATAGTGATAATTTTGGATCTTTTCAATAGATTAAATATTGTGAAAGATTGTATAAAAACTTTCATCTAAACACTATGAGTAAAAATTGATCATCAAATTTAAACATTTGCGAAAAAGTACCGCCAAAAGTGCGGTTTGACGATATATAGACGTTTGCTTAATTAGACAAATTTGTTATGGTCTGCTATTATTTTGCATTGCATTTTTGCATTGCAAAACTCATATGATTAAAATGTATGCTAAATAAATATTTACCAACCGAAATATAAGACTAGAAAGAGCTAAGAAACGAGGAATCTATCACAAAAACATGGCACAGATTTATGATTATGATCAAATTTTAAAGATCGTGACCTTTTTGTAGACTCCTTTGATGAAGATTATTCACAACCATTTAAGGAAAATTATCAGACCTTATTAAATTTATTCTTATCATTGTATCTTTATTTGAAAAGATTTTAACACCCTTTTTGTATGACTAGTAGAAAATTCAATGGGTATATTGTCGGGGTTATAATTTATATAACTTGGGTTTAAATCTTTCAATAATGTGTTTGAAAATATGCAAGAGCTTGGTAAACCTTATCAAAGTTGTATGCAAATAACTCTTTATTGGAACCGCGTACGGCCAGCTACTTTTATTTATACTTCGCCTATAAATCCACCTGCTATTTTTCTTCTTATTGGAGTACATAATAAATACCATTCCATTGAAGATAAAGTGGATGAAAAATAGCGATGAACTCGAGATATATTACGAAGGGCCCAATAGCGTGACCGCGCGGCCCACGCAGAGCAGTGTTATTGTTGTTGCAGGCATTAACATTGTTCACCTCAAAGAAGCCTGTTAATTAAATGGATATTCATTGACCATTGCTATTTTTTTGGCATTTTTTTAGGGAAATGTTATGGTATGCGAGGTCGGTTGGTAATTGAGTGCCGGGCTGTGGTCCGTCAAAGCAGCCTTGTGCCGGCTGACCCCAGTTCGAATCCCGGCGGTGGACACGTTCTCCAGCACCATTAGACCGTCGTTTGACGTGAATAGACGCTATTTCGGTTGAAAAGTTCAAACAATTATTCAGCTCACGTAGCTCTTCGTCAGTTTCTGACATGCCAGAAAAGCTTTTTGCGGCGAGGCCGCTGTTCCGTTGGAATAATGCAAGGTCGATCGAGGATTTCTGGAAAGGTGTTATTTACTCTGACAGGCTGACATTTGACTCCGTGCGTTAAATGGCCGAAGGCAATTATTGTGCGATTATTTTATCGGGTAAAGCTGAAAAATATATTACCGGAGTGCATTCTATGTTGCGATAATGGGTTGACAATTATTTTAACCTGCTGACTGCGGCGGTCGCGTCAAAGGTCGTGCCGCCTGTGCAAAGCGCTAGCATTTCTGCCAGATTGACTTTGATATCTTCCATCACCCAGATTTCAAAGGCGCTTGATTGATCGGCTATTTTCATAACTGTAACATCACCTTTTTTATTTAACAAAAAATCTATTGTTGGGCCTTAAACGCTTTCTAGACATCAATATGCTACAATATAACGAAATCTGCATAGAAAACAAAATTGCAATACAACACGCTTGGATTCAAAAGCATGATATAACATTTATACTAAAATCAACATGTGTCTAAATTAATTATTCATATTTTTAATTAAATTTAATGTAGTCAAAATCAGATTTACATAACTAGAAAAATGTAAATTCAGACATTGCTTTAATTCCACTTTTTAACGGATTTTTTTAAGCTAAAATATGCAGTTATGTTTGTGCAATATATAATAAAATGGATGCGCTACTGGTCTAATGGTTGCTTTATACCACGTTGAGATGCACACACAGTGTGTCTGTGATGTATACGACGTATAAGATGAAGAAACAACAAATTATTCTCCCTCTCTTTCCGACCAACTACCAGTTGGAGTTTCATTTTTCGTGACG
The DNA here is from genome assembly GCA_008973525.1 of Stenopsyche tienmushanensis. NCBI lineage: Eukaryota > Metazoa > Arthropoda > Insecta > Trichoptera > Stenopsychidae > Stenopsyche > Stenopsyche tienmushanensis. Next base: position 616,157 of record WACJ01000214.1, read on the forward strand.
TTAAACCCAAAACTGGAGGGTTTGGTTCTTGATCTAATATCTCCTGGACTTTGGTGTGCGGTGACGAATAGTTTGGGGAACATTTGTGTCGATTGCGGCTTTATAAATGCTCTGTCATTTAGAGCAACGGTTCTTAAACTGGGGTCCGCGAACCCCCGAGGATCCGCGAGAATATAAACAAAACATTTATCTAATACTTGAAAAAGATATTTTCGTCGAGTTATTTACAGAAAACATTGTAAAACAATCTATTTAGATCAAGAAATGTTTGCTTGTTGAAAAAATTAAGTCACAAGGACTGGGATGGGCCCGCAAACAAAAAAAAAATCATGAGGAGGTCCGCGAAAAAAAAATTTGCTCAAGAGCGCTGATTTTAGAGTGTTTATCACTAAAGTTTTTTTTTGTATGTGTCTTTATTTTTGACAAAGTGTTTTGGCCTCTTTTTTAACCTTTTGAGTAGTGAGCTAATTTAAAATCTTCATAATCTTAGATACATTTGTTTGTCCGCTACTTAGCGTCATACAAATCCACTTATCTGTCAGGATCGCAGCAGCATGTAATTTGGGTTAACGATCTGTACAATCGTACGATGTACGTAAAATACTCTCTCCGTCTCTGTCTCCCATTCACAATCTTCGATCTGCAAGATAATCTCTCCGTTTCTGCTTCTCTCCAAACTCAACGTGAAAAACACTATCCATCTCTATCTGTCTCAGAGCTCAACGTGTAAGAACGCTTTTTATGAGTCACTGGAATTTGGACACAACATTGTGTCTTACCTCTTTGAAGGGTTAATATTTGTATGTGTGTTTTTTGCTATATTTTTAACTGCTTATTTATTTGTGTTTCTTTCCTAATAACTAACTATAGTGAATTATCACGTATGATCGATTTTAATGAGATTTCAACAAATTCAACCATTATTTTGTGGTCTTAATCCAACGGTATTCAATGCGTATATTTGAACTAATTAAAAAAAATCCCCAATGATTACACCTGTTTCAAACATACCTGTGTATCCACTTGTCCAACGGAACAATGACCGTATGCCGAATTACTGGTATTAACTCCAATCAGTCCATAATCGCTTTGTAATAGAAAAATGGACCAGACTATTTTGTAACTGCTGTATCTCAATTCAAAAGTAGTTCAATGTGAGGCTGGCAATCGTATCAATTAAGCAATTTATTATTAATAATTGTTGTTTTACTGCCCGCTTATTTATGAATCTAACTACAGGTTGTCATTCCCAAGCAGAGCCTTAAAATCGGCCCACGCACATAGCCCGGTCATATATGGTCAGGGATACTCCAATCAATACCAATAATTGATTTGTCAATAAAAAATATAATGATGGGCTACTTCTGAACGATTTTTATATCATTTCTTGTAATACTTTCTCTATTTGTAGTCTGTAATGCCAACAATAACATAATAAATGTGTACAAGTGTATTAAAAAATTACGTTAGTTTCATAAGGAGAACAATCGAACTTCCTACAGTAGGACATGCGTTAACCCAATGACCATGGAATTTACAAGTACGCAATATAAAATAGTTTAACCTTCCTTCAAAATAGTAACAACATCAATTTTAATGTATTTTTTTAGATGAAATCCCCAAACAATCATGTTTTACACAGCCAAATATATTGTTCGTATTTCCCTGTTATTACAATCCATAACAGGCTCTTATCACGTCATGAAATGTGCATTCAAAACGCATTTTTTATTCGAAGCAATGAATAGCGACGATTGACTCTATTGCGACAGAGATATTTGCATTCATTTAAAAATGCAAGTGTTGACGACTGTGGCAGCAATGTCTGCAAAATCGTATATTTTGAATGACGGCCATGGCATTCATGCCACAACAAACGTTCCTAAATGACAGCCATAAACCATCAACGTCAGTCACCGTATTAAATTCTAATTATTTATATCTTACTAGGAGATCGCAAATGGTGCCCTACAATTGCAAATCGAGATTTCATTGAACAAAATCGTATAAAATCCTTGAACGTTTACTGATAAGCTATGTGAGGTAAAGAAATTAATTTTTCAATAAAAGAAAGCTGATATGATTGGAAGCAAAGTCATAGTTTAAACTAAGATCAAATCTTAATAAAAGTGATATATTTAAATATACTCAAAAGTAAAGAAGAAGACCGCTATGTTAAGCCAGTTTCTATTTCCAATCAATTATTTGTATTTAAGATGTATTCAATACAATTGATTTGTATTGATTCTGCCTTATTATTCCTTTCACGGTGCATTTTTTTAATATATCAATAATTTCACTCTCAAATCCATAATAGAAATTGAGTATTTCAATCATTGTAATACACATTTAGCTTTATCGGCTTCTTTTGATCTGTTACAAATGCATTGACTTATTTCTTCCATTTCTGCTAACATTGATTCATAACTGAAACATATTTAGAGCATGAAATAAATTTCTACATTATAAAAGTAACAAATATTGGCAAAAAACATCGTAATATTCAATTTCAATTTTTATCCATCTATTATTCAAATTGTATAGCCCAGGGACTCGAACCGTTTTGCCTTTCCTTTCGGTTTTCGTTCCGGCTCAATTTCAAATATTTATATCGTTTTTATTTATCCGGAAAAGATAACGGTTTTTCCGATTTTCAGCTCCGGAGTGATTTATTTTTGAGTTTTTTTTAAAGGATTTAATATGTTTTAACCCTCTGAATAGTGAGTTAATTTGTTCAGTGCTTATGTTCTGGGAGTAACTTAATTTTTTTCGATTTTTTTACTATTTCGTTGTATTCATAAAAATTCGTTAGAAATTTAATTGGAACATGACAAAACAATAAAACTGATCGTAGATATAATGTTTGACGTATTGTAATAATTCGAATAAATAATATTCTTTAGAAATACAAGCATAGTATATTGTCCACAGCATGTGCGGGTATACTCATCATAGGCTTAGAAATTTATTTTATAGCATTTTATTTCTTCTTTTATAATAGTCTACATTAATATTGTTGTTGAATTTACTCTATTTAATTAATATAACTTACATAGAAAAAGTGAAGATTCGTTCCGTGGATTTTAAAAACCGCATAACTTTGAATCTGATATATAAAATATATTCAAAATCGCATTAAAAAAAAGTTAATAAAAAAACAGGAAAACAACAAGACAAATAAAAAATAACATTTAAAGGATGTCTTGCATCATTGGTAAAATTTTAATGATGTTTGATATCTGATGTCTCAAATGCCAGACATTCACTAGAGAAATACTAATTATTTTAATTACAAACTATAATCGATGTATGATTTACAAAGTCCCAAATTATATTTTTTCCCAAATTTCAGTTAGCGTTGACGATCTATATCCTATTTTATGCAAAATATCGTAATACGTACTCTTTATGAAATTAAAAAAAAGTGCTTTAAAAAACCGCATAACTTCGAAATCACACAAAAAAAGTCGCACAAAAAGAGGTTTGAGTGTATAAAACATGGAAAAAAGATATTAACTTGATGTTTATTAGCTGGAAGTTTGGGAGTCTCAGCTTGTAATAAATAGCACTAGGAAACCAATTTAAATTTGGGAATCCTAATCCAAGTACATTATTAAATGAATAAAATCAAACAAATTCTGAATAAGAATAGTGAATATTATCGAATCGATAAAACCAATATTTAAGATCGGTTCAGTTCTAATTTTGGTTCCCGCAAATATAAGAGCTTTACAAGTTATCGGTTTTTGATTCAGTACCATTTCAAATCTTTAATATAACTAACAAAAGTACTTTTTTTTTCATCACTGATTATATATCTTTATTTTATATGTTAATCAAATAGCTTTCAAATCATATTAAACAACTTCTTAGTGAAGTGGTGTTTCATAGTGGATAATTTTGTTTAAAAGCCTTATGCAAGCAAAGGTTAAATAAAGCAATTACTAATAATTTGGAGCAGTAAATGATCATAAGAAAGTGACCATACACAAAAAAATGACTTTCATATTCACCAGATTCTGATGGAGTTCTTTATTTGGAGTATTTTGCAAGTTAAAATATTCACCAAATATCAAACCACAAATTCAATAAAAAATATATCGAGAATAAAATAATTGTATTTGATTAAGAACTAAATATTTGAAAATTTTCGGGCAGCGAGTGATTAAGAAAAATAAACACTTATCAGGTCATGATTTGAATCAAAGTATTTTTTTCTTAAATTTTTATTAAAAAAAGGTAAACTGAAATGTATATCTGATTAATTTCTGTATTGTTTGATGGCTTTATAGCTGCTTTATGTCAATTTTATCTTTATTGCATCATTAAATATCATATTACTGGGGTCAATAATATCACTGCTTCATTATAAAGAAATCGAACCCGAAGATAGTTGAAATCTCAACGTTCGAACCACTCTACGGGCAAATTATTGATCAATGATTTAATATTATCGATACGCATTTTGATTGTAATTTATTGTCTCTATGATTAAATATTCCTACTAATTAAATATTTTACAGTCACAAAAAATAATTTTATTCATTGTTGACCAAATCACAATTAGCTCGAAGCGATATATCGAATTGGGAGCCATATGGAGAGTGCTTACGCCACGACAGCAGCCATATAACCTGTGATTTATACAACATATAAATGTATCAATATTTTATTGTTTCTCCATAATGTGATGTAAGGGGAACGCCTTTCACGATTATTGCACGCAATAAAGCGCCTCTCTCATATTCTAATATTTCATGGCGGTGAACGGTTAGCAGGTTGTAGTTATTTATGGATGTTCACCGCTTTAAGAAGGTGTCTTGTATTGGAGTTATTGTACGGGACTGTTGCTACGACCCCCGCGGTGAGCAAATAAGATCGCTGCCAATCCACAATGGATATTCAGATTATGCCGAAGAAGTGTGAAGACCTGCTGGAAGAGACTCAATCGGCGAACTTGGGGGATTTCCGGACGCATTTGAATTTGAAATAACAATCACAAATGGGACCAATCAAATATCGCAGCTTTCTAATCGTTCGAATGGCAATTTGAATGATTCGTTTGAACTCTGACATACACGCATGGATATTATAAAAATTAAAATAATTACAAATTATTCCATATGGATGCGAATAGAAAGAATGAACTTCGATTATGATAAATACATGACAATATTTTGACTAATGCTAGTGCGTCAATTCGTGGAGATGTCTAATTTGTATGATTACACGCAGTGAAAATTAAGCATGAATTTTATTATCGTTTCCTTTGTGAGGTACGGCGAAAAAAAAGTAATTGAATTTCATGTAAAAGACGTTTAATTTAGATTTATTTTGTGAGTGACAGACAGAATGTCTGTGGGCAGAGATCAATAACTCTAAATGATTAGAAAGCAGGGGATACTGTTAATTCTTCATTCTTTCACCCACACGGTCGTATAAGTATTTTTGCATTGATCATAAATTATATTCTATATTAATATTTCAAGCCCATTATGTTCTGATTGCACCAGCATGAATTTAATCTATTATAATTTGCCGTTGAAACTAAACACCATTGGAATATGCATAAGTTACCTGATGAAGACATCGATAACCTTAGCTTGAAACTTATTTTTGCGATTTTATAAACACAACAAAATGCTTTTAAATTATTGACAACTCAAAAACATATGTCATAAATATAAAATTAATAACGAAAAAATTCATTCATACCAAAATTAAAACAATAGCACTATGAAAATTAACATTTGAGCTGATCCACTTTAAGCCATTCCTTTCTTCCTTTAAATCCTTGCATTTTATGATGACTCGCTGTCCCAAGCTAAACATAATTATTATGTTTTCTGGTAAATAACAGAATTTCTAATGGCCTTAAAAATCTTTTCATCCAAATGTATAATATTAGGGAATACTCTTATTAAAATTATTATATTACATATCCATGGGATTTAATATGGCTTTTAATAAGCATCAGATGTTAGTAGTAACATTAAGGAAAATTCGATTCTTAAAATATTGTGAATTTTAATATTAATATTGCGAATATATTCATATAAGGCAATTATATAAAAATGCATTTATTCGTGTAAATATTACAGTACTTGTCCGTGAGATTGTATATATTTTCTTTTTTGTCAGTCATATTTTTGCGCGATTTATTCAATAGCTAGCTTTAAATTAATATAGCTATATATTAGGTAAATCAATTTCAATTTCATCTAAAATTTAAGCCTAAAGCGAAGTATGTTCAACAAATTTTAAGCTGAACCCTTTGGCTGCTACAGTGTATTTTGATAAACAGAAATTAGTTTGTTATCTTCCTCTCTTTTGTTTGATAGCAATTGTTGTTTACCGGCCTCGTTAGTTTCGCAATAGACGATATATCGTATTTTAGCACTCTAAAGCAGAGGTTCTTAAACTTATGTAGTTCGCGGACCCTCTCTTGAGTCAAATTTTTTTCACGGACTCCCTTTTGAATAATTTTTTTCGGTGGACCCCATCATTCTTCAGACTTAATTTTTCAAACAAATAAATATTTCTTGGTTAAATATTGACTAAAATAGATTTTCTTATAATGTTTTCTGTAAATAATTCCACTAAAATATTTTGTTCAAGTATAGATAAATATTTTTTTTATATTTTTGCGGACCCCCGGTAATGGCTTCGCGAACCCCAGTTATAGAACCACTGCTCTAAAGGTTAAAGCTTTTTTTATATTTATAAAATTAACCCGATAACTGTTAAAACCGTTATTTTTGCCGGAACGAAAATCGGAACTGTAACGATTCGAAAATATCGGTTTTATCTACCCAGACTGGGACTCCCAGATTTCAATTAGTTTTCTAGTATTATGTACGCCAAGCTACAATTCCCAAACTACCAGCCAATAAGCATTATGTCAATATCCTTTCGTTTAATAAATTATATTATTATGTTCTTCTTGTTATAACGTAAGCCCTTGATTGAATTCTCGGGGCCCAGTTATACTCATCTCAAGCTGTACTCTCACGGCCTTTCCAGTAAGTGATGGTATCCTCTGGGCGAGATTTCCCAGATTCATGGCTGCAAAGTCATCGTAACGTCTGCGAGAAGGGCTTCAATTAATAGGGAGGAAATTTCAACGACCAAATATTCATGATTACGTTTATTTTACATTTCCGATCGGTGGCTGCTACGAGGCGTAGACGGTGCTTCCCAGGAACTCCAGATGAATCCTGAACCGAACTTAACCCAAATTGACTAAGATCTCCCTATTATTTTTTAGATGCTTCTCGAAGCAGTAATTTTCGTATCGCTAAAAATAAAATGCTATTGAATAATCGTTTAATTCATGTTTTGATTTCAATTACTTCCTGCAGAAAACGATGGATAGAATGCATTTCAAATGTGATAGGATTTGTAAACTTTTATGATGCTCTCTGCGATTGTATTACATATAAAATCTGAAATTTGCATACATTTTATAAGAAACTGTCTTTTTTATTCATCGTCTTGATCCAAAAAACACAAAAGATATTTTTCATCGAGCAAAAAAGAGAGTTTCTTCAGAGTTTGGTAGAAGATATGACGAAAATGGGAAAAAACCAAGAAACGAGATTCAAACGTAATTTAATACGTATCGTTGACGATATTTTAAGAAGATAAATAATTTGATAAACAACATACTCTCCATCCAAATATTCCTGTAAAAAAAAATTGTTACTATACTAAAAAACCATGTCTAGGTGCTTTTATTTCAAATATGTTAATCCAAAAAGAAAAATATCTAATTATAAAGGCTTATGAGAATGTGGTTCTTCTGAGTGATTTAAACAATGTGTTGAGGATTCATAAAATATAGCTTTTGGGCCCTTTTGTGTGTTCAAAACTAGTTAAAAACTCTTCTGAGAAGAACCAACATCTCGTCACGCCGAGTGTAAGAGCACGTGCTGTCTAATAAATGATTCCATATTTTTCGTTAAAAATTCTTAAATAATGAATAATAATTTTTATATTCAAAACCGGATTTTCAGGATAAAAAATCAGTTTTCGAAGGTCTGATTTTCTTCCTAAAAACCTGGTTTTTCAAAACAGGTTTCGAAACCCGACAAGCCCTACATGATAATTTTGGAGCCAAATCAAAAACCGGAAAAATTGTTATTTTTATTTTTCCTGAAACGAAAACCAAAATGAAAAAAAACGGTTCAATTCCCTGATTTTAATATTTTAATACAGCGCCCGATTTGTACTTCAGTCGAACAATTTCTTCACAATAAACCCAAAGAAAGTCCATGGGGCTATGGGAATTTGGAGAAATCGTTATATTATATAAAGCTCAAATATGCGTCATCTTCGAAACGTATTAATTACTGGTATAAGTTCATCCGTCGAACATTTAAAGCGGTCGATTAGCATAATTACAATCACGCGATCGCAGGCGCTTTCAAAACGTATCCACGGATTTAGGGGTGTCAAATTTTGACAGGACAAACGATATTTTTGCCACAATGTCGCCACCGGCGGTCAAGAGTGAATGTTGCATGCCGCATGCGCCGTTTATCATACGTCGGACATTATTGTGTTTTAAAACACGCAAATATTTTCAATGCTAATAAACACGTCATTATAATTCATGTAGGATTTTGCTAGCGTGATTCATATTATGCGCTGTTTGGCACATCTATGGTGTCAGCGGAATTTTATTGCTTTCTCCTTAATAACAAATTGTGTTTCCTGCACTTGGACAAAGTGATTTTTTTATCGGCATTTTACCGTAAATTATGATTGAGGCTTTTAATGAGCGGTCAAGGTATTAATATTAAAGGTCGGTAAATTCGTGAATTTGAATTTAATAATTTTTTTACAAGATCGAGGAGTGTAATTTCCATGCATTAGAGGTCGTATTGCGTATGAGTCTTGGATTTTTGATTGAAAATGTTTACGATCACTAATGCCATGAAAGTCTTAACAGCTTTGTTATTGTTATAATTTTATTGTATTGATTTCGGTTCAGTTTGATGTGCTCGTATCATTTGTCTTCTATTATACGAAATGACGTGAACATTTAGTACGTGTCTACATATGATAATCAGCGTTTTACACCCAATGATTTATACTCCATGAGTGCACCGCTAATTCTTCGGGTTTATTTTGGACAGGTGTATTGCAAGATTTGCCCGAGAGCATTTGGAGGAACAAGTAAAATCTCAGAATGAAAAAAAGTAATCTGAATATGGTCAAGGCTTTTATAGTTTCTTCGGTACGTCTTGGGCGGATCGCTCGCAGCAAGGTGCTTTAATTTAATTTCAATAGCTCACAGCGTCGAAGACAGCTGATGAAGATTTACGTTTCCGTCTGGCAACACCCACAGGAGACAAGAGATGGTGTAAGCGTTTGAAAGTTACACCATTTTACAAGCTTTTGGGTTTCATCATGCTGGCATTGCATCCGCTACTGCCAGAGTAGAAATCGACCGTTCATGAAAATGTTCCATAGACACTTGTATCGCAGGTGCTTAGATAAACATCTTTGTTAATAGATTCAAAACAAACAGTTTATGCTTGATAAATATATATCTCATAAACTTTCAAATTTGATCTTCAGCCTACTTTCTAAGTTTGTAAATAATGCTACTCCACCCCAACTTTCCATTCAAAGATAATCAAAAACCCATTCTGTGGAAGAATAAAAATATTATTCATCTTCTTATGATACCATATCTGTTATCGGATGTAGGCGATATCCATAAAAGACTATTTTAGGAAAATATTTTTTCAAGCAGAGATTTTCCATTATCTTCCACATATGGTTTAGTTCAGGGATGTCCAACCGGTCGATCCGGATCGACCAGTCGATCTTTAAGCAAAATTTGGTCGATCCCGACGACTTCCGTGAAATTTGAAAAAAAAAAATTACTTTATATAAATATATTTACAGCCGACGATGAAAAATAAAATTCCGGAGATCGAACTCTTTAGCTCGACTTGATTCGTGTTTATCTGCTAATTTGAGTTTTTAAGTTTAAAGAAAGGAAAAAGAAACACCTTAAATGTAATTTCTATAAGAATCATATTAGAAGTCGATCCCGAGCCAATTTTAAATTAAAAGGTAGCTCCCAAGACGAAAAAGGTTGGACAACCTTGGTTTAGTTGGTAAGGCTCTATATAGCAACTATATTAATATTTTTATATGAGTTTTTAATGTTTGTTCCAGATTCAATCACTCATAGTCGTCCCTGCACGGGGGATGAGACGTGGGAGTATCAATACATCCCAGAATCTAAATGATAATCCAAAAACAGGTGATGGGAGCGCGTGACGACTTCTACAAAGGAAGAATTTACTGTGACTGAACAAAATGGCCGACAAACGCGCGGGATCAAACAAAAGCAAATATGGAATTAATACGTTAACACTTCATCGATAATTAAATAAACTAAATTCGGCAATATTATTCATATTCTAAAATATGCTAGAATATATTTTTTAATACAAACAAAAACATTACCAACACAAAGCATTATTTTTTCCGGAATGAAAACCGTAACCGAAATTATATACATGTTTGGTACTGAACCGAAACGAAACCGAAATAACGGTTCTAAACCCAGCTTAAAACCATATTATGAAAGAAGAAAAATATTGATGTAATTCATCATGTGAACATAATACGATTTATTCTGCGCTTATTTTAATGGATATTTTTTTCAATTTCCATAAAAAACAAACAATTTTCTACCAAATATTTATTGACATTTTTAGAATACATAAAAAAATAATTTAAAAAATTATAGGCTGGTAAAGTGTAAGGTACTGGCTTAGTTGCTGCATACTAAAGCTGGCTTAGTTGCTGCATAACTAAAACTATTATAACTCGTTATTTCGTTTAAAAAATCGTTATTTTGAAAATTCATTAAGAATATATATTTTTTAATGTCTACACATTGAAAATATGCAAAAAAAGATTTTTTCAAAATTCTAGACTAGAACGATTTTAGACCTTCCGTTCAAGATATTTTTTAAGTATATTTTAATGTTTACAAGGTGGGAAAAAGTCAATCTTGCTCTACATTTTTTTACAACAAGGAAGCTGATTTATCTGGTATATGAGATGGATTTCAAAAAATCTTTTTTCACAAGCTGCAAGCAATGGAAATATTTCATATAATCGATTAAATGCATATAAGCGGTATGCTGTGAAACGACGTGAAGCTATTGTAATGCAGCATAACTATGAATGCATACTGATAATCAACATGACCCCGTATAATACGATTATTTTGTCATATCAAGTTAAAGACATAACATCAAATTAATTAATTTTCAATGAATTTCAAATAAGATTGATAACGAATCTATCAAAATCATGGAAACACTTTTAATAATTTTGGTGCTTATCAATTTGATAGCTTCATGCATCAAAGAAATAGCACCATCAATATTGAAAACAGTCTGGAAATCTTAATGATCAGAGGTATTTCAACGCGAATGTCTAATTAAACTAGCTGAATACAAAGTAGACGAAGAAGATGAAGAAGATGATGAAGCAAATTTGTTGGAAATTCAGAAGACAAAAGTGCAGAAGGTGATGAAAAATTTCTAGAATTTATGGTATTTTTCTGTTATTGAAATTGAATCGGAGTTCATCGCTTTTTCACCAGTTAGTTCATAATTGATGTAATTTTCCAATGCGATTATTTTCTATTAAGCCTGATAAATATAATTTTCGGAAAATGGAGTCTAGATACATAATGAAAATACCACATGTATCCGTAGGACAAATTAATTAAATAGCATGCATTAAAGTGTTTCATTTGTATATTTGATATAAAAATACCTGTGAACTAAATATTATATGACGTGTTGTAAAATTAATTGATTTAGTGATAAAAATCTGTTGTGTTACATAAAATTTCAATTTACAATAATAAATTCCGGTCACGAAGAACTAATAAAACTACTTATTACATGCAAACGCGTCTGATAAAGTCGTCGTTAATATGTCTGCAGACGGACGCTAGTGCATATGTCCAACAAATGGATTAACTTCTTCACCGACAAAATTGAAAATTTAGCACAAAAAATATCTGGGTCATAAAAAGCGTATCCTGCTACAGGATATTTAATTTAATTTGTGTGCTATGTGTGAATGTTTGATATTAATTGTAACATTATAACGATGATGTAGCTTGTTTTATTCGCGCAGAGACACGCCTTATCAATGTTATTCCCTTGATTAATAGTCGGTAGTTCTGGACCTGCTAAAGCACCGTTTCTTATTAAAACTAAATTATTAACAATTACAAGTACCATAACTTAAACTAATAGCATTGCTTTTATAGTGTTTATTAAATCAACTATCATCTCGGATCTTAACATTGTTTCGCTATTACGTAAGTGCAACGTGCTTCATTATGCCGTACTAATGTTTCGATCCGGAGATAATCGCAGTCAATCCCAATCTTTTTTTAATTAAAAATTTACAAGCATGTGAAATTTAAGCGACCTGGGACATTAACGCTGTTGGCAAAAAATTGTTATGACAAAATGTTTTGAAGCTCGCACGAGTGAAAGTTCAGTAATAACATTCATCATCAATTATTAAATCCGCTTAAAGTACAGCGTGATGATGATGGATCGACTTAACATTTTTTGCTCTCCAGCTTTAAATATTATTATAAATGAATTTATATACGCTCAGGTACAATGAAACAATGCCGATGGATCGCGTATGTTAATATTTATTTTGCCGTATTCTTTGAAATTCGTTGCAAAACTACCACACGTCCAGCCGAGGGATCCATTTCAAAGGATTCTGCCATTATATAATCGATACGTAAACTGATAGTTTCATTGTTCGGGGAATATTCTTGTGTCACGATTTTTTGTGCGAGGTGGTAATTATAATTTGCTTCTTTTGTAACATCGGACTCTTTCTGGCAGACCAGCAGACGGGCACCGAACCAGAGGTGAAGAACAATGAGCCAGTGATTGTGTTCCAATTAAGGGGATTACTCAGCGATATCCGATATCCAACGGTTCGACTCCAGCAGGTGAATACTAAATGAGTAGGTGCTGCGTGGGTGTAACAATGCTTCACCCACCATCCCATTTTTTATTGGACTCTATGATGTTTGTTCGACAAAAGAAGAAATGCTCAAGGCGGCGAATATCTCTCAACGGGTGCATGGAAGCTGTGAGGTGAACCTGGCAGGTGGAGCTGAGATTCGACTTCGTGACAAGTGCTTCGGGAGCTAACCACCTTTCAACGCCACAAATCGTTCGTGATAACATTGTGTTCGTAAATAATTTCGGTAAATGTAATACAACCAGATCCGAATTCACATTTCCAAAAGATTTCTTCAGCTTAAATTCGCCGTTAAGGGCGCAAATCGAATTTTTTCTTTAAATATTATGTCCTTCATTACAAGGCTTTGAACTAGAAATAAACCAAAAATCAACATTTTTACCGAAATGAAAACTGAAACTGAATCAATTCCATAATATGGGTTTTTTGGTTTGATACACATCTTACGCGAAAGAGAGTTTAACTGATTTTATGTAGACATAATAATAATCAATGCTTCAAATAATATTATTATCAAGCTAAATTCCAGTCTACAATCTTAAGTAATTATTATGTAAATTGTTTAGGTTATCTCTTCCTATATATTTGCTATAAAAACTGGGACTCACAGATTTCAATTTTTTTCCTTGTGTTATATACCCTAAGCTGGGACTCCCAAGTTCCATCTAAAAAGCATCAAGTCAATCCTTTCGTTTAATAAATTATGTTATTATATACTCCTAGTTCTATTTATTATACCTTAAATTAATTAATTATATTATATCTGTCATCAACATCAGCGGTCCTTTAACTTAAGTAGTTCAGGAAACCCCCTTTTGTGCAAAATTTCTTTCGCAAACCCTTTCTTAAAGATTTTTTTGTGACGGATCCCATCCCAACCCTTGTGACTTAATTTTGAAAATAAAAATAATAGTATAGATATTTTTTTATATTTTCGCGGACCCCAATTGAAGAACTGCTGATCTACACGATTCATAATTCCTACGTAGAAATAGAAATGGAACGTTAACTAACGAATCATCAATGATTAAAAAGGGCACATTCAACAATATTGTTCATATGGAATACTTATTATAAAAGTAGGAATAAAATTTTAGAATTGTGCTAGAAAATAAGTTTTTAATACAAATAAAAACATTTAATAAATTCAAAATGCAAATGGAAAAATCGATATTTTTCCAGGACAAAACCGAATCGATCTAAATATTTGGAACTTAACAGGAATGAAAACCGAAATTAAAAATATAACGGTTCGAAGCCTTGCTTTATTATAACATTACAATTCCTATAACATATTATAAATATTAATTATAAAAGCCAAATTAGTATAATCACCATGTTTGGCATTAATAAGTTTCACATCTGATTTTTGTATTTACAATATTTATGATGAAAAAAAATAGAGATTCACACATATGTGTGGAACTAAAATAGGATTCCGATTTTGAAAGATTATATGTTTTCTTATCGATTAAATTCCAAAAGTTTTCATCCATATTGTATGATTTTAACATGATTTTGTCATTTTGAAAAACTAAAACCTCGTCTGCGATTTCCGACTTTTCTTCCTCAAGAAATTCTGCAACAGCTTAAAAAGTTCTGCTTCAACTGTTCCAATTTTTTTTTAAGATGAGAATTAAATAATGTTAGGTCAAAATAATTTTTACCAAAGACTTTTTTCATCTTTGGAAAGTTTTTCAAAGATTTTTCGACAAAATATTTAGCCAAAACTGTCTTTCGGCTTAGATAAGAATTTCAGTTATTTTCCCTGAAATCTAGGTATAAACTGTTCAATTTTTCACATTACTAATTAAAAAAATTATGTCCATCAAACATTTCAGATTGTCTAATTGTGCAAATATTTAACCTTATGAAATAAGTATTTTTTATATATCTTCCAAAGGATGAAAAAATCTGTAATCTTATAACCATTTTAAATAGATATGAAAGATAACATAATGTTCTTTTCTATAAGGGTTGTACACAATCTGTGTGATATAGAATTTGCATTAATCTTGTTGGAAAGGACGAATAGAAAATACTCATATAAAATACACATTAAAATTGTTCAAATTTTGAAATATCTTTAGCGATAATTTTGAAGAAAATTCTAATACATTTATTGATTCAAATCTTTTAACTTCTTTAAAATTCTCGCATGGAAAGAGCCTTTTTATTTGATCCAGAAATATTAATACCCAAACAGTAAGAAGTTTGCCTTCGATTAAAACTAAGGTAAATATCGACTGAAAAAACTAAGTTGATTCCTTGTTATAAATTAGTGTTTATATATTTGACCATCGAAACGCTCATTATTTTATAAAATGTCAAGAGAATGTAAGCTTAAAAGCGTATAGAAAGATTTTTATTGGGCTTAATTTACCTCCGCCGGAAATAATACGATAATATTTTTTGCTTCATCTGAGAGATTCAGATTAAGGATCTACTGATAAGATGTGAGTTCTCATATTTTTTGTTGCTGAAACCTTCATTTAACTTCTACTCCCTCATCTGATACATCGATATAATATGTTCTATCTTTCTTTCTTCATCGCCCCGAGCCAACATTGCTTTATCCGGCATTGTTTACTGGTCGAAGCCCGATCTTTGGATTTTTTGC
Organism: Stenopsyche tienmushanensis; assembly: GCA_008973525.1. NCBI lineage: Eukaryota > Metazoa > Arthropoda > Insecta > Trichoptera > Stenopsychidae > Stenopsyche > Stenopsyche tienmushanensis. Next base: position 631,845 of record WACJ01000214.1, read on the forward strand.
ACCGCATTCAATCAATTAGTCGACGGATTTTTTTGCCAGTGCCGAAAACAATTCATATCGGTCGTGTTAATTTTTTTTAACCTTTGACACGCGCTTTACGGAACTGACCACTAAAGGCCAAATTAGTACACATATGTGCAGACCGGCCGCACAATATGACCTCGCGTAGAAATGCTCAACATGATGTAACCGTTTAACGATTTATCGCCGATGGAAGTGCAGTGTCTGCATTTTGAGATCCTGCGGTACACAAGAAACGCCACTCATGTTGCACTTTTAATTTATGAAATCAAGATTAGGTGACTGAGACGAGATTGCTCTGCTTAATGGCGTTATTATGATCGCAGCCTGATCGGATGACCAAACACCTCGGCACGATCTTAAGATTAACAATAGTTCGTGTTGTGCAATGTAAGAATTTGCTTTCGTTTGGTCATTCAAGCGGTCGAAGACTTTATTGCAAACAAAATTCTTTCAAAGCTGTCTTTCTTTGCTCTTTTTGCAAGCAATAGCAGATTAATAAATAAAAATCAGCAATTGTGCACAAAAACAACGCTTGTGAAATTTTAGGACATAAACAAACCTTCACATTTAACCTTTAATATACTAAAACTAGATCTTGATCATTATATAATTATTTTTTTAAATAATTGGCTTAGTCATTAGTGATTGATAAACGATTGTTTAAGCTTTTGCAGTCATATGACTACTAGAATGTCATATCGGAACAGTAAAACTTTTGAGAGCTTTTCTTATCAATTATCTTTAGTAACATAAATATTTCCAATTATGGTAGTGCTTTCTAATGTAACATAAGCGTGGGGCTCCAAGTGCAGCCCTAAAACCAAACCTCTCACTCGCGTTTTCGCATCCAACAAACGCCCTTCCTGAGTCCGTTTACTATCGATTCGTAAACGAGGTCCACATAAGAAGGAATTAGGAGCAACTAAAATACGACTGTTGAGTCCAGGTCTTTATTATTAAACCAAGATATAGACGACGGTTGCGAAATCGAAAAACTAGCCCTGGGAATATCGGATCATCCTGCGCCTAAGACGTTTGGTCGGATCCCAAAAATTAATTGGCTTTGACTAAGATGGACGATTCAAACTCAAAAATCTAAACTAAACTCACTCTATGGCTCTCCGCACCTCTTTTTATTCCCAAATTAAGGTTTTTTGCTAAGCCCTATTATTCGTTTGTTAATGGAATACCAAAATTGTTTTGGTAATAAAACTATGTGTATCGTTGCGAGTATATCTGCCCTGCGTGGCGAGCTTTTTTAAGCTCAGAATCTAAAAAGCTAAAAAATCAGAAACCAACAAGCTGGCACAGCAATCCCGTACTTCTATTTTCACGAGACCGCTTGCAATTTTCCAGTCATCTTTCCATCTGCATAATATGAGTTTTATCCACATCCTTTATCATCGCAGATAACAAAACCTTTGATATTTCCAATAGAGTGACAGCTGTATCTCTGATAGCTAAAGATGTAGACTATATCTACATCTTCAACTATCAAAGATACCTTAACTCTTTGAGTAGTGAGTTCTTAGAAGAGAGAGAGAGATTTGGCTGCAGGAATGACGTCTTTCTGCAGTCAAGGCTATCTAACGACCGGACGAAGTGTGTCTGCAGGACCACGGAATATATCATTGTTTAACCCTATGAGAAGTGAGCTAATTTTAAATCATTATAAACTGAGATGCTATATAAATTTGTCCGCCACTTATTATTTGTACAAATCTACTTATCTGTCAAGACCGTCGCAGTGTGTATGAAGCTTGTACATAAATAAATAAACACTATCGATAGCACACAATATTCGGTCATTTTTTCAAGTAAACATAAACAATACATGTGAAATCAATTAATTATACCATTCACAAATCATTATTAGTCGATAAATTTGGGTTAAAAATCTATACAATCGTACGATGCACGCAACATACTCTCTCCGTCTCATTCTCCCATTCACAATCTCCAACCAGCAAGATGGTTTCTCCGTCTCTGTTTCTCTCCAAATTCAATAACACTCTCAGTCTCTTTTTGTCTCCGAGTTCAGCGTGTAAGAATGCTCTTTTTGAATCATTGGAATTCGGACACAACTCTGTGTCTTACCTCTTTAAGGGGCTAATTTGCTTGTATATCAAAATCAAAACATTTTCAATGGACACCCAGTATGATAATCATCTTCTATCGACCATATCCTCAATTAAATTATTTATTCCATAATTTTACCTATTATTACAAAAAATAAATCCCCTGTTAATTGCCAATTAGTAACACTTTTTGCCATAATAAATTTTAAATTAATCCTTGCACCAAAACGAACAGTTTTTAAAGCGTTTTTTTTTATACACTCTTAAATTTGTAGTATGCTGTGAAATGACGCAAATATTTGGAAAAGACATTAAATCTATATTTTAATGGCATCATAAAATTACAACATAATGACAACTGTGCTATAAATTGTTAATTATGATGACTTTAACGTAAAACTAATATTTTATAAGAGGCATGACTTTGCTTTGAATAAAATCGAGCTTTTAGCAGAATGTCTATTTAAGAATTGATATTTAGTTGGCATTTTAATTGTAAAAATATCATATATTTAACTAAACGTAATGAAGGACTCAAATCAAATATTTATTGTATTGACTTGTATTAATAACAACATTTCGATATGTTTTATCTTCAGGTGTACCGATCTGGAAGTTGTAACCTTAAGAACATAAATTATTGCTTTACACCAGAGCTCGTGCCCAATATAGACTAATGGAAGAATTTTTATTAACCACATCGTAAAATATAAAATTTATTAGATAGCTCCGATCTAGACACAATCAAACTTTAGCGTTACGAAATGATAAAGATCATCTGATAACCCTTTACGAATCGTGGAACCGTCCATTGCATCGTTATGGAATAACAGCAAAAAATTGGTTCACTATCGATCGTCTAGATCTCTTGAACTCTTTTTAATTGCACAAAGATGGATTAGTTTTTTTTACACATTTAAATCACACAAGGAGTAAATTAGGGTCAGATGTTACTAGGCTGATGTCTATCGATATGGGCTTCCATTGCCGACTAATTTTCTATATGAAAAATTGCCAATTGCAAAATAAAGAGCGGTGTTTAGCGAAAGTATTCCCATTATTAATGATCGGCATATTTACGCTCGTTCTTGCAATAATTGCCCCGTTTAAGAACAATTGTACAGAACGATTCGTTAAATTAAAGGTTGTTCGATTACGTATTACTATTGAGTCTATAATTTCGATCGATTTAAATATGAATTATTTTTACATTAAGGCGTTTAATCTTTGTTTGTTGCATGGATTTAAAAATGTGACTGATTTACTGGCAAATTGTAGCTCTTTAAGCGCCACAGCCTACGATTGTCCTTTTAAAACCATTAAAATTGTATGGCATTGATCAAGTATTTTCGATTGTGTAGTTTGAGAGACGCCAATACGAGGAAAAAATAATTTGTCACTGTTGCCCTGTATATTTTTTATATATTTTTTTAATATGACAGGTAAGTGTCGTATGACATTGTTATATTACATATCTGATCAATGTATGAAGCGTGCTGGTACTAATCTGTGAAATTCTTCTGACAAGGTTATAGTGCAAAGCATAAATGATAAGCGGCAAAAAAGCCATCAAAGCTGACTGACTTCCTTGGTTTGAAGGCAGCAAAGTGTTGTTACACCATGGTTTTGACAGAGGTGCAAGTGGTACAATTATTGCCACAATGGAGCACGGTTCTGGTACTTATCTGATCTTGGCTATCTGCTGCTTTCGCACCTCTTGTATTTGCGTTGCAGAAGTGGCCGAGAAGCGATAATAACTGTTATTTTAATTTTATGTTTTTATGCAAGATAGTATTAATTGAAAACTGATACAGTTTTTAGATTACTTTTCTCAATGTAACTACATTCATTTTAATGAAATAGCTATTTGCGGCACTCAAGATGCTTTCTATGTAGCGCTCATTATGTTGTGTGCACATAATCATCATAGAAACTTCATGAATCCAAACGACAAATTAATTTGTAGCCTGAAGAGAGATGGGCATTGAAGGAAGGAGATAATATTTCTGACTTTGTTTTGATACAGCCTTTTTTATCATATATTTTATATTCATTAATCTTTCATTTTGGACTATTGACAAGCGTGGACCTTCACTATTCAATGAAAGCTTCCTATTTATTCAGAATCTAAGTATTTCACAATATTACAAAATGTTTTAGCCTGCGTGTCATCAAGATTTGTTGTTCATTTTCAATTCTTTAATCAGACCAGGGGTAATCATCCCTTTAATTCCTATTACCCACGTTTGTATCTTTTTAACAAATAAAATTTTATAAACGCCCACCTGTTCCACAATGAAATAATCTAACGAAACTGCAAAGTATTTGTAAATTTTGAATGGAGGCCTTCCTGTTTGGTCATAATATGATTAGCCTGATTCTATCAAGATATGAGGCTTTTATTTTGCCATAGACTTGCATATTCACTTCTTATATCCATTCCTTCTTCATATTTTATTTCTAACGGTTCTTCTTGGAAAATATTATCAATATCTTCAATGTTTACGAAAAGAAGATTTCAATTAGTCAAAATAACATTAAGTTGTTTTCCATATCCAATTTAAAGGTGGCTACTGAATTCTATTAGAGTTACATCATCTTTCATAGATGTAGCAATATGACAAAACCCATATTGCCCACCATGGAAGATTGAACGTTCACTGGTGGGCGGTAGGGACCAGGATGACTACCAATTAATTATATAGTAGAGTACACTTTTAATATCTTCTTGTAACTAAAGACGTTGCTTTCGATTTTTGCCATTAAAATATTATTATAGATAAATAATGTACTATGTAATACAATATCATTTCTATTGGCTTATTCAAATCATTAAAGGTCATTTTTAAATGTACTTGAAGCATGCAAATTTAAAGCACCGTAGTAGCAAATCAAAATATGATGGTGGTGATAAGAGACAAATATATTGATTGACAAATGTTGATCAAATACAACATTAATATTTTCAATCATATATTTTTAATCTATCGATCGATTAATATGTTTTTCATCATAAATTGTGTTCAAGATCTTTGTTTTGATCTTCAATAAAGTAATTCAAAATAAATTTAATTTCCTGGTCAAGGAGGTGACTACGCATGTATTTTTTTGCAAGAAAAGCTATCGAATTAAAATGTGAAGGTTTCAGCATTCAAGGCTCAGCGTCTACGGCGAGCGTATCCCACAGAACTGGAACTATTAATTTTTGATCTCACACTTTGTGGCAGTCCTTAATAAATCGATGAGTATCAGAGGTCGGTGGTATACCTGCTAGATTGTTTTGTTAGGTTTTTGTCCACGTAATGCTGGAGTGCAGTTCGCTGCCGGGTCGACTCTTGTCCGCCACATTTAATAAGTAATTACTCATTAAACAGTAGGTGGTCTGCAGCTTGCGAGGCGTGCGCCAACTACCTGACACCTCTCGTAACACCAGCACTTGGCGTCGTGCAAGAACTGCTTCGAGCGACTCACCGCCAAGGGTTGCGAATATCCCCGCGCGTTGCTCTCTCCAAAATTACCAAGACTATATATCCCAGCTTTTAAGTTCCTAAAACTATATATAATACAGGGACATTGATATTTTCGGTATACATCAATCATTTCATTTAAAAAAATACTATTTTACCACTGCATTATAAAAAAATATAACATTTATAGACTAATTTAAAAAAAATCCGTCTATATGATTTCTTATCCCAAAAATATAATTAGAATGTTTATTTCTATAACATAGTAGTTTTCCACTGTCACCTGAAGAAAACTACTCAGTCTTTACAAACCTCCCACATTCCCTATCAAGACGGTCGCGAAAGCGTTCGTCAATACGTTCATTCAGACGACCCGCTGTGCGAGCGTTCTAAGTGAAACTCGGAGGTTATGCTACATTCAATATCGAGCAAATGAGGAGGTGAATGTATGATACAAACGAGATGGATGTAACCCCTTCCTATGAATAGATATTGAAGAGGCCCGTAGTTCTGCTTTGGACTGTTTATGGTGGTTATCGTAGCCCACCCTAACGCTTTCAAGCAGACGATCTCTCTGAGTTCATTCACTATCAGATCATAAAAAAGGTACATATATGAGGAAGACAATACGATGAAAATACAATTATTGGCTTCAGATATGTATTATTCCTCCAATATAAACACCACAGTTATAGAAAGACCAGATCTTCCCATGGGCTAAGACGATCGGTTAAGTCCTAAGACTTAACTGGCTTTGACTAAATAGATACTGAATCTGACTTATTTCTCATTTAATTTATACCCGACCTATCCTAATATTTTCTAGATTGTACTTGAAACTTCACTTTAGTTTCGATAACACTCTCAGAAAACTGACAGCCTTGCCTTAATCCTGTCTTTCTATTTTCGTAAGTAATCTTATGACTTAAGCAACTGATAAGCAGAAGATATGATATTCGGTGAATAAGGTATATAAGTTGTAAATCAAACCTCTTTATTTTTTAATGTTAATCTTATAAATATCGTGTACATAGATCTGTGCTTAATTTGCAAAATAAAAAAATTAGATTTGCACATATATATATTTTTTCATACGAATTATATTTGTACATTTTATGCATAGAAATACAGCCTCACTGAAATGACCTTTTTTAAAGGGTCCCTTTTTATCGCTGATTATTCCAATTTATTGCAATTAATCCACTTTCACATGCATATTGATAATTCTTTTAGCAAATTTCTGCAGTAAGCAAGTTAAAAATGTGGAATCATTTACTTTTATAGCCATAAATCATATAATATGAATGTTTTTGCTGTCGTAGATGTGCTTTTTGTTATTGAAAACGAGTGTTAATCAACGGCAAAGTATACGTTTTTATAATAAAAAAGCTTACAAATTATTTAAAACCACATTTCAAATTTCAGTATAATTAACAACAATTCATAGTAAATCAATATGGAATCTTATTTATTTAATGTATACATACGATGAAAGTACTTCTAAGCTGTTGGCCATGAGCTATCAAACTCAGTTGATAATTTCCCGATCGTTTAACAAGGATCTTAATCCAATATAAAAACATCCCTATGAATTTTCGATTATTCGCTATAATATTATTTATAATTAACAGAAAACTATATTTCAACAATAAAATCATTAAATTTAACAATGTCAAAAAATACGTTATTCCTGATATGTATTGATATTTGGAAATCGAAATCTTACCAAGGTAGATTCCCCCTAATTTCCTTTTATAAAAATATATTTTCAAATAAACACCATAATATGAGAAATACTTTTAAAAAACTGATAAAAACTATTAACTGTGTTTAATATAACGATGATGCATTAAAATTCAGTTACAAACAAACATATTAGTAATAATAAAAAATACACACCAATAAAAATGTAGAGAGCAGCTTGTATTCTATCGCATATTTTAGAACATTTTTATTGCAAGTATGAAATCATCACGAATGCCAACTTGCACATATTTAATTATAATTAACATACTAATTTTGTAATTTTTTATATAATTTAAAACAACATGATTGCTAACAAATAGTATTCGTGATCAAACTATATGCATAGAGATTTTTTCATGCCGAGTTCAAATCACTTGTTCGTCCCTGAAATGCACTTGGATGTGTCTTTAATCGGTCAATTTATTTCATTTCTGGACAGTTAAAAAATCTGTTATATTCAAGGCTTATTTCATATACGAGATAAGACATGAAATGTCCTAATAAATCTAGTATTGAAATTTCTAGACCATTTTAGCAAATCGATGCTATTAGATAAGGTCACTCAATAAAAATCTGATTTCGTATGCATTCCATCATAATTGCTAAATCAAAGTTTTGTTAACAGCATTTCCATTTTTTTAATTTTGCTTATTGAAAAATCCATCCATTATGAAATGAACTTCATTGCTAAACTAAATTTTGCTTGAAAACAATGGTTCATGGTTTAAAATTATACTATCTTCTACTAAAATAAAATGGCTTATATCATTTGAAAAAACGTCATGTGTAAATATTATATAGTGTTAAAATCTAAGCTTTGTATTTGGATGACCTTTCATTTCTAAATAATTGTATAATTCTCTTTGCTATTACTTTAATGGTTGTATCAATATGAAATATATATTATTTTCGTCCGTTGATACTCATCCCTGTTTTACATTCCATCATCCATCACGACTTAGTAAGTTTTCTCAAACAAGTAACATAATGGTTTTTGAATTGTACGTTTATTATGATTGAGCGCTCGTTTCTCTTTAGGTGCTTATGGACAGATAAAACCTGAATTAGAATACACTCCACGGCAGGAAATATATGAAATCGTATGCACATGATGTCATGTAATTAACCAAACCGAATATATTCAACAGATCTACATAGGAAAAAAGCACCGTTCGTCGTTTATTAATAAAGCTTTGGCTACTTAGCGTAGCAGCTGTAGGTCGATATTTAATTTGTGCGCTCGATAAAATCAGTTAACTCCTTTTTGTTTGCTTTGACCCTGCGGTCTGTTTTTATTTAACGCCCTGTCATCTCGGGTGAATCGGGGTTTTTTTCCCGTATTCAATTTACCGATCACTAATCAAATTTTTCGGAGAGCCCCACAAAGTTAAGCGGAGAAAGTGGGAATAAATTTGGCTCGTTAAAAAAAGGATACACCTCGGAATATATTATTCGGCACGCCCATCAAATTGCACCCTGTCTAAAGATTTGAATAAAAAATCACATACCTTTACTAATACAAAGCACTACTACGCAATCAATATTATTTGTGATTTATAAATAATAATTCAATAGATAATTATGTTCATTTAACACTGTACTATATAGAATAATATTTTTTTTTGAAGTAAATCATAGCTAAATTTAGGCTATTTAAAAATCATATTTATATCTTAAATTCAAATTGAATATATAATTTTTACAGCAATATATTATCAATTTAGGGGTGTTTTCAGTTTACTTTTAGGCGTGTGTGCATCCAATTATTTTTTTGTTTTACAACACGTGTCTCCTATAAAAAAGGGTTAATTTATTGAGGTCCGATAAAACATCGATTGGATATGCTTCTGCATCAAAAACAAGGAAAACGCTCGCATATTACATCAGTTTTTTTTATCTTTGAAGACCTAAAAAATATATTTTATAAGAAGACAATTGGTTAAGGTTAATAAAATATTTTAAATATGCTGCACGTATATTTTGTACGTAGAAAAATAAGGGCGATGAGTAAAAAAGGGGCTCGTTTGATACAAAATTTCTCCCCTAAAATTGTCCGTTATTCAAATTGAATATTGAAGTATTGAGTATTCAAATATTGAATTTTATGATAGTGATGATGATTTTAATTGTAATCAATTTTCATCTAGATATTGCATAATGCATAATATTATCCGATCAAATATTGTTATAAAGAGCTAGATTTTGAGCTCTTATTATAAATTTTCACTGTATCAACAAATTCGGATAACTATTGATATTTCTCTTACGAATTATTGACCGAACTATTTATTTAAAATCATGATAAATTCAACAATCATTCATAGATTATTTTTACTTTAACACATTTTAGTCCGCTATGTTCCATATAAAATGTCGCCTGGAGTCCTAACGAGCTTCGTAGAATTTATAAAATAATACTTCTTTTATTAAATCTAATTCAATTCTTATACCAGCAAACAGATTGACGAAATCATGTTAAAATTATTGAATTTTATAGTGAAGGTTTTTTTATAATTCAACCATTTTCACTCCAGAGGTTCTATTATGAATTTTTACAATAAACACCATTGTATTTTAACCATTGGATGAAATTTGATAGATGAAATTCTCGATATTTAGAGGCTACATGCTTGTATCTTTAGAAATCATTACTACACTTGTTACATCTTGGCTCAAGAATTAACCAAACTCAAATGTCATTTCACTGAGATGATCGTAATGCTAACAAACAGAATGAAAGATAGTAACTAAGCCTGGCGGTAGATGTCAAACCTAAAATTATTGATACGTTCCCTAATAAACCAAGGATTGTTTTGGGGGATTGTTTTGAAAAATATCACACAAATACAAATTACAGAGTGTAATATTATACAGATTTTTCTTTATAAAGCATAAATTAAAGTACCTGTAAATATAATAAGAATTGTCAAAATAAGGGTTAAATAATTCAAGAAAATGTTTAATATGTACAACACCATATTTTCGGAAGTACCTTTGCTAGTCCTATGGTTAATCGGTTCGAATTTACAGGAATTATGGCTGGCGATCATATTTTTAAAATCATATATACTCCATGAAAAACCATGTCTAAATGATTAGTAATGGTCCCAAAAAAGGGATTGCTAAAGCCTCGAACGAAACTTAAGAATTATAATGCATTTTTATTTTACTCTTTCAAATAGAAAACAGTTTCAAACAAAAAACGCGCTTTTTGCGGGAATGGATCTATGAAGCACCGTGAAAATTACGTATTTTCAAGTAAGCGTGACCAGAATGTTTAAAAATGATATTCAAATACTAAAGGCACCGGAAAACCATTATATAGATTTCATCTATTCTTGCACAAATCTTCCATGGAAATCATCTATGGCCGCGATGACAGATATGAGTTTAACCCCTTAAAGAGGTAAAATACCAGAGTTGTGTCCGAATTCTAGTGATTCAAAAAATAGCATTCTTACACTTGAGCTCGGAGACAGACAGAGACAGAGAGTGTATCTTGCGTACATCGTTACGATTGTATAGATTTTTTAACCCAAATTTATCAATAATAATGATATGTGCAAGATATAATGAATCGATTTCAAGTGTATTATTTATATTCACGCAAAGAAATGGCCAAATGTTGTGTTGCATCGAAGTGTTTTTTTTTATGTACAAGCTTCATACCACGTTTCGCGTCCTGATAGTAAGTGGATTTCTACAGATGATGAGTGGCAGACATACAAGTATATCATATAAGTTAATGATGATTTAAAATTACCTCACTACTCAAAGGGTCAAAATAAGAATGGATATCATCACATTGACCCAATTTTTCATATAACTCTGCAAATTGATTATCCACAGCACCACTTGCAAGAAACTCTCGACTGCGACAATAAATCGGAGATATATGGTTACACGTAAATTGTGTCATTATCTATTGTCATATAGTAATATAGAAGTAATATATTTAGCCGGCACATTAAACCGAGACGTATTTGAGCCGAGGAGCGATTTCAATATCAGTGCGAGGAAGATGGTGATTTATGAATATGTGGTAACGGCCTCAGACTCTGGCTTCCGCTAAAAGAGGAGGCGTGCTTGCAGAGCGCGAAAAGTTGGATAACTCGTTTCGCGATCCCTGCTGCCTACATTTCCTATACCATTGAAATGCGTATTTGAATATTTTCGCAAACAGCGCTGATAATTGTGATTTCGCGTGATTCGATTCGCCGACCGACAATCCCCGATCGCAATTATTCTCTAGGAATTATTTGAACAGAGCCATGTCGGCGCTGATTTATAATTTTGCAACATTAATTGTGCGCGTTTTGTGTTGCACGTGTTATTTGACAGTTTAGTATGCGTGCAGTTTTTGTATTGCACGCATCAATATGTCGATTATCTCCTAATAGAATCTATATGTTTCGATACCTAGCTATTTGTATTCAAAACCACTTTGTTTTCAATTTGCGAAGAAAAATAATAAACACGCTTGACACGAAAACATTCGGCCGAAGAACGAGTACTTTTAACCCCGGATTTCAACGGGCCAGTTTGAACAATTGGTTCAGCTGTGACAATAACATTAAATTCATCTAATTAATTTTATAAATCTTTTGTATTATCATTCAAGAATCCCGATACTTTACTTCCCGAGTATCACATATTATAGAATTTTATTGATCTTGTCTGCAAAAATATTATAGTTCTTCTCGTCTAGCTCTGAGTACATGCATAT